>JAJHZJ010000665.1:3492993-4150426 GCA_023548195.1 Bettongia penicillata ogilbyi | reverse complement strand
CTCAGCCTGCTGGGTAGCCCTGGGCTGGGCTTGTAGCTGACCTACTTGCTGACTGAATAGGAAGTGAGTACAGGAAAAGTTCTGGAGGAGCTAGCAGCTCTGGGATTGTGGGTGGGTCTTAATGAGCAGCCCTAGGCAAGAGAATATGGATTTTCAAACCAAGTGATGACCTAATAGAAATTTCAGGTTTGGTTTACATTCTCCGAGCTTCTATTTTTACATTTACATTTTCTGGTTCTGAGTAACAGCCAAACATTTCCCATCTGGGCTGGGAATTTCTCTAAGGGACTAAAAATTATCAAAGACTTCTTTACCTAGTTCCATTTCTGATTCCTGAGTACTACGTCCCTTGGGCAAGCTTCCAAGGTGTGACATTTCTGAATGTGGAATGTACAACGTAGAACACAGCAGGTAGAATGTAGAAAGAATGGACCTTCTTTCTTGGGGGAGCCATGGGGATTCCTTGTTCAGAAGCAGCAGCAATGGTGCTTCCTGTGCTAGGAAAGTCATAATCAGTTGAACCTGGCAGGGGGGAGGGGAGGAGGAAGAAGGCACAAGGAAAGCTGTCCCAGCCTCCTGGGAAGGTAGACCTCTGCCCCAGCTGCTCCATCAGCCACAACTATGCCTCGGTCTACCCATCCCACCTTGATCACCACCATCCAAGCCTAGCTTCCATGATGGGGAGGAGAGAGAAGAGACCAAGGAGGGGAGGGAAGGTGGAGAAGGAAGGAGAGAGAGGAAGGAGGTTAAGGACAGTAAGGGAGGAGGAGAGAAAGGGGGGAGCAGAATGGGAAGCTCTGGGGTGTTGTTCCATCTTGCTGTCCAGGGCTACTCCAGACCTACAACTTTTCAGGGTCCTTCCTCCTTTCTGAAACTCACAGCCCCATTCCCTCTGCCCATCTTAGACCCCAGAGGAGGGTGTTTCCCAGACCCAAACTGACTTTTTGATGAAAGATGACCCAGAAGGGCACTCTGTTCCCAGTGTTGCCACCTGCAAATCAAAGGGGCAGGATTAAAGAACAAAGTCAGATCAGAAAGCACAGTAGCTTCCAAATCATTTTTTGTCAGGTCCTCTTTCTAGACAATCAAAGGCTAATACTCAAAACTATGTCATTTTGAGGATTCAAGGAACGTCCTAGAGATGATAGAAACAAAGCTAACGGATTCTGTAATGCGGAGGAAGAATTAAGGCTTTTTCTGTGTAGACCTAGAGGGCAGAACAAGGAGCAATGAGTGGAAGTTAGGGGAGGTAGATTTAAGCTGGATATAAAGAATAACTTCCTAATAATGAGAGCTAAGTAGCAGCAATGGATGGGCTACTTTGTGAAGCAGTTAAGGTTTACTGGATGTCTTCAAGCAGACACTACAACTTGCCTCAGCCATATTGTAGAAGGGATTCCTGTGTGACTTTAGCTAAGACCCTTCCATTTTCTGTGACTCAGTTCAATCACCTGTAAAATGACAAGATTGGATTCTCCAAGATTCCTTCCAACTCTAACCCTAGGAAATCTAGGACAGTTTGGAAACTCTAGATCATTCCCTGATGATCCAGATGAAAGATTTGGGGTTTTTTGTTTTGTTTTTAAGTTTTAAAATTTAATTTTTTTAACTAATTATCTCTCCTTCCTACATCACCCACACACACAATGAAATAGAGAAAAACAAAGTCTTTGTATCAAATATTCATAGTCACACAAAACAAATTTCCACATTGACCATCTTGAAAAATGTGTGTCTCGTTCTGCACCTTCCATTGATCTCTCCTCTGTGAGGTCAGGTAGCATGCTCCAGTGTTCATCCTCCAGAATTGTGATTAGTTCTTGCATCGATCAGAGTTCTTAATACACGTAGAATTTTAAAGTAAGAGACAAGACAAAGCGTTACAGTCTTCTGCCCTTTTTTTTTTTTTTTAAAGAACTGATACAGAGACTAGGAAAAGGATTTCACTTCTTCATCACTTTATCATGCTGAGAACAGAACCCTACCCCTTCCTCTGAGGCTTTCATTAAATACTAGCTATTAAACCAGAGAGTCTCAGAGATCCCATTCCATGTCATAGAATTCTAGAGTTAAAAGGAATTGGCATTTAAACTAACCTCCTCATTTTACAATTAAACTGAGTTCTAGTGAGGAGAGTTCTGTCCAGGATCACACAGCATGCACTGAGAGACTTGAGGCCAGGAGGGAATTCTTTTAGCTCCTAGTCCAGTGACTTTCCCATTGTACCATGTCTCCTCTTCATAATTTAACATATTCTAAGCGCCACCAACACCACCACCACCAATGGTTGGCAATTATTTATATAGCATTTTATAGGTTACAGAATGCTTTGAATACTTTTTAAAAAAATCTTATCCTGCTTTGATATGGGATACAGAGAGAGATATGTTTCCTGCCTTCCAGGATCTTGTAAGGAGGATGACATGGATAAAGAGAACTATAATTTCAGGCAGAATAGAGTGAGGGACTTAACAGAGACAGGGCTGTGGAGTCAGAGGAGCGAGAGCCCTTATGAGCAGAAAGATGAGGGATGACATCTTGGAAGTCATGATGGCATCTAACTGGCTCTTAAAGGGTGGATGGGGTTGGGGACAAAAAGATAGCTATTCCAGACATGAGGAACCATATGAGCAAAGAGGGGAAAGTTTTGGTTGTTTGGCGCATAGGATATATGTCTATAGGTATATCCATATATATAGGATATATATTTATATCTAAATCTCTATATGTATCCATATATACCTGTATCTATCTATCTATATATACATATGGTAACATGGGACATCAGGATGGAGAGATAAATGGGAGTGAGGTTATGGAAGTCTTTGAGTACCATGCTAAAGCATTTAGTCTTTATATTTAAGGTAATAGTCATTTAATGTTATTGAGCAGGGGAGTATCATAGTCAGAACAGTACATTTAGAAGATTGATTTGTCAGTGGGGAAAAGACTTGAATAAAGCTTGAAAATGTTCATGTAAAGAGTACCTTTATTCCTTGATCATAAAGTGTCAGAATTGGAAGAGACCTTAGAAGCCATCTCGTCCAACCTCCTCATTTTACAGATTACATTTTACAGATGAAGAGCCTGAGGTCTCAGTGACTCACCAAAGATTGCATTAAATTGCAAAGTCAAGACTTCAACCTGAGTCTCTTACCCAGTTTTCTTTCCTCTACATGATGATGCCCTTTCTTACTTCCTTGAAGGTTATAGAAATAAAATAAAACTTACATCAAATTTAATATGACATACATTGAATGATATGCATAATTATTATTATGCTGAGGGATAATTACAGGTAAATAGTAAGTAGTTAATGTAAATGACCATAATTAGCATTACTTTTACAAGGACAAGTCAACAAACATTTATTAAACACTTCCTATGTGCCAGGCACTGTGTTATAGCTCTGAAGTTAGAAAGAAAGGCAGAAGCAATCCCTGACCTCAAAGAACTCATAATCCTACAGAAAAATGAAGACGTCCCTTGAGGCCTCTGGGCAGGCAGGCATCTCTGCTCTTAGTCAAGAGGACAACCATGGTCCAAATGTTCAAGGAACTGCTGCTAGCTAACAGATGATTCTCCTCACTAGATGCTAGGCGAAGCCCTGTATGTATTGACTTAATTTGGCCCCCTATCATTGAGGATTAAGATCTCTGAGGGCAACCTAGACCTTGGAGAGAAGGGGAAGACACAGAAATCAGTGAGATTCCTCCTTCTGTAGGAAACAAAGGTGAAAGGTTCCAGGGAGTGGGAAGAAGAGAGCTTGGGGCCCCCCAATCTCAGGGAAGTCTACTAGTTTTTTTTCAGTCATGCCTGTCTCTTCATGACCCCATGGACCACAGCACACCAGGTCCTCCTAGACTCCGCAATCTCTCAAAGTCTCTCCAAACTCATGTTCATTGTCTCCATTAAATTATCTATCCATCTCATCCTCTGCCATGCTCTCTTTTTTTTACCTTTAACCTTTCCCAACATCAGGATCTTTTCCAATGAGTCGTGTCTTCTCATTATGTGGACAAAATATTTAAGCTTCACCTTCAATATTTGACTTCCTAGTTAATAGCCTGAATTAATTTCTTTAAGTATTGACTTGATATGATCTCCTTGGCTCCAAGGGACTCTCAGCACCACAGTTCAAAAGCATAGATTCTGCTGTGCTCAGCTTTTCTTATAGTCCAGCTCCCACAGTCAAACACTGCTACTGGAAAACTATAGCCCTGACTATACAGATCTTTGTTGGCAAGGTGATTTTAGTATGCTGTCTGAATTTGCCATAATTTTCTTCCCAAGGAACAAACATCTTTTAATTTCACGGCTTCATACTTTAACAGAGTTAACTATTCTATTAGATTGTTTTCCTGTATCTATCAGAGAAGACCTGAGGAAATGAAAACTCTAATTAGGGTTGGTGCTGATGAAAGGTTATTTTGAATCATGGGTCATTGCTGGGGGTAGTAGGTAATACCAGGTGTTGAACTGCATTTGATTCACACATTTAGAGGGCAGCATGAGGGCATGGGAGCAGTGCATAAGGGAGGGTGAAAAGATAGGAAAAGAGTTCAGAATAGAAAGAATTAATTAGTCCTAGAGTAAGAAAAGATCTTAGAGACAGATCATTGAGTCCAATCTTCCTACTTTATAGAAGAGGAAAAAGACTAGGAGGGGGAAATAGTTTTCCTAGCCCTGGTAGAAGAATTCGTGTCCCACCCTTACCTTCCCTGAATTTTCTTTCTGCCTGAACACGCTTGAAAAAGATCCTGGACTATATCAAATTCCCTTGTGAATAGACTCTATGGTGAATTTCAATATAATTTAATTCATAGTTTCACAGAGTGTCAGAACTGAAAGAGAACTTCAGAGGTTGTCTCTGCTGATGTCCCATCTCACATCACCAGCTGCCTACTGGACATCCACTTCTACACGCTCCATGAGCATCTCAAACTCAATAGAGCATAACAAATTTTTCCCCCAAAATGTGCCTCTCCTTAAGACTTCCCCATTTCTGTTAAAAGCATGACTATCTTCTCAGTCACCCAGATTCAGAACCTCCCAGTCATTTTTAGTTCTTCCCTCTTTGTCACTCCCACCCCCATCTGATCAGTTGTCCAGTCTTCACAACAGCTGGCATCTAGTCCCTTTTCTCCATTCCCTGGTTTAGACTCTCTCTTCAGTTATTGTAATTGTAGTCTTATTTCTAGACCCTCTTCTCTCCAATCCATCCCATGCTGCCAAAATCTTCTTCTCTTTTCTCAGTAAAGTAACACTTCCTACTCAAAAATCTTCAGTGGTTCCCCCGCTGCTTCTAGGATAAAACACAAACTCCTCAGCTTGACATTTAAAGCCCTCCACACTGCCTCCTTTCTACCTTCCCCACCTTATCACATCTTGCTTTCTTTCACACACTGTACATTCTTGACCTTATTAGCTGCTCCCCAAACTTAGCAACCCATCTTCTACTTCTCAAGGGCAAGGATATTAATAAATAATAATAGTAAAAACTATGTGGCATAGTGGACAGAGTGCCAGGTCTGGAGTCAGGAAGCCTCATCTTCCTGAGTTCAAATTCAGCCTCAGACTCTGACTAGCTGTGTGACCCTGGGCAAGTCACTTACCCCTGTTTGCCTCAGTTTCCTCATCTACAAAATGAGCTGGAGAAGGAAATGGAAAACCACTCCAGTATCTCTGCCAAGAAAACCCCAAATGGGGTTACAAAGAGTCAGATACAACTGAGAGAACTCAATAACAACAGTAGCTAGTATTTATGTAGTACCTATTATGCGCCAGCCACTGTGTTGTTAAGCCCTCTGCAAATATGTCATTTTTTACCTCGCACCCACTCTGGGATCTTGGCGCTATTATTGTCTCCATTTTACAGTTTAGAAAACAGAGGCAAATAGAGGTTAAGTGATTTGCCCAAGATCACACAGCTATTAAATGTCAGATGCTAGTTTTAACTCAGATCACCCCTGACTCCTAGCCCAGTCCTGTATCCTAACCTGGTCCTTTCCTTCCTTTCGAGTCTTCTTATACCTTACTCTCCTCCAAGTACTCTTCGATCGAGTAACACTGACCTCCTTGATGCTTCTAGCACACAACACTCCACCCCCCAGCTCTCAGCATTTTCATTGGTTGTCCCCCATCCCCAGAATGCTCTCCCTCCTTCTCTGACTTTCTTTAAGGCTCAGCTAAGATCCCATCTTCTACAGGAACTCTTTCCCAACCCCTCTTAATTCCAGTGCCTTTCTCTGGTTGACTCTCATGCCCGGAATACACTTTCTCTTCATCTCTGCCTCCTGGCTATTTTGGTTTTCTTCAAGTCCCAGCTACAATCCCACTTTTTACAGAAACCTTCCAGAATCTCTCTTAACTTTAGTGCCTTCCTTTGTTCATTATCTCCAATTTAACTTGTCTATAGTTTGTTTGTACATGGTTGTCTACATTTTGTCTCACTCATCAGACTGAGCTCCCTGGAAGGAGAGTCTGAATTTGTATTTGCCTTTCTTTATCTCCTCCCTCACTTTATACAGTTCCCAGGACATAGAATGCACCTAATAAGTGTTTCTTGACTTTACTCTAACTCTTAAAATTTTTAACTTTTTTTTCAAAGCTCAGTGATCATTTCCTATAGAAGTGGCTCCTTATCCCCTCAATGGTTAGCATTTTCCTTTCTTAAATTACTTTTTATTTATTTATCTATGTATAAACTGTATCTGCCTAATAGAATGTACATTCCTTGAGTGCAACCACTATTTTTTTATCTTCATATTCCTGCTCATATTATGCAATTAACAAATGTATATGGAATTGAATTGAATTCTTTTTCAGTTTTTAATTTTAAATTTTCTTTTTAAATTTTGAACTTACACACAAGAAAGAGCATTTTCATATACACAGCCTAACACAAAAGAGGATTCTATATAAAACTGTGAATCTCCATTTCACATTGATTGCTTTACTATGTGTGTGTGTGTGTATGTGTATGTATAGCTAATTCTACAGCTTACTTTCAAAGCTGTCCTGTTAGTCAGTACTTTCTTCTGTTCTCTCCTGTGCAAAATATTAAAAGAGGAAAATGTATTCTTTTTTGGATATTACTGTCATTGACAAACCTTCCTCAATGTGACCACCTGTCACCCTACCTCCCCTACCAGCTCTCCCAGACAACTGAGAGAAAGGGAAAAGACCAAAGCAAACATTTATAACAAATAAACAGAGTCAAATAAAACAGATCCACTTATTGGTCGCTTTCAAAAATACATGTTCCTGCTCCTTGTATCATCATAGCTCCTTCAGAGACATGATTGGCCATTGCCTTGGTCATTCTCTTAAGCCCTTCAAAATTGTTTTTCTTTATAATATTGTTGTCCTTAAATAAATTGTCTCTCTGTTTCTATTTACTCATTCTGTATCAGTTCCTACTTCCTGGGATCCCTTGAAGTAATCTCTCATTATTTTTTTATAGCTTAGTATTATTTCCTAAAATATGCCAAAATTTCTGTAGGCACTCCCCTGTTGTCTAAGAGGCAATCTAAGTTACCCCCTAAATTTTAGTTCCTCTTCCCCTTCTTCCTTCCTTTTTAATCCCCCTTCACAATCAGGAAGTTGGTTTCTCTGGTACCTATTTCTCTTCTCCCCAGTACAATCTTCCTCTTAACACATCTCCCTTTCCTCATCCTCAGTTGTCTCCTTACTGTAGAGTCTGATGTATTTCTACAATCTCCTTTGAGGTAAGAGTGAGATCTATCTGATGTCCACTCCAGCCCCCACTCCTTCTTCCATGTTGGTATGTTTTTATTCTTATGGACCACAGTTATATGGAATAGAAAGTTCTGCCCCCTTCTCCCTACTTTTTACACACACATACTCCTCCTTTCACCCCTCTTCTTCAAAACCCAGTGTCTGGCACATAGTAAACACTTAATAAATGCTTGCTGACTGACTTACAGAACCCATCTACTCCCAGGACCTGTTTTTCTTATTTAACTCTCCTAATGCCCTTTGAAGGGTTACTTACTTTTTCTCCTCTTATATCTCTTCTCTTTATAATGTTAGTATTATATTATCATAGTTCCTTCTAATTGTTCAAATAAATTTACCTTTCTAGTTTTCTCTCGAAATGTTGGTATTTCATAGCTCTGGTCTTTTCCTTGGTTGTTGGTGGGGGCATCTCCAGTCGTCCTTATGAATATCTGTTCGCTGGACCCGGGTGGCTCCAGAGGAGAAGGTGAGGCTGATGACTTTGCATAGCTTCCCTCACTTAAAGCAATTCACTTGCAAGTCTTGATGCTGTGGTACTCTTTGAGAATGAAGGACAAACAGTAGGAATTACTTTTCACCAGGAATGCTCAAGTCATCTATTCCATGAACAACCCCCTATCCCCTCTCTGCTACCCCCACCAGAGAATTATATTGTTTTTCTGGTAAGTTATTCTTTTTGGAAAGCCTATATCTTTTGCCTTTGGGAATATTGTATTACCATATCTCTTTGTTTTTAGTAGAAGCTGCCAGATCTTGTGTGATTATGACTCAGGTTTCTTGGGACTTGATCTTTCTTGATGTTTGTAGGATTTCTTTTCCCCTATGGGAGCTCCGGGGTTTGTTTTTGATATTCCAGGGATCTTTTGTTATGGGGTTCCTTCCAGAAAGTAATTAGTGTATTCTTTCAACATTTACTTTCCTTCCTGAGTATGTTAGATCTCGGCAATTTTCATCTATGATTTCTCAAAAATATGGTTTCTAGGGTTTTCTTTTTTTTGGTTTTCTCTTTCTTTTTATGGATTGTGGTTTTTAGAGAATCCTAATTATTCCCAAATTATCTCTCCTGGCCTGTTTTTTGGGTCATTTGTTTTTGATGCCAATTATCCTACATTTTCTTCTATTTTTCAATATTCATTTGATTTTTATATTGCTTGCTTTCTCCCGGGGTCATTGATTTCTGTTTGGTCTATTCTAGTTATATATCAGTACTACTACTACTGCTGCTGCTGCTGCTACTACTACTATTGCTACTACTACTACTACTACTACTACTACTACTACTACTACTACATTACTACTTTATAGTCTAAGCTAATTATCCTCCTTTCAGTTCTTTCTCCAGAGCTCTTGCATCATTTCTTCAAGGTATTCATGTAGTCCTTGTGGAAGGTTTTTCCTTTGACTATCTGCTAGCAGTTATGGAGTTTGTTATTGATTTGCAATCATTTTTTTTTATACTAAATGGTATTTTCTTTGGTTAACTCATCTTTCCAGTTTTTGTGTATGACTTAGAGTTTTTTTTGCCAAGGCCAAGTTCAATTCTGCTTTTTCCTGTTGTAGTAGGTCCTACTTGGTGTCTCCCCTTTGGTTTGGGGTTCTTTCACTGATCTTCATGTCCCAGAACTCATCCCTCCTGAATCTTTGAGATTCCAAGCACAAGCTCCTCTCTGGCATCCCAGGACAGAGTATTAAGGACATCAGAGTCCCCAGGCCTGGACTGTTGGCATGAACGGGAAGGTTCTGTTCACTATTGGCTGGTGCTCTCTTCCATTTCTAAAGTTCTCAGCCAGGGTCTTTCTCAGGGGAGCACTGGCTCTTGTTACCTTTGTAAATAGAGCTTAATAGGCTTTCCTATTTCCTCATGCTTTCCTGGCCCTCTCTGTCTTAACTGGGAGGTTGCCCTATACTGGTACAAAATTTAAGTGAGGGAGGGCTATTCTAAGTCGCCAGTCTCACTTTTTCCTCCAGACTCATCTGGGACCAGTGGAAAGATATAAATCAGAATGAGTAGAGATGGCCCCCACTAATGAAAAGACCAGAGCTATGAAATACCAACAGTAGAGTTGAGAGAAAAACTAGAAGGGTTTAAATTTTTTTTTTGAGCAGTTTAGAAGGGAGTATGGTTCCCTATGCTGGTATGAAATTCTTGAGCAGGAATCCCTTTTACAGTCTCCTTAAGGAGTAGGTTATTCAACCTTTGCTTGAAGACACCTAATGATGGGTCATTTACTGCTTTGTGAAAGAGCACATTCCACTTTTGAATAACTCTTATTGGTAGGAAACTTGTCCTCATGTTGAGCTGAAATTTGTCTCTGCAACTTCATTCACTGAATGCCTCTGGAGTCAGCCATAACAAGTCTGGTCCCTCTTCCTTGTGACGTCTCTTCAAACATTTAGAGATAACTACATACTACGTACTATTACCAGTGCTCCCTGAGACTACCTTTTTCTAGGCTGAGTCTCCCCCTTCCTCCAATTCATCCTCATCTGGTAAGGACCATCCCCATATTAGCCATCCTTCTCTAGTCTCACTTCAACTTGTCAGTGTCTTTGCTGAAATGTTGTGATGCCTAAAAAGGAATCAAATTCAAGCATTTAAGGGTCTCCTAGATGTGAAGGACAGCTAAGTAGCAGTGGATAGAGCACTGGGCCTGACATAAGGAAGATCTGAGTTCAAATCCAGCCTCAGATACTTACTAGCTGTGTGACCCTGGCAAGTCACTTAACCCTGTTTGCCTCAGTTTCCTCATCCGTGAAATGAACTGGAGAAGGAAATGGCAAACCACTCCACTACCTCTGTCAAGAAAACTCCAAATGGGGTCAGGAAGAGTCTGATATGACTGAACATCAAGAAGAAAATGTGAAGAGCAGGGTTACATATATCTAGCTCTAGGCTAAACTAGATGGGAGTCCTGCTTTCCAGCCAGAGCTCTGCTATTAATTTTGTGTGGCTTTGGGTGAGTCACATCCCCTCTCTAGGCCTGTGTTCCCCATCTGTAAAACCAGGATAATAATCCCTGTCTCGCCTTTCTCACAGGGCTGTTGTGAGGATCAAATGAGAGAATGAATGTCAAACATTTTGTAAGCGTAAGATGTATAAATTGGAGGGTGGGGTGTAAGGATCAAATGAGATGATGGTTGGGAAAGGCTTTGGAAACAGTAGGGCATTTTACAAATATGAGGAATTAAGGGGTTAGTAAAGTACAGATGCCAGGGGAGCTTTCATAGGAAGAGACTCACTAAGGTAAAGGTTTTTAAATTGTACACACACACACACACACACACACACACTCTCTCTCTCTCTCTCTCACATTCTCTCTCTCTTTAGTGTGGATGATGGCCAATGCCACACAAACAGTCAATCCAAGAGTATTTATTAAGCACCATCATATGCCAGGCCCTGTGCTGCATAATGGAGATACAAAGATGAAACAGCCATTGGAGGCTGAATGGGATGAGAGGGAACATTCTATGGAGTATGTGCCTGTACCTCCCCTGGAAATTTCTGAGGACTTCTAAGGACATGATGACCCATTACTTGGACCTGGGGGAGGATAAAGTTTCTGACTGCTTCTAGTCATGTAGTGTGGTTCCTATGGCACAAGACAGGCAAGGACTCCCTTTTCCACACTCCTTGCTGGAGTCACAGGATACCATGCGGAGAGGTGCAGCCCAAAGGGAAGTTGTTTCTTCCTTTAACACACGAAGGTCCCATCCCCCTGCTGCTTGGAAGTAGGGGGAGGATCATGATCACTCAGAGTCTATCACGTCATTCTAAGCCCTTATGTCCTTTCAGTGCTGAGCCACCTCTGGCTGGAAGCAGCCAGGAAGTTCATCGTTTCCCAAAGGCTGAAGCAATGAGTCATCTTACCCTTGGAGTCTGCATATTTTTCCAGGGGAGTTCCGGGCATATGCTCCAAGGCATGGCCTATATAGGGCCATTCAGCCTCCAAGACAAGTATGGACCAAATATATGCAAAGTAAACACAAGTACCTTGGGGAAAAGGTTGTGGCTGGTCCTAGCGGCTGGGGCAGGGCTCAGGAAGGGCCTCATGTTGGAAGTGGTGTTCCAGGTGGGCTTGGAAGAAAGCTTGGAATTCTGAGAGCCAGCGGTGAAGAAAGAGTGCATTCCAGGTCCTGGGGACAGCCTGTGCCAAATCACCAAGACGGGAGAGGGAGTGTCTATGAAACACAGCCTGAAAGCCTGTTTGCCTGAACCAGTGTGTGAAACAGAGTATGTGTAATAGGCCTGGAAACGGAGGCTGGAGGATGGACCTTTAAATGCCAAACAGAGGAATCTGATCCTAGAGGCAATTCTCTATATGTATGAGTCTTTACTGCCTAGCCAGCCTCTGAATGCTACTCTTTTTCTCTTTCTGTATCTATTCCAGAATTGTGATCTTCCTTAGAAAAGAGACTATCTTCTCTCTGACAGTGAACCCTTGAGACCTTAGTTTGCTGTTTATCTTATTTCCCCCAATGCAAAGGGTGACACATTGCTGGGCTCACAGTAGGGGCTTGAAAAGTGGTTTTGATTGACATGTAGAAGCCTCAACTTTTATGAACTTTCCTGAGCAGGAAAGACCTGCCCCACATCAGATTCACTAGGGAATTTTCCCCAAAGCAAACAGTCCAGTCTTATCTCAGAGGCCATATGGAAAGTCAAGCTATTTTTTTTTCCAAATGTTTTTTAAACTTGCTTCCCCTCTACTGTCCTCTCTCCAAGCTCAGTTCCTGAATGATGCTCTGTTTGCTGACAGTATTATATCCATGGAAAGGATACATTTAGTAAATCCCTAAATATAGAAGTGGCAACAGATCCACCTGCCCCTCTTCTGCATTTCCCTTTGAGCTTGTTCCAGACCTGACCTATTACCTTCCTTAGCCTGTCTAAAGCTTCTTCTGGCTCTCAGTTCTTCCTGGCAGGGCAAATCAGAGAACTTATTGGGGACCTGGGCTTCATTTTTGCCACTTGCTCTCTAGGAAACTACTTAGAGTCAGTCCTGCCTCCCTCAAAACAAAGTCAAGTGCAAGTCATGTCATCATTTCTCTGATGGTGTGGTCTTCTTTGACAACAAAGGATAAACACAGTAACTTGGAGTAGAGAGCCCTGGTCTCAGAATCACTCAGAATTTACTTCTTCCTTGGTCATGTAACTTCTCCAGGGTCACACAGCTTATGTCAGAGACAGAATTTGAAAACAGGTCTTGGCTTCAAAAGCTAGATACTTTCCATTCCACAGGATATGTTTCAAATATTTCTAAAACAAGATGTCTTACCCCAAACTTGGATCTTGCCTCACCTCATCCCTCTGCTCTGATTCCAGTTCCCTATTCAGGTTGGGTTACACATAGGAGTGGGGAACCTGTGACCTCAAGGTCACATGTGGCCCTCTGGGGTCCTCAAGTGTGGCCCTTTGTATAAGGGTCTTTGTACAAACAAAGGGATGCACTCAAGGACCCAGAGGGCCACATATGGCCTTGAGGATGCAGGTTCCAACAAAGAAATAGCTTGAAAAGCAATTTAGAACTGTGACCCCAGAGTTTTTAAACTGTGCCTACCCTTTGGCACAATAATGCTGCTACCAAGTTTATATGCCAAAGAGTTCAAAGAAAGGAAGAGTAACCACATATACAAAATTATATAAAGCAGCTCTCTTTGTGACTTGGCCAATGTGGAACATTTTTTTGCTTGACTATGCATATATGTTATAAGCTTTGTTTTCCTTTGGAGGAGGGGAGGTGAAAGGAAAAGAAAATAAATGTTTTTTAAATGAATTTTTTAATAGAGTACTTAATTGTCTCCATTTCTCTAATATTTTCACATTTGCAAAATATTTTTCTTCACGTCTGGAGTGTAAGTAAGAGGGCCACTGAATGATGGGCGGTTCTAAGCTTTGCAAAGTACTGTTGGTTTAAGGAATTCAAACCCACTGGCACCAAGGAAAGGATGAAAGACACTGGGGTAGGTTCATTGCAGGGATGTAAGAGCCTGCGGAAAGCATTCAGAAATAATACCTAAATCACGGTGCTTTCCCAGGACCACAGAATTATTATTTATTATTGTTATAGAAAAATTATTATAAAAATCATTCTCTTCATCTTCTTCAATGAAGTTCACAGAAATGGCCCTGAGATAAGTTGTCATCCTATTATTGTTCTCTTGCATTTAACATTCTGTGGACTATGACAATGGTCGATAAAATAACTGCTTTCTGTAGTTAAATAAAAGTGTTAGAGGGCAGCTAGGTGGTGCAGTGGATAGAACAACAGTGCAGGAGTCAGGAGGACCTAAGTTCAAATCTCACCTCAGACACTTGACACTCACTAGGTGTGACCTTGGGCAAGTCATTTAATTAATCCCAATTGCCTCATCCTGGGTCATCTCCAGTCATCCTGATGAATATCTGGTCACCAGATTCAGATGGCTCTGGAGGAGAAGTGAAGCTGGTGACCTGCACAGCCCTCCCTCACTCAAAACAAAGTCAAGTGCAAGTCATGTCATCATTTCTCTGATGGCACGGTCTTCTTTGGCAACAAAGGATGAACACACAAAAGTGTTCATCTTTTGCAATATCAGAAGGTAAGCACCTCTTCTGAGTATTATCATTATAGTTATCAATAGTTAGAGAGAGCTTGAGAGCAAGGATTGTCTTCTTTTCCTGTTTGTACTATCAGTGCTTAGCACAGTTCTGGGTATATAATAAGTGTTTATTAAATGCTATTTCACCTATGCTTTTTCATTCATCATTATTATTGGCAACAATAATAACTGACATTTATGTATTGTTTTCAAGTTTGTTAAAGTGCATCTCTTTGAATTGGGAAGGTGAGCCAGTGTACCTGGATATGCCTTATGTAAAGTTTTATTTTTCAGCTGTGGGAGTAACGTAGAGCTTATGTCCAGAAGGAGCCTGGTGAAGCCCTCTTAAATATTTCCTACAGGTTTTTAAATCTTTGATAAAATTAGCTCTTTGAGAAGATATGCATTTGACTGGCTTTAGATGCTCTTCATCCCCCATCGTGCCAAGTTAAGGATTGATTTTGGCTAGTTCATAGTATGATATATACCTATCTATATCTATATTTGTATCTATCTGTCTGTCTACCTATCTATCTATCTATCTATCTATCTATCTATCTATCTATCTATCTATCTATCTATCTATCTATCTATCTATCTTCTTGGACCTGGCCTTTAAAAGAAGAGCAAAAACAGATAAATGGAAACCAAACTGAGGAAATCCAGAGACGAGAGGGGATGTTCATAGAGACTTGACTTTAATTCTCAGGAGGGGGATCTTGTATAGTGTTCTTCATGACCGTTCTAGACAACCTCAAGATGCCATTTTATGACAGGGGAAGGAAGTTGCAGGGGAGTTCCTGGGCCAATATGAGAACTGTAGGAATGTGATCTGGTAGCATCAGCAAAGTAACAGAGGGCTTCTTGTAAGGGATGTGCTAATAAATGTTTAACAATTAGCCTGAAAAAAAAAGTACACACAACACACTTTTAAGTTTAATTGACATTAGTAATGTGTTTTCCATCACTTTCTTTATGTCTCTAGATAAGTAATAAAACACTAACTCAAGTTCTGAATTGCAGTGTTTGCTGATTTCTGAGGTATAAATGCTCAATACTGAAAATTTTACACTCAACTCTCCAGAGCCAGTAAGACCTGGCTCTAGCACACCACTGAGTAACTGGACCCAGAAAGGAGAGAAACTGGACCCAGTGGGAGTGAAAACTAACGTGTAGCAAGGGCAGGAGTCATGAGGAGGAGAAGGAAGCTCATACCATGAACTTCCCTGGCACTGTGAGTAATGTGAATTACATGGAGGCCAGGTGAAAAGGGTCACCTCTGTGGTGACTGCATGTGCTTGTGTGAAAGGGCGGGGATCAAATACAGGATGGCAATATATGTCTGAAGAACAGTATAGGGAGGGTCTACCAGACAGGAGGATTTCTTAAGTCTCCAGTAACCCCAAGTGTTTTCCTCTCCACGTAGGACAGTTTTGGACTTGGAGTCAGGAAGACCTGAGTTTGAATCCTCCTTCATATGTTTGCTAGCTGTGTGATCCTAGGCAAATCACTCAAATTTCTCTTAGCTTTAGTTTCCTCATCACTAAAATGAGGATAATAATGATACTTATACTACTGTTAAAGGACAGCTAGGTCGTTCAGGGGATGGCCCTGGAGTCCAGGAGGACCTGAGTTCAAATCCAGCCTCAGACACTTACTAGCTGTATGACCTTGGGCAAGTCACCTGTTTGCCTCAGTTTCCTCTTCTGTAAAAAATGAACTGGAGAAGGACATGCAAACCACCCCAGAATCTTTGCCAAGAAAACCCTTAATGGGGTCATGAAGTCAAACATGACTGAAAAAATGACTTAACAAAAAAACCAACAATAATATTGTTGTTATGAAGATAATTATCAGATAAAATATTTTAAAAACCACTTCCCAAACCTTAAAGGTCTATAAAAGTGTTGGTTATTATAGGTATATACATGATATATATCCATATTTATATATTTATACATATTTATGTATAGTAATTAATGTTTGTATATAAATATATATTTATATAAAATATATTTACTAATGTAAACATAAATAAAATATCAATGAATCTCCCCTTGGAGTCCCATTTCCTTAGGCATGTGTACGATTCTTCAGTTATAATGACGGTAATAATAGCTAACATTTTTATAGTGTTTTAAAGTTTGCAATTTTGCCCCAGAGCTTTGACCAGAATGACTGAGAACAAACAGGGACTTGGTTCCAATATCCTCTTTTCCATGCCTCCAGAAGAAGAAAAGAATCCACGGTGGCATCTCACAGCTCAAGGGGTCTTCTTGCTGGTAAAGGTCAACTTCCTAATTTTATAGACAAGGGACTAGAGAGGCCTGCATAGGAGAAGGGACTTGACCAGTTAATCACTAGCAATCACTAGCGATGACTATTTAACCACTAGACTTTGACCCACACCTGCTGACTTTTGGTACAATGCCATCTCCACAGCCCTGCCTTGTCTGTTCCAGACAGGATAACCCACAAACTGGCTCATCAGGTCCTGGAGAGGAGGGAGGTGGTTTCTGCATTGGTCTCAGGGTATAGGGCATGACTGGGAAAAATAACACGCCAATACCATCGGAGGCCCCTCCCTAAGGGAAAACAAGATCAAATGGAGAGTAAAGGATAATAAACAGAGATTGGCAGACACTCTGAGCCAGCCAGGAATTCCCCCAGCTCTTCATCCTCTTGTGTTACTCACTTGGGGAGAGAGGCTCTTGTTGAGCTTTACCCACATAGAGACCCTAGACTTGTATCCAGAAGACCTGGGTTTGCATGCTGCTATGCCTGATGTGATGTAGTGGATAGAGCAGGACCTGGAGTCAGGAAGACTCTTCTTTGTGAGCTTCAGTCTAGCCTTATACATTTACTAGCTGTGTGACCCTGGGCAAGTTACTTAACTCTATTTGCCTCAATTCCTCAATTTGTAAAAATGAGCTAGAGAAGGAAATGGCAAATCACTCTAGTATATTTACTGAGAAAATCCCAAATGGGGATCACAAAGAACTGATCTGTGAAATTTACTGAACAACAACTACCTGACTGTGTATGTACACATGAAGTTATCTCTCTGGATCTCAGTTTTTCTTATCTATATTGTGTCTTGCCCTTCCTTCAGGGATGTTGTCCAGAATGAAAGAACAGACATAAAGCACTTTGTAAATTGTGAATCACACCTGCTCAATATAAAGTCAACTATCATTGTTATTGGATTGAGAATAAGCCTTTTGTTAATCTCACATTTGGATTTAGACTTTCTCCTGTGATCACAATTTCTTGAGCCTTAATTTCAGACAAAATCAGATTTGGTCTTGGGGTACATAGGGATGAGAAAGACCTAGTCTCTGCCCTCAAAAACCTTTCGGTATAGCAAGACTTCGTTGGCCTTTCCATTTTTACCTACTGAAGGCAGTGATTTTTTTTTTTTACATTTTTATTTATTTACGTATTTATTTAACTTTTAACATTCATTTTCACAAAATTTTGGGTTCCAAATTTTTCCCCATTTCTCCCCTTCCACACCCCAAAACACTGAGCATTCTAACTGCCCATATCACCAATCTTCCCTCTCTTCTAATATCCCTCCCTTCCCTGTCCCCATCTTCTCTTTTGTCCTGTAGGGCAAGATAACTTTCTATTCCCCATTACCTAGATTTCTTATTTCCTAGTAATAAGAACAATACTCGACAGTTGTTCTACAGCTTTGACTTCCAACTTCTCTTCATCCCTCCCTCCTTACCCATTCCCTTTGGGAAGCAAGCAATCCAATATAGGCCATATCTGTGTAGTTTTGCAAATGACTTCCATAATAGTCATGTTGTGTAAGACTAACTATATTTCCCTCCATCCTATCCTGCTCCCCGTTGCTTCTATTCTCTCTTTGGATCCTGTTCCTCCCCAAGAGTGTTGACTTCAACTTGCTCCCTCCTCCCACTGCCCTCCCTTCCATCATCCCCACCCCCCCCGCTTATCCCCTTCTCCTCCACTTTCCTGTATTGTAAGATAGGTTTTCATACCAAAATGAGTGTGTATTTTATTCCTTCCTTTAGTCGAATGTGATGAGAGTAAGCTTCATGTTTTTCTCTCAGCTCCCCTCTTTCCCCCTCCACTGAAAAGTCTTTTGCTTGCCTCCTTTATGAGAGATAATCTGCCCCATTCCATTTCTCCCATTCTCCTCCCAATATATTTCTCTCTCACCACTTAATTTCATTTTTTAATACCTGATCCCATCCTATTCAATTCACTCTGTGCTGTGTGTGTGTGTGTGTGTGTGTGTGTGTGTGTGTGTATAATTCTACCAACTACCCAGATATTGAAAAGTTTCAAGAGTTACAAATATTGTCTTTCCATGTAGGAATGTAAACAGTTCAACTTTAGTAAGTCCCTTATGACTTCTCTTTGCTGTTTACCTTTTCATGCTTCTCTCCATTCTTGTGTTTGAAAGTCACATTTCTTTTCAGCTCTGGTCTTTTCATCAAGAATGCTTGAAAGTCCTCTATTTCATTGAAAGACCATTTTTTCCCCTGAAGTATTATACTCAGTTTTGCTGGGTGGGTGATCCTTGGTTTTAGTCCTAGTTCCTTTGACTTCTGGAATATCATATTCCATGCCCTTCTATTCCTTAATGTAGAAGCTGCTAGATCTTGTGTTATCCTGATTGTATTTACACAATACTTGACTTGTTTCTTTCTAGCTGCTTGCAATATTTTCTCCTTGACCAGGGAACTCTGGAATTTGGCCACAATGTTCCTAGGAGTTTCTCTTTTTGAATCTCTTTCCTGTGGTGATTGGTGGATTCTTTCAATATTTACTTTGCCCTCTGGTTCTAGAATATCAAGGCAGTTTTCCTTAATAATTTCATGAAAGATGATGTCTAGGCTCTTTTTTCTGATCATGGCTTTCAGGTAGTCCCATAATTTTAAAATTGTCTCTCCTGGATCTATTTTCCAGGTCAGTTGTTTTTCCCATGAGATATTTCACACTCTCTTCCATTTTTCATTCTTTTGGTTTTGTTTTGTGATTTCTTGGTTTCTCAGAAAGTCATTAGCATCCATCTGTTCCATTCTAATTTTGAGAGAACTATTTTCTTCAGTGAGCTTTTGGACCTCCTTTTCCATTTGGTTAATTCTGCTTTTGAAAGCATTCTTCTCCTCATTGGCTTTTTGAACCTCTTTTGCCAATTGAGTTAGCTTATTTTTCAAGGTGTTATTTTCTTCAGCATTTTTTTGTGTCTCCTTTAGCAAGGTGTTTACCTGCTTTTCATGCTTTTCTTGCATCTCTCTCATTTGTCTTCCCACTTTTTCCTCCACCTCTCTAACTTGATTTTCAAAATCCTTTTTGAGTGCTTCCATGGCCTGAGACCATTGAATATTTATTTTGGATGTTTGGGGTACAGAGGCCTTGACTTCTATGTCTTTCCCTGATGGTAAGCATTGTTCTTCCTCTTCTGAAAGAATGGGAGGAGATATCTGTTCACCAAGAAAGTAACCTTCTATGGTCATATTTTTTTTTCCCTTTTTGGGCATTTTCCCAACCAGTTACTTGACTTTTGGGTCATTTTTCAAGAGTAGGATATACTCTTGGAATCTGTGAGATCTCAGTTTCTCCAAGGTGGCACAATCAAGCGTGTACTGGTCTGGATGCAGAGAGGGGTTTTCGTGCCCAGAATCTTAGCAGATACCTCTCCACAGCCACTTGGTCTCCAGTTTCACAAAGTCAGCACTTGGGGCTGATTTTCAGACAAGCTGGATGGGCAAGGCCACCGTTCAGTTTGGGACAAAGCTTGTCCAGGGCCTCTACCCAGGGCTGAGGTAAGACTCAGCTTTTCAATGGTCCCAGGGGTTTTTCTGCTCCAACAATGGAGCTTCCGTATGGGCTGCTGTGCTGCTCCCTTCCTGGCCCCCTGATAAAACCCTGTCACTGACCTTTGGGGCCTGTGGGCCAAAGGATCTGAGGACCCGTCTGCAACTGGAGATTCTGCCCCTGAGATGTCCTCCTCCCAGAGTCTCATCTCATCATGCCACGCCACTCGGCCAAGGCTGGGCTGGGCTCCATGCTCGGCTCCGCGCCTGGTACAACCTACATTTCCGTGGGCCTTTCAGGTCACTGTGGGCTGGAAATCTCCTCCACTCTGTTGTTCTCCACTTCTGCTGCTCCAAAATTTGTTGAGAGTCCCTCTCTACAGGTATTTTATGGGCTGTGGGGAGAACCCTGCATAAGTGTGTCTTTCTAGTCCGCCATCTTGCTCCGCCCCTGAAGGCAGTGATTTCACAGCAAGGAGTGGGAGCACAGGGTAGGCAGGTGGGACCAGGGGTGGGAATCACCTGTATATTTCAAGCCCCATGAGGAGAAAGAGTCAGATTTTAGCCCTAAGTAAAGAAAATTTTCTAATAATTAGAGCTTGATAAAAATAAAATGATCTATCTTGGGTAAACAGTTTAGGAGACAGTTTCTAAGGTGTTGTGGCCAAAATAATTTATCCATCTCTTCTTAGTGACTGACACTCTTTCTGGAGGTATTCAAGCACAGGCTAGGAGGCCACTTGTTAGGGATGTCATTGAAGGGGTTTATGCATTTAGCAGGTTGGACTGAGATGCCATTTGAAAGCCCTTACAAAGCTGAGATTGCTCAATTTCATCAGAGTTGTGCTACAGGTCTCCAGATATTTCAGAGGCAGCAGTTCCTAGACAATGAGCCAAGGAGTTCTTCTCCAGGGTGAGGGATGATGTGGGGTATGGGCAATAGAACAGTCATGGACTTGAAAATTATCAGAGCCTTGACGGTCCTTTTGTCCAACTCTCACCCTCATGCTCCAGTTACCCTGAGTACCCCACCTCTTCCTCCTCCCAGTAGTGGAAATTTAAGAACCCATTCTCCCAAGTTTAAGAACCTCCCCTCCCCCCACTCTCACCCAATCTCCCTGTTGAGTTTTCCCCTGGAGTAACGATTTTCAGTTATGGTTCTGGCAGCTGCCTATCTGCTGTAACATGCTCTTTCTTCCTCTTGACCCAGATAGGAGGCACTTATTATTCCTCCCATTTGTTTTTCTCCCTCTTTAGTAAAATTCCCATTCCCATTTCTTAAAGACCTTCTTGCTGCTCTTTGAGCACAATATTATCTCATTCTATTCCTTTTCTGCTGGTGGTTTCATGTTCCTAGAATGCTCTCCCTCTTCACCTCTGGTGCTTAGACTTCACAAGGTATTTTGGGTTTGGGGACTAGATTTTTTTTCTTCTCTATTATTTATTCTATTGCTTCCTCTCCCCCAAAAGAAAATTGGGACAAATGAACTCTTGTCTCATGTAGTTTTCATTTATGATTTATTGAACTATAGCTCTGAAAAAAGCAGGTTTTGTTAAAACACATTGTGGTTCACATGGAATTACTTGCCTATGACTTGAAATCAGAGCTGTACTTGGAAATAGGTAGAAGCAGAAACTGACATAGGCTAAACTTCTTCAGGCTGCAGATAGATTTTTAGTAGTTCAATTTCCAAGTAAAGGTATAATTAATAATTAAACTATTTTACAAATAAACCATGTTAAAAAAGGGAAATTTCAATTAATATCAATTAATTAGATTTATTACTAAAGATTTTTATCATAAAATCATATTAATGTTAAAAATAATTTTGCTAACTGGTATATTCTAATATTTTTTAAGTTTTCTTATTGTTTCCATTTAGTTAATGGGATATATCATACATCTTGTCATCAGTCAGGTTATTGTCCTCCAAAATCACATTTGAAATTGATTTCTTTAGAAATCTGAAAACTACACTTAGCTGTCATCTTATTTTCTGAGTTTACTTTCTTGAGAAAAACATTGTTCCCCACTGAGACTTTTCAATAATTTGAATGTTTTAATTTGTTTTTCATCAGTGTCTAATTTACTTAAATCAGGTTGTTTTCATTCAAAATGGCGAACCAAGATTGTATTCCTTCAGAATGACTATTACTTTTCCGAAAGCAAAGCACAATGTTTTGTCTCTCATGTAATAAACAAGTATCTATTTGTTTACTCCAGATTGAACACTCTGTATTCTGATTCTATCTTCCATTTCTGTCACCCATTTTACAAAGGCACCCCAAAACCTTTAATGTTAGAATCAGAAAGCTTTCATAGTAACTGCTCACATACAAAGAAACACTGAACTGAGCGTCTGACCTTGGAGAGAGTGCTGGACACTTACTTAACTTGGAGAGAGGTGACTTAGTGAAGGAAGAGAAGAGGCCCTCTCATTTTTTGTCCCCCATATGTAAAATGAGGGTAAAACTCCCTAGCCTGTCTACCTTCTTTCTAATCCTATCGTCAAGATACCAAGAGGTAACAGCTATGGAGATTCTTGACTGAGGTGAACATGTTAACTCTCAGGGGTGTTTATTGCAAGCCAATAAGGGGTAGTGGTGTTGGGAGGTCTGTGTTCTAGCTCTTTCACTAACTCACCCTTGTGCCCTTAGGCATGTTACTTAGTCCCTCTAAGCCTCAGTTTCCTTATTTGTAAGATGTAGATAATTATTTTATTCCCTATTTCCTAGAGTTACTGTGAGAGATATGCTTCCAGCAACTGTACTGTAAAGGTGAGAATTGTACTTGTTATCTCACTTCAGAAAGCCTTGATAAAAAGGAATTATGCACATGCTTTGGAACTTGTTGATTCAAGTTTTATCAATCCCAAGGTAGCTAAAAGTGATTTTTTTTTTCATAATCTGTCCAACATAATGACTTCTGGGCTTAGATCCCAAATACCAACCTGAAGCCAAAGACCAGCTTTCCCAGTTAATGATTAAACTTTTAAAAGCCTGATTTAAAGGGAATGCCCATGGAGATTTGCTCACCAAGGCTACAAAAGAAGACCCTGGGAGGTTCTGGCCTCTGGCCAGTTGCCTTAGGACCTTTAACTGAGGCCTCATCTCCCGGGGAGGGAGAGGGGCCCCCCCTCCCCGCTCCCCTCAGCAGGGGAGAGGAAACGTTTGATCACCCAGGATAAGTCAACATTGTCTCATTCCAGCACCCAGTGCCTCACACAGAGTCTTCACTGTGTGATAAGCAAACTCTCCCTGAGCTCAGGCCAAGTTCTACATTACTTGTGAAGTCATAGGAGGGAGGGAAAGCTGAGTGGTGGATGAGCCACATTGATAGGAGGGGGCATCCAACAACACTTATCGTTTACCAGCACCTAAGGGCAGCATGGTCTCCCTATTCCACTTGGAGGCAGAAGTCCAGGATTTAAATCCCCCTTCTGTGTCGCTGGGGATGAACTGACCTACCTCCCCCTCAAATGAATAAATTATAATGGCTCCAGATTCAAATATAAAAAGCCTATTTGGCATCTAAAGCTATTCACAACCTCGTTCTTTCCTACTTTTCCAGTCTTTTTACACGTTAATCTCTTCCACTCATTCTATGACCTAACTACTGTTCCTCTTACATGTCCCTCTATCTCGGGTCCCCAGGCCTCTGCAGTGGCGGATCCCCAAGTTTGGAATGCTTTCCCTCCTCAACTCTGTCTCTTAGCTTTCCTGGCTTCCTTCAAGATTTCAGCTCAGATTCCTGTACCTTTCCCAGACCCTTCCCAGTCCCCTTCCACTGCTAGTGTGTTCCTCTTAGAGATTACTTTCCATATCTATATATCTAGCGTTTATATGTTGTCTCTCCCAACTGTGAGCCTTAAGAATAAGGATTATCTTTGCCTTTGTTTATATCCCCAGCACTTAGCATAATCCTTGACATACAGTTAGTGTTTAATAATTGTTTTTCAACTTGACTCTGAACCTTAATTTATCTGTAAAATAGGAATACTAATTCCTGCTCTGGCTTCCTCAGAGGACTTTTCTGAGGATGAAGCAAGAGAATGGATGAATAGTGTTTTGTAATCATAAAGCAACATATACATATGAGTTATGATTTATTATTATTTTTATTAAGAGGGAGAATGTTGTTCAATTGTTTTGGTTGTGTCTCACTCTGTGACCCCATTTGGGGTTTTCTTGGCAAAGATACTGGAGTGGTTTGCCTTTTCCTTTCCCAGCTCATTTTACAGATGAGGAAACTGAGGCAAATGGTTAAATGATTTGCCCAGGGTCACACAGCTAGTAAGTGTCTGAGGCCAGATTTTAACTTAGGAAGATGAGTCTTCTTGACTCCAGGCCCAATGCTCTTTCCACTGTACCATCTAGCTGCCTAGAGAAAGTATAGAGCATTAAAGTAAACCCTAGATTTAGAGTTAGGAGACCTGGGCTTCCCTGTGTGACTTCAGGCAAGTCACTTCACCATACTCAGACATCATACAAGGATTATAACAGAGTTCTACCTCCCTAGCTCACAGGATATTTTTGAGCTAAGAAATTTTTTAAAATGCAAGAGTACTGCATAAATATAAATCATGTTTATTGTGTCTTCAATACAATCTGTGTGATCTATGTAAGGGCAAGTCACTTCACTGGACCTCAGTTTCCTCATCTGTCAAATGAAGGGATTGCATCTGATGACCTGCAAGGCCTATTTCAACCCTGGATCTATGATCCTTTAACCTCAAAAGGTCTATAATTCCATCACTGTGGCAGCTCTCTCCACCAATCCAATGTAGATCCCAAACCTTCCATATTTTAATAGAAAGTTTCTGAGGTGTTGTGACCAAAACAATTCATCCCTTCTTCATGACCAACCCTCTCCTGATGAGTTACTCAATACTTATCTAGACTGAGAGTGTTCAAGGACCACTTTTGATAGACTTCACCCTTCACAGCAAGGCAAGAACCTAAAACGTTCCCCAAGGACTCTTGAGGCAAAATGTCATCCACATCCAGAGAAAGAACTATGGAATCAGAATTCAGAGTGAAACAGACTGTTTTCTTTTGTGTTATGTTTTGGTTTGCTTTGGTTTTTCTCATGGTTTCTCTCATTCATTTTAATTTGTCTATGCAACATGACTAATGTGAAAATGTGTTTAATAAGAATGTATGTATAGAATCAATATAATATTACATGTCATCTTGGGGTTGGAGGGGGCAGGGAGGAGAAGAAAATTTAAAATTTATGGAAGTGATTGTTGAAAACTGAAAACAAATTAAGAAAAAATGAATTTGGAATCAAAGGATCTTGGTATAAAAAAAGTTGTCTAGGTTGGGTGGGTGTTGTAGAAGAAATGGTCCACTAAAGGGCATGAAAGCAGATGAAACAACATGGCATTCGGCACAGAGCACACAGAAAATTCTCCTAGCACATTGTGCCAGCGCTAGCCTTTGACAGTCAACTAAATCGGGTGTAAAAAAAAAAACAAAGCTTATTGCTTAGGCATTACCAACAGTGTATTTAAGGGATCAAGATACTTGAAAGATGATTGGTGTACCTGGGATCAAACTGGTCCATCTGTCAGCTATCAGTAATTCAGGACTTACTATATGCCAAGCACTGGGCTAAGCTCTGAGAATACAAATAGAAGTAGAGAAGTGATGCTTGCCTTCAAGAAGTTTATATTCTAATGAAAGAAAACAATACATGACAAAGGGAGGGGGAGGGAGGAATCCAAAGGTAAGGGGACATTGTAGGGGAAGTAAGGAGTGCATCATATAGAAGAATGAGACAGGGCGGAACCCTTCTTAAATGAAAGCCTTGCCATGAGCTGTCCAAACAGGGTTGGAAAGTCCTTCTAATGTGTGAATTCTAGGTTTGAAGTGAGCCTTCAGGATTTAGAATTGGGGTATGGTGTAGCGTCAGGGAAAAGGTTTGGGGAACAGGCTTGATGGAGGGAAGGAGAAAAGCAAGTGCCAGGTAAAGACCAGCTCAGAGATACAGGGTGGCCTCTGAATCTCTTTTGCTGGGACCTGGATCTCTTTTTCGCTTGTAAGAATTAGAGAGGCGGCTAGGTAACACAGTGAATAAAGCACTGGCCCAGGAGTCAGTATGGATCCGAGTTCAAAGCCAGCCTCAGACACCTGACACTTACAAGCTGTGTGACCTCAGGCAAGTCACCTAACCCCGATTGCCTTATATTTCCCCTACAAAAACAAAACAAAAAGAGAGTTAGGGCTGAAAGGAATTTCATTTTCAAATTAGGACCATAGGCTTAGAGCTGGAAGGGACTATATATCTGGTGTAACTCTTTCATTTTATAGATGAGAAAATTGAGGCCAAGGGAATTCATGTAACTTGTCCATGGTTACATAGTTGTAAATAACAAAAATTCAAAGCTGGTTTTAAATTCAGTTGCCCCTTATGTCTCCATTGTAGTGAATGGAGGCATTCATGGTCTCCCTTTTCACCTGCAGTGGGTACACTTCCACATTTCCTCCCAGAAGCAACAATGCTCCTCATTCCCCACTTGATGGTCCTTTGGAGATACTGGATGCTCTCGCTCCTACTCTTCTGGGCATGGAACGTCATCTAGAGGGGGGCTGTCCTCTGTGTCATTGTGTCACTGCATTTACCTCTCCTTTGTCCTCTCTGTTATACCCCCTCCATCAAATTTGTCACAGGTATAATTTTGACTCCCTGAATGTTTATGTTTGTCTGGGATCTCAGCTGATGCTGTTCTGGAGCCTACACAGCAAAGATAAACTGTGGTCAGATCTTAGTGCTTCTGGGATGAATGACTGAGCTCAATCTCTATATTCCCTCCTTTGATAACAGTTCCCACACCAGCAACATGGCACATAATGGACTGATAACAAGAGACAGTATGATGTCTGGCCTGTTTTCAAAACTTTTCCATCTTGGTTAGGTTTGATCTATTCTGACTAAAAAATTCTAAGAGACATAGTTTCTGGGTAATTTAATCATCTTATTAAAATAAGACCAGCACATTTATTAATAAAAGGATTATCATTTGACCATCTCTCTTAGCACAAAGACTCCTCATGGTGATGAGTTCACAGTTTATATGCCCATTGAAGAGTAGGTGTTAACTCTGATTGGTCTCAACTAATGAGAAAATGAATATTGCAGTGACAGGCTGGGTTATATTATCACAAGAGTCTTGAGGTACTGACTTGGGTCACTGGAATCTTGGTCAATGTGACTTATTAATTTCCATATTGCTTGGCTGACCAAAGGGTAAATCCACATTTTCCCCATTCCTGTCTGAGCAAATACAATGAGTAGGAAAGCACCATTAACCTAAAACTGGAATTTCTTTTACTGTTTTTGATTAGTTCTTAACCATCCTAGCTGGGGACAAGAGTTTTAGAAAGATATCTCACACTGGTCATTTTCTGGATGAAGAGGCAGAAAAAGGGAAAAACCTTGGTCCTAATACAATATTTTGTTATTAATTACAAGAGAGAAATACTCATTTCACACAGATCTTAGATATTGCTTTCCCAGATGGTACAGACTTCCAAATCTCAGAGCCCTTTTTCTGAAGTGATGAGATGTCAAATGAAGGTTTCAGATGCAATACAGGGAATTTCTTTTTTTTTCAAAGTATTCTTTAGCAGCGTTTCTGATATACTCAGAAGATCATACAGTGGGAAAGGACTTTGGAGGTCATCTGGTCCAACCCTCTCATTATTACAAACATAAAATAAGCCTCAAAAAGCCAGTGACTTCTAAAGTTCCTACGGGGTGCCAAGGGGCAGAGTCTGGAAACATTTGTCTGCAGATCACTAGAACTTTGAAAAGAGAGGGAGGGTAGAGAAGTAGATGGAAAACAGGCCTCAGAGTCAGGAATATCTAGGTGGAAGTCCCACCTCTGACACAGGTTCTGACTGTATGCCTCTGGGTAAATTGAGTTTTTAATGCACCAGAAAACTCTCTAAGACTACAGATTGCAAAGCATACATTCACCTGTGTCAGTAAATGGAATTTCCTCAGTATGAACACCATACTTACGAGATTATATGACCCTCCACACACAAAAGGTAAAAGTTACTGGAGCTCCCATCTACTGCAGATGGGTCAGAAATGAAGACTAAGCATGTAAAAAAAAAAAAAGTTGGTTAGTCAACAGGAAGATTGTACCCAATTCACAGAATATCCAGTTTCCTACAGCTCTTCCCTGATACAGCTGCTGCAAGAAAGTGAGACTTGCCTGTATCAGTATCAGCCGCACAGTACAGAGGCAGGGGAATGGGAACAATCAGTCCAGTTAGTTATGTATGTCCTCGTAGGCCCCGAGCCAAACATTTGTTTGACTTTCTATGTGATGGTGTGCACATGTTCAGGACCCTGTTTAACCTCTCGTCTCAGGCCTGCCTGGCCAATAAACATTTCAGAGTCTCAGCTCACTGCCATGAGAATGGAAGGAGCAGAGATTCTGACACCCAAACAGAGGAATACTTGTGTGTTCATCCTTGAGATTCACCTGAAACCTCTGAATTGGAATGCCAGAGTCAGAAGGGACCTTCCAGCCATGTCCAGCTCTTTGTGGGTTTTCTTAGCAAAGATAATGGAGTGGTTTGCCATTTCCTTCTCCATTTTACAGATGAGGAAACTGAGGTAAACTGTAAGTGTCTGAGGCCGAAGATGATTCTGACTTCAGGCCCAGCTCTCTATGCACTGCACCACCTAGTTGTCTCTGGAAGAAACCTTAGAGGCAAATTATTCCAACACATACTTGACCAAGAATGCTACTACTACCACCACCACCACCACCACTACTATTACTACTACTACTACTAATTCTTCTTTTCCTTCTCCTTCTCCTCCTTCTCCTCCTCCTCCTCTTCTCCTACTCTTCTTCCTCTTCCTCTCCTTCTCTCCTCCTCTTCCTCCTCTCCTCCTTCTCATTCTCCTTCTTCTCCTCCTTCTTTCTTCATCTTTGTCATCTTTATCTTCGTCTTCTCTTCTCCTCCTTCTTTGTTTTCTTCTTCATCATACTCTTTGTTTTATTTTTAACTTAAGAAATAAAACAAGCATTTCCATAATAGAATAGAAAAAAAGAAGACTGTACATGAAACTACAAATCTATTATGTACAACTTGCTATTCCTTTTAAATATATAAGAAAGTTATCATGTAACTTTCTGTTTTTCCCCTTGGTTTCTTCCCTCCCCACTCCCTAGAGATGGCTACCATTAAACAGAAATATGTATATACATATATATATATATGTGTGTGTATATATGTATATATATACATATATATGTAAAATCATTTTATATGTACTACTATTTATTGGTTCTTTCTCTGGACGTAGATAATGCCTTCCTTCATATGTCCTTTAGAGTTAATTTATCTATTTATAATAGTCAAAGAATACAGAATTCCAAGAAGTGGTTGTCCAGTCACCACTTGAAGAAATCTAAGGGGAAAACTGACCATCTCTCAAGACAACCCGTTTTATTTTTGACAGTTCTAATTATGAGGAAGTTACCCCCCCACCTCTATCGCGCACATCAGCCTAAATTCGCCTTCTTTCAGCTTTCACCTTTTGGCTGTTGGTTCTGCCCTCTGGGGCTAAACCAAACAAGTCTAATCCCTCTTGCACCTGACAGCCTTCAAATATTTGAAAACGGCCATTGTGCTTTCTCTGAAGCCTTTTGTTCTTTCTAGGATAAACATCCCACTTTCTCTTAATTCTTCCTCCTAGATTTAAACATCCCTGAATCCTTCTGGCCATTTTCAGAAGTGGTCTCCAGTTTGTCAGCATAGCTTCAAGTATAGCTCCCAGAACTGAGCACAATCACTCAGATGAAGTTTGGATAGGGTAGGGGATGACAGAACTATCATCTCCTTTTTTCCTAGACATAATGCTTCTTTCTATCAATGCCTGAGACAAGTTTGACATTTTAGGTTGCTACGTCACCCTCTGACCCAAACTGAACCTAGAATCCAATAAAATCCCTGATCAGGGTAATGAGAATGGTGGTTTTACCACACCACTCACATCCTGTATTGGCGTGTTTGATTTCTGGAAGCCAAGTGTAGGTTATTAATCACTGTATAATTCTTGGCTTTAGCTCATTGTTACAATAAAATATAGGCAGGGGTGTGCTGATAAATCTTTGACAACCAGCTCTCCAAAAAAAAAAAATGTGCACAGGTAGCTCTTTTGAATTTAATCTGTATTCATAACATTTTCTCCATTCCTTACTTAAGTCTAGAAATCAACAAAACAATAAATCAGGCTCTGATTTACAGTGTCTGCCAGTTTCTGAAGCATAAATGCTCATGCTGAAAACTCAGTGAGTCCTCAGGAGTCCTTTTGAGCTGCATCTAGTACTCCCCTGAACTAGGTCTTGAAATTTAAACTCAGGCCAGTTAGCTGTCCTTCTAAGCAGTATGGTACAGTGGAGAGAGCATTGTTTCTCCTTCTTGGCTAGGCTATACCTCTGCTATACCATGTGTCATTTACACTCTGTGAGCCTTAGAATTCTTCATGGGGAAAGCGAGAGCAGTCATACTTGTATTGAGAGAGGGTGGTAGAAAGAGAACTAGCTTCTGACTTAAGAAGACATGGGTTCGAGCCCTGTCCATAACATGTATTAATTGTATGATTTAGGGCAAGTCAATTAACCTCTCAGTGCCCCAGAGGACTCTGAAAAAGACTATGAATCGTAGACAGGTGGCCAGTGTGCGTTAACAGAGGGCATTCACTCATTGGAACTTCCTTATATTAATGAAATTACACCTGGAACAACCACAAAATACTTGTACCTCCAAGAATCTTTGTGAGAAAAATATTTTTAAGGAGATCTTTTTTTGTTCTTAAACTTGACAAACACTAACATAAACTTTCCATATGCATAAACAGAAAAAGTGGACAAAATGTGAAACTGAATTTCCATTACATATAGTATTTTTTTTAAAGAAGTATATTCTAAATTCAGGACATTGATTCCAAAGCTGTATTATTTGTCTGTGTTTTCTCCTGAAACTATTTTTGTTCTCTTCTGGGCATTAAAAAAATGCTTTATTTTCTTTCTTCTCTTTTTTTTGGTATCATTATTAATATTCTCTTCCACCCAATTTTTAAAAATCTTTCCTTGTAACAAATTAGCATGATCAAGCAAGACGTATTGATACATTTGAAAATGTGTCTCATTTTGTATCTCTCTAGTTTATCACATCTTTGGTTTGTTGGTTGGTTTGTTTAGTTTTATCAACACATTTGGGGTTAGGTGACTATCTCTCTTTTTGTTTGCATACCATTTATTTTCTGACCCCCTCTGTGCTAGGCACTCAGAGAAGGCAGACAAACATTAGATCAGGTCCTTGGCCATGCACAGATCACAATTTAAGAGGCAAAATTACTACCTTAAAAGTTTTTCTTATTTTCCTTGGCATTTTTCTCAAGTCTTTGTTCATTTTAGATTTTAACCTTCCTGTTCCTATTCTAATAGATTTCTAAATTTGATCCTCATTAAATAGCTCAATTGACATTTCTTTTCTAAAATAAAAATTAGAGGAGGCCCTTCCCCATTTTCTTTAGCTCCCTCCCTCTTTTCTCAGCATTGTTATTAGTCCTTTATTTTCAAAGGGGACCAGTGACATCAGAGGGTGACGCTAGTGAATTGGATTCAAGTGAGACAGAATTATGCAAAGTTGTCAGCCTTATTCTCTCTTCCTGAGCCAGTGAAGTCCAGCGGCAAGACAAAAGTCAGGACAACTGGAGAGTGCCCAGGATGCAATGGATGACCTCGACATCTTCAATTTCTGACTAAGCTCTAAGCGCTCCATTGCACCTGCTTCATCCACCTTCATGGCCATAGCCATAGTTTGTTCTCATCTGCCCATTCCTCCAGGGAAGTCTTCACATGCTTGGGGTAGACATCCCCTGAACTGATTGACGTGTTTGAGGTCTATCGGTTTGTCTTCAGTTTGGTTTAGCCCATCTGCTGAGAGAGATTTACACTTGACACACACTACCTGTGTGACTTTGAGCAAGTCACTTAACCCCAATTGCCTCATCCTGGGTCATCTCCAGTCATCCTGATGAATATCTGGTCACTGGATGCAGATGGCTCTGGAGAAGAAGTGAAGATGGTGAACTGCACAGCCCTCCCTCCCTCAAAACAATGTCAAATGCAAGTCATGTCATTATTTCTCTGATGGCATGGTCTTCTTCGGCAGTAAAAGATGAACATACACACACACGTGCACACACACACACATACACAATTGTAGCTGCTGTGCATGCTACAACTTCTTGGAGCCATAAGTCAGAGCATTCATGATTGAACAATCACTCAGCTTGTTAAATCATGACACTCTAAGCAAGGGGTGAGGAATCTCTGGACTCGATGCCACATGTGACCCTTGAAGTCCTCAAGTGTGGTCCCCATGCTAGGCACTCAATGAATGCTTGTTGAATTAAGCTAAATTGGATCCCTTCTGAACCCTACGTGAGTTAAGTGACCTATAAGGAAGGCAGGGCAGGAATTATTTTCTCTATTTTACAAATAAGGAAACTGAGTCTCATAGAAGTTAAGAAGCGTGTCTTCCAATTATCTAATATTTATTTGAATTTTATTAATATTAACTATCATTTAATACTAGTAATTAATTTTATATAATTATTAGTTAAATTTTATTGATATCTTTTGCTTTAATATCACCTACATTTCTCACCTGTATCCTTTCCCCTATCTACTCAAAAAGCCATCTCTTTTGACAAAGAATTTAAGCAGAGGAAGATTTAAAAAATAAACAGCAAAATCAATTGATTCCTGGAAGCTGTCTGATATTATATGCAATGCTCCAACCTAGACCCAGACCCCTGCAAAGGAGTGGTGGGAATTGTCTTTTTTGTTTTCAGGGAGATCTGAGTTCAATTGTGACCTTAGGCACTTACTATGTATGAGCCACTTGGGCAGGTTACTTAACTTCAACTGTAAAATGGGAACAGTAATAGCATCTACTTCCCAGAGTTGTTGTGCAGGTCAAATGCCGTCATATTTGTGTCTGGCACTTGGTAGGGGCTTAATAAATGCTCATTTCTTTCCTTCTTTTTTCTTTCTTCTTTGAGGACAATGTCATCGTTATAGTTTCACAGCACTCTGTTTTGGTTGTTTTGTTGTATGGCTCTGTCCGTTTCAGTTATTATGGTCATTGTGTATAGTTTTCTTGGCTCTGCTTACTTCACTTTTCATCAGTTCATATGTGTCTTTCCCTGATTCCCTGTACCTTCTAGTTCTAATATTCTGTAGTTCTAAAATTTGCCCAAAGTTACAGAATACAGTGATCCCTTCCATATCACAGGGATTAGGGACATGATGATGCTGAAATTTGGAAAATCCAGGTGAAATGTTTTGATCCTCCTTTCAAGTCAGAGAAATAATGACTGTCTAAAAGGGAAAAAATTCTATATGTATCGTTCTATCATGTGGGTCTGTTTCTATGAGGAGCCACTTTCATTAGTGCATTGGTTGATACAAAGCAGGAAGATGAGAAGAGATTTGCCAGTGGGTGGGGTCTTAGGTGGAACTGAGGGAAAGAAAGCCATTAACTCTCTGGTAGCTATAGAGAACAAGGGGCTTACTCAGTCCTTCTGCCCCAGCTGGGCATGCATGAAATATGAGACACCCCCCTCATCCTGCTAATGAATAGTTACTGGAACCAATGGATGTTTAAAATAAATTTTATTTATGCTTTTGTTTTCACATTTCTGGATATATACTGATATTCTAACTACCACACCAGAACTGAACCTCTTCACAACAATGAAACATAAAGTCAAAAGAGCCAACACAGATCCTATCTATCTGTTTAATCTGTCTATCTATCTCTACTTGTCTACCCATAGATAAATATAGATCTATCTGTCTCTATAGATAGTCTATCTTTGTTGTGATATAGTTGTATCAAACTCTTCACAACCCCATGTGTAGTCTTCTTTGCAAAGATACTGGAGTGATTTGAAGTTTCTTTCTCTAGTTCACTTTACAGATGAGGAAACTGACACAAACAGGGTTAAGTGGCTTGCCTAGGATAACATGGTCAATAAGTATGTGAGGTAGGATTTGAACTCAGATCTTCTTACTGGTCTGGTGCTTTTTCCACTGTGCCACCTAATTGCCCCTAGACAGTCCGAATATAAACAAACATAAATAGATATAAATCTATCTTCCTCTAGATAGACAGACATGTAGATAGATAGATGATAGATAGATAAACATTCTACCCTTAATGTCATTTTCCATTCTGTCTAAATTTGGGTATAGGCCATGTAGGGTGATGCAAAGAATACCAAGCTAGGAGTAAGGAGACCTGGGTATGTTCCTGCCTTGATTCTATTTCCCTGTGGGAACCTGAACAAGTCATTTCCTGTCTCTGGGTCTCAGTTTCCTTTCCTGTAAAATAAGAAGGTTGGAATCAATTACCCCTAAACTCCTAACCAGGTCTGACATTTCATATTCTTTGCTGTAAAGGACCTTCCTACAACCATTCTATGTCATAGCCCTAATAATGTATTGCAAATAGTAATTATTCAATAAAAACAAAGATTGGTTGATATTTAGCCTGGAGAAGAGAGATTATGGGGGAGGGGAGGAAACATCTGAACTATGGTCTTGAAGTATTTGAGAGGCAGGCATGAGGAAAAGGGTTTACAGAAGTTCTGCTTAGCGCTACAGGTCAGAACTAGAAGGAATGGGAAGTAAACTAAAGGGAAATGGATTTTTTTTTGCTTATTATAAGCAATATTTCACATCAGATCTGTCACAAGTCACAAAGGACTGTCTTAGGAAATAGTGAGTTTCTTCCCATCACTGGAGGTCTTTGAGCACAGGTTGTAGGAGGTTGGACAAGCTGCTGTCTGAATTCCCTTTAAGCTTCAAGGTTTTAGGATTTATCACTAGGTTTACTGAATATGTGATGTTGTGGGGAAAGCACTGGTCTAGCCTAGCAGTCAGGACACTAGGGCTCTCATCTGAGCTCTGCCATTAGCAAGTTGCTTCCTCTCTCTGGGACTCATTTTTATCACCTGTAAAATGGGGTTGATAATTCTTGTTTTAGGTACCTCCTGAGACTGTTACAGTTATCATTGTTGGAGTTAATGTTTGCTAAAGGGTGGGGTTTTGGGGGTAGTGGTGATAAAACTTTCAAAAAATTCCTTCTTACCCACCAATATTTATATTTGTAAAACAAAGCTTCATTTGAGTTCAAAATGATGGGAATGTTTCAAACAAAATAGGCCACTGACCTTGTCTGAGTGCTAGACTAATTTGTGGAGAGGCAGATTAGTGAGAGGTGAAAAGACAGATTAAGAAAGGCTCTGCCTCCCAGAGTCTGCTAAACCCACTGCATTCAGCCTGCCTAACAGGCAGCTCCCTGCTGGTCTCTGTGTAAACCCAATGTTTGACAAGGCTTGCTGTACTTCCTGAGAAGGGCAGCCCATGGGAGGCAGCCTGCCCAGGGGAAGAGGACCCACTTTAGTTTCTTCTGCCATTCATTCAACAAGTATTTAATGTGCAAAGATTTGTGGGAGAGATGAAGATGTTCAAGATCCTGTTCTAACTCTCAGAGAGCTCCAGGTCTGAGGGAGACAAACAGCAATCTTAGGGCTCAGGCCCTGCCCTCAGGTACTTTACAGAATGAGGTAGAGAGAGGAGAAGGCCACACGATCTGTAGGATACAGAGATAAATAGAATATATTCCCTGTCACACAGTTTACAGTCTAGTAGGGGATACAATGAACAGCAACCCCAGGCAGTACTACCCAGAGGAACAAGCATAGGACTTGTGGGTATTCCACAGGGAGATCAGGGAAGGCTCTCTGGAGGAGGTGATGCTGGTTGGGATTTGAGAGATAGGAACTGGATAGAGAGATGGGGTAAGGAGAGTGAATTTACCAGTAGGGAACAGGGTGAATGACAACACAGGCAGATGGTTGAGGGTTGAATACCGAAAATGGGAGGGCATAGCTTAGAGGCTCACAGAATTTAAAGCTAGTAGAGACTTCATTGTCGTTCAGTTGTTTTAGCCTTGTCCGATTCATTGGGATCCCATCTGGGGTTTTCTTACCAGAGATACTGAATTAGTTTGCCATTTCCTTCTCCAGCTCATTTTACAGATGAAGAAACTGAGGCAAACATCTAGTTAAGTGACTTGCCCAGGATCACACAGCTAGTAAGTGTTTGAACGCAGGTTTTCCTGACTCCAGGTCCGATGCTCTAGTCCCACCCTTTTACTTATTTGTCTCAGGAAGTTGAGGCCCAGATTAGGGAACTGACTTGGGGCAAAGGATATGGGGTTCTTAAGTAGTAAGGCTAGGCTTTGTACTACAAATTTAGTATTCTTTCTGCTATACTGCAGGGCCTCTTCTGGTATGGGAATATTGACAGGGTATTCCCTAAAATCTTAGTGCAGTTTTAAGCTATAAAGCTTAAACTTTAATGTCAAATTAACATTTTATTATACAGTAAGGCTTGTTTTAATATTAACATGTTAATATTACTGTGATAATATTAATGTGTTAATATAAATTAATATTTTATTTAATATTAAAGCTTAAATTTAAAACTGGCCCTAAAACTTTGGGGATAGCCTGAACAAATAAAAAATAGGTTAGATAAGTTTTCAGAGGTGAAGAATCTAGAATATTTGGAAATATTTTCTGCGAAAGTTTAAGGGTGGGTAGGGAAGGCTTGAGAGGGATTTGTACATGTGGGAAGGGTTCTGGTTGTCTGGTAGCTGTGGTCAGGATGAGAATTCAAGGTGTCCCCAGGAAAAGTAGCTGAGAAAGACCCCAGCTCCAGGCTAAGTCTAATCATTCCTGGATTATAAAGCAGCCAGCTAAGACATAATTGTTACGCTTTTAGATCAGAAAGAGGATTAAACATGTTCTTTGTTACCCTAAAAGACAGATAGGACCAATCAAAGGAAGTCAAGGGGAGACAGAGCAGCTCAATAGAAGGAAGTGCTTCCTAACAATCAGAGCTATCTAACAATGGAACGGGCTGTCTGGTAAGATAGTGAGCTCCCTGTCCTTGGATAGAACTGGGGAGTTTAGAAGGGATTTCTGTCTTGTACAGTGGATCAAGACTAGACAATGACTCATTTTTTATACAGGGTATCCATTCAAAAAGTTTTTAGTGAGTTAAAACTGCACTAAGACTTTTGGGACATGCTGTATAGTGCCTTAAGGGTCACAAACTACTTTCCTTCTAACAACATCATGAGGTGGGTAGTGCAAGTATTATGATCCCCAGTTTACAAATGAGGAAAAAAGTTTTAGAGTGTTTGAAGTGACATGGTTAAGTTTACATAGATGACAAGTGTTAGGCCCAAAACTTGAACCCACATTTCCTAATTCCAAGTCTAAATGTATGGGTCCAAATTATGCTGCCTAGGTGTCTCTAAAGTCTCTTTTAACTCTGAGATTTTAAAAAAATCTATGGCATATATAAAACTCCTGGGATTCCTAGGCAGGAGAGTGATTCAGTGTTCTCCTTCCTGGGCTGAGTTATTTGCATTCACCCAAATGTCCAGAGTAGACAGTAAAGCTGGTGACTTTGCACAACCCACACCTCATTTCAGTCCGATTCACTTGCACGTCATGGCATCACCTCCCTGATGCCATGGTCCCCTTCAAAAACAAGACAAAGCAAGAACGACAGCAACAGTCTGGCTGAGTTTCTGTGGACTGTGGTAACTGTATGTTCCCAGAATCACAGAATTGTTTAGTTGGAAGGAAGACAGTCTTTGTTCCATGGGCCCATGGCTTCAGCAGGGCCTGAATCTAGGGGAGCAGAGGGTACAAAGAGCAAGGAGAAGAGCACCGGATTTGGAATCAGCGAATGTGGATTCAAAATCCTAATTTCACAACTTATCCTTTGTCTAACTGGGCTTTGTTGTTTGGTCATTTCAGTTGCATCTGACTCTTCATGATCCCATTTGGGGTTTTCTTGGCAAAGATACTGGAGTGTTTGTCATTTCTTTCTCCAGTTTATTTTACAGCTGAGGAAACTGAGGCAAGCAGGATTAAGTGACTTGTCCAGAGTCACACAGTTTGTTAGTGTCTGAGGCCAGATTTGAACTCAGGAAGCTGAATCTTCCCTGACCTGAGGCCCAGCACTCTATTTACTGCACCATGTACCTGTCCCTTCATAACTCTGGATTAAGCTCAGTTCCTATAAAATGAGGAGGTTGAGTTGGATGACCTAGAAAGGACTGGAGGACGTGCAAGTGACATATGAGTCTGTAATGTGATGTTGTAGTTAAAAAAAAGTTAATGTGTAGTGAAGAAAGTCTTATATGTAGAGGGGGCTCCATTTGTGGTGAGCCCACCGTTCCTGTGTGTAGCACCAAGTTAAGGCAGAGTAGTACATCTCTAGCCTCTTCTCCACTTGCTGTTCCCTAAGGGAAACTTTTATTCCTTCCAGGAAGAGAAGCAAGAAATTGGGGCTCAAGCCACTCTACTCTCCTCAGAAAGAGAGGGTACCAGGCTAGAATTAAATCTGATCCCTTAAATATTGTTAGTCTTGGGGATATGATAGGGTTTGAGTTAACTTCTGATCACTTTGTCATTTTTGCAGGGGAGAAGGACTCCAAGCTCTATATCCAAGGCTTGACCCCTTTCCCAACAAATGCCAGTTCCACAATGAACACAGGACAAATAGCAGATAAACCCATTTATCCAAATTCATAGGAAAACAGAGATCAGAGAATAGGAGAATATATACTAGACAATACAATGGGAAGGAGCTCTCCCATTAGGAGCATGATAACTCAGCTCAACAAAGAGAAAGGGTTCTGGATCTCACCCTAAGAGGAAACTCCCCAAAGTCTCTAGAGTAGCAAACTGGGAATAGGAACATGATGGAAACTGTCTGTTATTCTCATATCTTTTCAGAACCTTTTCACTTCAACAACCTGAAGTGGGGTTGGCCTTTTTCATTTTCTCTTTCCAAGCTGGAAGTCAGGAGTACCCAGAAATGAATAATACAAGTTTGAAGAGTCTTGAAAGAGTACCAAGGGTGGTACTCTCTCTCTTCTCAAACCCCTGTGCAGGACAGGGCACTCATCTCCTATACCAATGGAGTTACATGAATTTAGGCGACATTGAAGGATTGTGCGTTTGTTCTTCATTCTCAAAGAGGACCATGACATTAGGGTGATGACATGACTAGCAGCTGAATTTGATCTGAATGAGGGAGGACTGTGCAAGGTCACCAGCCTCACTTTCTTCTCCGGAGTCATCTGGGTTCAGTGGCATGATATTCATCGGGATGACTGAAGATGGCCCGGGATGCAGTGGGAGACCCTGATCCTTTCAGGCTTATGTGTTATCACAATCCTACTTTGAGTGAGATGCACCCATTCAGTGAATAGACTTCTTTAAGTTACTCAAGGAATGACCCCTTTAATAAAAAAAAAAATCAAACTGGGAGGGGAAGACCCTCAGGATTCCTGGATAAAAGAGAAACAATTACTATTTAGTTATTATATCCACTCTGTGCTAGGTGGGTGGGGACTTCTCCAATCTATGAGCTCCAGAGTGAATTGGATTTAAGGCTTGATCTTTGAGCAAGAAATGTAGCCAGTAAACGCAAAGGAAAAAAGGCAGATTTTGACCATGGAGTTTACCTTCTCCTGGGCAGAACACAAGAGGAGAGGAGAGGAGAGGAGCAGAGTGGAGCTGCTATTTACTCACGGCTTGTGTTTGTCCTTCGTTCTCGAAGAGGACCATGACATCAAGATGATGGTATAACTTGCAGTTGACTTTGATTTGAGTGTGGGAAGGCTGTGCATGGTCACCAACCTTACCTTCTTCTCCTGAGCCTTCTGGGTCCAGTGGCATGATATTCATCAGGATGACTGGAGATGGCCCAGGATGCAATGTGAGACCACATTGAGGGATATATAGCTTCCAAGAATGAGGAGGTGATAATCCCTCTGTACTCTGCCCTTGTCTGATCTCAGCTGCAGTATTGGGTTCACTTCTAGATGCTATGGCTCAGGAAGGACATTAATAAGCTAGAGTGATACAAGGACACTCTCAAGGTCTCTCTGAAGAACTGTAGAATCAATGGTGAGACATGGGAGACATTGGCACAGGACAGCCCAGCAGTCTCCTTCAATTCTAAACCTATAGTCTTAGACTCTCCAAAGTCTCTCCCAGTTCTAAATTGTAAAATCTTATGAGCAGCATTGAGAATTTTGTATCCATGTGAGCAGTTCTGGGATGTGGTAACAGCATCACAGTCTTGGCACTAAAGAGACTGATGGAGTTTCACCGGTCCCAGGAGAATATTTGGCTATTTGTTTTGTCATTATAATTGGTCCTCCCAATGAACAACTTGTATTATCTGAACATAGTTGAGCAAATTCCATTATCTCTGCATGTTTCTTGGCTGGTGCTGTTAGAAATTAGCAGGAATGGGTAGAGTAGGATAAATAAGGTTAGGTAACTGTTCAGAAAAGAGCCAGATGAGATTTAGGATGAGGTTTTCCAAGGAGGGCAGGGAGACGCTGAGGAGTTACCTACCACAGCTTTTCCTTGGCAGATGGAGCACAAGAGAAGAGTCCACAGGATGTCATTACTACCTGTGAGAAGAAAAGGTGAGAAAATGGATTTTGGCAGCTATGGCAACATATCATTATTATACTGCCCACATGATGCTAGCTAGAGGATTCTGGCTCCCTTCCTAACTACTGCTGTCTGTGGAGAGAACTCAAGAAAAGTGACTGTGTTGTTTAGCCTAAAGAACAGAAGATTTGGGGGTGGAGGAGGGGAGGTATGATAGCTACCCTCAGGCAGTGAAATGTTATGGAAGGAGCCCTGGATCTGAGTCAGAAAAATTCGTATCTTAGTTCTCCTACTTATTAGCTATGTGGCCACGGACAAATCTTTTAACCTTTCAGGGACATAGTTCCCTGTCTGTAAATGAGGGGATTGAACTGGATGCTCTCTAAGGTCCCTCTAGGGGTAGCTAGGTGGAGCAGTGGATAGAATGACAGACTGGAGTCAGGAAGACCTGAGTTCAAATCCATCCTCAGAAATTTACTAGCTGTGTGACCTGGATTAGCCACATAACCGTGTTTACCTCAATTTCTTCATCTGTAAAATGAGCTGGAGAAGGAAATGACAAACCACTCTAGTATCTCTGCCAAGAAAACCCCAAATGGGGTCATAAAGAGTTGAATATGAATTACCTACACCAAAGTCTCTCTACATCTATTTATAAGATCTGTGATCATATAAATCTATGAATGATAGTGTGATTCTAATCTGAACCACCCCTCTTCTCCTCCCCCATTCCATGCTACACACACAGCTGGGTAGACTCTCAGTGAAGACTTGTGCAAGCAAGACTTTTGAACAGAAAATACAGGAGAAAGTCAGGGAGTGGTACTGATTCAATTAAACAAACACTTATTATAGGCTCAGTACGTGCAGGATCTGGATTCAGTGCTAGGGATAGAGAGATCAAAAGTGATGCAAAAAGAGCAATGTGTTTGTTATCAGAGTTGTAATGAGGGTTCTAAGGCTACCTCTGCTGTTTACTGTCTGTGGGTTCTTGGACAAATCACTTAAGACCTTTCTTAGCCTCAGTTTCCTCAATTGAAAAATAATCGCTTATATTTTTATACAGTAATTTCAATACAAGTGCCCCATGAAGTCATTGTGGGTATCATATTGCTATGGTACCCATTTTCTAGAGGAGGAAATTGACATTCAGAGAAATTAAGTAATGTGTTCATGATCATACAACAAGCATAACTCTTGCATCTATTTCTCCCTTCTGACAGGAAGAGACTGGGTATGGACTGGAAAGCTCATATAACTTCTTTTTCTAGCTTGCTTACTCTCATCAAGGTGACACTTGGAAATTCAGTGCATGGCACTTACCTAAAGGGTAAGCTTCTACTTATAATTCTTTAGGTTCAAGCAGGTTTGATTTATGCTATGGTTGTTTATCTTTTGTTCTTGAAGAGAACATCAGGAAAAGACATCAGGAAAGTGATGTCTTGACTTCTGTGTGAATTGGATTTAAGTGAGGCAGAACTGTGCAGTCAACAACCTCACTCTCTCCTCCAGAGTCATCAGAGTCTGGAGGCAAGATATAAGTCAAGATGACTGGCAATGTCCCTGACTTATGCCACAGAGGACACAGAAAGGACCTGCTCATGATCCCATAGACAGTCAAGAAAACCCTTCCCATTTCTGGTGGCCCTTTCCCTCAACTGACCTACCTAATGGTACATATAATGTGTCTTTCCAACAAGGAAAGAACTTAAGGTTCACTAACCAGCTGAGTAGCCCACTGGTTCAATGAGTCAATATTCTCCAGGACCTATATAGTTCATATGACTTGCAAAATTGCTCTTGATGAGGTCCTAGTGAGGGATACAATCAGGGTTTGTGCCTTTCACTCACTTTCTCTCCTTAGGTGATCCATGGACACTGTGCTCAGTTAGATTTCATGATTCCAATTCCAAGCCATGGTCTGCTCTTTCTCCTGAACTCTGGTTCCTCATGAACAACTATCAACTGGACATTTCAAAGTAGATGTTTCCTAGGCATTTCCAAGCAATGTCCCCTAAGCATCTCAAACTCAGCATATCCCAGAGTTCATTTCTCAACTGGATGCACTATGGACTTTGAGACTTCTCTGACTTGTCCACCATGCCATTGAAGGCTCATTATTGGGATAAGCTCATTATCTTGTAAGATCTCATCAACCTTGGCTTTATCTCATCACTACCCTTTGCCTCTGATTGGAGGATGGGACTGTAAAACCTCCTTGGAGGAGAGAGCTCAGCACAGATATCTCCTTATTGCTCAGCTGGCTGTACAACTTTGGGATTTCTCTGGCTGACTTCTTTAGCGTGCCTCGACCCCTTCCTCCCCTCTCCCCACCCAACCCTAGAGTTGTTGCTTATCTTCCTTGGACCATTAGATTATATAAATTCCCTGAGGGCAAGGACGATTTTTTGTATTTGTATCCCCAGCACTTAGCACAGAGCCCAGCACATGGTAGGTGCTTAATAAATTTGATTGATTATTTTTCTTACCAAACCTACCTCTCACTTCTGAACTTGCCTGTTAATAAAAATAAGTTAGAAGGATATCCACCCCAAACATATGAAGATGTCCCACAATGGAATGGGCAGATGAAAACAATTTGTTCCAACAGCTAAGAAGGTGACTTAAGCAGGCCTTGTAGAGTGTTTAGAGCTTAGTCAGACATCAAAGACACCAGTTTCCCAGTGCATCCCAAGCCATAGCCAGTTGTCTCAACTTTTGTCTGGCTACTGGACTTCAAAGGCTCTGGAAGAGAGAGTGAGGCTGCATCTCTGTCTCACTTAAATCCAATTCACCTGCAAGTGAAGACATCATCCTGGGTTGATGTCTTGGTCCTCTTTGAAAGCTTTGCTATCACTTAGTAGCTTTGCTTGCTCTAACTGCCATCTGTGGAAGCATACTCCTCCTACCTCCCCCTTAGGCTATATATTAAGACAAAAAACCTTAGGACTATACTTTACTCTGAAGTCTTGGTCTAATCTGAAAAATCTTATCATCCTCTTTAACTATCAGTTTTGAAATGATGCCCTGCATGAAATCTTTTTATATCATTCTTAGGTCCAATCCGTTTCTAAAGAGAGAGTCTAGGTCAGCTCAGTAAAGAATCAATCCTCCATGAAATTGGATGAGAAAATGATCAGACCAAGAGCAGGAATATCTTTTTATTAGTTCAATTGATGGAAGTATCTGTTGAGATCACCTTCAGTTAAGTGGAAAGAAGAATATTTAGAGGGAGTGATTTAAAAGGGATTGAATATTTTAGGGAAATAATTCTCCAGTTGCACTGATGGTCATTTCTATTGCTTCTTTTGATAACTCACAAACAACTACCCACACTTTGTACCCTTGTTTAATATTGACTAGAATTCTGTCTTTTTTCTTGAACTCTACTGGGTGTAGCTTGAAAGAAGAGATAAAAGGCACTCCTGTCTCACCGTTGGCAGAGGTTCACAAGGTTTGTCCATTGCACATATTTTCAGACTTTTATGATTTATTGATTGGTGGATGGTTATGCTGATTTTTCCTCTTCTTTTAATTTTTTTGTTTTTAAAAATATTTGTTATATGGAATGACTCCTCTGGGAGGTGAAGAGGGAGGGCTACTGGAGAAAGTATGGTGATGTAAAAAACAAAAGAAATTTATACAAATGAATTTTAAAAAGAAAATGGCTTGGGTAGAGAGATTTTTTTCAAAAGTGGGATAAATCTCTTTCCCTTTGGGTTTCTTTCTCTCTAAGAAAGAAGCTTGGATTAGATAATTCATAAGTGTGTTTCTGAGAGACTAATGCCAAAGCACACAGGTTTTCTTCTATTCTGTACTTCTAGAGAAAATGGCATAGAATGGAAGGTTCCTGTACAGATGTAGAGGGACTAGTCTTGGTAAGAAGTTCACCTTTTTGTCAGAGACTAGAGCAAAGGAACACGCAATGGAAGATGCTGTCAAGGAGCTGTGAGATGAAGAGAAGAGAAGAAAAGAAGTCATGGTGAATGACTTCAAATTCTTTTTGGTAAAATTTGAAACTGGGCCCTCAGCTATCAGAATGGGGCAGGAGAGGTTGTGGGGAACTTGAGAAGTTTTTTCAGGGAGGTCCAGGGGTGGGATAACTCTGGATCATCTAGCCTGAGTCTCACTACTCCTATACTCTACATGTGGGCTGATGTTGGGATTTTTTCTTGTTTATATCATTCATCAAACATTTGTTAAGTGTCTACTCTATACCAGGTGTAATATATGTATACATGTATGTGTACATATGTATATATGTACACATACATGTGTATATATTTGGAGAGAGAGAGAGAAGCACAGTGGATAGAGTGCTGGGGGCTTGGAGTCAGGAAGACTCATCTCTCTAAATTCAAATCTGGCCTCAACACACAGTTCTATGACCCTGGGCAAGTCACTTAACCCTGTTTGCCTCAGTTTCCTCATCTGTAAAATGAACTGGATAAAGAAATAGCAAACCACTCCAGTATCTCTGCCAAGAAAACCCCAAATGAGGTCACAAAAAGTTGGATATGACTGAAATGGCTCAATAGCAACTTTACACTAGGCCCTGTGCTAAGCACTTGGGATTTAAAGACAAAAATAAAATACTACCATCCTTTAAAGAGCTTATATTTTCTTGGGACAAACAATATGTACATAAATACAAAATATATCCAAAACAATTCCAGGGGGCTATATCACTTGGCGAGATTAGGAAAGGCCTCAAGAATGTAGCATTGCTGCTGAACTCTGAAGGAATCAGGGAATTCTTAGAGGCCAAGGTAGGGAGGGCACACTTTCTAGGGACATCTGCCTATGAAACAACAGGGGAATGAGAGATGGAATGTCATAGGAAATAGACCAGTTCAGCTGGAATGTAGAGTTTGGGAAAAAAAAGAGCGATGTGTGTAACCCAGGTTTCCAACTAAGTCTGGGACATTTTGTATGCTTCTGTGTATTTGTGATTTTGGACTGGTTGAGAGAATGCTGACCCAAGACTCTGCATGAGGGACAGAGCTGGTGTAAGAATTTTGGAGAGGAGAGAATCTTCTTTGAGAGGGAACAGATGTGGTGCTAGACTCTCTTGAGAACTGATTCCAGATGTGGGGGAGAGAGACAGACAGAGAGACTTTACAAGCTACAGACACATTTGGAAGGTATGAAAGCCATCTCCTCAACATGTCCCTGATTTCCAGCTTGCCTCCCTAGAGACTTTGGGGAATTTCTCTTTGGATGAAATCCATGAAAGGTAGACTAGAGCCAGATTGTGAAGGACTTGAAATGTCAAGCAGAGGACTTTGTAATTTTATTCTAGGGTGAAGAGGGAGGACTCCACTGGAATTTTTTTGAGGAGGGAAGTGACATGTTCAGACAGGTATTTTAGGAATACCACTTTAGCAGCTGTGTGGAGAATGAACTGGAGAAAAGAGAGATGGGAAGCTGAGAGACCAATCAGAAGGCTATTGCAATAATCTGGGCAAGAGGTAGTGAAGGTCTGAATTAGGTAGGAGCTCGTAAGTGGACCCAAGAGGACAAGTGTAAGAGATATGATGGTTGAACTAATACTTGGCAATTAATTGGATGGGTAGGGGAAGGGAGCACTGAGAGAGAAGGAAGAATCAAGGATGATGCCGAGGTTGAGAATCTGGGTGACTGAAAGAATAGTGGTACTCTTGAAATAAATAACGGAAATATGAAGAGGAGTATGTTTGTGAGGAAACATAATGAGTTCTATTTTGGACATAATTGAATTTCTGATGACTATGGGACATCTTTTTGGAAATGTCATATATGAAGTTGGTCAGGAGAGAGACTAGGGCTGGTTATTTAGATCTTGGAATTATCTGTATAGAAATAATTGAACTCATGGGAGCTAATGTGACTACTGAGAGAGAGGACATAGAGAGAAGAGAAGAAGGGCCAGGCTATAACCTTGCAGAGCATTGAAGATCCAGCAAAGGAGACTGAGGAGAAACAGCCAAGGACTCCTATCAGATAAATTCAAACTGAATTCATCCCAATTTCCTTTTTCTCCCAGAGTCTGGGCCAGGGGTAGGGAACCTGTGGCCTCAAGGCTATATATGGCCCTCTAGGTCCTCAAGTGTTGCCCTTTAACTGATAAAGACTTGTCTGAGCAATGTGGCTTCCACCCTTTATTTCCAAATGAATGGGCTTTTTGTTTGTTTGTTTTTATGTTCAAGAATAATGTTGGTATTGACTTTCCCTTTGACCTTCCTATGTGGCAGCTGGTCAAATTATATAATTCACTGCAGCGTCCTCCAGGCCCTCCAAAGGTGAGCTCCTTTGGATGTAGGTACCTGAAATTGAGGGGAAAGGGAGAGTCTGTGGTCAAAAAGGAGATTCATTCAGACCTTATCATTCAGACAGAGTGCCCTAAATGTCTTAATGCTCTTTAATAACTGAAAACTACACTAAGACTTTGAAGTACCCTGTGTAAATATCAGGGACAAGATCTTTAATCTACTTCTCTTGACTCCAAGTCCACTGCTTTTCCATAGATATCATGTTGGGGACATGCTAAATGGTCTCTAAAATTCCTGCTAGCTCTAAATACCTCTGATGCTGGGATCCCTGACACCCAGGAGTTTATACTCTGATAAAGGAAATAAGATGCAGACGTAGGATTTTTATGGTTCTTTTAAGAAGTCTGAAGCTTTTTCCTCACAATATTTTGAAGTGAATATCACAAATATTCTTATCCTTGTTTTTAATAGAGGAGGAAATTGAGGCACCAGAGAAGTGACCCCTTAACCATCATTTTTTTCCTGTATTTTCCCCCAGGAGTTTGCTTTTCAGAATTAATACCTTAAGTTCTCTCAGCCTCATTTTTTTCTTTGTATTGTTTTATAAGGGGGGGGAATTGGATTAAATTATGTGCCCCATGTTCTGTAAAACACTGAGTTTAATTTCAACTGGCAGAGGTGAAGGCAGGGAACATTCTAGGCATAAAGAAGGATGTGAGTAAAGGAACACAGATGGAAGAGCATAGGACTTGTTTACAGGGATTAAGCATTGTCCAGTTTGAAAATAATGCTAATAACAATGGCAAGAACATAAAATACATACTTATATATATAAATATATCTCTAGATATACATGTATACATGACACTCATGCTATACATAATAGATATATGTATATACACACATGCACAACAGTACAATATATGCATGTTATGTTTACTATATGTACATATATATAATTTCTTTATGTTAAGATAGCATGCATATGCTATTTTATGCATATAGTATATTACACACATATACATGTAGTATATATGAATTAATGTTAATTGATATACTATAGTATATCATACTCATTTCCATTTACATATACACATAGGGTACACACACATATATACATATATATACATATATATATACATACATACCTAGGTATACATACATACATATATACAGGTATATATACACACTATATAGCACACATATACTATTATACCTATGTATACATACACACATATGTTTAATGCAATATTGTATGTGTGCATACTATGTGTATATTTGTACACATATAAGTCACTTTAAGCTTTGCAAAACACTTTAAAGATATCTCATTTTAGAGTACAGCGTCTGTGGAGAGGAGAAGAATGAGATGTCTGGAGGAGCAGAAGAGAGTTTGTCTCTATGGTAACCTGCTATGGTGGAATGAGCACCAGACCTCTACCTGGGATCAGTTACTTACTAGCTGTGTGACTATGAACAAATTACTTAGTCTCCCTTAACCTTAAGTTTCCCCATCTGTAAAACGGAAGCACCTAATTCACAAGGATTGTTGAAGTATATAAAATACTTTGTAACCATGAAAGGACTAGATAAATACCAGCCATTATCGTCCCAACAGTCCTTGAATTCCAAGCTAAACGGTTTGAACTTTATCTTGCAAAACCACTGAAGATTTTAATTGTGGGGAGGGGGAGACACACTGAGCAGAGCAGTGTTTTAGAAAGATCAGTCTGGAAATCACATGGCTCCTTAGATCCTCTGTGGATGTTTTTAGCTCTTCTACTGTGTTGGCAAGATTAGTACAACCTGTTCCCTTTTGGCAGGCATCATTTCAGTTCATCTGTCTACTTTAAAAGCCATCTGCATCAGATTCTTGGCAATGGCCTGTGAGCCTTTGACCAGCGCTGGTGTTTTAACCATGGAGAAAATTGTTTCTGCTTCAGGCTCCTTTTGGCTTGCTCCTTCCTTTTGGTGTTGCGATGTACCCAAATTGGGCTTCAATGGTTTTATTCGAGATTTGCTCATTAATTAGGAAATATATTTAGGGAGAAGGCCGTGGATGTTTCTCTTTGTTTATAATTCTACTATTGAGCAACCTCTTCTAGGCTCAAGCAGTTGGAGCATTTCACCCACTCCCTCTCCCCAGATAGAGTTCCTGTTCTAGACCTAGCCAACTGTCAGTCCTTACCTGGCTTAGCCCTGGCCTCTAATGAGAAAAGGAGTTCGTCTCCCTTTATTAATACCAGATAACACATCCAACTCATTAAATCCTAACTCTGGCGTCCTGGAGATGCACTGATTAAAGATTAAGGTTGTGCTTCATCGTTTTTATCTTTTTGTTTTTGCTCATGTCTGGGTCTCCCCAAAGGGGGAGTAAAAAGGCATTCCATGAACTATGTAAATCAGATATAGGACAGGTATTTACTTCCTACACACAAAATAAAAAGTAAAATAAAGATTCACAAGTACTCATTGATACAATGACTAAGATCACCTCTTCTGTGACTTAATTTGTAACTACAGTTACAATCTATCAGGAGGCTGCTGTGTAACCTCATCAGAACATAAAGCATTTGTGGGCTTGTTTAGGCATTTTACATCTCACCTCAACTCTGCACTGTCCAAATAGCTCCTGATACATGTCAGCCTGTTTAGTGGTCATATTCTCCAAAAGCACTGGAGAAGTTGCTCCCTCTCAAATCTATAGCCATTTCGAATCAAAAGGATTCTGGAATTGTAGTCCTCTTGAACTCATTAGGCTGTCTTAAGCTTGGACACATACATCTCTGAATAGTTCTTTTTCACCTAGAACTAGAAAAGAAAACCTGAAGCAGAAGAGGCAGACAGGGACCCAAACGTGATCATGGTTCCTGTGATTCCCAGGGTGGGCAAGGATCAGTTCTCCCTTCTTACTCCCTCCCCTCACCCCAAAAATCTTTATATGAATCTAACTTGGGGGTCGAAAGAAAAGGAACCAACTCTTTCTACTAAGCAACTGATGAAAAGATTGTTTAATCATTTCAAAGCACCCAAATAATTGATTTCTGAGCTACCACATGAAAGTTGCCAGCAGAGATCTAGGTCTACCTTGCTTTTGGATTAATTCAAGATCTTAAATACAACATTATTGACACACCAGTGGGCATACAGGGAATCCTCTCACTCCTCACTCCTCACTCATGGGGAAACCCAGAGTATATGTCGACTACTCCACGAGATAGCCCATTCATCGATCACTTGTCACAACATGAGCTTATGGTGTTAGTTATTTTTTCATGCTCAATAAATATTTATTAATTGGTTATTATATTCATGGTAATGTGCCAGATACTGAGGAGATGAAATCTAAACAAAAAAAAATAGCTTCTGCCCTTAAAGAATTTATATTCTAGAGGAGGAGCTTCATTCAATTGGTATGTATGAGTAATGTGTCCCCAATCCAATGACAAGCTCTTCAGAGTCAAGGGCCTTGTTATAGATTATCTTATCTCTGTTTCATATGTCTCAGCATACATAGTACCGTGCCTTAACACACAGTGAGCATTCAGGAAATGTTTACTGATTGTAAACATAATTGTGATAATTGTGTAAGGTAAATACTAGAGACAGGTGTCACTCTGTGAGGGTAGTCCCTCACCCCATAAATATTGTCACTCTCTGATGAGCTGCTGAAAGGGGAGACAGGTGTAGCAGAAGGACCCAGGAGTATGTTGCCAAAGGATTCCAAAAAGGCAGTTCCCATGGAAGCAAACCTCTCTTTCCTCCCTCTTTGTCCCAGGCTTTTAACTCACTAATATTACTCACTTCAGGTTACTAATTATTCTCTGTGTTATTATTTCTCCAGCTTATCATCTCAGGCTGACTAAGGAAAACTATTGAAAGGTGACCCCAAGATTATGATGCCCCTGGGAAGAATCATTATTCTTTAGCCTTCCTTCTCCTCCTCCTTGAGAGGATCTGTCCCTTAACCCAGAGGGGAAGAAGAGGGAGAAAATGAGATGGAAATGGATAGAATGACTGATGAATAACCTTGAGTGAATAACCTCTATGTTTTATCTATTTATTGAATTAATAAGAAGACCTAGTTCTCTTTGTCTACCTCAGGATGAAATGACATGGCCTCTAACATCTCCAGGCCAAGCCAGCGGTCAGGCTGTTTATGGATAGGACTGACTTTCTGGGAGCTGTTCCTGGACTAGACAAAGGGAGGGACCCAGGATTTGGCAGTGAAGCAGATTCGCCTATTTTCTTATGTTCTTTCTTCATGAGTATGTTTACATGGTTCGTATACTATTAAATAAACCCTGCAGTTAACTTAGGGCGTGGTGGTCTTTTTGTTGAACTCCCAAACCAGACCAACATACTAAACCAACTAAAATATTAGCCATTCGAAGTGAGAGAAACTTAAACATTATAAATCATGCTGTAGGGATTTGAAATGCCATTAATTTTTTTTTTAACAAGAAAAGTTTCATTCACAGACATTAGATCTGATGCAATGAAAAGAACCTTGAACTGGGAATCAAGATTTGGATTTGAGCCCCAGTTCTGTCACTTATAAGCTACAAGAACTTGGCAATTAATTTCTCACTGGGGCTTAGTTTCCATATCTGCAAAATGAGTTCAAAAGTATCTGCTAGCTCTAAACCCCATGACCCTTATATGTGCAAGTATTATTCCCATCTGACAAATGAGGAAGACAGGTCTCAGAGGAAGGGAAATGACTTGCCTATGATCACACATCCAGGATATAAACTCAGGTCTTCTGGTCACTCTTCTAACTCGGACAGACCATATGCTAAAATACCTTCTGGAACTGACATTCTATGATTATGTTTTGTGGAGGTCACAGTATATGATACAGTGAGAAGAGCTATGAATTCAGAGCTAAAAGATTTAGGTTTGATTTCAAGTTCTACTACTTCCTATCTCTATATTCTTGGACAAGTTATTTAACTTCTCTGATTCTGTTTCCTCATCTATAAAGTGAGAGGTTTGGATAATAGGGCTTCTATTTAGGTCGTTTTGGCTCTAAATTCTATAAGCCTAGGAATATGTAACAAGGGCTGTCCCATGGAATTTATTCAACATTGCCCTTCCAGGATCCAGCTGATCAGGTTGGAGCTTTGGGACCTGCCTTTGGCCATTCAATGATCTGGTACAGAAAGGACTTGGCATTTTGGTATAATGTGGAAAACCTTGATCCTCCCCCCACCCTGTGACAACAGCAAGGGGGCAGAAGAAGGGAGCTACATCACAGGAGATAGATTTTGGCTTAGTCTCCTTTCTTCTGCTCTCCCATGTGGAAGATAGTGTGCTCCATCTCTAGATTTTCTGTGAAGTGGAATGTAAATATAGCCTCTGCTTCTCTTTCTCCACCGCTATTCCCATGTACAATGTGGACTCAATTGGGCAAGCTTGTGCCTGTGACCCTGGCTGCCTTTTCCACTTTAGGATTCCTTTCCTGAATAAATTACTGAGCATCAGCTTCAAGGTGGATATGCCCAGCCTTAGAGATCATCTTATGAGTTCAAGAGGTCAGGACATCCTGGGTCTATTGAGCAAAGCTTAGTAATGACAAAGACAGGAGTTCCTGGAAACTACCTCTATGCTCTTGGAGGAAATGACCACCAACAAACAAGAGAATTGGCTCAAACTAGGTCATTTTACCAGCAGACACGTACCGTGAGTTACTGGACAGTGCAAAACCAAGATGAAGTGTAAAGTTCTGAGTTAGCAATCCTTCAGAGTGCTTTATGCTCCGATAAGGCTTAAGTATCACTCTTTTCATCGATCATATCAGAAGTTGTAATCCTGTTTTAAGTTTGTTTTTGTCAAATGACACTTGTCAGTATTCTATGTTTAACATTCTTTTTGTGTATAGGAAATGAATTACCCGCTTCACACCTGATTCGTATTGTAAAGTGAGTACTTTTCTACTCTCCTGTTTGGAGGAAACCCTAGACACAAACAATAATTTGGTTTATAAATACTTTTCCCCCTAGGATCCAGGACTGGTGGTTTAATTATTGGAAGTATGTTTACAGAAAGGAACTGAACCTCTTTCATTAGGGGTCAGGCCACTCCGAGACTGAATCTAGTCTGAACCACATGCATGCACCTCAGTTTCCTCATCTATAAAATGAAGGGGGGCAGTGTTTGGATTAGGTGACTTTTGGATCACTTTTGGATTAGGGGGTCTTTTCTAGTTCTTACATGTATGATTCCTATGATTCATACATACCCATAATTTAGAATTTAAAATTGACCATGCCTGCACAACCTGTAGCCAGCCAAAGGATTTTGGGTGACCTGTGAAAAATGTAGAGGAAATCCTTTGGAGGACTGCAGATTATACAGGCCTGAAACGAACCTTAAAGATCATTTAATTCAATTTTTTTATTTTACAGAGGGGGGAAACTGAAGTCTGAGGCCAGGAAGGGACATGCTCGATGTCACACAGATATCAAGTAGCAGAATCAGGATTTGAAACCAGAGGTTTTTATTCTAGACTCAATGTCCTTTCCTCTACATCAGAGATGTCAAACCTATAGCCCCTCAGTTGCATGTGACCCACAATCCTCCCAAGTATAGCCTGAACCTGATTAAAATATAATTGGGAAATACTTAACAAAATAAATGTAACAAAATAAAAAAAATATATTATTATAACATAATGTTATGTTATATTCCATTACAAAATTATATAAATAAAAATATAATAAAACATCAGTAATATTAATATGTGGTTTTCTAAATCAATATCATCAGTATATTATACATGATTTAGTGGACCCCCATTTCTGTTAAAGTTTGACACTCCCTTCTCTATATCCTGTTTCTTCCCCAGTGTATTCATTTGCTCTCCCACAAATTACTGAGCTTCTTAAATTTATTTTAACTAGATCTGTGATTTCATCACTGTCATTTCTTTCTAAATCTATGATGAAATACTTCAGATCCCTAAGCAAACTATTTTAATGTTCAGTGGTATTATCTTCAAATTAAAAAGGTCTCTAATTCTCTACCAGCTGCTTGCTTTCACACAAATAAAAAGGATAGAGCAGCCTGTTCTTTCCACTTGTTAACAGCTGCATGGGGGAGGCTGGGATTGAGAAAGAGAAAAAAATGCCACTAGTTATATCAGTGGGGTTTTAGACAAGAGCTGGAGATTCCCTCAGCCTTCAGGGCTTTCCCTCTAGAACAATCTAGGGTTGGCTGTGTCCAGATGGGTGAGGACCGAACTTTTAGGAGGCATTGTAAACATTTACTGGATTATTTTCTTACAGAAAAATTGTTTCTAGTTAGTTGATTTCAGGGCATGCAAAAAAATCCCTGAGTTCACAGGAATATACATGTCGGTGTAGTTCAGAAGCTCTCATTGCCAAAGCATTTTCCTCACAGTGACCCTGCAAGGCAGTACAGGCACTGAATTGAGAATCAGGAGATCTGGGTTTGAGACCTGGCTCTTTTCTTAGTGGCAACATGACCTTGGGCAAGTTGTTTCATCAATCTGGGCCTCAGTTTCCCCATCAGCAAAAATGAGAGGGTTGAACTAGATGGTCTCTATTATTGATTGATCAACAAACATTTATTCAGTGTTGGGTACCCAAGGAACAAAGGCAAAAAAAAAAAGGTAACAGTCACTACCCTCAAGAAATTTACTTTTTTTCCCCCAGTGGAGATAACACATACATATATAAATACATACAAAAAGACATGAAAATGGGATGGGGGAAACAGGTAGCAATTGAAGTGAGGGATAGGTGGAAGAACCAAGACAGGGCAGTCTCAAAAAGACCCAAAGAGAAGTTGATCAATAGTGTCCAATACTGCAGGGGGTCACATCACAGTTGGCAATTAGAAGATCACTGGTAAATGTGGAGAGAGAAGTTTGAGTTCAGTGATGGGATTGGAAGCCAAACTGCAAAAGACTGAAGAGCAGGTCTTTCTAGCTCTGCCGATGGAGTCAGAAGACCGGGTTGGAATCCCAGCTTTGCAATACAATGGAAAGATCGCTACATTTTCAATTTGGAAAATCCAGGGTTCAGATCATGTCTCTGCTATTTATCGCTTCTCTCAGCCTAATTTTCCTTATCTATAATATGAGGTTTGGGCTTAGCTTCATATTAGCCTCAAAGGTGAAGTGGGATCCTTAGGAAATGGGGAGTTCTCATTCATGGAGGTCATTATACACAAGTTGGATCAACTCTAATCAGGGGATGTTGTAGATGGGTATAGATACAGGTTGCCTCCGTAAAATAATAACACTGGGGGATATAGATGAGGAATTAAAAATTAAGAAATAAAACAAAAGTCTGATATAGATGCATACTACACAGTATATAGTGAAGGGAAACTTCAATTATCCAAACATCTGCTAGAGTTCCCTCTCTGGCAAAAATGGATAATAGATAATTTTTTGATTTACCTTAATGATATTTTAATTCTTCTTAAGGTGGAGAGACCAGTAAGAGAATATTTTATTCTCTCATTCTCACTAAAGAAGGGAAACTATTTTCTTGTATGCAAATGATGGAGACTTTAGGGTGCCATTATTCTCTACCTTAGAATTTGTGATAGAGGGAGACAACATGTTGTAGTGAGAAGTATGTCAGATATGCACACAGCTAGGTCATGCAGTAGATAAAACACTAAGCCGGGAGTCAGGAAGACCTGAGTTCAGATGTGACCTCAGACACTACTACTGAGAGTTGTAAGCATGACCTTGGACAAGTTACTTAACCGCTGTTTACCTCAGTTTCCTCACCTGCCTTTCAGGGATAGTCTGAGAATCAAATGAAGTAACTGTAAAGTACTTTAGCACAGTCCTGCTACGTAGGCTATAGGAATGTTTTTTGTTATTCAGTTGTTTTTGACTCTTCGTGACCCTATTTGGGGTTTTCTTGGCAAAGATACTAGAGCGGTTTGCCATTTCCTTCTCCGGCTCATTTTATAGATGAGAAAAGTGAGGCAAACAGGGTTAAATGACTTGCCCAGGGTCACACAGCTAGTAAGTGTCTGTGGCCAGATTTGAACTCATGAAGATAGGTCTCCCTGATTCCAGACCTGGCACTCTATCCATTGCACCACCTACCTTCCCCATAAAAATGTTAGCTATTAGTATTATTTGGAGTAGAATGATGTGAGTTCAGATTCTAGCTTTACTACTGATCCCTTGGGTAAATCACTCAATCTCTTTGAGGCTCAAGTTTCTCATCTGCAAAAAGAAAATGTAGGACTAGATGCCCTCTAAGGTCCATTCCAGATGTAAATCCGTGGAAGAGAAAGAAAAGGAGAGGAAAACTGAACCTAATCTGACATACATCCAATATTTCGGGAGAGCAGATTTCAAAGCGTTCTGAGGAAGAACAATTGGGCTACAGTTCTATAGAGGAAATCAGCCTAGGAGAGTTTTCATTCTTTCATAAATGAAACCCTGAAGACACAGAGAGAAACAATTCCATTGAGGAGGAGAAAGGGAGATGACTAAAGATATCAATGGGGTAAAAAGGGAACTCACCAACCAACTTGGATATTAAAAGGACACACAGATGATGGAAGGAAAGACAGGTAATGGAGGATGAAAAGGAAAAAACAATTGTGGTTTTGTAAGAACAGCAGCAAAAAATTGCTGGATTTTTTAAAATCTTTATTGGGGAAAAGGAAAAGATGAAAAAAGAAATAACATCCCTGCTGGTGAAAATGATGATAACTGAGGATGAAGAAAAGGTAGAACTACTTCATTCTTGTTTGGTTTCTCTTTTCTCCTCCAAAGTGAATGACTTTTGCACTGGGAAGGACAAGACAAATAGGGAATGGCCAATAGGGAGTTTAGTCCCAAGATCCCTAGGGAGGTAGTAAGATATTGCTTAACTATTTTTTGATGCATTCCAATCACCAGAGTAAAAAAATTCCATCCTTAGAAAATGAAAATATTACTGGCTGAGGCTTCTGAGCTACTGTCAGCTCTGTTGGAAAGATCATTGAGAATTAATGGGAGAAGTACCTGATGACCAGAGGAGGACAAATGTCCTGAGTTTTGGAGAGACAGAGACAGAGAGAGAGAGAGAAAAAGGGATCTATAAACTGTAGGTCTCCATGCCAGCAAGCTTGATTTTTTTTTTTATTCCTGACAAAATTCTAGAACAATTTCTTCACGTTTTTGTTGATAACATTGTAAAAATGAGCAACTTTGAAAACCTTAAGTACTCCGGTCAACACAGTGACCAAACATGAATCCAGAGGATCAGTGATGAAGAATGCCATCCCAACATCCAAGCAATGAGGAGATGGACTCAATATGCAAAAAGATACACATTTTTAGACATGGCCAATGGGGGAATTTGTTTTGCCTAACTATGCATACTTGTTGCAAGGGTTTTTTTTTTCTTATTCTAAATTTATTTCCTTTATTTGCTTTTTAAAAATTTAATTATTTATTTTTAGTTTACAATACTCAGTTCCACAAGCTTTTGGGTTCCAAAAAGAATTTGTTTCATTTGTTTTTGTCCTCCTCCCCTCCTCAGTTGGGGTAGGTGGGAGCAAGAGAAATAAATGCCTGTTAATTGAAAAAAACTAATTAATAAAACAAAAGTGAACATTTGGAAAAGGATACAGTTTTCAGAAAGGTCTATAAGATGGCATCAAGAATTGGCCATGCCACCTCCTTCTCTTCTTTATAGAGATGGGGGACTACGGATATGGAAGAATGCATCTTTGACTAGATTTTATTTATATCTTTTAAAAAATTATTTTTTCTTTTAAAAATTATTTGTCATAGTCTCTCTGAATAGTGAAGGGGGATATATTTTGAAATAAAGATGAGGTAAAAATATAAGATACCAATGAAAATTTTTAAAAAGGGTCATACCAGACTAACCTCATTTCCTTTTTTGACAGTTATTAGACTGGGAGATTAAGAATGTTGTCAGTATAATAGGGTCTTCCCCTCCCAATTGATTTTTTTTTTTTTTGATTAAAGGGGCCATCCCTTGAGTAACTTAAAGGAGCCTATTCACTGAATGGGTGAATCTCACTCAAAGTAAGATTGTGATAAGACCTAAGCCTGAAAGGGCCAGGGTCTCACATTGCATCCTGGGTCAGTTCCAGTTGTCCAGATGAATATCAGAACACTGGATCCAGATGGCTCAGGAGAAGAAAGTGAGGTTGGTGACCTTGCATAGCCCTCCCTCACTCAAATCAAAGCCAACTGCAAGTCATTTCATCATCTTGAATCTTTGAGAACGAAGGACAAACACAAAACAGTGTAATATACATGACTCCCAGCAAAGCATTTGACAAAGTTCCTCATTGCTATTTTAGTAAGGAAGATGAAGGTATATGGGCTTGACAGTATTACAATTTTGTAGATTTGGAAGTGGTTGTGCGGCTGGAACCCAAAGTGTAATTTATTAATAGTTTGATGTCATCTAGAAAGAAAGTCTCTAGTGGAAAGCCCCAGGGATCTAAGTTTAGCCTTGTGCTACGTAACATTTTTGTCGGTAACTTGGATAAAGGTTTATCAAAGGTTTGTTTATCAAATTTGCACATGACATAAAGCTGGAAACAATAGCTTAAATATTTAATGACAGTCAGGTTTAATAATATCTCAACAAATTAGAACATTGGATTGAATCTATTAAGATTAAAATTAAGATTAAATCTATTAAGAGAAACTTACACTTGTGTATGGAAAGGTCAACTTTACAAAAATGGGGGATGTGTGGCTGGTCACCAGTTATCTGAAAAGGTGTTTTAGTGCATTTCAAACTTAATAAAAATCCAAAATGTAAAAAAAAAAAAATAGAATGTCCTAGAGTAAGGATTTTAGAGTTCTCTTGGTCTCTGCCTTGATCAGAGCACTTCTGAATATAATGGTCTCTTCTGGATGACTCATTTTTGGAAAGACATTAATAAGTCAGAGAATATCAGATGAGGGCATTTGGGATGGTAAAGAAGAGTCTTGAGTCCATGTCATATAATGATTGGTTGAAAAAGTTGGGAATGTTTAGCTTGGAGAAGAAAAAAACTTAAGGGCTTGATAACTGTCTGGCATCTTGTGTGGAAGTAATATTAGACTTGTTCTTCTTGGATCCAATGGGCAGAATTTGGAGAAATGACTATAAGTTCTGAAGAGGAAAATTTAGGCCTCTAATTAGAAAAACTACACAAAAATTAGAGCTGTCTAAAAGAGGAATGCATTGGAAAGAACCCGAAGCCTAGAGTCAGAAAGATCTGAGTTCAAATCCAGCATGCAACACTTAATAGCGATGTGATCCTGGGAGAGCCATTTAAGCCCTATTTGCCTTAGTTCTTCATCCATAAATGGGGATACACTGCAGAAGGAAATGGCAAACCACTCCAATATCTTTACCAAGAGAATCCCATGAAAAAGTCCATGGGGGACAAATGGAATCAGACTTGATTGAATGAACAGCAACAAAAAGTAGAAAAAGTCATTTTGTGAGGTTGTAAGTCTTTCCCCAGTCTCCCCGACCTTCACTCAATGTCTTCAGACAAAAACTGAACGACCCCTTGTTAGTACAATTGAAATTGTCAGTCAGTTACAAATCGGAGAAGTTAGCCTTTGAAGCAGTGGTGTGCTGGTAGATGTTTAACAACTGGCTCCCCCAAAAAATTTTACCACAGGACACACTCTTAGGTTTGATCTACATTATTAACATTTGCTTTATTACTTTCTCAGGCCTAGACAATAATAAGACAATAAATCTAACCCTGATTTGTAGCCTTTGCTGATTTCCAAGGTGCAGTTGCTTATGCTGAACATTTAACATTTGGCTCAGGCTCTAGATATCCCTGTTTTTGAGGTCCTTTACCGATTTTGAGATTCTCTAATTCTGTGAGTGATAAAGCTTGTCTCTCACCAGAAAATACAAATGCAATGAAGAGGAGGCCATGTGTGTGTGATGAGCGAAGAGCAAAGGTGTGGCTAGGAGTAGGAAGTGGGGAGATTTCTCAAGGAGGGAATAACAGGAAAGCAAAATTGAAAAGCCTATTGTGGCAGATACTTAGGGGATATGAAAGAGAAAGCTGTGAGGAAAAGCTGCTTCCAGACCTTGAAGAAGACTTCCTACAAGAGGCAGTATTGGAACTGAGCTCTGACAGCTGGGGGAGACTTTGACAATTTGAAAAAGGCAGAGGAGGAGGAAAAACATTCCAGTAAAACAGAACAAAATCCCAGAAGCATTTGAACATAGTATCATAGTGTTTGATAAACTCAAGAACGATGAGTTTCAAATAGGAAGTTTCAAGACTTCCTGTTTGATAAAATGGTAGAGGATTGATGGTGGAAAATCTGGGACATGATCAAGGAATAGTGAACAGTCCAATTTAATTTGAATGTAGAGTATATATAGTGAAAGCGAGTATGGAGCTGATTAGAGGCTGAGAAAGTCAGGCTGTGGTGAATGGATGGTCTCTAGTAGGTAATGAGGAGCCATTCATTCATTCATTCATTCATTCATTCATTCATTCATTCATTCATGTAACACCATTAATTTTTAAAATATATCTTTACTGATTTTTTTTCCATCATGCAAATTTCATATTCTTTCTCTTTCCAGAGAGTCATCTCTTATAACCAAATTTTGAAAAGAAAAAAAAAAGAGGAAAAAATCAATAATCTGATCAATCCATGGGGAAAAAAATCCAACAATAATATCATGTACTGTTCTACACCTACAGCAACTGCAGAACTCCCTTCTCCCTCCTGCCCCCAACACACACACACTTTGGCAAAGGAGTAGAAAGGGGAAGTATTTTCTCATACTTCTTTTAGCATCCATTAAGCAACCAGTTATGTGCAAGACCTTAGGGAAAATACACAAAGACTAGAGATATAGCATCCTTGACCTCATTACACTTACCATCTAGAAAGGGGACCATAGTGCATGCACAAATGTGCAACATTATGCAATAAACATACAATTATTATAATGTAGAAGAAGAGAATATATGTGAGGAGAGAAAGAAATCCTAGCATTTTCCATAGCCTGCTTCACTATAGAACAAGCTGAAATAAGGAGGAGAGGTGGGAAATTAGGGTATTTGGAAGGAATAGTGAATGGTTCAATTTGGTTGGCAGACAGAATGTATATAGGTACAGGTCTAATAGCAGTTTGGAATCTGATTATAGGACTCTTAAGTAGTCTTGGCTCATTAGAGCTGGCAGGGTCCTTAGAGATCATCTAATCCAACTCTTTCATTTTAAAGTTTAGGAAACTGAGCTCAGTGCAGGATTTGGGGGTGGAGAACAAAATAGTATGCAAAGGACCCCTTTTCTTCTTCATAAATTTGACAGATGTGAGTGAATATGGCACCTTATCACATCTTCCTTTCCACACCCCTCCTTTCACAGCACTTCCAGTAAGTAGTAAAATAGGGGCTCTTAAAAATAGGAGCTTTGGGGTTGTAGCAGTGGTGAGATGGGGTGGGGAGCAGGGATTTCAGCCTCCTACTGACTCATTGCCTGGATGGGTTTCCCAGTGTTAGTTCTCTATCTGTCTCTCTCTGTGTGTGTCTCTGTCTTTGTCTATCTCTTTTAACTCTGAGTGGGAGTCAGAAGCAGTGCCCTGGCAAAATGCCTTTCTTCCTCTTCTTTGGAGCTTTTACCTTCTCCATTGTCTTCTGAAGTCTAATAAATACCTTCAAACTAATAAAGGTCTGTGGTTAACACAATTTATAAAGATAAACATTGAAAACAAGGAAAGACTTTACCATACTCGGAAAGAAAGGTTCTCAGGTTTCCTTAAGGGAATCCAAAGGGAGAAAAAAGCAAAAAGGGCAAGTAGGTGGGAAGTGGACAGAGTATCAAGCCTGGAGTCAGGAAGGCTCATCTTTCTGATCAAATCTAGCCTCAGACACTTGCTAGTTGTGTGACCCTGAGCAAGTCATTCAACTCTGTTGGCTTCAGTTTCCTTGTCTGTAAAATGAGCTGGAGAAGGAAATGGCAAACCACTCTAGTATCTTTGCCAAAAAAACCCAAATGAAGTCATGGAGAGCTGGACATGATTAAAGAAGCAACTCAGCAATGAAAACAAAGAGGACGAAAAAGGAGATACAAAATACCTGAGTTTCAACAACATAGTATCTGTCCTGACACTCCTCATACTTTCTGGGCTCCACAGACTGGCTTCCAGAGTCTTTTCTGCTCCCTGTGTTCTGGTAGCTCCAGCTGTCCATGGTCTACTCTTCTAGAGGCTCCTTATGGCTTACCATTTTCTACCTGCATGCATTTTCTGAACTTCTGAATGGGTTTTTTTGAGTTTCTCTCCTGAACTCATTGACTTTTAAAGGTCACTCGGATATGTGGCTTATCATTCTCATCCTCCTAAAATGAACATCTTAAAATGTGTCTCTTTGTCCACATTTTAACAATTATTTTGTTCTCTGGCACTTTTTCTATGGTTAGGATTGTGAAAGACCAACTTCCTTACATAACAATGTTGCATTACAGTTAGAAGATCCTGGGTTTGAGTACCAACTGACCTTTCCTACTTTGTAACCTTGGGCAAATTAAATAGGATTCCAGATCTTGAGTTGGAAGTGACATTATAATCAATTCTTCTCTCTGATCCTTGGTTAACTTATCTGTAAAATTCACTTATTGAATTCATTCATTCAACCAACATTTATTATCTACTTGTCCAAGCCACTTTGATAACACTAGGAAAATAAAAAACTTAGCTAAGGAGTAGTCCCTATTCTGCTGGAATTTAAAGCCTAGTAGGAGAATTGGACATGAGCACAGTTAATATAAATGCTAAGGGGACCTAAAGGATAATGGGAAAAGTACCAGTTTAGAATCTGAATCCCAAAGCAATAGATTTGAATTCTATCTTTGTCACTATCTACAAGACTTTAGGCAAGTCACTTAATAGTTCTGAGCCTCAGTTTCCCCCTTTGTAAAATGGAGTGCGATGGACTAGATGTTTCTTGAAAGGGTCTTTCCCAGCTCTAACATTCTGTGATTTCCTTTTAGATTCCAGCATTACTGACAATGGCATCAGTCCTGAGAGTCTATTTGTTAAATGAAATCTCATCTAAAGGAGTAGAGGGAACCTGAGATGCATACCAGTTCCACCTCTCAACTTGTCTCTATACTGCCCATCAGGCATGTTGGATATTTAAATATAATTATAGTTACGATAAAAGCAAAAATAGAATGATTAAATAATAAAATTAAATAGATGGTATTTAAAGTGAGTTAACCCCCAAGGTCACACAAGCAGAGGTTAACCCTAGGATTTGGACTGAAGTCTGTTGGCTTTAAACTGAGCTCTCTTTCTACTATGTCACACTTGGTTCAACACATATTAAGTGTGTTCAAGTATTAGTATGCTATTAGTATTTAGTAAGTTATTAGTATTTGTTATTAGTAAGTATTAGTATGTTCAAGGAGCTGACAGTCTAGTAGGGGGTATAGTATGTACATTATTGATGACATTGTGTATGTGTATGTGTGTATGTTCGTCCTTCGTTGCCAAAGAAGACCATATAACAATAGACAAATTATGACATGACTTTCACTTGACTTTGTTTCGAGTGAGGGAGGGCTGTGCAGGTTGCCAGCCTCACTTTTCCTCCAGAGCCATCTGAATTCAGTGACCAGATATTCATCAGGATGACTGGAGATGACCCAGGATGAGTTAATTGGGGCTAAGTGACTTTCCCAAGGTCACACAGCTAGCGAGTGTCAAGTGTCTGAGGTGAGATTTGAACTCAGGTCCTCCTGACTCCTGCACTGGTGCTCTATCCATTACACCACCTAGCTGCCCCTATTGATGACATTAACAAAAAAAAGAGTCCTTTGAGCAGCCATCCTCCTTAACTAGGAAGTGAAAGGGGCACTCCGCTTAACTCAGTATAATTCATAGAACCACAAAATATTAGCTCTTCAAGAACCTATGTAGACCATGCTTTGGAATTATTCTGCAAAACCCTACTTGCATTGACAGAACATGACTGGATGAATACTTAGGGTTCTAGATTAATCCTGAATCCCTTAGGGTATTTTTCTAATACTAATGCTTATGAGGTCCCAATAGTGTGCTTTCTCCCTCAATGATTATTAGCTGGTGTCAATGACTTAGTTATTTTCAGTGATACAATGATGCAAGATAATTTCAAAGGACTCATGATGAAAAATGTTATCTGCCTCTGGAGAAAGAACTGATGAAATCTGAATGTAGATTGACTGAAGTATATACCATTTTTCACTTTTTTTTTGGTTTGTATCTTTTTCACAACATGACTAATATGAAAATATTTTTGCATGACAGTACATGTATAACCTATATCAAATTGTTTACTCTCTCAGGGAGAGATGAGAGGAGGGAAGGAAAATTCAGAACTCAGAATTTTCTTTTCTTTTTTTCTCATGGCTCCTTGTATTGGTTCTAATTCTTCTTTACAATATGGCTAATGTAAAAGTATGTTTAATATGGATGTATATGTAGAGCCTATATCAGATTGCATGCCTTCTTGGGGTGGGAAGAAGAGAGGGAGGGGGAGAAAATTTGGAACTCAAAATCTTATGGAAATGAATGTTGAAAATTAAAAATAAATAAATTAATATTAAAAAGAACTCAAAAATAAAAAATGAATGTTAGAAATTGTTTTCACATGTAATTAGGAAAAAAATAAATATTATCAAAGTGAAAAAAAGAATGTCAGTTTTCATCAGTCAGACTTACCTTTTAGAAAGGGGAATAGAGCATTATCGATATACGTAATTTGTACATTTGTACATTGTGGGGGAAAATTTGTACATAATTTGTACATTTGGGGGGAAACATCCCTTCAAATATCTGTGACATACTTTCCTTCCATACAGTGTCCAGAAGAAAATGGTCCCAAGCCGGAGAGTATGAAAAAATGTGAAAAAGCTGTTACCAAAAAGTTAACCAAAGTGGCATTGACTGGAAGTCTTTTTGCTGGTGTCCTCAAAATGTTCTTCCTGAGTACATAATACTTTCTTGTTGGACTTTTTGCCCAAATCTGCTTTCCTTATATCACTTCTTCTATCCTTGACTCCTCATGCTGTTCTGAATACTCTGCTAGGACACTGATGGGAAGTTCAAGACTCTTTGGACCTTTAAAGTTTATGGGGTCCTCCTTCAGTGAAGTATGGGGGAAGATAGCAAGATTACAGATGAGTCCCAGGGCTTGGTTTCTTCCATTCAATCAATTCCTTATCAGGAGTTAAGCTGTAACTCTATCTCTTCTCCACTGCTAAGCATGAGGTTCTCAGTCCCAAACTAGTTCAATATTTTATAGGAAATTTACCGAATTCCAAGGTTTTCCAATTCATTATTTTCTCAGTCAATCTGAACATTGTTGTTTGTTCAGTTGTGTCCAACTCTTCATGATCCCGTTGAGTGTTTGCTTGGCAAAGACACTGGAGTGCTTTGCCATTTTCTTCTTTACAGATTAGGTAACTGAGGCAAACAAAGTTAAGTGACTTGCTCAGGGACACATAGCTAATGAGTGTCTGAGGTCAGATTTGAATTCAGGTCTTCCTGGCTCCAGGGCCAGTGCTCTGTCCACTTTACTACCTAGCTACCCCATTGATTGATTTAACAGAGAAGGGATTCAAAAGGAAGGTTTAATGTATCAAAACCTAATATCTTGACACTTCAAATGGGGAGGAATGATTCAATTAATTTACTCAATGAAACCCTACCCTTTCATATAAGACATACTATGTCAGAGCAGGAAACATCTTTAGAATTATAGACTATCTAATGTCAAAATTGGGAAGAACCATGAAATATAGAATGTCAAGTTTAGAAGGGCAATTAGAACAGAAAATGTTTGATCTGAAAGTTGCTCAGGATTCTCACTATAAAAGATAACTAGATATACACATAACTATAATAGGCAGAATGTGATAATGGCCACAAGAGAGGTATAAGCCAGTTCAGAGAAGGGGGTATTACAGAGAATGCTGGGGAAGTTACATAAAGAAGGCAACACCTGAGCTGGGATTTGAAGATAAGTGAAATTTTAATGTGTGGAGATGGGAGGACATTCCAATTATAAGTGAAAGCAGGAAAGGAAGGCCAAGGTCTCCATACACAATTTTAGGTTTAATATGCATTATTAATACTTTCTTAAGTCTAGACAAGGGATCAGCAAACTATGGTCAGCCCTTTGGAAGATCAAAACTATTGCTGGTTTCTCTTAGTCTATTCTGTTGAGGAGACTTATTTAATTACTAAAATAATCAAAAACAGTTTTTTAAGTTAAAAATATCTTCAGGAACGGATGATATAAATGGTCTGTGTGGATGTCTTTTTCTTTTTGCACTTCTTATTTCTTTGGGCACCAACAGCTCTTTTGAATGTGGTGGTAATCCTATGGTAATCAAAAATTGTCTTCTTTGGTCTTTCTTCTAATTTTGTGTTTATTTTGCAGTTTGTTCTTAAAAGTCAGTAATCTGAGTGTACAGAAATAGTTAAAAGGTAAATGACTCCCTTGTCAGTAACTGGTCATTCCTGTCTTTTAGGAGCTATTCAATTTCATGTTTTATGATGTTTTATATTGTCATATAAAACATTACAAACATTGTTGATCTGTAATATATATATATATATATATATATATGTACTATACTATATATACCTTCAGAAGATTTTGTAATAATGTATTCTAGAAGTTTGTCAGGAAACCTAAATCAAGTTCATTGATCTTTATTTTGTAGACTCCATTGTTTTATCTTCCTTGAAAATCTGAACATTTACTTCTGTCCATTTCTGTGGCATCTCTACTGCATTATATCCTTTTTGGAGGATCATTGATGGTGGCTCACCAATCACACCTGAAAGTTCTTTCAGAATGAAGGTTGTAGTTTGTCCAGGCCTAATGACTTGAACTCAGGTATTCACTAATTTTATTTTGGGGTTTAACCCCATAGTAATAATTTTTGTTATGATCTTTCTAATTCAAAGATCATTCTTCTTTATAGAAAAAAGAGAAGCAAATTAAAAGTTGAGTAGTTCTGCCTTCTCTATATGTCAGTTTTCACTGTCCCATTCAACCTAAATGGTCATTTTATTTCTTCTTTGAGGCTTTCGTTTTTCCCTAATGCAGCTTTAAAAAAAAAAAAGCCCCTTTTTTTTGTTGTCCTTAGAATTAACTATCATCCTTAATTCATTCAGAGCTTTAGAATTGCTGGCATTATTTTTAGAGGATCATGTAATGCTTTTGTAGCTATCCTGTTACTTGCTTTTGCTCTCATTTTCTGCACATGCCTTAAAAAAACAGATGTTTATTGTTTGTTTTTACACCACCTAGAATTCCCTCTGTATCCCTCTTTACCTAGTCTACCCAGAGAACCATTCCTTATAGCAAAGATTTTTTTTTAAAAGGAGGAAGAAAAAAACTCAGTAAAACCATTTTTCAATTAAAAAAAATCTGAGGTTATATGTAATGTTGTACACTCATGTTGTATGACCTCTGCACAGGATTGGAGAAGTGTCTTCTCATTTCCCTCTCTTTTTTAATTACTTAATTTTATTTTAAATTTATGGAATAAGACAAGCATTTCCATAACATAGTACAATAAAAAAAGATAATTGTACATGAAATTGCAAATCTACTATGCACAATTGCTATTCCTTTCAAATATACAATAAAAATATCATGGAAATTTCCAGTGCAAAGGTAGGGATAAAGCTTGTGAGGCTGGCCAAAGCTAGTGTGGCTAGATCACAAATTGCAAAAGGGGGAGTAATGTCCAGCAAGGATGGAAAGATGGGTTGGGTAAAGTTGTGAAGGACTTTACAAGCTAGAGAGAAATTTATATTTAATTCTAGAAGCAATTAGAAATCACTGGAGTTGATCAAATGGGGGGGTCACATGGTCATATCTATGCTTAAGAAAACTTACTTTGGTCACTGTGTGGAGGATGGACTGGAAAGGTTAGAACTTGAGGCAGGGAGATGATTTAGGAGGCTGTTACAGTAACCTAGGCAAGCAGTGATAAGGGCTTGAACTAAGATTGTAGCTAAAGAAAGAAAGGGTTGGATTTGAGAGATATTGTGAAAGTAGAAACAAGATTTGACAACTAATTAGCTAAATGGGGTGAGGGAGAGTAAATATATCAGGATAATGTTGAAATTACAAACCTGAGACACTGGAAAGATGGTGATGCCTTCAACAGAAATAGGTGAGTTAGGAAGAGGAGAGGGTTTAGGGGGAAAGATAATCATCTCAGTTTTTTACATATTGAGTCTAAGATGACTCTAGAACATCTAGTTTGAAATGTCCAATAGATAATTATTGATCTGGGTCTGAAACTTAAGGGAGAGATTTGGGGCTGTCCATTTGTGTGTGTGTGTGTGTGTGTGTGTGTGTGTGTGTGTATGTGCGTGTGCATGCACATTCACTTATGTAAAACACAGAGACCTATATATTTATGAACAATTATCTATTGTCTGTTTGTCTGTCTGTCTGTCTATCTATCTATCTATCTATCTACCTCTCTGTCTGTCTGTCTTATCCATGGAGATGATAGTTAAATCCATGGGAACTGATGAGTTTACTGATAGAGAGTGTAGAGTGAGAAGAGGATCCAGAACAGAACCTTTGGGAACCACCTACATTTTGGAGAAATAGTGTGGATAATGAGCCAGCAAAGGAGGCAGACAGGTAGGAGGTAAACCAGGAGGGAATAGTGTCACCAGAACCCAGAGAAGAGAGAGGACACTGGGGGAGTCAACAGTTTCAAATGCAGCGCATGGGTTGAGAAGGCTTGGGACTCACTACGAACTATCAGGTTTGGCATTTAAGAGATCACTGGTTACTTTGTAGAAAGCTGTTTCAAAAGAGGGAAGTGGAGAGTCAGAATATGAAGGATTGAAGAAGGAGTGAAAGGAGAAGTGGAGGTCATTAGTACAGATAATCTTTACAAATAATTTGCATGAGAAAGGAAGGCAAGATAAAGGATGGTGGCTTAAAGGGATGGTAGGATATAGTATTTTTTTAAAGAATGTAGGTGACTTGGGAATGTTTGAAGGTAGTAGAGAAGGAACCAATTAGTAGGGAAAGAGAAAGATGGAAGATTCAAAAGAGAGTGGATGATTGAGAATGTGATCTGCTGGAGAAGACAGGAGGGAATGGGATCTGGGGCACATATAGAGGGGTTGGCCTTGGTAAAGAGAAAGATCACTTTGTCAGAGACTGGGAAAAGGAAAAGCGAGTAGGGGATTTGGAGATGCAGAAAGTGTAAAAAGAGGGAGTTCATGTCAAATGATCTCAATGTTTCTGAGTATTTTCATTAGTTGTTCTCCATGTCTCGAATGCTCTCCTTCGTTGTCTCCAATGCTTAGGTACCTTGGCCTTCTTCAAGCCTCAGTTAAAATCCCACCTTCTACAAGAAGTCTCCAATTCATCCTGTATGTATCTTGCTCGTATGTAGTTCCTTGTATATTGTCTCCCTTGTTAGACAGTGTGCTCCCTGAGAGGAGGGGCTATTTTTTGCCTTTCTTTATATTTCCAGTGCTTGGTATGATGTTTGACATACAGTAGTCACTTAATAATTGCTAAAGAGGAAAGGTCCTTAGCTGCAAAACAGGGAGGAGGATGATGTGTGAGGGGTTTGAAGAGATAGGATTTGGAATAGCTTCTGTGGGGAGATATGGAATCCATTAGGGAGGAATAAAAGAATTGTCGATGCAGCGAGGGTCCTGTTGAGGTTGGATATCACGAATAGTGAACCCAGTAAGCAGAGCTGTGGAATTTCCTCCTAGTGGGAGTAATCCAGGCTAAAGTTTGGCAAGAAAAGAGTAGTGATGGGACAAGGGGGCAAGAGGATTCAAGAGCAGAGGACAGAGTAGAGGTGAAATGGCTAACTGTTGGGCTAAGGTTGGAGAGGAAGAAAGTGAAGCTAGAACAGGGCTAATAATAGCCTGAGAAAGTACTGATGCAGTTAGAGGAGGAAATGAAGGTCTTGATGAGAGAGAACAGCATGGGTAGGAAGGGTGAAATACAGGGAGAGGTAAAATGATTGGTCATGGTCAGATAAGAAAATGTCAGAGTTTCTAATTACAGAAGTGGAATATTGAATTAAAACAACTCTGCAAGTGTTCTTGGCTGGGCTGTGTCAATCTACTACTGTCCCAAGCCCTGCCCCGCATCATAGTAACTTTTTGGACCAACGTGTCCTTGGTTACAACTTCTCTATGTCATTTTTCTCCCCACTAGAATGTAAGGTTTTTGAGGACAGGAGCTATCTTTGCTTTTGAATTTGTATCCTGAGCACTTAGCACAGTGCTTGGCACATAGTAATTGCTTAATAAATGCTTTTTCATTCATCCAAGTGGAGAGAAGGCTGGATCTAGAGAGTTGTGGAAGTAGAATGGCAACTCCTGGGATATGAAGGGAAGGATGAGAGAGAGAGAGAGTAAGGAGTTGGGATAACTTCAATATTTCCATCCTAGATAACAGAAAGGATAGTCTTGCCCTTGCCAGAAATGGGGAAGTTAGGAAGAGGGGTAGCTTTTTTTGGGAAAAGACAGAGAAATCTGTTTGGACATTTGAATATAGGATGCCTAGATAATATCCAGTTGGAAATGTCCAGTAGACAATTTCTGATGTTGGAGATCTACAGCTGGAAGAGAATTTGGAAGACATCTAGTCCAAGACCCAAATTTTACACATAAAGAAACTGAGGTAACTGACTTATCTGAGATCATGAAAGCATGACCAAGTTTTTGATTCCAAGGTTAGAATTTTATCCACCTACACCATGCTGCTCACATTTTTAAACAGCATTGATAAGCTGAAGAGTGTCCGGATGAGTGCAACCAGAACCATGAACAAAGTTAAGACAAGGCATTTATACCTCAGGAAAGGCTTGAAATGTTCACTCACTGTTTGTTCTTGTCCACTGGAAGGTTCAAAGACCTCACATTAACACTAGAAGGATCAGATTCCTCGATTGACATGAAGTTTTTCTGTGAAATATTTTTTTTTCTATCTCTGTTTTCTTTGTATTATGGATAAAATAATCGCACTGGGTCAATTGATACAGTGTGGGCCTTTGAGGTGTACTTAAATTCTGGTCCTTCTAATTGTGACATGTGAGATTTGATTTTCACCAGAGTTACAACAGTTAATTAATCAACAAGAACTTATTAAGTACCTCCTACTGGTAGGCACTGCTCTGGGATACAAATACAAAGGTTAAAACAATCTCAGGAGCTTGCAAAGCTCCTATGGTGGGCATATAGAGGATAAACAAAGTATTACAAGCTTTTTGGGGAGGAGAGTAGTAGTAGTGAAGGTGGTCTAAAAGGTCTACTTACATATAGTATGTATATGTATATAGGTTGGTCTGGAAGGGAAGAGAAGGATTCTATGAGACAGGAGAAGGGAGTACATCCCTGTCCTGAGGGATGGTCAGTGCAAAGGCAAGGAGATGGGAACTCTTTGGGGGCGTGTCCATTTCGAGGAACAGAGAGAAAGCCATTGAAGACTTCTAAGCCTGATGGTGGTAGTAAAGATACAGATAGGAGAGATAAGGTGGGGCTAGGCTGCGAAGGGCTTTAACAGCGAAAACAGAGAAGTTCATACTTTATTCTAGAGGCAAGAAGAACTGCAGTTTATTGAGTAGAGGAATAACCTAGTCGGTCAACCATTTTGTCAGTTATGTGGAGGATGAACTGGAGTGGGGAAGAGACTCGAGGCAGGGTAACCAGTTAGGAGGCCTTTACCTGGTTGTGTAAGTAGAAAGGACCGAATGTATGATGCGAATTATGTCACCACGAGATTTGACATATGATTGACTATGGATTCAAAACCAGTCTTCGGTTTCTAAACTCAGTTCCCTTATTTATTTCTACACCAGGAGGCCCGTCTGGAGACGGTAAAGAGAAAAGCACCTAGCAATCTTTAAAGCACCGCAGACATGGCAATTATAATTAGGCTGCAGGAGTAGGCATGTGTGGGCGGGTCTTCCTATCCCCGCCCTCTTGTGAAATGTCATCCCCAGCCTTTCTTGATGTCGCAGGAGTCCCCATTTGAAAACAGGTAAAGAAAATCTGACACCTTGTCCCGCCGGGACGGCGCAAGAACGTTATTTTCCGCCCACTGCCCCTTTCTGCACTAGGGCCTGGGGTTTAGGGTGGGCGGGGCAGAGTCCTCCCTCCCCGAGTGCTTTGGCACCTAGGGCTGGGGAAAGAGGCAGCCACTTCCCCTCCGAGCATGGGGCTGCCCAGCGCCTCGGGCCTGGAGCTCCAGCCCACCGGTCCAAGTCTATTGTCAGTGGCCGGGGGCAGTGGGGGAAGATGGGGACCCCAGGGCAAACACTTCCCATTTCCCCTCCAGTCAAACCAGTTGGAGCTTTCGGCGTGCCCAGGCTTTGCCGTGCGCCCGGGCACAGCAGGGTACGTGTATGTGTGGGAATGTTAGACGGAGGCCCTTTGCGTTGGGGTAGAAATGAGCAGCCCGCGGGCTCGGGGGAGCTGCTGGGCTCAGGTCTATCCGCTCTGCCGCGGGGGAGGGGGGAAGCATGCAAGGCCACGGAAGGCGTGGGAGGAAAGGGTGGAGTGCGGGCCTCCCGCCGGGCTGCAGGTTGAGTTGGGACTTAAGTGCTTGGGCGGAGGGAGCAGAGGGAGGCTCCCAGTGCATCGCCCCAAGGGGGCCCTGTAGGCAAAAGCAGGTTAGGGGGAAGGGGAGAGAAGCAGGAAAAGGGCAGGACCACAACGCCATTGTGTCCCCAAACCCTCCTTTCCCCTCCCGAAAGGGAAATGGTGCCCACCGCAGGCTGGCGCATTGCCGCAGCTGCTGAAACCGGCCACGGCGGGGGGATTCGGAGGGGGAGGGGAGGATTGTAGGCCCTGGGTTCTTAGCTCCGTACCTGATTACCTGGGTGACCCGGGACAAGTCACTTAATCTCCATGAGCCTGTTTCTTCATTTATAAAACAATAAGATTGTGGGTCATAGACTCAGAAATCTGACGACAGAAACAATTGGGGGAAGGATCAAAGGAAGGGGAAGAGATGCTATGGCGGGCAGAGCGCGTACACGAAGCCCCTACCCCGCTTTTCCCCGGGGACCTAGTTTTCACTCGGGATGCATCCTCCCGGGTAGAGGAAGGTACTCGCTGCCCACTTGCCCCGGGACAGTGAGAGGGAGGGAGGGAGGGAGGGAGGGGAGGAAGAGCAAGAGAGCAAGCAGGAGGTGGGCGGGCCCCGCTGCGGCCCCGCCTCCCGGCCAATGAGGAGGCGGTAGCTGCCCCTATGTGGCGGCAGGGCGCGGGGGGCGGAGCCTCGCCGCGGCTGAGGAAAGGCTAGGGTCAGGCTGTGGGGGCCGCGGCGCCAGGAGCGGCTCTGGTAGCGGCAGCGGCGGCGGCGGCGGCGGCGGCGGCAGCGGCGGGATCTCAGGGCAGGCGGGGTCCGGGGCTCCCGCCGAGGGGGGAGGGAGGGAGGAAGGAGGGGCGGGGGTCCGCAGCTCTGCCGTAACCGCCGCCGCCTCCTCCCACCCCCATCCCCACCCCCGCCCTTGACTGGGGTTCTGCCCGCCGAGGGCTGTCGCTCGTTAGGCTTAGAGACCGACGGCGGCCGCGGCGGCGTGCGGCCTGTGCGGAGCCAGAGCGGCCGCGCCTGCGGAGACGGGAGCCCGGCGCCGGAGCCTGGGCCGGTGCTTGTCAGTGCTGCGGGCACTGCGGAGTCCGGCGGCGGCGGCGGCCGAGGATTCGGAAACCTGCCCGAGATGATGCCGGTGAGTGAGAGGAGGAGGAGGCGGGAGTGCAGGCGCTCGCGTGTGTGTGGTGTGTGTGTGGTGCGTGTGTGCGTGTGGTGTGTATGTATGTGTGTGGTGTGTGTGGTGTGTGTGTATGTGTGGTGTGTGTGATGTGTGTGTATGTGTGGTGTGTGTGATGTGTGTGTATGTGTGGTGTGTGTGTTTGTGTGTGGTGTGTGTGTGGTGTGTGTAGTGTGTGTGTGGTGTGTTTGTGTGTGATGTGTGGTGTGTGTGTAGTGTGTGATGTGTGTGTGTGTGATGTGTGTGGTGTGTGTGTAGTGTGTGTGTGTTTGTGTGTGGTGTGTGTGGTGTGTGCGCGCGCGCGCGGCCGGCGAGGAGGGCTGCCCCGGCCCCGGTGGGGTGTGTGCGCGCGCACGTGTGCGCGGTGTCACGCTTCTCATCTCGCCGCGCCGCCCCCGCCGTGGTTGGTGGGTGGGTGTGTGTGTGTTGTATGTGTGTCCGTGTGTGTGTATGTCCGTCCGTCCCTGTGCGCGCGCGCGCGTGTCCCCTGGAAGGCAGCCGGGCCCAGGTGGTGAGCGGCGGGGGAGGAAGCCTAGTTTCTCCCGCTCCCTCGATGTGTGTGCCGCCGGGAAGGAAGTGTGGCTCCCATCGCGCGGCGTGGCCTTTGTGCCCCTGCGGAAAAGGGGTCGGGGTCTTTTCCTTCCTCTTCGTGTGTAGGACCCATCCCCTTTCCCAAGCCTGGTAGAGGACAGAATTGGGTAAAAGGTGGCGGGTCCGGTTGTCGCTTGGAGGAGGAGGAGGCAGTGCCGGTGACCAGGCCAGGCGTCCGTGCTCTCTGCCCTCCCTGACCAGCTGCTGCTCTGGTCTGCTGGTTCTCGTCCTGTCAGCCGGGGATCCAGGTCCCGAGGGACCCTGAGAGGAACCCCCACTTACTCCCCACCCTTCATCCCTTCAAGAAAAACCTATCCACGAAAACAACTATCAAAAAGCTCGGGGAGTGTAAGGCTAAGCAAGGCTGGCTTAAGAAGCAGGTAATTAAAGGAAACCTTCAGAATTCTACTGTAGTGGTAAGGTAGCTCATAATTAAGTCTTAAACTGAACTGTCTAGGAAGCCAAACGAAAATGTTTTTGAAGGGGGTTAATGTGCTTATCTTTTGGAGAAGGTCCAGTGTAAGTTGAATTTTTATGGTTATGTGGAAATATTCTATCTTCCTGAGTTCCTCTTCACGAGCTCAGTTTTATTTCATTATTGATAATTATTGACCTCCCTTTTATCCCTGATAATATGCATTTAGGGCAGCCTGAGTTATACAGAAAACTATATATTTTTATAGATACTGGGAGTATAGTGTAGTATTTATAGTATAGATAGTACTGGGAGTATATGTCAGCTGTGTCCCAAAGTACAGATAAGTTAAATTCACTATTTCCTTTGGTTCATAGCTCATTGAGGCCCTTTGCTTCTCTTATTCCTTCTTGCTTCCCTAGACTCTCTTTAAAAAAGTTTTCAGAGAAAAGTCAAGATGGAAATATAAATTAGTTATTGCACTTATTTGAGAAATGATTAGTTGGAAGAGAATCTTGTCATTTTGATAAGATTGAACTATTTGGATTAATTGAATTTCTGTTGTCACAGATAGCTTTTTCTTTAATTCAAACTTGGTGGTTTCTTTTTTTATTCCTACACTTTTTAGTCCAGTTTCTCTGATTAAACTCCATAACTACTTTGAAGTTCTGTCATATTCAGTAATTAATGCAGTGAATTAATTTAGAGTAACACCCTGGATACTAATTTTTACCCCATGCCATTATTATTTGTATATTTTGGTGTGACTAGTTTTGTCAATAGTTATATATGGAAGGGAAAGAGGAGTTGGAAAAAATTGTTATAATTGCCTTGCTGTCTTGTAAGGAATGCATCTATTCTTTTGCAGAGAATTCTTTGACCTGTAATACTTGCACTTGTGAGTAGGAAAGAAATGGTTTTTTTTTTTTTGCCTCATAATTTAAATAAAAATGACTTTTAAGTCAGACTAATTTACCTATTACATATGTATGTCACTGGTATTTTCTTACTTCCTTCAAACTAAGTCTTTTGATGGTAGAAATTCCATTTTTTGTGTCTTTCCACTCAGGCTAATTGAGCTCATTGCATAAATTGGGCTCTTTGAATTTTGATGCATAGTCAAAGAATTTTAGAGCAGATAAAATCATCTAATAAGTCTCCCAATTTTACAGGTGAAGAATTTGAAGCCCAGAAAGGTTGCTTACATCTCTGATACATCAAGCAGTTAGATCTGAGATTAGAATCCAGAATCTTGCCTCCCATTAGAATTATATACAGTTTATAGTTTTATTGGCAACATCTCTAAAATTAAGTTTTCTCCCAGGAAATTGGAGGCTATATTTAAAAAAATTGCCATTTAAGATGATCTCATCTGATTCTTACAACCCATTGAGGTAAGTGCTGCAGTTGTTATCTCCACTTTTGCAGATGAGGAGAAACTGAGGCTGAGAAAGGTTGTGATTTGCCCAGGGGTCACATAGCTAGTAAATGTTGGGGTTTGAATTCTGGTCTCCTGTCTTCATGTCCATAACTTTATCTGCCATTCCAGAAACAACTTCTCTGGTCTGAAAGAAATTATTCCAGCCCTAAAATAATTTAGTCACAAATAATTTTAATAAAAACTAAAAATATGACCCAGAGCTTTGGAACTGTAATTACTATGATTAAAGATATAAAATATGGATACATAACTATAAATGTTATCTTGCAGTAAGATATGTCATTTTTAATACAAAGGGTCATGAAAGTTTCGCATCCAGCAACTTTTGGTGTAGCCAGATAAGGATATAACTATAGAGATTAATGTTATATACTTAGTATAGCATGGTCCTAGTGCATGGAATGGGGAAGTAAATAAGACTTTGATAAGATTGAACTATTTGGATTAACTGAATTTTTGTTGTCACAGATAGCTTTTCCTTTAATTTCCTTAATTCAAACTTGCCAAACTTACCCCGTCAAAAATATTTTTATTTGGCTTGGCTTGCCAAGTTGCATTAATAATAGTAAAAGAGAATAATAGTAATATTTACATAATGCTTTAAAGTTTGCCGAGTGCTTTACGTTATTTGATTTGAGGGAGACTTCACTTTAACCCTGTGAGGTAGTTATGAGGGGAAGAAGTACAAATTGCAACTACATAAATTAAAATATAGCTCTGGGTATACAAAGACGATAAAAAATAGCTCCTCCTTTTTAGGAGCTTATATTGTATTGAAGGGATAAATTGATCCAGAAAAGTAAGTACAAGAAATTCTGAGTAGGGAGAAAGCTTTAATTTAGTAAGTAGGGCAGTGAGGAAAGGCTTCTTTTTGGAGGTGGTGCTGGGGTTTGTTTCAAAAGATTGAGTGAAGGCAGAGTTTTTTCTTTTCTCTTTTGTTACTTTTCTTCTTTGGGGTGTGTGTGTATGTGTGCTCAACTTGACTCCTCAGCCCTAATAAAGTACATTGTTTTATGTACCTGTGGATGGTTGACTTTTTGATGATCTTAGCATAGTAGCGTTCCTAACTACCTCAAGAAAAGTTGGTGCCTGTTGCCGAACTCTGTTCATTCTTTTATTTTCTAAAATGCTATTCAGTTAGCATTGCATTTATTTGTACTTGCTATGCATCCCTGTCTGCTGTTCATTTATTTCATGCATATTTTTTTCCCTAATTAGTGAACTTTTTGAGGACAGAATTCAGTCTTTTAATTTTTTTTGTAAACTATGGTGTGCTTACTTGTAGTAAATGCTTGTTATTGAAAAATAAAAAGACATTCACAGAACCCAGGTGAAAAATCTCTGCATAAAGTATTGTTGAGGATTCTTTTCTGAATGGGATCTGTGATTTTGTCACTGTGGGCAATTTTGTAATTTAATCTGTAATTCAATGTTTTAGATTTGCCTAGTGCATTGAGAGGTTAAATGACTTGCCTATGCTTGTACTTCAGAGATAGGACCTAATGCCAGGGTTTTCCAACCCTCCAAGACCCTGTGTGTTCAGTTTAGGCTGTGTGTTGTGTAGGTAAACAAGGCAATATGTGTTTTTTAAAAAAGATAGAATTGTGATTTCACTGGTACAGGGAATTCTCTAATGAGGAAGCTTTTTTTGCCAGTTTAGATCCCTGAACCTTCTTTGTAGCCTTAAAGTCTTGGAGTGTTTTAGACTTGCCTAGTGCATTGAGAGTTTAAGTGACTTGTTTAGGGATACATAGACTGGATAATGACTTGAACACAGGTAGTTCTTTCCCAGAGGCATTCACTAAGCCTTGCTGCTTCTCTTGTACTTGTAAAAAAGTTGTTTGTAAATTCTAAAAATTTCAACTGTGTGTTATTATGAACCCATTTGTTATTATGTGACCATCCCAGAATTTCTAATGGGTAGTTGCTATACAGGAAATGGGAATACTTACTATAAACATCCATATTTATTAAACATTTGTGTTGTGGAAAATTTAGGAAGCTTTAAAAGTCTAAAACAGGAATAGGGAACCTGCTACCTTAAGGCTTAGTTGACTTAGAGGACAGGACTTTGAACTTTGGAATCAGGAAGATCTGAGGCAAATCTAAGGCAAATCCTGCCGTAGACACTTACTAGCTGTGTGACTGAACTTTTCTGTGCCTGTTTTTTCCTCTGTAAAATAAGGGAGTTGGTTCATAGCTTCTAAGGGCCCTTCTAGTGGTAAATATATACTCCTATGATCCTACAGAAATATTTAATTGAGTTACCAAAGGAATGTAATGTTCAATAGCTATATATTTTTGTACCTGGTCCTTTATTTAATACAGTAAATATTTCCCCAGAAAATTTACTTACAAATGAAATTTTGATGAATCAAGTATTTTTAATACCCTAGGAGAAATTGAAAAGATTCCTGTATTTTTTGTCTTAGCTTCCTCTCCTGCCTTCGTCCCTCCTTTTGTACTAATTCTGAGGCTTTAAAATTGAATATTAAACAAAATGTATTCAAACAATTAGCTATTATAAGTTGGTGTCATCCAAGTATTTTCTCATAAATACCAACAACTTTGTGTCTTTAGAATTAAGTGCGTTTTTGAAAATGTAACTGGAAAATGTAGCAAAAGCAGATACAGATTAGTTTTTATTGTAAATTCTGGTTTGTGCGGTTTGCACAGATGAGGAATGGTTTCTAAACACATCTGACCACATTTTGATACATTATAATTTTGTTTCACTAGTTATTTCCCATATTACCTTTCTGGACAGAGCTATTTTAATCAGCTTCAACACTTTTTTTTTTATCTCAATTGCTTTATTTCCTCGCAAAGAAATGAAAAATAACTGAATTTTGAAAGAATTTTTATGGACTATTATCATGTAGATTAATATGGGTTTTTGGAAAACAGTAGACAAATGAAATAGCTTTTGAAGAAAATTTGTATTTGAAGTCTTAGTGTTTAAGACAAGGTTTGTTAATTTTATTTGTATCAGACTTTTTTGGCAATGGACCCCTTCTCAGAATAATGTTTTAAGGTTCATAAAATAAAATATATAGGATGGCTAAGGAAATCAGCTATCTTGGCATGTAGTTATCAGAATATTAAAATAGGACAAGGAAGTTCATGGACTCCAGGCTATGAACCCCTGGGAGACAATACATTCCATTTAATTGTATTGTTTCTCCACATTAAAAAAAAGTTAGACATGGTTTCATGGTTCATGCAAATATGGTTGGGAAAAAATAATTTTAAACTGTAATGTGGATTGTACAAAGGAAAGGAATATTCATGATGATACGAAGTCTATGAATTTTGATTTTTAAGGAAATGAGAAAAATGTCAGAAGCCAGACAATTAAAATCTTTGTTACTTATCTAATGTAAAAAATGCCATTTTTGCATAATTATTTTTCTTCTGTGTATTTTTTCCCTTTTTCTGTTCCTCCAATATTTGTGGAAGAACAATAAAAACAATGTTTTTGTCTGAATAATTTCTTCCCATCTTTTCTCATCTCCCTTTTCTCTTTTGCTACAGAATAGTATTTGAGATAACAGTAAAGGATCTTCTGAGCATTGATTCTTTTTTTCCTCACTAAAAATTAAAGGAGCAGCTAACTCTTTGCCTACTATCTGGGAAGGTGTAAGAGAAAAGAAACATAAACAGTGCTCACAACTCTATTATGGACCAATTGTTTCTGAACCCATTCTTCCCCGTTATTTCTTTTTCCGTTCTGTATTCCATGGAAAGACCAAGGCTGAGCTTTACAGTTTCTCTGAATCCTAAACCTGTGGTAAGATGCCAGAAGAGATCTGGAACTACAGCACTTTTCATGCCCTCCCTTGATATCTGAGGCAATTGAGCCTCAAACCGGAAACTTGAGAAGAAAGGAGATCCTAGATGTAAACACCATTTGTTACTTACAAATAATTTCTCTCCTTGACTTTATTTGTGAAACTAAGCCAGGATTGAACATCATGTCAAAATTAGAAAGTACCTTGGAGATCACTTAAGTTAAGTCTGTGTTTTACAAATAAGGAAACTGATCCTCATTAGAGGAACAGTGATTTGCACAAGGTTATTAAATAGTAGAACTGAGTGCTAACACAGATCTTTTGGCTGTATTTTGGCTGTAAATGCATTGTTCTTTCTACATTTTTAAAAATTAATTTTTAATTTTTTTCATTATAAACTAGGAAATCACCAACATGAACATTCCACATGCAAAAGTATCTAGAAAATGTGAATTGTATATTAAGCGGTGAATCTATAATAGCTTACACTCAAATAATGTATGTGTGTGTGTATGTATACACACACACTGACATATACATAAAATTTAATGTGGTAATATTAACATCCTGCTCCCTTCTGTGTTTTTAAAAAATGTTTTATAGATGCTCTTTACATTCTTTTTACTGGTTTTTAATCTTAGTGCCCCTTTTTTGGAATGGAGGAATTACTTTTTAAAAAGGAGGGGATAGTGGTGGAAATCTCAGAAGATTTATATTTTAGATGGTAGAGGTACTGGAGGGAAGTATCCTTTGATTTGAAATGTGTTGAATATTAGTTCCTTCATCTGTAAAATGAGAGTTTATGATTTTCAGCTCTCAAACCATTCTGAGTTCAATTATATCATATAGGTGGAAAAGGCTTAATTTGAAATAATTGTATTCTCCAAAAGTGACTAATGGATTTTTGTGAGGCTGACATGGTAAAATGTATATAAATCTTTCTCCTATAAATGTTAGTCAGTAGAGCTATTATTATTTAGATAGAAGGCAGCATTTATAAGAAAAAAAGGTAAAGGTAATTTTTGTCTAGTATGAATTGAATTTGTAGTGCAGTCAATAATAATGCAAAAACTAGGTAGTCTGGAAAGAAGAGAAAGGAGGTCATGAGTTCATATAAAATAATTTAAATAAATATATCTTAAGTTTAATTAGTAATACTCTGTTACTAACTTCTGTGACCATTTAACATTACAGGGTAGTGGACAGGATAATGAACTTGGAATCAAGAAGTGCCTCAGACACTATGTAACCCTGGCAAGGTTACTATCTCAGTTTCCTAATCTGTAAATGGGGATAATAAAAGCACCTGTCTTGAAGGGTTGTTGTGAAAATCAAATAAGATACTATATGTAAAACTCTTTGCAAACTTTAAATATTAGCTATTATTATTTTGATTTAATATTTTCTAAAGACAGTATTGCTTAATAGACTCGTGTTCCATTTTTACACAGTTATGTCAGGATAATATTAGAAATCTTGGCAAATCTGAGTTGTATACTTGATAATAAAATATTGAATAGTGTTGTGCTTAAATTTGACTAATCAGATGAGTAGATTTATTTTATTTTTGTGAGCCAGTGGAATCATTCTTTAAAGACTTCAAAATCTGTTTTCATCAAAGACCGATTGATTTTGCTGTCCAGCATTATCCTACATTAGCCAGTGGTTCTCACTCATTTTGCAGCTTGAGCACTGGGTTGTTTGCCCTTGATTGCTGGATGTTTAATCTGCTCTCAGAAACTCTTGAATGACAGTTTTTATTATTTTTAATTTTTTAAAATTTATTTTCAGTGTTCTACAGTCACTACCATATAACTTAGATTTTTTTCCCCGTCCCTTCTTTTTCCTTTCCTCCTAAATCCTGTGCTGCGCAAGACAGCATACAGTTTTATACAGGTTCTACACGTATATTCCTATTAAATACATTTTCACCAGTCATGTTGTCTAGAAGAATGGGAGAAATCATATAACAAACCAAAATGTAATACAAAAGAAAATGATCTGCTACATTCTGCGGTTGAATTCCATAGTTCTTTCTCTGGATGTGGAAGGTATTTTGCCCTAAAAGACCATTGGAAATTTTTTAAGTCCTTGCATTGCAATGAAGTTCTAAGTCTATCAGAAAAAATCCTTGCACACTGTGGTTGTTGCTATGTACAAAGTTCTCCTGGTTCTGCTCCTTTCACTCAACATCAGTTCATATAAGTCTTTTCAGGCCTCTCTGAAGTCTTCCTGTTCATCATTTCTTAGAGCACAGTAGTATTCCACTACATTCATATATCACAGCTTGTTCAGCCATTCCCCAACTGCTGGGCATTCCCTTGATTTCCAGTTTTTGGTCACCACAAAGAGTGCTGCTATAAATATTTTTGTACATGTGGGATCCTTTCCCATTTTTATGATCTCTTGGGAATATGGTCCTAGAAGTTCTATTACTGGGTCAAAGGGTATGCACAGTTTTGGAGCCCTTTGGGCATAGTTCCAAATTGCTCTCCAGAGTGGTTGGATCAGCTCACAGCTCCACCAACAATGAATTAGTGTTCCAACTCTCCCACATCTCCTCCAACATTTATCATCTTCCCCAACACTTATCATCTTCCTGTTTTGTCATGTTAGCCAATCTGATAGGTGTGATGTGGTATCTCAGAGTTGTTTTGATTTGCATCTTTCTAATCAGTAGGGATTTAGAGCATTTTTTCCATATAACTATGACAGTTTTTATTTTTTAAAAAAGAAAATGAATTAAGAATTTCATGAAAAAAATAAAAATATCCTGTGTTGTTAAAAAAAACCCAAATCCCAAAACTGTGATTGAAGAGCTCTTTTATAAGCCAAACAATACAAATAGCCTTTGTCAAATACTTTTTGAAATTTATAGTATCTGAAGAGTGATACACAGAGGATTTTAAAATTAAAATTGATAAATGTTTGAATTCATTGTTAGTGAAGAGCAAAAGTAGACAGACTTGGTGCCTACTAGTCTTTGTCACTTAAATAGTTGTGTCCTCTTGGATAGATATCTTTTTTCTTCTGAACCTCAACTTTTCTTATGTAGAACACTGGAGAATAGGTTTCTTGGACTAGATTATTTCTCTTTCTTTATCCTGTCTTTAAAGTTCTTCTAGGTGTGGACGAGCATTCTCTCAAGATTTGTGGTAGAGGTAGAAAACTTAATGGTTCCATCTTTGACCTGACCCTTGTGTTGGATTTTAATTGTTTTAAGGCATCGTATGAATGTAAGTCACAGGCATAAATTGTATTCCAAAGCGCAATTAGTTCTATTTGATTTTGGTGCAGAATAATGATATGAGACTTGACCCTTATTTTCCAGTGTTATATTGGATCATTCATCTTAATCTGCAGTATTATTAAAAAGTAGTATTAGAGTTGTATTTTCTAGGTAGGTAACTTTTTTTAAAAATAAAAATTTTATTGATGTCTTCTGTTTTTTATATCATAATTATCCTTGGTAGCTCTCTCCTTTCCAGAGAGCCATCCCGTAAATAAATAATGTCTTTCAGCACAACTGGTTGATACATTGGAAAATTCTGAAGACATGTGCAGTGTGTAATACCTGTGGACCCTCCCACAGCCACGGAGGTGGGAGGGTTGAAAGTGTTCTCTCATTCATTCAAGTCATACTTGAACTTTAAAATTTTGTTACATTTAATTTTGATCATTTTGTATGTAGTGGTTCTTTCTGTTTATATTGTTGTAATTGTCTCATATGTTGCTTTCTCAATTCTATTTATATCATTCTGCATCAGTTCATTTAGATCTTTCCATGCCTCTTTGTATTCATTCCCACACATCATTTCTTACAGAACAGTAATGTCCCATTGCATATGTACCACAGTTTACTTAGCCATTCCCCAGCAGCTGAGTGTCTACTATTTTCCCCTGTTTCTTTGATAATACAAAAAGTGCTGCTATAAATATTTTGGTGTGTACAATGACTTTATTTCTAATGGTTAGCCAGGTGATTTTACCTTAAAATTTGCATTTGAGTTCTTCCTTTTATCATATTTTTTGTTTGTCTAAAATGATTTTTATTGATTTTAGTTAAAGTTTTCAGTTTATTAAGAGTAGAAGACTAAAGCCAAAGCAAATATATATTTCCCAAGCTTTCGGTGTTTTAGAGCTAATATCAATTCAAGGAAACAAGAACAGAATATAAATGACCTTTCATATTAATATATTTGAAACTTTTCAGATGTGCAGCCTTTACTTAAATTGAAAGTAAAAAGCACATTTTTAAAATTAATAAGCAAACTTTAACAAATACATTATGTATTTATTACACATATATTAATAATCTGTTTTTAAAATTCAAATTCTTTTATAGTATTATATGGATTTCCTTTTTTATTACTTCATAAACCAAGCTGGTGACTATTTATCCAAGTCTTAGAGTCATAGAATGTACATCTTTCACAGGTATAATTTGTGTTAAAAAATAAAGTGTAATAGATCTCATTTGATTTTGGTACAAAATAATGATGTGCTGCTTAGTTCTTATTTTCCATTATTACATTAAATCACTCATTTTAATCTGCTGTGCTGTTTGAAGATTATGTTATAGTTGTATTTGGAAAGGAGCTAAACACCTTGTTTAATTCCTTCATTGTGTACATGGTAGCTAATGTTTTATTTTAATTCTTCCTGCATGTAGAATTTTTTGTGCTTCTCACTAATAGAAGCATAAGTATATTCACAACATGCTATAGAAAACATTGGAGTGTTCAGGGCCGCCAGCCTTTCAGGAAAGGCTGAGTGGTAGTATAATTCTCCTACATTGAAGAAACCTGAGTTTCATTATCCTGCATATTAAGACATGTAACTTATGCTAGACTTTAGGAAGGGTTATACATTTTTTCCTCCTCAAAAGATCCATTCTTTAGCTTTATTAGGGCATGGTGGTGGCCCTGGGTTCTTTAAGGCTATGTAAATGGAGTTTAAGATCTGATAGTTGTATTTCTAGTAGGGCGAATTCTTTGGCCTTGGCCACACATGGAAAAAAAAGAAAGGATTAAAAGTGGTCCTTGGTCGTATGTGGTCTTTTCTGTTTCTCTGTTGTTGATAACAGTGGTCAAAAAGGCAGTAAAGCATGCTGAGCACATTGTTCTGAGACTTTACTGTAAATGTGAGATCTTGGTCAAACCAGTGAGCTGAATCTGTACCATGTCAAAGAAACCAGAAAAGGAAGATGTAAATAAATCGAAGGATGGCTTTCACAGGTCTTTATTAGTGAGGCAAACAAAGCAAATGGAATTGGTTTTGTTGTGTACATATTAAGCAACAGAACATCATTTCATGGGATACTCTGCCACTTTGTCTTGCAGTAACCATGATGGTCATAAACAGTAAAAGAGCTTGAAGACAATTATATCTTATGCCAATATATAAAACGAAGAGGAGATATATTATGAAAATATATTAAATTAAACCAACTATATCTTAAAAGAAAAGAAAGACTAGGAATTCCTAAGAAATGACTTAGAATACCTTGTTGGTAGCCCAACAGTTAGACCATTGATTTCTAAGTGCATAGGTAAAAATCAACACAAAATCAGAAGAAAATTTAATAATGAGAAAAAGAAATACTGCATGCAACTATTGGTACCAAAAATGCAAATTAATAAAAAAAAAGATCTTGATGTAAACTAACATGGTTGTCTACAGAAGTTTACCTGATAAGGCAGTCTCCACAATGAAGAGGCCTAAAGAACTCTAAATTAGTTTTAGCTAGCACAGCTAGATTTCCTTGTCATAAAGAGAGACTTGATAACTAAGCTTAACACCAGTTCAAAATATAATCTCATTTGCCAAACTTAACTCATAAAACAAAGAGCAGTAGCCTTTTTAAAAAATTAGTCACTTGAAAGCTCGGTATAAGACCAAACTAAGCCAAATAATTACTTCTAAAGGCATTCATGGATGAATTCAGGAGGACAGCAAGTGGACAAAAAAAAATGTAAAAGGTCTGTCAGTTAAATTTTGCGTGATTTCACATGTATAATTGGTATCATATTGCTTTCCTCAGTGGATTGGAGAGGGGTGGACAGGAGGAAAGGAGAGAATTTGGAACTCAGAATTTAAAAAAAAACCTCATATAAATAATAAACCTTGAAAATAAGATAAAGAACAGATATTTCAGCATTTCTGGAACTTATTTTCATAATCTGTTTTGGGGCAAAAGCGTTTTGAAAGTACTGAATTTATTTTCAAGATAACTGCGAGAGTGGACAGCATCATTAAAAAAGATGATGGAAAAGACATTAGTAACTACTGATGTATTCCTACTTTCTCATTTTTATAAAATCTTTATGAATGATCACCATTTGTGTTGAGGGTATATTTGATTAAAATGTGAGAATGAAGTGGATAATTTTTGTAATGATTTTCAATAGCAGTTTACTTCAGAATTACACAATTGAAAGTTGTATAAAAAACAACCCATTCTATAGGTTGTTTGCAAAAATATTTGCCTCAATAGAACAAAATACCATCTTAAAGGTTCTCTTACAACATATCTCCTATACATGTTTGTTTGATTTATAAATTTTGTTTTATATAAGTATATAAACCACTAATCACCATATATTGTTTGTTGTTTTTTAGTCATTTCAGTTGTGTTAACTCTCTGTGACCCCGTTTAGGGTTTTCTTAGCAAAGACACTAGAGTGGTTTGCCATTTCCTTCTCTAGCTCATTTTATAGATGAGAAACTAAGGCAAACAGGGTTAAGTGACTTGCTCAGAGTAATTGTCTGAGGCCATCTTTGAACTCAGGAAGAGGAGTCTTCCCTGCCTCCAGGCTTCACACTCTAGGCTTGGCACTCTATCCACTGCACCACCTAGCTGCCCCAGGTCACCATTATATTTCTCCCAGATAGTTAAGCTGTGGCTAATAATTCCTATAACTGTACCCTTTAACTTATATGGAATGAAAACTGTGTGCTTTAAGTTTTTTTAACAGGATTCTGTCAATATAGTCTACTGTATTTGAATTTGCTGCTGTTAAATGTCCTCATTCGCTAAATGTGCACTATTCTCTTGGTTCTTTTTACTTTGCATTTACTTGATATGTCCCTTTGTTGATTTTGTTACATTCATGTAATTTATTTAGCCATTACCCCATTTTTTTGGACAAAATTTGTTTCCAACTTTTTGCTAATATAAATAGTGCTGCTCTGGAGATTATTTTGTGCAGAAAGTTCTTTTCTTCCTGTCAGTCTCAATGGGAACATAACTATAAACCCAGTGGGATCACTGGCTCAAAGTGTTTGAAAAATTTTGTAATTTTTATTGCAGAATTCTATTATTGCTTTCCAGAATAGTAGTTGGATCGTTTCACAGCTTCACCAGAGGTAAACTAATATATCTGTTTTCCCCAGTTCTGCCCAAATCTACTTGGCCAATTTTGTTATAAAGTTGTTTTAATTTGCATTTCTTTCATGAGTAATGCCATGTAATGTGCTAGGTTTACACAATAGCTACTTGATAGATACCCACACAGAAACTTGTTCAGCAATCCTGTCATTATTGATATCAAGTGAGACATAAAACAAGATCATATTTACTTTGCTAGAGATGTTTGCTGAAGCCTGGTGCAGTGGAAAGAGAGGTGAATATAGGAATCAGGAGACCTAAATTTGAATTCTGGCTCTGCCACTTTACCTTTGTGACCCATGGCAAGTTACTTAATCTCTTGGCCTCAGTTTACTTATTTGTAAAATGAAAGGGTTGAACTAGATGGCCAGAATATTTTCCAGTCTAAATATATGTTTTATAATCCTCAACGCCAAATGGAAAAACTCTCTACATAGTAAGGTTTTTCCAAACTTTTCTATTTGTAGATGATTTAATACTGATTTCATTAAAGATAAGAATTTTGCAGTTTCCTAAGTGAGGTCCACTGAAATATGCCTAATAGTCCCCACAAGAAAAACCAAATACAAAATACCTTTCGTCTAACTTGTGATATGTAGTTGAATGGGCTACCTCTTGTTTGAGTCAGTAGGGGTGTGTGTGTGTGTGTGTGTGTGTGTGTGTGTGTGTGTGTGTGTGTGTGTGTGTGTGTGTGTATTTTGGGTAGGCTTTGCAGCTCATCACTGAGCTGGACCTATATTTGAATTAATTACCAGAGAGCAAGCTGTATTGCTTTTGGAAATATATTTAACTCTTTTAGTAATCCCATGCTGCTCTCTGAAAAAGAAGGCCATATTTTTAATGCCAGTAATTTACTGATATAATATACCATGTTATGATGCATACATTGTGGTAGTATGTAGTCTTGTGTCTGTGATTCATGAAACACTGCAGTCTCTGAAGTTAGTAGAGATCCATATGGTGGGTATAAGTAGGCTGCAGCAATAACATCTACCTGTGAAAAATAACATAATAGTGTATGATTGGAAAAGGTAGAGGGCCAGTCAGGTAATGAGATTGAAGGATTACAAGCTAGCAGCTGAATGCTGCAGTAGCACCTCTAGAAGGTTTTAAAATCTTCAAGCCTAAAAATCTGCTCCCCCACCCCCAGTATAATAGGGAGATCTTTTGTGAGGGCTTATGGTAGTATATGAACAAGAAGTATCATAGGATAAGAAGATCTCAATAGATTTTGATCTGAATTATTGAGATCATGAATTAATTGTTTAGATTATTTGTCTTTGCAGAAACTGATTTATATTGAATGCATTTTGATGTGTGCAGAAACTCATTAACAATTCATGTTTATATGATAATTTAAACTTTGCAATGTACTTTCATGGGTGAAGGTTGCAAAGAGACAAATTTATACTTAAAATAAGGAAAAGACTTTTTAATGGAGCTATTCCAAAGTGGAATGGACTGCCTTTGGACAGAGTGCATTCTCTCTCATTTGGTGTTCTTCAGGGAAAAGACTTAGATGATAATTGGTTGAATATGTATGGATTGGACTAGATGGCTTGAAGTCTCTTCTAACTTTGAGATTCTCTGATTCTGAACACCTAGTAATTTAGTCAGAATATGCATTTTATTTAATAGATTCATAACACAAACAAAAATGTTTTTCTTTTCCTGAGATTTATGATCTGTGTTGAGATATCTGATATTGGAAAGATCCTTGAATCAGCAGCAGGGCCAGAAGTTAGTCAAGTGACCATGGGCATGGATCTAACTCTGCCACTATCTGTCTAGTTATTTGTAATCTAGGGGAAAGCATTTCCCTTCCCTGGGCTTGTGTTCTTCATATATAAAATACTGGCTAGATTATCTTAAAGAATCCTCTGTGAGTCTAACATTTTCTGTAGCATAGCATAGTAGTTAAGGGTGTTGGACTTGGAATCAGGAAGACCAGGATTCAAATTCTGTACCTTGAATTTAACCGTTATGAATGTTAAGTTGCTTAATTTATCTGAACATCAGTTTTCTCATCAGTAAAATGGAGATAACACTAGTAGTAGCTACCGTATAGGATTATCATGACATTCAAATGAAATAAAGTATGTAAAGGATTTCACAAACTTGGAAATGCGTTTTCTTTCTGCTGCCATTATATGATTCTGTTGGGATTCTTGTCAGATTAGACCAAAATGGTTGTAAAAAATAGTAGCCAGACATTAGAACTAAAATTATATTACTTTTCCTGTTCTGGGTTGTGGTTTGAAGGAATGAAATGATAATGATCACTCTTATGCTGAATGAAAATTAACAAGTATTCACTAAAGTACTTACTTTGTGCAAGCACTGTTTTAAGCTCTGGGGATAAAATAAAACGTTTTTGCCCTTGAGGAGCTTACATTCTAACAGGGGGAACCAATATATATGTAGAACATTGCATACAAGATAAATAGATGGAAGGTAGAAGGGAAGTCACTTGGGAAAATCTCTTTGCTAACTCAGTGGAGGATAAATCAGAGTAGGCAGAGAGAGACTTGAAGGCAGGGAGTTCAGGTTAGAAGGCTCTTGGAATAGTCCAGGTCAGTGGTGAGGAACCTGCAGCCTTGAGGCCACATGTAGTTCTCTAGGTCATCAATGTGTCCCCTTGACTGAATGCAAACTTCACAGAACAAATCTTTTGCAGGTTCCCCACCCCTGGCCTAGATAAACTCATGGCATTGTGTGAATGAAGAGAAGGGAACATCTGTGAGAGATGTTGTAGGAAAAAAAGTAACAAGATTCTTAGCAACTGATTGGCCATGTGGGGTAAATGAGAGAGAAGAATTGAGCATGACAGTTTTTTTTTTTTTGAAGGTTTTGAACCCGGTTGACTAGAATGAGGAGGATGAGGAGAGGAGATGATTAATTCTGTTTTGGACTTGTTGAGTTTGGGATGCTCGCAGAATATCCAGTTTGAAATGTCCAAATGTCGGTGATTGAAAACAAACTCAGGAGAGAGATTGGAGCTAGATATATAAACTATGGGAATCATCTTCATAGACATGATAGTTGAGTCAGTGGGAGCTGATGAGATCACCAAATGAGACAGTAAAGAAGAAAGAGACTCCAGAATAGATCCTTGAGGGATATTTAATAGTTAAATGTTAAGAATATATAGTTCTATATTTCATAGTCTTGTAAAATATTAGAGCTGGAAGCAACCATAGTAACTAGTTCTCTTTAATTTTAAAGATAGATGAACTAAAATCTAGGGAGAGAGTAACTAAAAATTAAAGAAGTAGTAAATTGTAGACCTGGGATTTGAAACCCCCTCTCTCTGACTCCAAGTCCTATGGCTCTTTTCACCACAGTAGAATTTGTTAGTCAAGGCAGAGCCAAACTAATGTTACCTAACTTTCAGTGTAAATCTTGGCCATGGGTTTTCACTCTGAGAGTAGCATCTAGGTCAGGTTTCTGAAGGGGCAAATTTTTTTTGTTGTTCAGTCATTTTCAGTCATATACAATTCTTTGTGACCCCTTTTAGGCTTTTCTTGGCAAAGATACTGGAGTGGTTTACCATTTCCTTCTCCAGAATGGGGATAGTAGTGCAAAAAAAACATAAATCTTTCATTTTGTCTTGTCCTTTGTAGGAAGTTTCTTTGCAGAAAATTGAGTAGGCTGATAACGATTAATCTGTGGTAAATATCCACCATTTGTTATGCTAATGCTAGTGCTAAAAAAAAAAATAATTTTTTTTTTTAGAGGTCTGTGGTCTGTCTAATGGAAAAACCCTGGAGGAATTCACAGTATGGTCAGACACAGAGTTCCAAATTGTCTTTATTCTTCCCTTTCTCCCTTCCTCCCTGCATTGAGAAGGCAAGCAATTCAATGTAGGTTTTACATTTACATTTTACATGTGCTGTTATGCAAAACATTCATGATAGTCATCCATAAACATACACACACAAACTCAAGAAAAATAAAGAAAGTTTAAAAGAAGTATACTTCAATCTATATTCAGACACCATCAGTTCTTTCTCTGGGGATGGATAGCATTTTTCATCTTCAGTCCTTCAGAGTTTTCTTAGATCATTGTATTGCCGAGAATTGCTAAGTCATTCACAGCTGATCATCTTACGATATTGTTGTTACTTTGTACACAGTATATTTCACCATGCAAGTGTTTCCTGGTTTTTCTGAGAGCATCCTGCCCATCATTTCTTATAGTACAAAAGTATTCCATCATAATCACATACCACAGCTTGTTCAGTCATACCTCAATTGATGGTCATATCTTCAATTTCTAATTCTTTGCCTCCAGAAAAGAACTACTATAAATATTTTTGTACATATAGATCCTTTTCCTTTTTTCTATCTCTTGGGATACAGACCTACTAGTGCTGTTGCTAGAGCAAAGGGTATGCATAGTTTTATAGCCCTTTGGGCATAGTTCCAGATTGCTCTACAGAATGATTGAATCAGTTCACAACTCCACCAGCAGTGCATTAATGACTCATTTTTCCCACATCCCCTCCAACATTTGTCATTTACCTTTTCTGTCCTATTAGCCAATCTAATAGGTATGAGGCAGTACCTCAGAATTGTTTTAATTTGCATTTCTCCAATCAATAGTTGGAATATTTTTTCATCTGACTATAGATAGCTTTGATTATTTCATCTCAAAACTGATCATATCTTTTGATCATTTGTCATTTGGGGGATGGCACTTGTTTTTATAATTTTGACTCAGTTCTCTGTATGTTTGAGAAATGAGGCTGAGATTATTCTAATTTTTTCAAACGATAATCAAATGAAGACTTTGTGTGTAGCTATACATTGTGTGTAGCTATATATTGTAAAATTTCATGACTTTATATATCTTTATTCTGACCTACTCAGAAGTTAAATATTTCTTACTATGCTTAAGCAGTTTCACATCAGTGTGTTCTTGTTGTTGTGGACCATGTTCTCATCAAGCCCAGTGTCCATCTCCAGAACCAACTGTCTGTCAGCACCTATGACCTGTATCTTCAACTCAGCCTTGTAGCCCTGGTAGAAATATAAGCCTATAGGTGAATAGTGCACATGAGGATAGATTGAAAGATGTTTAGATTTTTAATTTTGAGAGTTGGCAGCTTTATTTTATGAGAAGCAGTTATCGTATAGTGGAGAGAATTGTATTAAGAAAAGATTGAGGTTTGAATTCTGCCACTGATACACCATCTATATGACCTAACTTTGGGCAAGACATTTAAACTTTCTGAACCCATTTTTCATCTGTAAAATGGAAATTATAATACTGTGTAGTTCCTGCCACACAGGACTGTCATGATTCTCAGATGAGATAATTAATGTACTTTACAAACTTTAAAAGTATTTTAAATAGCTCAATTACTATTGATCTTAAAGTACCTTTTTAAAATGGAAATTTTTCTAGGATTCTTTTACAAAGTATGTTAGTAACAGCTTTAGAAGAGTTTCATATGAAAATGAAAGAATATATTTCATAGTTTTTGGGTTTTGGTTCTTATTCCTAAATCCTAGTTGCACATAGTTGTTGAGCAATGTTAATGTCAGACTTCTTCCATGGAACTTACCTAATTAGGTGAACCTTTATCCAGCATATCACTCTGCTGTCACAACTGTCATATGGCTTGTTTCATTAGAACATCTTATCATGTCTCATGTCCTTAGTGCTTAAATTCAGATGCCAGTTGGCCTGAGAGACATCTATTTATTTTCCTTTTGAACAGATACTTTTACTTTAGACTATAGGCACTGTCACTTTTGCTTTGCCCTTTAGCTTAATGCACTTCACATGAAAATATTTTAAGAAATGGTGACAAAAAGGATCATGAGCAAAACAAAAGAAAAATCTTGGTTTTATAGAACTAGACTTAAACAGGAAAAGAAGAAATGGGAAAGAATAATTGGCAAAAAGGTAGGAATGGTTGTGTAGACTGTATATCTGTTTTTTTTATACTAAAGTTTTAGGAATATTTATTTTAATTTGGAAGTAACTACTAATTTCTTATGTTTCATTTTAGGAAAAAATGCTAAAAATAAAATTTATGGACTAGCAGACATATTAATAGCTTTTTATGTAGGCATAAACATCATAGCTATGGTCATATAAGATGAGGAAATATTTCATAATGAAGTTGTTATACATTTTTAAAAAGTACTGATTGTACTGTTTGAATATTTGAAAAAAAGCTATGTGTGTGAAGGTGTATATATAAAGTATGTGTGTGTGTGTGTGTGTGTGTGTGTGTGTGTATTTATTGAACTAGCCTAGTTCATAGAATTAGAATACAGATTTTTGTCTTTTTTTTTTTTTTACGTAAAATGGACATGTGGCAAGGAAAACTGATTAAAACATTTCTGTTAGTAGATGTTGGGTATAATACTGTATGTGTCTAAGATCAAATGGTAAAGGAGGTTTTGTTGGAAAGAATTATATAGACTTTTTCTTATTAATGAGATAGCCATTTTCTGTTAACTAAAGTGCCATAATTTACAACGTCATGGAATATTGAGTTGAATGGATCTTTAGGGATCTTCTGGCCTGATACTCCTTATTTTTGATAGTAGAAAAAACTGAGAAGATGTAATTTGCCCAAGGTCATGCAGATAGTGATATAGATAGGATTAGAAACTGGACCATTTGTTAGGGAATCTTCAACTAGGATTAGAACCTAGGTTAGTGATTTTTCTGCTATATCATGTAATCATAAAATTCAGAAGAAAAAAAATCTTTTGATTTGAGCATTTTTTCCCCCCAGATATAAACATCATAGGTAAGGGAAAAAAAACCATTAAGGATTGGGAAGCAGATTAGGAAAAGGATAGGAAGGAGCTTAGTGAAACGATAGAGACATTTTAAAAATGATATTTGTTTTAGTTTGTCTTTTATATTTTTCGTGGAGTGGAGCGCATGTGATATTTTTTCCTATGTAGCAGTGACTTAAAACTTTTATATTGAGACACCCTGAGTCCTATGAGGTTTCTTAAAAGAGAAAGTATCATTTTTTCCCCACTTAATAGTATGGTTTTCAACATTCACTTTTATAAGATTTTTGAGTTCCAATTTTTTTCTCCCTCTCTTAACTCCCCACCCCTTCCCCGAGACATCATGAGATCTGATAGAGGCTATATATATATATATGTATAATCATATTAAATAAGTTTCCACATTAGTCATGTTGTGAAAGAAGAATCAGAACAAAAGGGAAAAAAACCACGATAAAGAAAAAACAACAAAAAAATCAGTGTACTTTGATCTACATTTAGATTCCATAGTTCCTTCTCTGGATATGGATAGCATCTTCCATCATTAATCTTTTGGAATTGTCTTAGGTCATTGTATTGCTGCATAGAGCTAAGTCTATCAAAGTTGGTCATCTCACCATGTTGCTGTTACTGTGTACAATTTTTTCCTGGTTCTGCTCACTTCACTCAGCATCAGTTCATGTTAAGTCATATAAAGTTTTTCTGAAATCTGCCTCTTCATCATTGAAAGAAATATCATTATAGTGGACAGATTAAATTTGAATGAGTCCCTACCAGAACATGCAGTTTTGAGGTGTGAGACATTACAGAAAAGTTGTGTAACTTTCAAATTTGAAAATAGTGTTGTATAGTGTTTCAGTGTTTTGAGTGCACCCTTTATTTATTATAATTCAACCATTTAATGAAGATCAGTGAGATTACAGATGTAAAGCATTTTACAAACCTGAAAGCATAAAAATACTTTGTCTCATGAGCAGCAGCTTGGTTAGAGGATGGAAAGCTAGCGTCTAAGCCAAGACAGTCTGGTTTGAAGTCCTGCCTCTTACACATCTTTGCTGTGTGACCTTGGTTAAGTCACTTAACCTCACAGTGCTCTAGGAGAGGAATTGGCAAACTTTTCTGTAAAGGGCCAGGTAGTGCAAATATTTAGGATTTGTGACCCCAAAGGCAAAATCAGGGATATCATGTAGGTACTTATATGATAGGAGAAAAACAAATTTCCACAATTTTTTATTGATGAAATTAAAAACATAATTGAGTAAAATTTTTTGTAATGTAGGTGTGCTAATGAGAAAAATGATTGTTTTGGAGGGGCATGTAGGATATTTACCTTAAGTGACATTCAAAGTTACTATTCCCTATCATTAAAATTGATTATGAATATTCATCTATTAATTGTGATCTGTAATGGAATTCTGCATATTTCATCTTTGAAAATACCTTTTTACACACATAGGTACTGTCAAATACTGATAATCAATCTTTGAGCACATGATTAAAAAAGTTTTATTTTCTCTGGACACATTTCAACAGTTACTTCAGTCTAACATGGTCTAAATAACTCATCAACTCAATTAACTTTCCTTGCATGGCTAACGAATGTCCTACTCTGAAACTTTGGTTGTAGCCCCTTTTTCATTTATTTATCATTGTCAAGAAATTTTGCAGTGCTATATACCATTTTAAATTTTCTAATTTTTCTGGTGACTACATTTCTATGAGATGGTAGTTTCATGAGGAGTGCTTAATCTGGTAATGTCAACATATATTATGTTCTTTTAGCATAATTATAGTGTCATTGCATAATAAACACAATGCTTTGTCATATAATTCAGTAATAGGATAATTCACACTCCACCGTGCAATGCAACATTCAAAGTTCTTTTTTCTTGTTTTGATGTCATAGGTATGCACTGGTAATAAAGACAAATGTTAACCGAGCAATATGTATGGCAAGAGTTATAACTATGTCACTACGAGTTTGTAGTGTGAAGAAGAACAGCAGTATAAAGATTTGAGAGTGCCATGTACAACCTCATTTCTGCTATGGTTAGCCCCAAAGAATTCAGACAATATGTCAACACTCATCATTTACATATTGTCTGGGAATTCTCTGTGAACTTCATAGAATTTTCATGTCATGAAATGTTATTCTTTTAAAAAATTTCCCTAATGATATAAAAACTATTCTTGGTTCATGGGATATATCAAAACAGGAGCCAGCTGCAGTTTCCTGACCCTGCTCTAGGCAACTTTCTAAGACTATAGGTTTTACATTCTGGAGAGCAATTTGGAACTATGCCCAAAGGGCTATTTGACCTAGCAATACCATTTTTAGGGCTGTATCCCAAAGAAATCATACAGATGGGAAAAGGACCCACAAGTACAAAAATATTTATAGCAGCTCTTTTTGTGGTGGCAAGAATTGGAAATTGAGGCGATGCCCATCAATTGGGGAATGGCTGAACAAGTTGTGGTATATGAGTGTAATGGAATACTATTGTGCTATAAGAAATGAGGAATAGGCAGCCTTAGAAAATCCTAGGAAGACTTATATGAACTGATACTGAGTGAGGGGAATGGAACCCAGAGAACACTGTGCACAGTAACAGCCACAATATTCGATGACTGTCTTTGATAGACTTAGCTCTTCTCAGCAACACAAGGATATAAGATAATTCCAAAAGACTCATGATGGAAAATGCTGTCCACATTCAGAGAAAGTACTATGGAGTCTGAATGCAGGTCAAAGCATACTATTTGCTCTCTCTCTCTCTCTCTCTCTCTCCCCCCTCCTTCCCTCTCTCCCTCTCTTCCTCCCTCCCTACCTCTCTCTCTCCCTCTCCCCCTCTCCCTCTCTCTCTCTCTCTCCTTCTCTCTGTCTCTCTCTCCCTCCCTCTCTCTCCCCCTCTCTCCCCATCTGACTGTCTCTCTTTTGTAGTTCATTTCATTGGTTATAATTCTTCTTTGCAACATGATTAATGTGAATGTGTATGTATAGCATGCCATTTTGGGGAGGGGGTAAGGGAAAGGGGAGAGAGGGGGAGAAAATTTGGAACTCAAAAGCTTGTGGAACTGAACGTTGTGAACTAAAAAGAAATAAATGAAATTAAAAAAAGAGACAAAAAGACTGGGTTTTAGAGAAGGTGCCAACCAGTAGTCATAGAAGGAGTTTCTTTACCAGAGAATTCCCTCTATCAGTAAAATTACAAGTCAAAAAAAAGTTTAACTATTCAGTCAGCATTTATTGAGCACCTTGTACCTGTGTGCAAGGCTCCTCAGGATACAAAGACAGCTACAGTAGAGTTCATGAGATCTGTGAAATTATTGCAATGGGTACTTCTCCCTCCAGGTAGCTGTGTAGAATAGAACCTTACCCACACCTCTTTATCCTATGTTTCTCCTGACCATATCCTCTAGTAAATCTACCAGGGATCTACCCAGTATACTTAGGGGGGGGCCTTCCTGTAGATCTCTTCACCTTGTGTTAGCATACTTACTTTGTAAATAGAGAAATAAATATGAGGTAATTTGAAGAGGGGTACTAACAACATGAAAGTATCATGGAAAGAGAAGGTGGCACCTGAGCCAAACCTTGAAGGGAGGTAAGGATTCTGAGAGGCACCTTTCAGGGGTGTGAGACAGATAGCCTATGAGAATGCATGGAGGAAGGAGCTAGTGTGTTTTATTTTAATAGTAGTCTTATTGCCTGTAACATAAACTGAGTGAAGGGAGGAAAATATTAAATAGAGCTAGAAAGATAACTTAAACCTCATTGTGGAGGCCTTAGGTGCTAGGCTGGGAAAGCTTTTATTTTGTCTTTGGAGCCAAGAGGAAACTACCAAAGATTATTTGTAGACCTGTGCCCTAGGAAATGAGTTTAGCTTTTGCTAAAAGCTTTCAGACAAATATAACTCAAAATTACAGATGTTTTCATATATTTTTGTTTTATAGGATTCTAGACTTGGAGGCAGGGGGATGCAGGGAAAAGAGGGTTGAGTTTGGAATAGAAGATGTTAGGACAAATCCTGTCTGGTATTTAGTACCTGTATGACCACGGACAAATTAACTTCCCTGGATCTTTGCTCCTCATCTATAGAATGAAAGGATAGATCTCTACAATTTCTTCTGACACTAGAACAATATGGTTCTATGCTGAAGATGGTTATTTTCAGCAATCAACTGAGCTGAAATATCATCCTGTAACCTTAGGGGTCACTTAATCCAAGCCCTTCATTTTATAAGTGACAATGAAGATGAGAAAGGTGAAGTGATTTGGTTGAAGTTACACAGTGAACAAACAAGTGGCAGTCTGGTGATGGGCTATCAATGAGCAACTGGTTAGTCAAGATGCAGTTATTTTTTTTTAAGTTTATTTTTAGTTTTCAACATTCATTTTCACAAGTTTTAAATTTTCTCCCCTTCTCTTCCCTCCCCTCTCCCCAAGACAGCATGCAATCTGAGATAGGCTATATACGTTCCTAAAACATTCCTATTAAACTTATTTTCACATCAGTGATGTTTAGAAGAATTTGAATGAATGAGAAGAACCATGAGAAAGAAAAAACAAAACAAAAAAAGGAAGTAGTCTGCTTCACTCTGCATTCAGACTCCATAGTTCTTTCTCTGGACGTGGATGGCGTTTTCCATCATAAGCCCTTTGGTATTGTTTTAGGTCCTTGCGTGGCTGAAAAGGACTGAATCTATCAAAGTCAGTCATCACACAATGTGGCTGTTACTGTGTACAAATGTTCTCCTGGTTCTGCTTCCCTCACTTAGCCTCAATTCATAAAAGTCTTGGGGGGGGTGGAGCCAAGATGGCGGAGTAGAAGGACGCAAGTTTACGAGCTCCAACCCACAGCACATAGAATTAATGTAAAAAGAGATCCGCATAACTTCTGGAGCACTGAAAGGGGTACAGAAACGGAGTGGAAGAGATTTCCGTGCCAGAGAGCCCTGGAGACCCGTCCCCGGGGTCCATCGCACCCTGGAGGGCGGACCCCACCCCCAGCGCAGCCCTGGCCGGGGCCCCGGGGAGGCTGACCTGAGCAGGCTTCAGGGACGGAGGCTCCGGCAGCCGGGAGGGTCCCTCCGCCCACAGAAGCTACGGGTCAGTGAGAGAGGCTGGGCTGGAGGAGGGGAGCGGAGTGTCTCCGTGGCTCGGGCCCCCTCGGGGGGAGGCGGTGGTGGCAGAGACGGGGGCAGGAAGCGGCAGAGGCAGAGGCGTGGGTGGCAGTGGAGGCAGCGGCTGCCACCGCCCGGACTCCCTCAGCAGCAAGCAGGATCCTCATTATGGAGGGTCTCTGCATAAACAACCTGAGGGAGCTGAGCCTGCGAGATGGCCCTGCCCCACTCCGCTCTATTACTCAAGGCCTCTGCGTAAAGCCCCTGAGGGAGCTGAGCCTGGGAGGCAGCCCCCCCCATCCGCTCCGTTCCTGAAGGTCTCTGCATAGAGCCCCTGAGGAGGCCGAGCCTGGGAGGCGGCCCTGCCCCTGCCCCAGCACCAGAACTAAAGCTTGCTGTGGAGGGCCCATTTGAACCTCGGACGCCGGGTGCTGGCTGGGCAGATCTAGGCGGGGGTGGATGGGAATCTCAGAGGTCAGGTGGCTGGCTGGGAAGATGCCTAGAGAAGGGAAGAGAGATAAGACTGTAGAGAGTTTTTTCCAACCGATGCAAGTGATCCCAACATTCGGATCTGATGACGGGGACGAGGACGTATTCTCGCCATGGGGCGGGGATGTGGAGGGTGGGGCCTCAGTGCCCCGGACACCCTGGGGGATGTCAGGTGGGCTCAGGCCTTGGAAGAGCTAAAAAGGGATTTTGAAAGGCAAGTTGGACGGGTGGAGGAGGGGCTGGGAAGAGAGGTGAGAGACATGCAAGAAGAGTATGAAGAACGGGTCGGTACCTTGGTTGAGGAGACCCAAAAAAATGCCGAAGAAGGTGGCACCTTGAAGACTAGGCTCACTCAATTGGCAGAGGAGGTTCAAAAAGCCAATGAGGAGAAAAATGCTTTCAAAAGCGGAATTAGCCAGGTGGAGGGGGAGGTTCAAAAGCTCACTGAATTTAGTAGTTCTTTCAGAATTGGAATGGAACAGATGGAGTCTAGTGACTTTCTGAGAGACCAAGAAATCACCAAACAGGGCCAGGGGAGTAAAGAAATGGAAGAGAATGTGAAATGTCTCATGGGAGGAACAGCTGACCTGGAGAGTAGATCCAGGAGAGACAGTTTAAAAATTGTGGGACTGCCTGGAGGTCATGATCAGGGGAGGAGCCTGGACATCATCTTCCATGAAATTGTCGAGGGGGACTGCCCTGGCATTCTAGGACCGGAGGGCAAAGTGGGTATTGGGGGAATCCATCAATCACCACCTGAAAGAGATCCAAAAAGAGAAACTCCTAGGAACATTGTGGCCAAATTCCAGAACTCCCAGCTCAAGGAGAAAATCTTGCAAGCAGCTAGAAAGAAACAATTCCAGTATTGTGGAAATACAATCAGGATAACACAAGATCTAGCAGCTTCTACATTAAGAGATCGAAGGGTGTGGAATAGGATATTCCAGAAGTCAAAGGAACTAGGACTAAAACCAAGAATCACCTACCCAGCAAAACTGAGTATAATACTTCAGGGGAAAATATGGTCTTTCAGTGAAACAGAGGACTTTCAATCATTCTTGATGAAAAGACCAGAGTTGAAAAGAAAATTTGACTTCCAAACACAAGAATGAGAAGAAGCATGAAAAAGTAAACAGCAAAGAGAAGTCTTAAGGGACTTACCAGAAGTGAACTGTTTACATTTCTACATGGAAAGATGTTATTTGTAACTCTTAAAACTTTTCAGTATCTGGGTAGTTGGTGGGACCACACACACACGTGTACACACATGCACGCATACACACATGCACACACAGAGACAGAGAGCACAGAGTGAATTGAATAGGATGGGACCATAGCTTAAAAGAAATTAAGGTAAATGGTGAGAGAGAAATGTAGTGGGAGGAAAGAGGGTGAAATGGAACGGGGTAATTATATGTCATTTAAGAGGCAAGTAGGAGACTTTTTAGTGGAGGGATAAAGAGGAGAGCTGAGAAAAAAAAAACAAAAAAACCCAAGAAGTTTACCCTCATCACATTTGACTAAAGGAAGGAATAAAATGCACACTCATTTTGGTATGAAAACCTATCTTACAGTATAGGAAAGTGGGGGGGAAGGAGATAAGCAAGGGGGGGGATGATGGAAGGGAGGGCAAAGGGAGGAGGGAGCAATTTGAAGTCAACACTTGGGGAGGGACAGGATCAAAAGATAGAAGAGAAGCAATGAGGGACAGAATAGGATGGAGGGAAATACAGTTAGTCTTACAGAACACGACTATCAGGGAAGTCATTTGCAAAATTACACAGATATGGCCTATATTGAATTGCCTGCTTTCCCAAAGGGAATGGGTGGGGAGGGAGGGATGGGGAGAATTTGGAACTCAAAGTTTTAGGAACAACTGTCTAGTATTGCTGTTGCTACTAGGAAAGAAGACATACAGTTAAGGAGAAATAGAAAGTCATCTGGCCCTACAGGAGAAAAGAGAAGATGGAGACAAGAGAAGGTAGGGATGACAGAAGAGAGGGCAGATTGGAGATAGGGAAAATTAGATTGCTTGGGGTATTGGGGTGGGGGGAGGGGATAAAAGGGGGAGAAAATTTGGAACCCAAAATTTTGTGAAAATGAATGTAAAAAGTTAAATAAAAAAAAAGAATTTATAATCTAAAAAAAAATAAAATAAAAGTCTTTCCAGGATTTTCTGAAATTCACTTGTTCTTCATTTCTTATAGCACAATAATATTCCATTACATTAATGAACCACAACTGAACTCAGCCATTCCCCAGTTGATGGGCATCCCTTTAATTTCCAATTCTTGGCTACCACAAAGAGAGCTGCCACTGTAAACAGGTTGCATTTATTAAGAACTTAGTAAAAGCTAGCCCCTGCTCTCAAAGGGTTTGAATTGAAGGAGTTGAATTGGAAATAAGGTGGGAGAGTATGCCAGGCATGGGAGACGAGAGAAAAGGCCTCAAGTTAGGGGATGAAAGGACTGGTGAGAGGAATAGCAAGAAGGCTAGTGTAGCTGGATTGCAGAGTATGTAAAGATAAGGAATATGTAAGAAGAATGGAAAGGTAGAAAGGGGCCAGGCTATGAAGAGCCTAAAAGTCAGAGCATTTAATATTTCATCTTGGACTAATGGAGAGTCACTGTAGTTTATTGAGTACAGAGGTGATAATAGCTCTGTACTTTAGGAAGATCACATTGTAACTTACTGGAGAAGTTGGATTTGATTGGGAAAATCTCCAGTCAAGGAGACCAGTAAACCAGCTGTGTGCTAGAGGCAGTTAGGTGGCTCAGTGTGGTTAGAGCAATGGGCCTAGAGCTAGGAAGATCTGCGTTCAAATCTAGGTACAGGTACTAGCTGTGTGACACTGAGTCTGTTTCAGTTTCCACCCCTGTAAATTGGGGATAATAATAATACCCTCTTTGAAGGGTTGTTTTAAGGATCAAGTAAAATGATATTTATAAAATGTATAGGATAGTGCCTGGCACAGCGTAGGTGCTTATTCCCTACCCCTTTATTACAGTAGTTGGGGTTAGAGGTGATAAAGGCCTGTACCAGAGTGGCAGCTTTGTGAGAATGTAGAGAATGAGATATATAAGAATGATGTTATAAAAGTAGAGACATAAGAATTGGAATCAGATTGGATTTTGTGGGATCAGTTCAAGTGAGGAGATGAGGATGACTCTGAGGTTGGGGGCCTGAGGATGGGAGAAGGCTTTGCCTTTGACAGAAATAGAGATGTTCAGAAAAGAGGGGGTGGGGTTTGGTACTGAAAGATAATTAGTTTAATTTTGTATGTGTTGGGTTTGAGATGATCACAGGACATCCTATTTCAGCTGTCCATTAGAAGTATCCAGTAGATTGGGAGAGACTGAATATTTGTGAGAAAGTCACATTTATAAAGTGTTTGCAGTGTTCCAGATGCTATGCTAAATGCTTGGGATAAAAAGAAAGGCAAAAACTGTACCTTTTCTCAAGGAGCTCACAGTCTAATGGAGAAGACAACATGCAAATAGCTATGTACAAAATAAGATTTCCCGTGTGTGTGTGTGTGTGTGTGTGTGTGTGTTGTAGGTGTGTGTAACAAATAGGGTATGATCATAGAGGGAAAGGACAGATAATCACAGAAATTGGGAAAGGCTTCTTGTAGAAGATAAAGGAAGGAGGCCAGTATTATTGCATCATAGAGTGTAAGGAGGTAAATAAGATATTAAGAAGGCTGGAAAGGTTAGAAGAGACCAAGTTATGTAGAGTTTTAAAAGACAGAGAATTTTTTATATTTGATCCTGAAAGTAATAGGGAGCCACTGGATTTTATTAAAGAGAGGGTGGTGACAGGATCAATTTAACAGTTTTTTGGTGGATGGACTGTAGTGAAGAGACATATGACAGTGAGACCAACTACTTGATTATTGTAATAATTCAGGTGTGAGACAGTAATGACTGGTACCAGGTTGATAGCTATGTTGGAGAAGGATTGGAATTACTGAAGGGACGAGCTACTGGAGATGCTGTGATGGAATGTAATGATGGGTGCTTTTAGATGGATTGGTTAAAAAGAAGGGCCACCTCTTTGGGTGAGACAAAGCTGAAGGAGATGGTGGAGGAACACATTTGAGTCATGTGAAATGAAGAGCAGAGAAGAGGGAGCTCTTGGCAAATCACCTCAGTCTTTTTCAGTGAAGTAATGAGTCAAAGGGTGAAGATAGGAGGGCCATGAAAGGCTTGAGGAAGGACAACAATTGGAGACAGCCACTGTGGTTCATAGGATAGCCAGTCAATTAGGGAGGTTTAAAGGGTTTGCCTTGTGGCAGAGAGAGCAGACTGGCTATTTGAAGAAGTTCATCACCAGAAAGTTGATCACTAAGTGATGGATTATTTTGGCTACAAAATGTCTCAGGCATGGTGAGAGATTGCTATCTTCATCTGTGGAGACAGGACCAACATAGGCAAAATTGTGAATTTTTTTGAAATGTCAAAGCAGTTACTCTACTACATGTTGTGTAAGTAAGGCAAAGGCAAGGATGACAAGGATGGCCATGTAGCCAATCTAAGTGGCCATATTCTTTAGGTTGTGATCTGGGAAGTATTTTTATTAATAGCAATTAATAATAAAAAATACCTTAGGTTTGTATGATACTTTAAAGTTTGGTAGGCACTTTACGTTCATTACCTCATTTGATTTCCGCAGTAGTCCTGTGAAATAGATGTTATAGGAATCATTATCCCCATCTGAGATAAGATAATAAGAAGTTAGGAATCTAGGAAATAAGAGCCATCACAGTTTTCCCCTTCTCTCCTTCATGCTCTGTGACTTTATTAAGACTCACAACCATGGTGTTAAAACCGTGAACATGACAGATTGTAAGCATGGAAAGAAATTGCTAAAAGCTTTGCCTGCATTCATTGAAGGAAACTTTCTTTTACCTGTATTCATCATAGTCACCTCTGATCATAGGCTCACCTGTAAAAATAATATTATTTTAAGACTCACAAAGCTCTCTACATATATTAACATATTTGATCCTTAGATCAATTCTGATGGAAGGAGGACATTGCACTTGTGGAGGTTGGAGGGATGGGAACAAGGTTATTCCTGTGTTATTACTCATTAAGCTCTTAGTTTTCTATTTGCCTTGCAAAAAAAAATTATGATTTAATATGCTCAGTGCTAACAGAAATGTATCTGTGTTGGATGAAAAAGAGGGTCAAGGGACTGGTGAGTGAGAAATGTCTTATGACAAAAAATGCCTGACTCAGACCCACCTAGATTCCTAAGGGTGAATTGAGGATAATCTGGGGGTAGAGTTGGATTAAAGCAAAATCACCCCACCTAGCCTCCTAAAAATGGATTGGGGATAATCCAGGGTTGGTTTGGATTAAAGCAGAATCAAAAATAAGTATGCCCTGGTTTGATTGAAGACTTTCCCAGAATCAAATCAGGCTCTGTGTAGTGGGGAATAGGTTGAGGAAGACAGATCAGAGAAAGGAAACCTAGAAACAGCCAGAGTAATTTATAATCTGTGGATTTAGCTACTGAGTGCCAAAAGAATTATATTAATTTAATACTCTTCCCATTGTATCATGCTAGTTACATAGAGTTTTAGGGGAAGAACCTAGCCACTGCAAAACGATGTTTTGTTTTTTTAAGCCCAAGTGTATGACTTTATATTTATTTATTAAACTTAATCTTATAGATTCAGCTCATTTATTCTTTGGGGGGCTTTTGAATCCTAATTCTGTCTGTCCAACTTGTAACTTGTTCTCAGCTTCATGCCTTGTCCAAATTTAATAAGGGTACCATCTGTGCCTTCATCTTAAGAAAATGTTGATTAGCAGCATTTCACCAGAGACCCCTCCATGTTGGCAGCATATTTATGACTACACTTTGGGTTTGTAACCAGCTTTGCATCCAACCTACTGTACTGTCTTCTGTCCATTGGCTTTCTGGGATCAGATGCACTGCTGGCTTTTGTACAACCCATGAGCTCAGAATGATTTTTACATTTTTAAATTAAAAGATAAAGTTTTATTTTAAAATGTAAAAACCATTCTTAGATTTCTGGCTGCACAAAAGCAGGCCCTGGATTTGGTCCCAGGTCTATCTCACACTTCTTCATTGTACCATAGCTAAATCATGAGACACTTGCTGAAGTTTAGATCTGTGAAATATCCCTATCTCCTGGTTTAGTAACAATCAGGAAAGAAAACAAAGTTAGTTTGGTGTAGCCTCTTCATGATGAACTCATGCTGGCTTTTAGTGATCATTTTTTCCTTCTTCAGCCACTTTGATTTAAACAGCTCAAAAAGAATTTTTATGTGAAATAATTAATCTTTCATTTCATATTTTTAAAAGTTCTATAATACATTCCACATACTACTTTTAAACTGTCCTGCTTGTCTGTATTTCCTTTTAAATTTCCTTCTGTTTTCTTTTGTGCATTAAAAAAAAGTTTCAGTGGTCCTTTTTTTAGCATCAATGTTACTAACACTCTCTCTCATCGCACATTTTCTCATCCTCATTAAATAACCAAGAGAAAGAATAGAAGCTAAATCCTTGTAAGAAATAAGTGGCCTTGTACAAAAATGTGTGTCTCTCTCTGTGCCTTGCGGTTATTATCTCTCTCATGAGACGGGTACCATTTCATCAGGTTCTCTGGAGACATGGTTGGTTATTACATTGATCACTTCTAATATCTTTCAAAATTGTTTTTTTTCCACAATATTTCTGTTAATATTGTACAAATTACAACCCTGGTTCTGCTTACTCATTTCAATTCACCCTCTCCAAGATTCTCTACACTTGTTTCTTTCATCATTTCTTGTAGCACAATAGTATTCCATTACATTTATATACTATAGTTCAACTATTCCCTAATTGATGGGCACACCCTTAAACTCTCATTCCCTATTTTTTCTTCCTTTTTAATTTCCTTTTCAGGATTAGGAAGTTTTGTTTGGTTTGCAACAGTTTTATTTCTAATATTATCCTCCCTTTTAGCCTCACCAACTTCAACTTATTTCCCTTTTGCTTGTTTTTCTATGCCAAACTCTGAACATGCGCACACACGTGTGTGTGTGTGTGTGTGTGTTTTTCAGCCTCCTTTAAGAGTAAGATTCATCTGATGCCCACTCCATTACTTTACCATATTTGTGTCCTCTTCTTAGCAAATTCTACCCCTTCTTCCTTTTAATGCTCAGTATTCTTTTTACTCTCCTCTTTCTTCATAACTTCAGAACAGAATCCATTCCACCCTTAGATCCTCTGTTTTTCTTACTTAACTTCAGTACTTTTTGAAGACAGTTTTCTTTCAAAGTTTCTTCAGAAATGCTTGAAAGTTCTCTCTTCCAGTACCTTCTCTTCCTCAACTCCCAATAGCATTAATACCACATCACTTTTCTTACTGTAAGTTATTCTTGGTTGTAAGCAATTCTTTTTTGACTTATGGAATATTGTATTCTAAAATCTTCTCTCCTTCAAGTAGTACAGAATGCCAGGTCATATGTGAACCTAACTATGATTCATTAGTACTTAAACTGCTCTTTTCTGGATTTTTAGAGTAAATTTTTTTTTTTTTGATATGGAAACTCTAGAATTTAGCTATGACATTCTTGATTTCTTTATGTTTAGGAAGATTTTTTTCTAATTTTATTTTGTCCTCTGTTTCTAGTAGATTGGGGCTATTTTCTTTTGATATCTTGAAGTATAGTATCTAGGTTGTATAGGTTGTAATTTTTTTTCAGAGAATTCTGTAATTCTGAAATTATCCTTTACCTGTTTTCTCTAGGTTAGTTGGTTTTGATTGTTAATATCTTGCTTTTCCTTCTGGTTTTTGAGTCATTTTTAAGTACTCCATTATTGAGGTTTTTCTACACTCTATTCTAAAGCATTGCCAATTCCACTTATTCTTTGGACTTGGTCTTTTCAGCATCAGCCTTCCCAACCTGGAGAGGCCTCCTCCTTCATTTCAGTTCTTCTGATTGGCAAGTCCCTAGGTTGGACCACCTTTTAATGAGGAGCCATGACATCTTTGCTTCATTTCTGAGTTTACTCACTCTCCATATTTCTTTGCTTCCTTATTGCTCCTACCCTGGTACTTCCCTATACCCCTTCAGCTCCCCTTTCTCTGTTGTCTTGCCCTTTTAGAATGTATGTTCCATGAAAGTTGCGACTGTCTTGCTTGATTAGTACAACTTTGTGTATAGTAAATGCTTAATAAATGCTCCATTGTATCTTCTGATCCTTCCTGCTACCTGCCTTTCCCCTTTCTCCTACCAAAATCTACTTTTTATTCTAACTTTATCTTTATCTCTTACTTCCTTTCTTTTAGGTATTCTTGTAGTCCTTATGGCCAAGCTTGCATATGCTTTGAAATTACCCTTCCAAGGTTTATCTCTTGGGCCTTTTGTAGTTTGTAGTATTTTGTAATTGTATTTGGTGTTTTCTTTTGTTTACTCATTTTCAAATTCAATTCTTGGACTAGGATTTTGTGCTTTGGCTAGTCCTTTCTGGTCTTGGATGGGTTGTTTGCTCCTGTCTGCTCTTTAGTTTCATTAGCAGCAGCATTAATAAAGTGTTTTTCTAAAAGCAGCTAAAGTGTTAGCTGCTGTTTTTCTAGATAGGGTGGCTGGTATTAGGTCTCAAACCCAAGTTTCTATTCTGTCTCCTAGTTCTTCACTGGGGATTATAACTTTTGCTAATTTTGCAAAATTCCTATTTAGGACTTGGTTTCATACCCTGCAGTGTGTTGCTAACAAGCCCCAGTATGTTGTTAAAGGTCACATTGTTTTCAAGTTTGCTGTATTTCCCTCAATTTTCTTACCCCACCCCAAATGCTATGTTGGCCTTATATTCTACTATACTCCTGTTATTCTTCCCAAGGAATACATGATCTGATCCTGTTTCCCTATGCCCTAACCTATGGGGACCAATTTTGTTCTCCTGTCTTGATATGTGATGGCTGAGATATGGCTTCAGGTCCCCATTAATAGAGCTCCATGGTATTTCCTGTTATGATTCCTCTTCTTTTCACTGCAGGCTTCTATGTTTACCTGAATTTATTGGCTTCCCTGATGTGCTTCTTCTCTCCACTTCTGCCAACTTACACTTTTATGTGAGCGCTTGCTGGCTTCCTTGGTGCAACTCCTCTGCCAGCTTTAGCTAGTCTTTTTGTAGAGTTCTGTACTAGATGGAGGAGCTGGTGTTTTTAGGCTTATTTTTATTGACCTTTCTGAGATCCCTTTTAAATGTTCATTTGCTGAAGTTTAAAAAGGAAGGGAGTTTGACCTCTCTTTGAATTTTGTAGTCACCAACTTAACTGGAGGTCTTATCTTGACATTTTGAAAGAGAAATGTATTAAACTGGTCTGTAAACTATCTCTGCAAAAGTAGCTCAAAAAAGCCTGAAGCTTGGGGACCATGTCCCCTCCACTCTCTACTTCTACCCTTGGGAACAGAGCCCAGCTTTAACATTAAGTTCAGTCAAGAAATAGGCTGGAAAAATGAGCAAACAACAAAAAAAGAACCTGACAATTAAAAACCTATCATGTGACAAGGAAGATCAAGCCACAGACTCAGAAGAAAACTATGTCAAAACAGTTACAAGCAAAGGCTCAAAGAAAAAAAGGCATTTCAACTCAGACCCAACAAGAATTCCTGGAAGAGGTAAAAAATTATTTAAAAAAATAAGAGTTGTGGAGGAAAAATTGGGAAAAGAAATGAGAGCTATTGAAAAACATTTCTCTGAAAGGGCAGTTAACAGGTTGGTAAAAGAGGCACAAAAATACTAAGAAAATAACACTTTAAAAAAAAGAATTGGCCAAATGGTAAAGATACACAAAAGCTTACTGAAAAAAATAATTTCTTAAAAATTAGAATTCAGTAAGTGGAAGCTCATGAGACATCAGCAAACAATAAAACAAAGTCAAAAGAATGAAAAAATAGAAGAAAATGTGAAATAGCTCATTGGTAAAACAACTGACCTGGAAAATAGAGGAGAGGTAATTTAAGAATTTTTGGATTACCTTAAAACCATGATGAAAAAAGCCCCTACACATCATGTTTCAAGAAATTATAAAGGAAAACTGCCTTAATGTTCTAAAACTTGAGGGTAAAATAGCAACCGAAAGAATCCACCAGTCACCCAGATCCCAAAGTGAAAATTCCCAGGAATATTATAGCCAAATTTCAGAGTTCCTTGGTCAAAGTAGCCAGAAAGAAACTATTCAGATACTATGGAGCCATAGTCAGGATTACACAAGATTTAGAAGTTAGCACCTTAAAGGAGCAGAGGTCTTGGAATTTGATATCCTGGAAGGCAGAGGAGCTAAGATTAGCTTGTAGGAACCGAGAATAACCTACCCAGCAAAACTGAATATAACTTCAGGGAGGAAATGGAATTTAATGAATTAGAGGACTTCCAAGTATTCCTGATGAAAAGACCAGAAACGAATAGAAAATCTGACTTTCAAATACTACCTTTTTCTCAGCTGTACATTGTACCTTTGCAAAAATTGACCATGTATTAAGGCATTAAAACCTCACAAGAAAAGCAGAAATATTAAATGTACCCTTTTCAGACCACAATGCAATAAAAATTATATTCAATAAAGGAAACATTAAAAATTGATTGGATGCTAAATGATCTAATCTTAAAGAAAGAGTGGGCCAAGAATAAATCATAGAAATAAGTCATTAATTTTTTTTTAAGATAATGACAACAATGAAACAACATACCCAAATTTGTGGGATGCAGCCAAAGCAGTGCTTAGGGTAAAATTTATATCTCTGAATGCTTATATCGGTAAAAGCGACAGAAAGAGCAGATAAATCAACTGGGCATGAAACTAACAAAAATAGAAAAGGAAGAAATTAAAAATTCCCAATTAAACACCAAAGTGGAAATCCTGAAAATCAAAGAAAAGCTCAGCAAAATTGAAAGTAAAACAAAAAGTCCAAACCTATTGAACTAACAAATGAAACTAGGAGCTGGTTTTTTGAAAACAAAAAAAAAAATGGATAAACCATTGGTTAATTTAGGAAACCAAGTTAGGCTCAAAAATGAAAAGGATAAATGCACCACCTATGGAGATGAAATTGAAGTAATTATTAGGAGTTATTTTGCCCAATCATGTGACAATAAAACTACAATCTAAAGGGCAATAGGTGAAAATATACAAAAATTGCGTGGATTAACAGAAGAAAAATAGAATACTTAAATAATCCTATCTTAGAAAAAGAACTTAAATGAGCCATCAGTGATCTGCCTAAGAAAAAATCTCCAGGACCAGATGGATTTGAAACATTTGAGGAACATTTAATCCTGATATTATGTAAACTATTTTTTTAAAAAAATGGTTAAAAAAAATTCCTTTTATGACACAAATATCATTTTTATATTTAAACTAGGGAAGGAGAAAACAAAGTAAGCTGTAGGCCAATTTATCTAATGCATATGGATGCAAAAGTTTTATATAAAATACTAGCAAAGAGATTACAGCAATATATCACAAAGATCATACATTATGCCCAAGTGGGATTTATACCAGGAATACAGGGCTGGTTCAGTATTGGGAAAAATAAACCACAACAGATTACAACAATCACAAAAAATAACAAAAATCATATGATTATATCAGTAGATGCAGAAAACACTTTTGACATGATACAATATCCATTCCCCTTTAAAACACTATGCAGCAAAGGAATAAATAGACCCTTTCTTAAAAGTTAAGTAGCATCTATCTAAAACCGTAACTATTATCTGTAATAGGGATCAACTAGAAGCTTTCCCAGTAAAAGCTTTCCTGTAAAACTGTGCATACCCTTTGACCCAACAATACCTCTAGTAAGTCTGTATTCCAAAAAGATCAACAAAAAAGGAAAAGGACCTACATATACAAAAATACCTATAGTAGCTCTTTTTGTGGTGACAAAGAATTGGAAATCTAAGGGATGCTCATCAGTTGTGAAATGGCAGAACAAGTTGTGATACATAGTTGTGATAGAATACTCTTGTACTGTAAAAAATGATTAGCAGGATAGTTTCAGAAGAAACATAGGCAGACATATTGGACTGATGTGAACTGAAGTGAGCAGAACCAGGAAAATATAGTACATAGTAACGGCATTATTGTATGACGTTCAGCTGTGAAAGACTTGCTTACTCTGATAATAAATATGATCCAAGACAATTCCAAAGAACTCATGATGAAAAATACTATCTACCTTTAGAGAGAGTGCAGACTCAAGCATACTTTTTTCACTTCCTTCCCCTTTCTCTCTTTTCCCCTCCTATTGTGGCAATATGTTTTGCATGACCTCGTATGTATACTTGACCTGAAAAATACTATTAAATATGTATATTAAATTCTAGTTTTGGAAAAAGTTAAACTAGTATTGTGATGTTTTTAGGAAGAGAAGCTGAGTATTTATTAGGATTTTAAGTCCAGTCTTTGTTGATTTTTAAAAGGCTAATTTTGTTGTTTTTCCTGAATTGCCCCAAAGTTGAGCAAAGATGATACAAACTGTAACTTGCATAAATTGTCACACAATATGCAGGTTTTTCTTCACATAATGTCTTGTTGGTTTACCTGTACACAATAGTGTGGCTGTCAGGTGACAGATCAAGTGACTACTTAGACAGAAGCTGCTCTGTGTTGGTTGAAAAAAACAACAATCCTTGGTATTGTGGAAATGCTTCCAACCTTTCTACTTCTTAGTAGTGGTTAAATGATTCCTTACCTGTAAAAGTATCACAGGTTGGGTGGTTACCTGTTCAGAAGCCACATAGGTTTTATAGATCTTGGTGGGTTTGATTGTCCTTGTCAAAAAATGAATACTCATGTTGTTGCCCAATTCTTTATCCTGCTTTCAAAGCCAAACACAGAGGAAAAGTGGTTTATATTCATTGACTGATTCCCATCTCTCTTTTGTTTCTCAATCTTGTGGAGTCAACTGCCAACCCCATCACTGGTTCCCTCTAAAGTTATGAATGAATTCTTTCTCTTAAGATTAAAAAAAATTAATATTTTCACGTCACCTTTTCTGTATTTATGTCTTGTCACCCCCCTTCCCTACGAGGTGAATAATGCCTTATAACAAATAAATAAGAAAGGGGAAAAAGGCAGTTCAGCAAACTTAACCCACTGATAATATATACATGCCTTGTTTTGTATCCATCGTCTGCCACCTCTGCAAAGAATGGGAAGAGAATTGCATTTTCTTATCCCTTCTTTAGGGACAAATGCTGCTGATCTCTTAAAAATCTGATGGATCTTTTCCCCCTAAGTTTTTATCCTTATTGACTTTTCTTACGTTTTTGACACTGTTGATCACTTCTCCTTCCTGATTTACTCTGTTATCCCTGAGCCTTCAAGGCCTTTTGGTCCTTTGGTTTCCTCCTACCAGTCAGATTGCTCCTTTTCAAGCTCTTTGCTGGGTCATCAGTATCCTGCCTGTAATCACGTGTTTCCTCCTAGGGTTCTGTCCTGGAACCTCTTCTCTCTATACTCACTCTTCTTGTGATTTATTAGCTCTCGCAGATTCAGTTGTCATCTCTATTCAGATGACTCCCAGGTTTATATATTTACCTTTAATCTCTCTTGTAATCTGGAACCATTCTTTCTACTCCTCCCTCTCTCAGCCTTGCATATCAAATCGGTTGCCAAAGCTTGTCCCTTCTCCTTCCTCAATATGTCAGTCCTGCTGCATCTCTCTGCTCACATGACTGACCAACTTAGTTCAGACCTTCATTATCTTTCTGATGCCAGTCTTTTATTCATTTTCTACCCAACTGCCAGTCAGTTCCCTGAAGCTATGTCATTACCCTGTTCAAGAAACATTTGTGCCTCTCTGTTATCTCTAGAATGAAATACAGACTCTTCAAATTGGCATGGAAAGGCCTTTTTAATGCGGCTCCTATACCTCTCTGTATGATATAAGTTCCTTGAAGTCAGGGCCTGTTTTTTAATTTGTCTTTGTTTCTCTAGTACCTAGCATGGTACATACTACATAGAAGGTGATACAAAATTTTGGGTGAGTTGAATTGAGTTAAATCTTTTTTTATATGCATCTAGATACGCCTTATTTTATGTTAACAAAATTAGAACCATTTTCTGAGTTACTGTTGTTAGTTAGTCTCATCTCTTTTTATAGTTGCATTTTATCTTGAGGTGGGGGGGAGGTGGTGAGGAGAGGCCAAAGACTGTTCTGTATATGCTTCTTTTTGTCTTTTGCCTTTTTGTAACTCAGAGAAAATTAAATATATTTTTGAATGAATGAAAGCTGGATTAATTTAAATGAAAGGTTAGAATGAAACTTTAATGAAATTGAAATTTTGTAGGGTAAGCTAATTCTTTTTTTAGCCATGTCTTATAGATTCAAACTCCCTAACTTTAGGGCAAAGCAAATTGCATATGTAAAAGATGAGACTGACCTTCTTGGTAAGGAAATAAAAATAGCAATCAGCTCTATTTCCCGATTAACCTGTTTGCTCAGACTTGCTTATCTTGTCTTTTTGCTTAAATGTAAGTAAATTTCTGGAACACCCAGTGGAAAGCCAGTGATATACCAAAACCTTAATTTCAGGGCAACATGCAGATGAAAAGGAAAGCTAGTGGTTATTGTTGTTGTTTTAAAGAAAAATAGAAAATGATCGACCTCACTTTTTAAACTAATAAGAAACAGAATTTTATTCAATAAATACAAAAAATCCTAAAGGCAACTTTTAAATCCATATAATTGGGATTTAGTAGTTTCTGTAGGAGAATGGATCATCTTCTTAAGTAATCACTGTGGTCACCCCTGGGTGTTTAGGTGTGTATTTCTTCAGACTGACTTAGCAGTTAGTACCTTAATTAGTTGTTTAATCTTTATATTTCCAAACTGCTTTTATTCTTAAAACAGAAACTTTTGAAAACTCACCTCTCTTTGAATATAAATGAATATAAATGGTATTTTCAGCAATGTGAACTGGAACTGAATGACTAATTACATTATAGCATAATAGAATTGTGGAGTTTAAAGGGCTCTCATGGGTCATATAGGGCGCAATGCTTTCCTAAAACATGAATCCTGTTTACAGCTTATCCTCAAACTAGTCATCTAGCCTCTTCCTGAAGACTTCCAGTGACAGGAATCCATTATCCTCTTTGCTTCTTCTTTCCCCTTTTGGCAGTCCACTTCATTTTTATTTTTTTTATTATTATTATTTTTAATATAAATTTATTTATTTAACTTTTTACATTCATTTACACAAAATTTTGGGTTCCAAATTTTCTCCCCATTTATTCCCTCTCCCCACTCCAATACACCGAGCATTCTAATTTTCCCTATCACCAATCTGCCCTCTCTTCTATCATCCCTCCCTTCTCTTGTCCCCATCTTCTCTTACATCCTGTAGGGCCAGATGACTTTCTATTCCCCATTAACTGTATTTCTTATTTCCTAGTAGCAAGAACAGTACTAAACAGTTGTTCCTAAAACTTTGAGTTCCAAATTCTCCCCATCCCTCCCTCCTCACCCATTCCCTTTGGGAAGGCAGTAATTCATTATAGGCCCTCTCTGTGTAGTTTTGCAAATGACTTTGATAATAGTCATGTTGTGTAAGACTAACTGTATTTCCCTCCATCCTATCCTGCCCCCCATTGTTTCTATTCTGTCTTTTCATCCTGTCCCTCCCCAAGAGTGTTGACTTCAAATTGCTCCCTCCTCCCATTGCCCTCCCTTCCATCATCCCCCCCCACCCTGCTTATCTCCTTCTCCCCCACTTTCTTGTATTGTAAGATAGGTTTTCAATACCAAAATGAGTGTACATTTTATTCCTTCCTTTAGTCGAATGGGATGAGAGTAAACTTCATGTTTTTTTCTCAGCTCTCCTCTTTTTCCCTCCACTAAAAACTCTCCTGCTTGCCTCTTGAATGAGAGATAATTTACCCTATTCCATTTCACCCTCTCTCCTCACCTACATTTCTCTCTCACCGTTTACCTTAATTTCTTTTAATATGTGGTCCCATCCTATTCAATTCACTCTGTGCTCTCTGTATGTGTGTGTGTGTGGTCCCACCAACTACCCAGATACTGAAAAGTTTTAAGAGTTACAAATATTGTCTTTCCATGTAGGAATGTAAACAGTTTACCTTTGGTAAGTCCCTTATGACTTCTCTTTGCTGTTTACTTTTTCATGCTTCTTCTCATTCTTGTGTTTGAAAGTCAGATTTTCTTTTCAGCTCTGGTCTTTTCATCAAGAATGCTTGAAAGTCCTCTGTTTCACTGAAAGACCATATTTTCCCCTGAAGTATTATACTCAGTTTTGCTGGGTAGGTGATTCTTGGTTTGAGTCCTAGATCCTTTGACTTCTGGAATATCTTATTCCACGCCCTTCGATCCCTTAATGTAGAAGCTGCTAGATCTTGAGTTATCCTGATTGTATTTCCACAATACTGGAATTGTTTCTTTCTAGCTGCTTGCAATATTTTCTCCTTGACCTGGGAATTCTGGAATTTGGCCACAATGTTCCTAGGAGTTTCTCTTTGTGGATCTCTTTCAGGTGGTGATCGATGGATTCCTTCAATACTTATTTTGCCCTCTGGTTCTAGAATCTCAGGGCAGTTTTCCTTGATAATTTCATGAAAGATGATGTCTAGGCTCTTTTTTTGATCATGGCTTTCAGGTAGTCCCATAATTTTTAAATTGTCTCTCCTGGATCTATTTTCCAGGTCAGTTGTTTTTCCCATGAGATATTTCACATTCTCTTCCATTTTTTCATTCTTTTGGTTTTGTTTTGTGATTTCTTGGTTTCTCAGAAAGTCATTAGCCTCCATCTGTTCCATTCTAATTTTGAAAGACCTGTTTTCTTCAGTGAGCTTTTGGACCTCCTTTTCCATTTGGCTAATTCTGCTTTTGAAAGCATTCTTCTCCTCATTGGCTTTTTGAACCTCTTTTGCCAATTGAGTGAGCCTATTTTTCCAGGTGTTATTTTCTTCAGCATTTTTTTGGGTCTCCTTTACCAAGGTATTGACCCGTTTTTCATGGTTTTCTTGCATCTCTCTCATGTCTCTTCCCAGTTTTTCCTCCACCTATCTAACTTGATTTTCAAAATCCTTTTTTGAGTTCTTCCATGGCCTGAGCCCACCAGACATCCACCTGGGATATCTGGGATACAGAGGCCCCAACCTCCACGTCTTTCCCTGATGGTAAGAATTGTTCCTCCTCATCAGAAATGAAAGGCGGGAACATCTGTCCCCCAAGAAAGTAGCTCTCTATGGTCTTATTTTTCTTCCTTTTTCTGGGCATTTTCCCAGCCAGTTACTTGACTTCTGAGATTCCTCTCCACCCCCGCCTAGATCCACCCAGCTAATGCTTGGGGTCTGAGATTCAAATACTGCTCCCCAGCTTCAGGGCTTTCAGTGGCAGGCGGGGCTGCTATTCAATGTGAGCTTAAGTTCTGGTGCTCGGGTTGGGGCAGGGCTGCCTCCCAGGCTCAGTTCCCTCAGGTGGTTTATGTGGAGATCTTTGGTAATGGCCCTGAGCTCCTGTCTGCTCCGGGAGTCCCGGACTGCTGCCTCTGCCACTACCTCCGCCGCTGCCGCGTCACAGAGACACCCCGCTCCCCTCTCGGCCAGCCCAGAAGTCTCTCTCACTGACCTGTAGCTCCTGTGGGTGGAGGGACCTTTGCGGCCACCGGAGATTCCATCCCTGAAGCCTGCTCGGATCTGCTCCTCTGGGGCTGCGGGGCCAGGGCAGTGCAGGGGGGCTCCGCTGTCCAGAGCGCGACGGACCCCTGGGGACGACTTTCCAGGGCTCTCTGGAACGGAAATCTCTTCCACTGTGTTTCTGCGCGGCTTGCGCTGATCCAGAATTTGTGGGGAGTTCTTTTTACAGAAAATATATGTGCTGTGGGTTCGGAGGTAGCATACGTGAGTCTTTCTACTCTGCCATCTTGGCTCCTCCCCCAGTCCACTTCATTTTTAGACCTTCTCTTTCACTTATTGAATTAAAACCTAATTTAATTAAAATTCCCCTATAATGTCTACTCACTTATCCCATTTTCCACTTGACAGTTCTTTATATACTCAAATACTTATATTTTATCTCTGTCTTTTCTTTTTTTAGGTCAGGCATTTATAGTTTCTTCATTCCATCTTTGAATGGCGTAGTTTCAAATATCCTTATGCTTCTGGTATTAGACGTCTTTTGGCTTGTCAGTGTCCTAGTCCTCCAGAATCATAGCTAGTTTTTACATTGGTCAGTGTTCTCCATTCTTTTAAAGTTGTTTTTTTTATAATGTTATGATGCTATGAGTTGTCTTAGTTTTCTCTGAAACTGCTGCCCTATATCTTCATTTCTTGTAGTGGAAGAAAACTCCATTATATTCACATTCCATAATTTGTTCAGTCATTCCCCAGTTGATGAACAGTTTCTTAGTTTCCAGTTATTTCCTGATAGATGGATGGATGGATGGATGGATGGATGGATGGATGGATGGATGGATAGACAGATAGATAGATGTAGCCAGGTGGCACAGTAGTTAAAGTGCTGGTCCTGGAGTCAGGAAGACTCATCTTCCTTGAGTTCGAATGTGACTTCAGGCACTTACTATCTATCTGACCCTTGGCAAGTCACTTAACCCTCCTTGCCCCAGTTTCCTCATCTGTAAAATAAACTTGAGAAAGAAATTTGAGGCCACTCTAATATCTTTGCCAAGAAAACCCCAAATGGGGGCATGAGGAGTCAGACATAAATGAAACAGTGAACTACAGTGGCAAAATATATAGTTAAGAGCTACTATAGATGTTTTTTCTTTAATCTTTTTGGGGTATGTATACCTAGTAGTGGTGTTGCTGGGCTAGAGTATGTACAGTTAGTGACTTTTTAGGTATATTTCCAAATTGCTTTTCAGAATTGCTGTACCAACAATGCACATGATTTATCCCTCTTTTTCCTGCAGCCTGTTCAATAGAAGTCATTTTTCTTGTTTATTATTTTTTTTTGCCAATCTGATGGATAAGAGAACCTCAAAGTTGCTCTAATTATCATTTCTCTAATAGTTATTTGGAGCATTTTTTCATGCTTGTTGATATCTTGGATTTTTTCCTTTGAAAACTGATTGTATCCTTTGATCATTTATCTGTTGGGGAATGGAAATAGCTTTCCATGTATTGGGGAAAGGCAATATGTATAAAGATATATAAATACAAAATATATACATAGTAAATATAAGGTAATAGGGGATTGGACAGGCATTTGAAGTTGGGAAAGATTTGAGGCAGGGAGACCAGTTAGAAGACTGTTTCAGTAGTCTGAGCGATACCGAGGGCTTGAACTAAGACTCTCTTGTGAATAGAAAGGGATGTTGTGGAGTTATAAACAAGATTTGGCAACTAGTAAGTATAGTGAATAAAAGTCTCTGCTAAGGTTCAATTTCCTATCTCCAACTGTCTTTCAGACATCTTGAACTGGATGTTCAGTATGTATGTATGTATATATATATATATATATATATATATATATATATATGATATTAATGGTGTTCTTGAGCAATGAACTCAATATATCTAAAAGAGAACTCATTATCTTTCCCCCCAAACCTTCCCCACCTCCTACCTTCCCTAATACTGTAGAGGGCAACAGTTCCTCCCAGTTTCTCAGGCTCCCAGACTAGGAATCATCCTGAATTCCTCACTATCTTTCACCCTTCATAACCAAGCTATTGCTAAGGCCTGTTGATTTCACCTTTGCAGCATATTTTGAATATCCCCCCATCTCTCTTCTGATACTGCCACCAATATAGTACAGGCCCTCAATCACTTCACTCTGGATTATTGCTGTAGCCTGCTCATGAGGCTGCTTGCCTTAAGTCTCTCCTTATTCCATTCCATTTTCCACCACTAAAGTGATTTTCCTTAAAAACAGACCTCATTATGATTCCTTCCATCCTCCCCTCAATAAACTCTAATGGCTTCCTGTTGCCTTCAGGATCAAATACAAAAGGCTCTGTTTGACCTTCAAGGTTCTTCAAAACCTCACTCTCTCTTCTACCTTTCCAGTCTTTTTACACTTTATTCTCCCAACAAGTACTCTTTGATCCAGTGACACTCCATCTCTCAACTCTAGGCATTCTCTCTGGCTATTCCCCATGCCAGAAATGCTCTCTCTCCTCCACTCTGACTGTTGACTTCCCTAGCTTCATTTAAGTCCCAACTAAAATCGCACATTCTACTAGAAGCCTTTCCCAACCTCTCTTAATTTTAGTGCCTTCCCTCTTTTAATTTACTTTTTATGATTGCTTTCATATATTTGTTTGCATGTTGTCTCACCCATGAGATTGTAAGTTCCTTGAGGGCAGGGCCTATCTTTTACCTCTTTTTATATCCACTGTTTATATTTTTTGTACCTAGTGCCTGACCCATAAGTGTTTGAATGTTTGATTAGTTCAAATTGTTCTTGAAGGTTAATTTTTAGGTAATTAGTAATATCCTCAAGTGACTCCTGTGTAATTTTCAAGTTTCTATTGAAAAATAGTGGCTTTAAATGAAAACTTTTTTTCCTTACAGATGATATTAACGGTGTTCCTGAGCAACAATGAACAGATTTTAACAGAAGTTCCAATCACACCTGAAACAACATGTCGAGATGTTGTGGAATTTTGCAAAGAACCTGGAGAAGGAAGCTGCCATTTGGCAGAGGTTTGGCGGGGAAATGGTATGTAGGATAGTTTTGCATATTTAAAAAAATATTTTTAAACAGCCATGTGTTCATTCATTCTTTGTTTTCTTACCCTTACCTGTCACCCAGTGGGGGAGAATTTGTAGCAAATAAACATAGTCAAAATATATTTCCATGTTTACCAAATGCAGAATTTGCATAGTAGTTGATAGTAATTAGGAGCTGGATAGTATTCTTCATCATTGCTCTTCTGAAATCATGGTTGGTTATTACATTGGTCAGAATTCTTAGGACTTTCAGAATTATTTGTTTTTGTGATTTTGATATTATAATTGTTTTACTAGTTTTGCTCTTTATCAGTTCATACAAGTCTTCCTTAAGTTTCTCTGAAACTGTCTTTTTTCTTCATTTCTTACAGCACAATAGTGTTTGATTACATTCATATACTGTAATTTGCTCATCTCTTCCCTAAATTATGGACACTTCGTTAGTTTCTGGTACTTTGCCACCATAAAAAGAGTTACTATGAACATTTTTGTATAGATATGTCCTTTTTCTCTTTCTGTTTGAGGTAAAAAGGCCTAGTAGTCTTATTGCTTGGCTGAAGTGTCTAAGACACCGGTTCATAAACTTTTGGGCATAGTTGCAAATTGCTTTCCAGAATATCTGGACATAGCTCTACCTACAGTATGCTAGTGTTTGCTTTCCCCTAACCTTTCCAACATTTGTCATTTTCCTTTTTTGTTAGCTTTTCCAGTTTTGTATGTGTCAAGTGGAACTTCACATTTACATTTTTTCTTAGTGATTCAGGACATGCTTTGATTCCTTTTTTTGGAAAACTATCAGATCTGTTAACTGGGTGTCCCCCAAGACTCTGTCTTGGCCCTTTTCTTGTACTATACTTCCATAAATTCAATTATGATCTGTATGCTGATGATTCTCAGATCTGCTTATTCAGCCTTAGTGTCCTTTCTGATGATTCTCCAGTCTAACATCTTCAACTGCCTTATGGACATCTTAAACTCAGCATGTCCAAAACCGAACTCATAATCTTTCCACCTCTCTCCCTAAGCCCTCCTTTCTTCCTAACTTGTTTGTTACCGTTGAGAATACCACAATTCTGGGTGTTACCTAGACTCCCAACCTCAGTATCATCTTATACTCCTTACCCTGTCACTCCTCCCATGATCTCTAATCCAATTTATTGCCAAGGCTTTTCAATTTTTCCTTTGTAACATCTCTTACATGTGCCCTCCTAGTTCTTCTGATATTGTTACCATCCTGGTACAGGCTCTCACTACCTCACACCTGGATTATTTCCTTACTTATTGGTCTCCCTCTTCAAGTCAGCTGTCAAACCTGATCTTCCTAAAGTGCAACTCTGAACATGTTTCTTTCTCCCTCCCCCCATTTTTGGGCAGATAGGCTTGAAGTCAGGAAGACTTATCTTCCTGAATTCAAATCTAGCCTCAGTCTCTCACTAGTTGTATGACCCTGGGCAAGTCAGGGTTAACTGTTTGCCTCACCTTCCTTATCTGTAAAATGAGTTGGAGAAGGAAATGGCAAAATCACTGTAATATATTTGCTAAGAAAACCCCAAATGGAGTCATGAAGAGTTGGTTATAACCGAAACAACTGAACAACAACCCTCTATTTAGTAAACTCCTAAGGTGCCTCCTTAGTTTTAGGATCAATTATAAAATGCTCCGTTTGGTTTTTAAAGTCTATTTTACCTGGTGCCTTCTTACCTTTCTGACTCTTGTAGACTTTAATCCCTTCCAAATTCTACAATCCAGTGATACTCTCTTTCTGTCTTCAAATAATACTCTCTATATCCAGACTTCATGCATTTTTCAGTGGCTTCAGTGCCTAAATTTCTCTTCCTCCTTATTTATATTTGCTGATTAACCTGATTTCCTTCAAATCTCAGCTAAAATCTTACCTTTGGCAAGAAGACTTTTCTGGTCATCTTCAGAGCTGGACTCTTCCCATTGTAATTATCTCCAGTTTATCCTATTTGTATCTTGTTTGTATATAGTTGCCTTAGTGTTGTCTCTCACCTTTCTTTCTATCCTTAATGCTTAGCACAGTGCTCGGTGCTTAAAAATTGCTTATTTGATTTGACTTGAATGAATAAATTAATTTAAATAGTATTATGGTTTTAATTATATTGACTTAGCCTACCCATGAGCAGTTAATATTTCTCTAGTTATTTAGGTCCGTCTTTATTTCTGGAAACAATATTTTGTAAGTGTATTCATGTAGTCCTACGTGAATCTTAGTAGTTAGACTCCTAAATATATATTCTATAGTTGTTTTAAATAGAATTTTTCTATCTCTTCCTGCTGGGTTTTGGTGGTAATATGTAGCAGTGCTGATATTTTATGTGAGTTTATATCAGTGTTGTGCTGGTAAAGTTTTAATAATTGACTCTTTGAAAAAATATATGCAATACACAATTTTACCTACATTATTAACATTTTTCCATCACTTTATTAAGTCTGGATAGTAAATAAAACAATTATAAATTAAACCCTGACTTGTAGTGTTCACAGATGTCTGTTGTATAAATACTCACGTTGCAAATTTAACAATTAACTCTCTAGTATGACCTAGCTCCGGCACGATACTGATTTATTTTTTTCTCCTGAATCTTTACTGAAATAATTAATTTTTCATTTGACTGTCTAGGGTTCTCTCAGTATGCCATGATGTTATCTGCAAAAAGAAGTAATTTAATTTCTCCTTTGCCTATGCTTAGTTTCTATTTCTTTTTCTTATTGTTACAGGTGATATTTCTAGGGTTGTGTTAGATAGATGTGGTGACCATGGTGATCTTTGCTTCACCTTGCTTCCTGCTTCATGTAGTGCTGGCTCTTAGTTTTAGATATGCACTGTCTTTGAGGAAAGGTCTACTTATTACTATGTTTTCTAGTGTTTTAATAGCAGTGGCTATTATGTTTGGTCAGAAGCTCATTTGTTTTGGTCTCTTGATATAAACAGTGAGTTAAAGCTATGTCACTTGGCTAATGAGCAGTTTTTGAATTTTTATGAGCTGTTTTATATTAATAAAATGTTGGCAATATTAGGTAGTAAATCCAATGTACTGAGTTTGAAGTTAGAGGACCTAGGATTGTATCCCATCTCTGCTAGAGTTAGGGAGGGGGAGAATTGGTAGCTTCTAGAAGTGAAATAAGTTCTAGTTAGAATTGCCCATGTCCTGTCATTTGCCTACAAAGTACAGTATAATATCTCTACATACTTATAGTCAGAGAGGGGCAACATATTTCAGAGAGAATTAAAGGTGAGATGGATTATTTTGAAAACTACTAAATGTAAATTATTTATATCTTACCACTTCCACCTAAGCTAGTGATTTAGGAATGAAGTGATTAGGATTAAGATTTCTTCTCAAATAAAAGGAAACAAAACACATTACATATTTTTCTGGCAAGAAAACTGATTAGGGAAATAGGCTTGAATGGGCTTCATAAACATGTGATTATATTAGAGTATTATCACAACCACTTACATAACTGTTGTTTCTTCTTCCTTTACCAGGAGGTAATAAAAAGAAGGAAATCAAAGGATATAGTCATAGCCTGTTTTAAGTGATGAGGATTGTTAGGAATTCAAACTGTTGCTGTCCCTGCCATTACTCTATGAGCCTAAATATAATAGACTAATTTAGTCTGATGAATAGGAGATTTTAGAATCACTCTCAGTGAGATACTTACACTATGACAAGCACTTGAAAATGGAGACTGACTGAGGGGAATAGTAGATTCAGATCTTCCATGTTGTTGCCTACTGATTCGGTCAATAAACACTGTGCCAAGGGTTGGGGATATGAAGAAAAATAAAGACTGTCTCTGCACTCAGGGAACTTGCAGTTTAATGGGAGAGGTAACTTGGAAAGAACTTAGGAAAAGGTTTTTTACACAAGGTAGGATTTTAGCTGAGATATGAAGGAAGCCAAGAAAGTCAGGAGACAAAAATGAGGTAGAAGAGAGTTCTAGAGCTGGGTGTATGAAAGTGCCTGCAATTGAGAGGTAAGGTGTCTAATGTGAGGAATGGCAAGTGCTGTCATTGAATGGATTGGCAGTGATAGTGGGCGTTTGTTTTCTGGCTATTTTTTTCTTTTTCAGTGAACCAGTATGTAATGGAGTGATATCTCTTAAGTTCTTCCTAAAGTTTGCCTCATGATTGTGGGTACTCAAAATTAATTTCTGAACATCTGGTTTCCAAAGTCAAGAGCTTCTAGGTGGAACAATATAGATAGAGGAAATGAGGATAGCTTTAAGGGCTAGATCAGTCTAGCTAGTTGGGGAGCATTTTCTTTTCTATCTTGCTCACATCCTGGGGTAAATAGATATTGAGTAGAGTGGCAATTCTACCCACAATATTTCACTTATTATTTCTTGTGTATATTTGAATCCCTGTAAGTTAAATGCGCATATGAATTAACTTCCTATTGTATATGTGCAAGACTGTTTACTTCTCAGGGCCTTATTTGTTGTTCTCTTCTCCTGAGTCATCTGCATTGACAAGATATAGAACAGGATGACCACAGATAGCCCCAGATGAAGTGGGAGACTTTGGTTAATTTAAAGTCTTTCCTCAATTTCAGGTTGTCTGAGGCTATGCCCATTCGGTGATTTGAGACTAGGTAAGAAATGAGGCAAATATTGAATGGTGTCTTTTACTTAATGCCCACCTCCCTACCCCACCCAAAAAATCGATCTGGGAGAGAAAGACCCTTAGAGTTTCTGGCCAAAATAGAAACAATTGCTATTTACATTCTCTCTCCACCATTGGAACCCAAACAGGGACCAAAGTGGGCTTGGGCTGCCACCTCTTATTAGCCAGTCAGTGGGAGTCAATAAGTTAGGTTTAAGGCATAGTCCTTGGAAAAAGATTCTAGCCCCTAAACCCCAAGATATCTTGCGAGATTTCAGCAATCAAAATTTATATTCCTTTGGACAGAGCACCCCATGATTCCCTATGTGGACAGAGGGAATAGAGGGAAAAGGACAGATGAGCCTGATTTACCTCATTTAGAAGACCCAAGTTCAATTCTGGTCTCAGCTTGCTGTGTGACCTTGGGCAAGTAACTTCTGCCTGTCTCATCTATAAAGAGGGGATAATAATAGTACTTACCTTCTGAGTTTTTGGAGGATAAGATAAAGTAATATTTTAAAATGCTTTTCAAATCTTAAGGTGCTATATAAATTCTGGTTATATGATTATACAACAATGTTTTAAAATTTTTAAAATCACAAAGGGCAATGAAAAGAAGCAAGATGGCTGTAAGCAGGCTGCAACATGAGTTCTAAAGAAGAGCAGGAGTAAAAGATGTGCAACCAATGCATAAAGGTGTGCTCCTTTTATGATTTGTAAATTTTGATGATCGAAAGGGGCAAAGATAAAGAAAAATGTGAACCTTAAATTAAAAAACAAACACTAAGAAATCAGCCTACTGACACTATGACCTTGCTAGAACTGAGACAGCTTTGGTGCCTTATATCCCTGTTGCTTATTTTCTTGTGACTGACAGGAATACTTTGGAGTTGATAGCCGGGAACTCTGAATTGTTTTGTGATTATTGGCCATTTGTAAATTGCCTATTTATGGCTTAGCCTGCAGAGATGAAGATTTGGTAATGTACTGGTCAGTCACCATAATTTAGATTGAGGTTTTTCTGTGAGAAGACTTGGCCCTGAATTATGAAGAGTGAGTATAACAAAAGACCTGAGAGCTTTGTGGAAGAGAGGTTAATATCTCCCAGCCTTGTCACCTGCTGCTTGGAAGCATTGATTGGTAAAAGAGAAGCAGACCCAGCCAAGGGTGCAGAATTGGAGAGGCTTCTCTGCAAATCCCAGGATCTCTATTCTTTCTGAAAGAGTGGGGCACTACTGAGCAGAGGAATAGCTCTGCCCAACAGTAAAGTGGCCTTGTAGAAGAGGCATCCATCTAGTACAGATGCCACACCCATTAGTGAACTTTTGTGAGGATGGTCACTGAATTAAAAAGAAGGAACCATAGTACTTTAAGTTTGTGTCCCATCCCTGATTCCTACCTTTAAGTAAATGTATTTGTTAAAGGAGCTTAATTAGGCCAGTTGGCAAGTGTGTTAATGGGAAATACACTAGTCAAGGTAGCTTAGGAACTACAGTGGCAGAAGAAATAGCTGTCCCTAAAGTTTACTCCTAGAACTCTGAAGCTATTTATAGCAGCTACTCTTCTGAGGAGCAGCCCAGGCAGTGTTTGTGTAGGTTTATGGAGATAGCCTTAATCTTTTTTAAATTTAACTTTTACCATTTTGTGTTTACATGATATATATTTCCTATTCCTCTACCACAGAGCTGTTCTTTATTATAAAGAATGAAAAAAGAAGAAAAGTTGCACACACCTAAGCAACATATCAAAAGTCTGATTATATGTAATATTGCCTTTTTTTTACCAAAGAACTCCTGGGGGAAATTGTCTTCTCGCATTTTTTCATTAGAGCCAAGTTTAGTCAATATAGTTCTCAGTATGTGTTAGTCATTATAATTTTGAAGTGTTTAATTTTGAGAGGAATTATTATAATAGGAAGATAAAGGCTGACCAGGGTGAAAGATTTCAGGTGAATGGACAGAGTATTCCATTGGCACTTTCTTTATGTCAGGAAAAATTGAGGAGGGCCTCCATTACATTGGATGGACCCCTAAACTTATGGGAGGACCTGGACAAGATTGGCATAGGAATGGGCAGGTGTAGGTTATATAGTCTGTGTCATTGACTGACTAATAGATCCATTTGATTATTTGAATATTTACATTTTTTATACTACTATCACATTTCAGTAACCACCTTCTGCTCCTCCATTGTAATAGATAGTCTTTGCAATCCCATCTGATGGTATATATAGCATTGTGCTCTTACAGTCTACTACTTCTACTGAGAGGATGGAAGTATGTCTTTATTACCTCTTGTTATTCTTACAATTACTACCTGTTGTCCTTAACATCTTTTTTGGAAAAAAATATAGCAAGGCCTTCTTTTAGGAACTACCAGACCACCTCATTTTGCTCCTTTCACTTGCATGAGAAACGAAGGCACATTTCATAAAATAAGCACCCTCAGGAATTAGATCTCTTTAAATGACCATGAATTTTGTGTGTGTGTATGTTCTTTTAACTACTCCAATAACCTAAACTAGAGGTTTTAGAGGCTTGATATTATTACTTAAGATTTATGTGTCCTTTCTTTGTAATGTTTCTTAAAATATTACAATTGTAACTGAAGCAATTTTTCCAGATAATACATTTAACTATATACACTGTTAAAATGATTAGATTAGCTTTTGGTTACTCACTTTTGATTTTGTAGAGAAGTCTCTGTTCTTTACTAAATGAATAAAAAGAAAGATTAAAAAGTATAGAAATAAAACCTTCAGGTAAGATAAGGTATCCTGCTCATCAAAAATGAAGTTACTATTAGAATGGATAAAACTATTTTACCTAATGCCACAGTCTTTTTTAAAACATTTTTTAAATATATAATTTATTTATTTTTCAGTTCTTAATATTCACTTCCACAAGAATTTGAATTCAAAATTTTCTCCCCATCTTTCCCCACCCCAGAACAGCATGAATCCTATGCACCCCTTCCTTCAGTCTGTCCTTCCTTGTATTATCCACCCTTCTTCCATCCCCCTTGCCCTCTATTTTCCTGTAGGGCAAAATAGATTTCTATACTCTATTGTCTGTATAGCTTAATTTCCAGTTGCATGCTAAAACCATTTTTAACATTCATTCTTAAAGCTTTGAGTTCTATATTCTCTACCTCCCTCCTCACCCACCCTCATTGAGAAAACAAGCAATTCAATATAGGTCATACATAACAATGCAAAGCACTTCCATAATACTTATGTTGTAAAAGACTAGCCACATTTCCCTCTGTCCTATCCTGCCCTTCATTTATTCCATTCTCTCCCATGACCTATCATCCCACAATAGTGTTTGCTTCTGATTATCTCTTTCCCCAATTTGCTGCACCTTCTATTATCTTCCCTCTCTTATCCCCTTCCCCCTTGCCTTCCTGCAGGGTAAAATAAATTACCATATCCAATTGAGTGTGTGTTATTCCCTCCTTAAGCTAAATCCCATGAGAGTGAGGTTCAATTATTTCCTTTCATGTCCCCCCTCTTCCCCTCCATTGTAGTAGCTCTTTCTTCCCTCTTGTGTGTGAGGTACATTCCAGTCAACAGTAAATTTTATTTTTTTAGGCATTCTCCCTCCATATTCAGCTCACCCTGTGCCCTCTTTGTGTGTGTGTGTATACACACATATACATACACATGTACATATGCATGCCTACATATATATAATGTATACATACATACCCATACACACCTACATATTTATAGTCCCTCTAACTACCCTAATACTGAAAAAGATCTCATGAGTTAACAATTAACATCTTTCCATGTAGGAAATTTCTCGATTGTTGTATTTGTGTTATTATTGTTTGTATTTGTATTTGAAAGTCGGATTTTCTAGTCAGCTCTTGTCTTTCCAACAAGAATGCTAGGAAGTCCTTTATTTCATTGAAATTCCATTTTTTTCCCTGAAGTATTATACTCAGTTTTGCAGAGCAGGCAATTCTTGGTTTTAATCTTATCTCCTTTGACCTCTGGAGTATCATATTCCAAGCCCTTCAATCCCTTAGCATAGAAGCTGCTAAATCCTGTATTATCCTGGTTGTATTTCCACCTTACTTGAATTGTTTCTTTCTGGCTGCTTGCAATATTTTCTCCTTGACCTGGGAACTCTTGAATTTGGCTACAATATTCCTAGGAGTTTTCCTTTTGGGTTCTCTTTTCAGGAGGTGATTGATGAATTCTTTCTATTTCTGTTTTACCCTCTGATTCTAGAGTATCAGGGCAGTTTTTCTTGATAATTTCTTGGAAGATATACCTAGCCTCTTTTTTTGATCACTGTTTTCAGGTAGACCAGTAGTTTTTAAAATATCTCTCCTGGATCTGTTTTCCAGATCAGTTGTTTTTCCAATGAGATATTTCACATTGTCTTCTATTTTTTCATTCTTTTGATTTCTTGTGAAATTTCTTGGATTAGCTTCCATCTGCTCCATTCTAATTTTTAAAGAACTATTTTCTTCAGTGAGCTTTTGAACCTCCTTTCCCATGTGGTCAGTCCTGCTTTTTAAAGCATTCTTCTCCTCACTGACTTTTTGTACCTCTTTTGCCATTTGGGTTAATCTATTTTTAAAGGTGTTAGTTTCCTCAGCATTTTTTTTTTGGGGGGGGGTCTCCTTTAGCAAGCTGTTGACTTGCTTTTAATGATTTTCTTGCATTGCTTTCATTTTTCTTCCCAATTTCCTCCACCTCGCTTACTTGATTTTCAAAATCCTTTTTGAGCTCTTCCATGGCCTGACACCATTGCATATTTTTTTGGAGGTTCAGGATATAGAAGTCTTGACTTTTATGCCTTCCTCTGATGGTATGCTTTGTTCTTCCTCATCAGAAAGGATGGAAGAAAATACCTTTTTCACCTTCTATAGTCTTATTTTTTCCCCTTATTTGGGCATTTTTTCCAGCCAGTTACTTGACTTTTGAGTCTTTTGTCAAGTAGAGGGTATATTCTAGGAACCTCTAAGATCTCAGTTCCTTCAAGGTGGCACAATCAAGGGAGAGGGGTTTACTCCTCTCCTGGCCTACACTCTGGCCTGTGAGCAACCACAAGCACTCTTTTTTGCCCAGGATCTGTGAGTAGGATTCCCTCTCCATAGTCTCCACCAGCTCCATCACTCAAGATGAGATCCAGATCAGCCGCTCAATTCCTGCAGGATCTTTAGGCTGAGGGCTCTAAAAATGGACATTGCTGCTGCAGTGGCTGCTGCTGTCCTGGGACTGGGGCTAGACTGCACACCCCTCTTACCTAAGGTGAAAGAGCTTTCTCACTGACCTTTGAAGCTGTCTTTGGTATTTTGGGGTTGAGAAATCTGGGAACCACAGTTGCTGCCTGTGATTCTGTGCCCTGAAGCCTGCTCCAGTCCTGTGCTTTCCGTGTGCCCCAGGCTGGGCTGTGCTTCACTCTGATAGACCTTCCCTGTTGGCCTTCCAGGCTGTCTTGGGCTGGAAATCTCTTTCACTCTGTCATTTTGTGGCTTCTGCTACTCTAGAATTTGTTTAGAGTCATTTTTTACGGTATTTTATGGGCTATGGAGTGGGGAGAGCTAGAGCAGGTCTGTTTTTCTGCTCCACCATCTTGGCTTCACCCCATAATGCCACAGTCTTTCTGGCAGTTTATTTTCTTGCCTGACAAAAGCAGGTTTTTATATTAGAAATATTATATGATGTATAATTGATATATTGCTTGCCTTCTCATTAGATTAGGGGAGGGGCTGAAGGGAGGGAGAGAATTTGAAAATCAAAAGTCAAAATTTAAAAAGTGGGCAATAAATAATAAATTAGAAAGATATTATGTGAGGTCTGGAGATAAGAGCCACAAGTTGGTTTTGGGAATTTGTGATTTAAAGACTGTTTCTTCTGATATAGCCAAACTAAGATTCCTAGAGCCAGATAGATGACTGAATGTATGAGTAGCATTAAATGTACGACTTAGTTGAATTATAGAGCTGGCAGAAGCTCATTCCTTACTTTTAGGCTCCTAGGATTCAAAGTTAGATGGAACCTTCAGATTATCTTGTCTAGCACCTTCATCTTGCAGATGAGCAAATCTATTCTCAGAGATAATAAGTAACACTTGCAAGGACACCTGGCTTTTTAATATTTATCTTGTTTTAATACCTGGAGAATAGTTGTACTGACTATATACTCCCAAAAGGTTAAGAGAAGGAACAGTTTTTTTTTTTTTTGCCCAATTCATACTGCTACCTTTTGCCCATTCCTTAAGAAAATTAATAAAAAATTTAGAAGACATAGAGAAATAGGGGCAGGATTTATCCAGGGTGATAATCTATAGCTCTTGCTGGTAACTTTTTTTTAAAGAATAAGTTTTTGGTGTTTGAGCTTTTGTCAGGAAGTATCATAACTCTTTCTTTGTTTTACCCTCAAGATCCTTGGCTTTCTGTAATTACTTTTTTTTAGTATTCCAAATACTTTAGCAATAATTTTCAGGTGATGAAACTTCTAATAGTCCTCTTTGCCACTGTTTTGAGAAAAACCTTTAAAAAAATCACATCATTAGTTTTGTATTATTTATGCAAGCATTCCATAGGGCTGTTTTTCAGTGGATGACTGATCTCGGTAAAGAGTACTGTCTTCATTGCTACAGGTGACATCCAATCCTGTGTGATCTGTTCTTCATAGATTCCTCACAGAGAATTCCTTCCCACATGCTTGGAGGCCTTATTGTAGTTTTTCTTATATTTCATGGTTACTAGTGGAGCTCTTAGGTTGTTTTTTTGCTGTACCTGCCTTCTTTTCCTATTATATGTTTGATAACCACCTGCCATTTCTTGTTCATAAGCCATCATTACAAATATATCAGTTGTACCCATCATGAACCTGTTTATTGCTCTTTGGGTTTATTTGCAATTTTGCTTTCTTAGAGGTTGTAGTATTCTGAAATTTGCAGCTGCAGAGCATTATTGGGAGAACATTTGTGTTCTAGCTATTGGAAAATGTTTATTGAAATAGGCGTATGACTCCCTATAGTTTTCTTTATTTAATAGCCCTAGCTCATAGTGATAGAGAAGAGGCTAGTTGCTTGAGATTATTGTAAATGTGAGGGAAAAGAGAAATAGTGATAAAAGAAATTTTATCTGTGAAGTTTTAAAATTCTAATTACTATTTCAACACACATTTGTTAAGGGCTCACTATGTACTGTGCAGTATCTTTATGTCCTGGGCATGTAGAGATGGACCAAGACAGTTCCTATCTTAAAGGAACTTATAATTTAATAGGGAAGACAGTGTTCAAACAGAGATGAAAGAGATTCCTTTTAGTAGAGAAATTTTTCTGGAGGAGCGTGAAAGAGGGGAAGGATTTGAACACATGGAGATATGGGGGGGGGGCGACTTGTTCGGTGTGGAGGATGATGTATGTGAAAGCACAGAAGCAGAGAGAAGCAGGACAAGATTAGGGAACAGCATATAGTTCAGAATGACTCATGAGTGAAAGGAAAGAAAAACAGGCCCTTAGGGAGCCCCTCCTCTGCACCAGGCACCTGTGCTGAGCCCTTCTTAAATTTAATCTTATTTGATCCTCACAACAACTTTGGGAGGTAGGGGCTATTATGACCCCAGTTTTACAGTGGAGAAAATGGAGGCAGATAGAAGTGAAGTGACTTGCCCAGTCACAGAGCTAGTGTCTGAAACTGGATTTGAACTCAGTTTTCCAGCTTCCAGACTCTTCCTGTTGTCCACGGCACCACCAGCTGCCTAGTAGAACCCATGGTCCCATGTGTCCTCTTGATGAGGTAGAACATGTGACTTAGGACCAAATTGTAGAAGGCTTTGAATGCTAATATGAAGCATTTATTTATGTATTATGACATAAAACAGTTAGGAGTTAGTTACATAGCCAAGATTGTTATGTATTATTTCTTCCATAAATGTAAATACCTTGCTTTAAAAAAAATGTTAATTTTATTTTTTTCAGTTATCAAGCATTTATTTTCTTCCTCTCCTGCCTCCCCTCTCTTCAATTAACAAAACAAATTATTATATCGCCTATACCTAAAAACATTTGCCTCATTTAGCATATTGAGTCTTTTACCTCTTTTTCATGAGAATTGGTGGTGGGCCTAAGCATTTGTCCTCAAGAATCAGTTTCTCTTTATTGATCAATTCTTAAGCCTTTTAATGTTGTTTGCCTTTGCAAAGTTATCAATTAATTGAGTCTTCCCAGTTTTCTTTGGGAGTAATATTCTATTACATTCATATTCCATAATCTGTTTAACTATTCCCAGATTGATTGGCATCCCCTTAGTTTCCAGTTCGTTGCCACTACAAAAAATCTACTATAAATATTTTCATAAAGATAGATCTTTTTCTTGTTTTTGATCTGTTTGGGGAATATAAGCATAGAACTGGCATCTCTATGTCAAAGAGTATGCACAATTTAGTTTCAGGTGGCTTTCCAGAATGGCTAGACCAAGTCACAGTTCCAAGAGTATGTAAGTACTTGTGTTGCTGCAGCCCTTCTAACTTGTTTTTTTCTGTTTTTGTCATATTTTCAAACTGATGAGTGGCCATTAGTCACTTTAATTTGCATTTCTCTAATTAGTACCATTTTTTCATATGACTGTTAGTAGCTTGGATTTTTTCCTTTAAAAACTGCCTGCTCATAGGTTTCAGACTGTTTGGCTTTTCTATTTGTATCTCTAGTGCTTAGCATAGTGCTTTGCACCTAGTAAGTGCTTACTAAATACTTTTTCATTCATTCATTCTTGTACATTAGGATTACTCTGGCAACTATTTGATGGATGGATTGGAGAAGAGATGAGACAGAGATACCAGTTAGGAAGGTATTATAGCAGTTTAGGCAAAAAAACCTGAACTTAGGGTATTTGAAGTTATTCTGGGTTGGGAGAATGGACTACAGAGAGTTTTTTTAGGGTAGAATTGACAGATCATGGGAACTATGTGGATATGGAAGTTTAGTGAAAGAGAAGAGGAAAAAATGTCTAGGTTTTGAACTCAGGGGACTGAGAAAATAATTCCTCAGAGAAATTAGGAAGCAAAGGAAAAAATCTTCAAATGCCTGTACCACCTTCAAATTAAACATTTTATTGATCTTTGCTTTTGTTCATATGCTGGCTCTTATCTTATTTCTGAGATAAATGAGGTATATATTCTGTGTTGTTCTAGAACGTCCTATCCCCTTTGATCATATGATGTATGAACATCTACAAAAGTGGGGCCCCCGAAGAGAAGAAGTGAAATTTTTCCTTCGACATGAAGATTCCCCAACTGAGAGCACTGAACAAGGTAGGTATTTTTATGTTAATTTTAAACAAAAAGTTTACTTAAGGAGGATCTGGATACTGTGTTTACTCATGAAACTTTTTTCCTCTTCCCCCCAAAGTGATGAGATTGATAATGTATGCCTTTCATTTCCTTAATATTTGTCATCAGAGCCTACAATCGCAATACTTAATGAGGGGGAGCCTAATCCCTCATGAGGCACAGCCCATTTCATTTTCAGGTAGCTCTAATTGTTAGAAAGTTGTTGTTTTTTTTTTCCTTACCCACTTGAGGTTTTTCCTTTTGTGTTAGGGTTGTCTCTGATCTGCCTTACTCACCCCAACCTGCCTTCACACTGGCAGATCTGGGTTGCTAGAGAAGGGTCACTGTTTGGCTACACTCAGTCTCTCAAGTTCCTCAGGGTTACTTGTGGGGGAAGCACACTCTCCTTATAGGTCACTCTCCCTATTGAGGTTCTGTTGATGCGCTTTCATTTACACAAAACAGGCCACTAACAATCATGATGCGTTTAAATAACGCTTCATTTTGTAGCAAGGTGAACCAAATAATGGTGACATAGGGTCTTATGTATTCAAGTAAATACAGGAATAATAAATCTGTCGCAGCTCATACACAAAGCTGGGCCACATTCTTTCACCAATGAGCCTAGTATCTGTGGGAGAAAATGGTCAAAGAAAAAAACCTGGCAAAGAAAATACTTCAGTAAGGAAAACTGATGTTCTTGGGGTGACTCACAATTCTGGAATTCAGGCTTTTAATTCATCAGTCCCTTTAGGAACATCTGTGTGCCGCAGGAAGTTGCCTGTTTGGTAACTGTTCCCTTTTTGATCTTCATCATTCTCCAGCTGGTCAAATTCTCCATTCTCACATCAACAAAGCTTTTGCGACAGGGGTTTTTAATCTTAGGATGTGTAAAATTGTTCTTTAAAAAATATTATGATAACTATTTCAACATAATTTATGTACTTAAAAACTTTTTTCAGAGAATAAGTCCATAGGTTTTACCAGACTGCTTGAGGGGTTATCCACACACAAAAAGGTTAAGAAACTTCGATTTGTAAAGCTCTTTCAACTGAATCACTCCAGGAGGTGTCACCATCTTAATTTAGCCAATAGTTTCCTTTAAGATAGAGAATTGCAGAGACTGGTGCTCTTTGGACAGTGCAAGCAAGCCCAGACAGCTGCTCACTAATTATTTCAGCTTTGTGGCTCTACCTCTCATTGGTGCTTCTTGACAAGATTCTTACAGAACTAACTTTCTTGCCTTGTGATATTTCTTTGGTCTTCAGTTTTCACTTGTCAGGTTGACATAGAAAACCACCAAATTCGTGTCATCTGTTGTATTGGATGTTTTTTCTTTTGTTAAACAGTTCCCAATCACATTTTAATCTTTTGTAGCAGTTTTTGCAGGTGAATTTGACATTTGCTTTACAAGATTATTTCAGCCTCTTATATTTATGCCATAGTTCTTTTTCTTCTCATCATCACCATCATCCTTTCTAAGTATGCTAGTTTGTCATTATTCTTCCTAAAATGTGGTGCTGGAACTGAACATAACACTACAAAAGTAGGATGACTAATGCAGGGCTAATTACTTAATTGGTTCTATATATTCTACATCTGTCTTTGGAAAAAAAATTATTTTTTTGTTTTTGTAACACCTTAATTTCCCAATGTATTTCTCTCCCCTCTTCTGGCTAGATCATACTTCTCTTAATGAATCCCTGTATTACATTAATTTTCGATGTCTGTGTCATACTCTTCAGATACTGAGCTTTCAGCTCACTAAAACCCTTAGTTTTTTCTTTGTCCTAGAATTCCTTTGCAGTCTGCTGTTTAGGTACATGAGTGGCAGAGTATTAAATGGATAGAGTTGGTCTTGGGCCCAGAAAGACCTAGGTTCAATTCCTGCTTTTGACTTTTAACTTCTCAGTTCTCTAAGATATGCTCTAAGACTGTTAACTGAAGAACAGTTACTGAGCTATGGTTGTAGAATGGGTTTCCTTAATAGGGAGTTCCCTTTATCAATTAAATCACAGGTTCAATCACTGTTCTTTTGGAGCTCCCTCTCCCTCACCTCCCAGTCCTCTGTGTTAGTCTTGTAAAGTTGATATTTAAAATCCAGGTGTAAGATCTTTATCTATATTTCATCTTACTTAATATTGGTCTAATATTTTAGCTTCCCAAAATTTTGCTATATCTTGACAGTCATCAAATATTTTGAGGATAGCCAACAATTTTGTCTTAAACAAATTTGACAGATATGCAATCTTTCTTCAAATAATTAGTAAAAAATGTTGAACAACATTAAACTCAATGAAAGACCTTTGGGGTTACTCCACTAAAGACCTTCCTCCAACATGTCATCTATCCCCTGATGACCTCTCTTTGGATACGGTCATTCTGAATCTGCCTTACTGCTATCTGCCTTATCTTTCCTTCTTGTTCATGACAATGGCTTGACATGCATACTTTTCCTTCAGCAAAGTATTTGATATATGTCTACAGTATCCCTTGAGCTACCAGTGTAGCTACTCAGCCAATGAATAGAAATGATATCCATCTCTCATGACGTATTCTAAATGAAGCTTTGTTCACTTTAGGTATTACCATTTTCTTCTCTGAGTGTTCATACACCACCAATGTTTTAGAATATTGCCATTGGATGAAGTGTTGACTCTAGAGTCAAGGAGACCTAAGTTCACATTAAAGAGAGTGAAAACAATGAGACAACATATCAAAACTTATGGAATGTAGCCAAAATAGTACTTAAGGTAAAATTTATATCTGTAAACTCTTACATTGATAAAATACAGAAAGAACAGAACAATGGAGGTCATGTAACTAAAAAACCTAGAGAAAGAATAAATTAAAAATCCTTCTAAGCATCAAATTGGAAATCCTGAGAACCAAGGTTGAAATTAAAGTTGAAAGTAAGAAAACTGTTGCGCTAATAAATAAAACTAGTACCTGGTTTTATGAAAAAAAAACAACAAAAAAACAAACCCACAGTAAAATAGATAAACCATTGGTTGACTTATTTAAAAAGAAAGTATTAAAAATGAAAATGGAGAATTCACTACCAGTGAAGATAAAATTAAAACAATTATTAGGAATTTTTTTGCCCATTTATATGCCAATAAATCTGACAATCTAAGTGAAATCAATGAATATTTACAAAAATATAAATTGCCCAGATTAATAAAAGAGGAAACAATATTTAAATAATCCTGTCTTGGAAAAAGAAATTGAATAAACCATCAGTGAACTCCCTAAGAAAAAATTCCCAGGGCCAAATGGGATCACCATTGAATTCTACCAAACATTTAAAGAACAATTCATCCCAATACTACATAAATTATTTCGAAAAATAAGTGAAGTCCTTCCAGTTTTCTCTTACGTTACAAATATGGTGCTTATACCGAAACCAGGAAAAGCTAAAACAGAGAAGGAAAACTACAGACCAGTTTCCTTAGTGAATATTGATGTAAAAATTTTATATAAAATACTAGCAAGGAGATTACACCAATATATGTCAAAGATCATACACTATGACTAGGTAGGATTTATACTAGGAATAATGCAGGGCTGGTTCGATATTAGGAAAGCTATCAACATAATTGACCATATCAGTAACAAAACTAACAGAAATAATATGATTATCTCAATAGATGTAGAAAAGCTTTTGACAAAATAGAGTACCCATTTTTCCTATTGAAAACACTAGAAAGCATAGAAATAAATGGAGCTTTCCTTAAAGTGATAAAGAGTATCTAAAACCACCAGCAAGCATTATATGTAATGGGGATAAACTAGAAACCTTATCAGTGAGGTCAGAGTCAAGGATGCCCATTATTACCACTTTTATTCAGTTGTACTAGAAATATTAGCTTTACCAATAAGAGAAAAAAAAAGAAATGGAGGGGATTAGAATCGACAGCAAGGAAATAAAACTATCGCTCTTTGCAGATGATATGACGGTACACTTAGAGAATCAACTAAAAGTTAGTTGAAATAATTAGCAACATTAGGAAAGTTGCAAGTTATAGAATAAACCAGTATAAATCATCAGCATTTCTATATATAACCAGCAAAGCCCAGCACCAAGAGAGAGAAAGAGAAATTCCATTTGAAATAGAATAACTGTAAACATCACAAAGTACTTGGGAGTCTACCTGCCAAGACAAACCCAGGAACTAGATAAACCAAATTACAAAACACTTTTTGCACAAATAAAGTCAGAATTAAACAATTGGAGAAACATCAATTACTCATGAATAAGCTGAGCCAATATAATAAAAATGACAATTCTACCTAAATTAATTTACTTAAATAAGTTAATTTAATATATCATGCCAATCAAACTACCAAAATTTATTTTATAGAGCTATAAAAATAATAAGTTCATCTGAAAGAACAAAAGGTCAAGAGCATAAAGGGAATTGATTTTTAAAAATGTGAAGGTCGTTGACCTTGACACCAGATATTAAACTGTATTATGAAGTTATAATCATCAGAACTGTCCAGTATTGGCTAAAAAATAGAGTGATAGATCAGTGGAATAAGTTAGGTACATAAGACAGTAGCTAATAACCATAGTAATCCTAGTATTTGATAAACCCAAAGACCCCAGCTTCTGGGAAAAAAGTTCACTATTTGACAGAAACTGCTGGGAAAACAGTATGGCAGAAACTAGGTATAGACTATCATCTTATGCTGTATACCAAGGTAAGGTCAAAATGGGTACATTGAGTTAGACATGAAGGGTGATTAGGAGAGCAAGGAATAGTTTACCTGTCAAATCTATGGAGAAGGGAAAAATTTATGACTGCGCAAGATGTAGAGAGCACTATAAAATATAAAATGGATAATTTTGATTATAATTAAATTTATAAGTTTTTACACAGACAATATCAATGCAAACAAGATTAGAAGGAAAGCAGAAATCTGGGAAACAGGTTTGTTTTTTTTTTTTTTTTTAATAATAGCTGTCTCTGAAAAAGGCCTCATTTCTCACATATATAGAGAACTTAGTAAAATTTATAAAAATACAATATCATTCCCCAATTGATAAATGGTCAAAGGATATGATCAGGGAGTTTTCAGATAAAGAAATCAGAGCTTTCTATGTCATATGAAAAAATGTTCTAAATCACTGTTGATTAGAGAAATGCAAATTAAAACAATTCCTGAGGTACTATCTCATGCCTGTCACATTGACTAATATGACAGGAAAGGAAAATTGTAAATGTTAGAGAGGATGTGGAGGAAATTGGAACACTTGTGCATTGTTGGTGGAGTTGTAAACTAATCCAACCATTTTGAGGAGCAATTTAGAGCTATGCCCAAATGGCAATCAAACTGTGCCTTTTGATCCAGCAGTAGCCTTACTAGGTTTGTATCCCAAAGAGATTTAGAAAAAAAAAGGAAAAGGACCTACTTGTATAGAAATATTTTAGCAGCTCTTTTTCTGATGGCAAAGAATTGGAAATTGAGGGGATACTCGTGAATTGGCAGAACCAGTTGTGGTATATGAATGTAATGGAATGCTGTTGTGAAATGATGAGCAGGATGCTCCGAGAAAAGCCTGGAAAGACTTTTATGTCTTTTTATGAACTGATGCTGAATGAAGTGAGCAGAACCAGGGGCACACTGTGCACAGCAGCAGCAACATTGTATGATGATTGGCTATGAACGACTTAGCTAACCTCAGCAACACATTGATCCAAGACAATTCCAAAGGACTCATGAGGAAAAATGCTTTTCACATTCAGAGAAAGAATTTATGAAGCCTGAATGCAGATACTATTTTCACTTTCTTTAACTTTTTGGTTTTTTTTTCTTTTGACCTGTTTCTTTTTTTTACAACATGACTAATATGGAAATAAATTTTACATGATTGCACATATATATCCTTTATCAAATTGTTTTTTATTGAAGGGAGGGGATTGAGGTAGGGAGGAAGAAAATTTAGAACTCAAAATTTTTTAAAAATTAATTTTAAAATTTGAATTTATGTGTAATTGGAAAAAGTAAAATACTATTTTTAAAGAAAGACTTAACTTCAAATCTGGCCTCAGACATGAGCTGTATGGTCCTAGGCAAGTCACTTAACTCCTGTCTATCCTAGTTTCTTCATCTGAAGAATGAGTATGATGATAATAATAGAGTTGTTGTGCGGATAAAATGAAAATATTTTAAAATTGCTTTGCCAGCCTTAAAGCAACATATAACTGCTTATTATTATTAAGTCAGATTCACTGACTCATAGTGTTTAGGGTTTGCTCTTCCCTTTATTGGAATTTAAATAAGTAGAAATTGGATGGAAAAGCATTCCAGGTTGATCCAGTAGCATGCACAAAGACTTGGAGAAAGGAATAGGCCTGATAGGTCATTGCCCCTTGTGAGTGATGTAGAAACAAATCTATCAGGGACAGCCTGTAGATGAGATTGGATGGGACAGATGGGAACAGATCAAGGAAAGATTTGAAAACTAGCCTTAACAATTAACTGATTTCTTTTCCCAATTTTTCTGCTACCACTCATCTTTCTTAAAATTTTAACTCGTCTAGGAGTTCTTGCTAGCCTTGAGTCCAGTTAGTGGTATTCTTTGACGTTTTGATTGCAGCTGTTTTTATATTGTTGTCTTCTTATACATTTATGTCTTGGCCTTCTCTGCCACCTGTGATGTTCATTTTTTGTTGTTTGTTCCTTCTTCCAGCCTATTTCTTGACTTTGAACTTTGTATTACAGTTGAGCTCTGCTCACCTGGGAATAGGGAGCCACTGTGCCAAATTTTAGTCTTTTTTTGTGCTGATGTTTTCAAAGCTAGTTCTGAGGGCTTGTAAGTTTTTGGTGCTTACAAGATGGTGTAATCCCGGGAGAGGTATGATCACTGTTGTCCTGGTCGGTACTCTGGGCTTTACCCAGAAAAGGCCCATGCTCTCAGCTCTAGTGCTCTTCTCTACCTTGAAACTGTGACCAGGGCCCTCTTTGTCAAGCTGTATTTATGTTTCTCTAGATAGAAGCTACCACTAGAAAAATACAGTTTTTTAATTTGCCTTTTTATTTTCCTTCCTCTTTGTTGTCTATTTTATTCTTCTCCAAATAAGTGGTCACATATGCTATAGATATAGGAACTAACAATTAAAAGAGATTCTAGTATTTGAGAGTACTAGCTAATTATTACAGGTATTGCAGTATTATAGATTATACTTTTTCTTGAGTAAGGAAAAAAGGCTAGGAACTAGAATTTTAAATAAAGAAGTTTTAAGGCTAGATGATGAATGAATTGACATTTATATTTATCTATAGCCATTGAATTGCATTGAACAAGGTGGATCACAGAACTGCCATATTTGAGCCCGGAAGACCATATTGTAACCATAATTTGTTTTGTATCCACTTTATTACATGGAAATATGGTTTTTTCTTAAAAAAATTATTATTAAGTATTATTAAGGTGATATTAGGTGATAAGGTGGTATTTTTCCACAGTTGAGTGTTAAATTTTAAACTAATGTGGACTATCCCAACAAACAGCACAGGCTTTTGGGATACCTATATGAAGTGAAAAGGCCTTTCTTAATGTTGTTCACCAGTTTTGATAATGATATTTCTGCAGAAGAAGAAAAGCCTAGCTTTAATCTTAAATGAAAACATTTTTGTTTTTAAACTGTTACGTAGTGAAAAGACTAAACTTGAATTCCAGAGACCTAGGTTTGAACCATAACCCTGCTGCTTATGACTTCAGTGACTTTAGGCTGGTCTCTTCTCTGCGTCTGTTTCATCCTTTGTAAAATTAAAGGGGTTCAACTAGGTTCTTCCTGAGATTCCCTTCCAACTCACAAGTCCCTGGATTGTGTGATTGGATCTTGATGTCTACCAAAGTGTCATTCTGCACCTTGAGTCTCTCACCTCTCTGTCAAGAGATGGGTAGCAGGCTTCTTCTTTACTACTCAGGCATTGTGGTTGTTCGTTACCCTGATCAGATTCCTTAGTCTTCCAGTCTTTCACATACCAGGCTTGTAATCTGTGTTTAATGAGGAAATACAGCTCATAAATTGGGGGAATCTTTTTCATTTGAAGGTTTTATTAAGATTGATACTTATTTTTTCTAGGTGGCCGTCAGATCCAAGATCAAAGAAATCCAAGAAATGGAATAAGTACATCTGCTGAAAAACATACTGAAAATGGGGTAGGTAATATTGAATACAAATTATTGCTTTTAAAGCATTCCTTACTGATAAATGTGACTTCTAGAATAGCTTTAATCTTTAAGAAATAATTCTTTTTTTCTGTTCAGTTATTTCCATTAATTGCACAGAGTGATTAATCATTGGAACCAGAGCTAGACCCTCCAGTCATGGATTAAGTAAGAACCATATGGACTCTTTGTAATACTCCTGGGGAAAGGTTATGACTCCTAAGACTATTGAACCTCAGAGAGTCAGAAAAATTAGGGAAAGTATCATTGCAGGTAGTTGTGTGCTCCATTTTTTTTTTTTTGGTGGTAATTATTTGAGTCCTGGAGTATAGCATTCTGGAAAGAACACTTTGTGTGGTTTATACTAATTTAACTCCAATGTCTCTTAGCTTCAGAACCTCTGGTCTTATGACCTATACCTTCAACCCTTTATCAGTATTCTTAAATATTTGTCTTTACACTTGTCATATATCCTTTGGTCAAGTGCTAAAGAAGAGAGTGATTTGTAGTTGCGGAGTAGGTATAGAAGAAAAGTATAAAGCAATAGTGAGGGTTAGGAGCTAAAATTGAATGTAAGTAGGGAATTATGAGAGTAAATGGAGAATTGAGATTTCATATACCCTTCAATTTAGAAGGAACTTCAGAGGCAATCTAGTCCATCCCTTTGTGAATTCCTTTTATAGTATTACTGGCAAGTGTTTTTCCAGCTTCTGCACTTCAAGTGACAGGAAACTTACTACCTCACAGAACAATCCATTCCATTTTCTGGCAGCTCTAATTGCTACAAAGGTTTTTCTTAGATTTAGCCAATATATATTTCTGTCTCACTTTCCCATGCAACACTTCAAATATTTAAAGATTGTAAATATTTCCTTTTCCACCTATCTTCCCAATCTTCCCTTATCAAGGCTTAGCATTCCCCATTCTTTTAACCATACAATGTGATTTTTTTGTTCCCTCTTACTCAAGGCCATGTTCTCTTGAATGTGTTTCAGTTTGTCAACCACTTTCCTTAACCCATAACTGGGTCTGCATCTGATAAAGGAAGAATACTGTGGACTCTTTCCTTATTATGGATGTTGTGCTTCTATTAATATAGCTTAAAGTGGGATTATTTTTGGAATACATTGCTAATTGTCACAGAATTACAGAATGGGAAAGAAACCTCAGTGACTGTTTAGTCTGATACCTAGAAGAATCATTATTACAATATACTAGAGAAGTGGCCATTTGATTGAAGACCTTATGAAGGTGAACCCTGAGCCAGTTCACTGCACTTTTAGATAGCTCTAGTTAGGAAGGTCTTTCTAATATCAAACTTAACTTAGGGAACCTAGGTGGCACCGTGGCCCTGGAATCAAATCCTATCACAGACACTTACTAGTGTGACCTTGGACAAGTTACTTAATCTGTTTGCTTGAGTTGCCTCAGCTCTAAAATGGGAATAATGGCACCTACTTCCCAGGGTTGTTGTGATGTAATCTTTATAAAGTGTTTAGCACATGCCTGGTGAATAGTAGCCACTGTAAATACTGTTGTTACTGTCATCGTCGTTGTTGTGACACTTGTCTCCTAGCAACTTGTACCCATTGCTCTTGTTCGAGCTCGAAGATTAGTCAGTACAAGTCCAATACCAGCTTGCTCTTTAAATACTTGAAGATTTAAAGAAGAAATCATTTGTCCCCTTAGAGTTCTTATTCTGGCTATATAACTTTCAGGACAGTTTTGCTCAGTTATGATTCCTTCTATTCCCATTTGGGGGTGGGGGACAGGAAGAAACCCTATCTCTTTTCCCTTTTCATTCCCAGTGTCTGTTTTCCATTTAAAAAAAAAAAGGAAAGAATAACCCTTTAAACAAATATTTAGTTAAACAAAACAAAATGTGACATTGGTCATGTCCAAAAATATAAATCTCATTCTGCACCTTGAGTCTCTCACCTCTCTGTCAGAGATGAGTAGCAGGCTTCTTCTTCTTTACTACTGGGCATCACAGTTGTTCATTACCTTGATCAGATTCTTTAGTCTTTCACAGTTACTTTTTTATATGGTTAATGAAGAAATTGTTCTCCTGGATCTATTCATTTTAGATTATTTCATATAAGACTTCTAAGGTTCCTCTAAAAACATACATTTTTATAATTTCTTAATGGCATAATAATATTTTCTTACATTTTTTTATGCCATAATCTCTTAAATCATTTTCAAGTGGATAGACAGGCCCTTATTCACATTGAAATTTTTTTTTTTAATTTGGTGAATTAGTATGATCCATTGTGTACTTTTCAACATTCTAATTTGACTGAGTTTTTTGTGTAGTCATATCTTTTCCTGTATTGTTAGTTCTCTTAGGCCAGGGACTATGTAGGGACTTTAATCTTCCATTGTTAAACCTTTAACATTGAAAACGTTATTTTCCATACAATATGTTCATTTGCCCATAGGAAACATGACACCAGAGTGTTATCCTATGTCAGGGTTATAATGAACCTTTTGTGGTTAAGAATTAAAAAAAAAATATGAACAATTAATTTGTCCTGTGCTGTGGTGGCAAATCTAGACTTTTCCCTTAATAACCACTGTGATTACTTAAATAACAATGGGGTATATATAGTATAGCATGGACATCTAGGTTGGGATGATCTATAGTCATTAGATGTGTCCTAAGCAATAATAATAAAGATGATGATGATGATGATAACAGCTGCCTTTTATATAGTACTTTAGGCTTACAAAACACCTTCTATAATCATTTGAGCCTCAGAGAAATCCCTTAAGGATTTTCACTTTAGAGATGAGAAAAATGCGACCAAGAAAGGGTAAGTGACTTGTCCAGGTCCCACAGCTAGTGTCACAGGTAGTATTTAAACCCAGGACTTCGTGATTCTTCATGTAGTAGTCTTCCCACAATGTCATGCTGCCTTTGAGTAAACTCATGAAATAGGTTTCCCAGGAAGGTACACAGCTGCTGAGAAGATCCACCTGTGTGCTTGTATTGAGAAACTAAATTCAAGTGGCTTTATGCAGTTAGTGTATTCATACCCATAATTTATGGTAATTGATTAGTTCTGTAGCATATTCTTTGTGGATGAATTAAAAATTTTGAAAGTAACCCACATTGAAATTATGTAGTGTAGTTGATGGAACGTCAATGGAACTGTGAAATGGTCCAGCTGTTCTGGAAAATGTTTTGGTATTATTCAAGAAAATTAGTAGGCTATCAAAACCCTCTCACTCAAAAATTGCATTCATTGCTGGGCATGTACCCCAAGAATGTCCAAGTCAAAGAGAAAGGTCCCATATATATGGAAATATTCATAGCACCATTTTTTGATGAGAAAATATTGAATAAATTGTTATGTGAATATCAGGCAGTATTATTTTGCTGTAAGAAATAATGAGTGAATTCAGAGGAACATGGGAAGACTTGTATGAACTCTTGTAGAACAAAGAACTAAACTAGGAGAATAATGTACACAATGGCTACAATCCAAGTTGTCCAAGAAATTTTAGTGCAGTCTTAACTTTTAATAACTTCAGAAGCATAAATATCACAAGCTAATAAAAAATTTGATGGGTTAATTTAAAATTTAAAAATATTGATAGATTTTTTTAAAAATTGAAATTCACCATAACTGCCATCTTAGACTGTATATTACTAGAGTCAATTTTTTGACTTTAGTCAACTGCTGATTAGTGATTGAAAGAATTACATTTTTAATCTTAGCGTTACAGTCATCCAAAGAATGGAGTTTTGATGCATATACAACAATTTTGACAGTACCACATAAGAAAAAGTTGGATATAATTTGGGTGATCAAGGTCAAACAAGAGAACTTTCTGTATTGATCCACTGGGCTGAGGAAATGTCAAGAAACTTACATCTGTAATAAATAACAGCCGAACACTTGTTAAAATAATTTTTCAAAACTCACAGTACTAAGTAAGTGCAAAAAAAATAATATTTTTTGTACCATTCATACTTCTGAAGTTATTAAAGCTTAAAACTACATTAGGATTTTTGGGAAACCCTCTCTAAATAAAATTAAAAACCAAACTGAGATTGCTTCCAGAGTACATGATGAAACTCCTTTCAGTGGAGAAAGAGGGTGGACATCGTGGCAGTTGCAGACTCTATTATTAGTTTTGTTTGACTGTTTTTCTTTTATTACAAGGGATGATTGTGGATTGTGATGAAGGAATATATTGAGGGATGAGTCTTGATCTGTCAAATGGTGTATTTATTGTATTTAAATACTTCTTTGTTAGCAGGGGGCACTTTTTTTTTTTGTAGGGAGCAGAGGGGTTGAGGTGACTATTGGGAAGTGACAGTGATGTTTTAAAAATTAAATTAAAAAACTGAATAGCCTGCATTGAGCAAATGAGGTAGGCTTATTGTACTGTTTCAGATGGAGGAAGGGTAGTTTAAAGTTCAAGGGTTTAATCAGCTTACTCTTATGCAACACATGACATTTATTCTTTGTTGTTGAAATTGGAAAAGTGCCAATTTTAGAAAAATGCCAGCATTAGAGAATGGTGGAAAACTTGAGAAGCTTAGAGTTATCCAATGTCTATTAGGCTAGGTATAGTCAGAAGTAATTGTATTTTGCTTTGGTAATTGTTTATTTGGAACTTACTCTTCTTTGTTTATTAAAACTTTCAGATAACAAATCCTAAAATTTAATATTCCTGAACTATAGCAAAATGGAAAGAAAAAAAGATTGTTTATTTTTTAATATAAACAAGTAAATTTTTGTCTGTTTTAGGGGCAGTTTAATAAGTAAGTAAAGTTAACTTTTGTTCTTCAGATATTACATTGTTCTTAGGAAGAGATTAGTTGTATTTAAACCTCAAGATAATATTTTAGATACTTGAATTAATTCTTCTGCTTTTAAATAGATTCCATCCACAAGTAAATTCTTTAAACTAGGGTTCTTAACTTTTTTGTGTTATAGACCCCTTATCAGAATGTTTTAAATGAATAAAATAAAGTATATAGAATTAGAAAGATAATCAACTATATTGAAGTAGTTATTTAAATTTTTTTTTTTTTTAATAAAACTACAAGTCAGCAGATCCCTGTTTCAGAGACCCTGCTTTAAACATACTCATATTAAAGGCCTAGGTGTTGGGAGGCAGTGAGACTTAATGGTTAGAGGTTAGATCCATGACTTAATACCTGAAATTGTGGTACACTTAGACCTTTATTTAGCTGTGTAACCTTGGGCAATTCACTTAATACGTCTTTGCCTCAGTTTGTTCATCTGCAATGATTATAATATATCTGTACTCTATTATAAGATATACTTCACATGGAGGTGGTGTATATAATATCTTATCCCAACCTAGATGTCCATGCTATACCATATATACCCCATTGTTACTTAAAGTGCTATGGAACTGTTATTTTTAAAGCACTTGCATTTTCTTTCTGCTTCTTCTTGGAGGGAAAAAGAGGCATTTCCTTTAAGCATGTGGTGATGAGGTCTTATCAGGGTTGTAGCTTTCCGAGTGGAGAGAATGCTGTGTTGTGAAGGTAGAATGACAAGATCTGGTGATTTGTAGCGTGAGAGTGAGGCCAGGTTTCAAGCCTGGGTGAACAGGAGGGTGGTGATGCCCTTAGTAATGGAGAAGCTTGAAAGAGAATGCTGCAGGGCATATGCAGTCTTACTGATTTCAGATTTCCGTAAGTTATGCGCTCCTGACCCATCTTGTGTATCTCTCTCATCTGTGCTCTCCCCTAGCTTTGCCCAAATGGATCCACTCAGTACACTCCTGACGTTGTAAAAACACCTGCGTACTCTAGGCGCTGTCTGTTGGTTATCCCTCACTTTCACCAAATGACTTCCTATGTTTTTCAGTCATAGATAGATTGGTTACATAAAGCTTATTTTTTAAATGCTAAATTCATCATCATAGTTCAATGTTAAAATCATCATACTAACATTTTCCTGTTTTTAAAAAAATATTTCATTGATACTTTTAATTTATTTTTTGTATTACTACCTTCCATCTACTACCCAAGTCCTCAATAAGCTTTCTCTTAATAACAAATAAGTATAATCAAGCAAAACAAATTTGTGTTGAATTGGTCATGTCTGAAATTATATGTCTGATTTCTTCCCCTATAAATCTATCACTTCTCCACCAAGAGGTAGGAGATATACTTCATCATCAGTCATTATGCATTGATGATAGTTATTAAGTGTTCAAAATAATTTTCCTTTACATTTTTTTGTTATTATGTAAGTTGCTTTTCTGATTCTATTCCTTTCACTTTGCTTCAATTCATAAAGTTCTTCCCAAGTTTTTCTCAGTCTGTCCTTTTTGTCATTTCTTATGGTTCAATGATATTCCTATATTATAACTGGTTCAGCCTTTTCCCTAATTAATTTTTCCAGTTGTTACAAAAAAGTGTTGCTATAATTACATTTTTATGTATGGATCCTTTCCTTTTGATATTTATCACTTTGATTTACATGCCTAGTAGTGTTATGGCTGAGTCAAAGATTATACACAGTTTAGAGACTTAGTATGACTTTAGATTGCTTTCCAGAATGATGGGAGCACTCTACAGCGCTATCGGTCATGCATTGGTGTATCTGTTCTAACACAGCCCCTCCAACAATTTCCATTTTCTTGTTATCTGTGCCAGTCTGATGGGTGGAATTTCAGAGATGCTTTAATTTTCATTTTCAGAATTATTGCCGATTTGAAACATTTTTTTCATATGGTGGTTTATAGCTTCAGTTTCTTTGCTTGAAAAATGTATTCATATACTTTGACCATTTTTCTTGGGATGACTCTGGTATCTTTTTAGTTATTTTTGGTGTTTCTCTGGGGGAGCTGGGCTTCTCCTAGATCTTTCCTGTTGCTGGCTTTTCCAGAAATTTGTACCTAGACTTTTGAGACCCACATAAATTATGAGACTTAATGAGGCCAACCTCTACCATCTGCCATTATTTTAATCCAGGTCAGTATTGAGTATTTACTGGTGATTAAGTTTATAATCATATCCATTTACTTTAATTGTTTCTGCATGTTGGAACTTTTAATAAAAAAAAATCATACTTCTCATTGCAATAGAAGTATGAATATAGCCAGTGCATGCTACATAAAACATAGGAGTCTTCAGGGCTGCCAGCCTTGCAGTAAAGGTTGAGTAGTAGTATATTTCTCCTACATCAAAGAAACTTCTTTATAGAATTTTCCTGCATTGAGAACTAGGGGCAGCTAGGTGGTGCAGTGGATAGAGCACCAGTGCAGGAATCAGGAGGACCTGAATTCAATCTCACCTCAGACACTTGACATTCACTAGCTGCGTGACCTTGGGCAAGTCACTTAATCCCAGTTGCCTCTTGCTGGGTCATCTCTAGTCATCGTGACGAATATCTGGTCACTAGATTTAGATGCTGGAGAAGAAGTGAGGCTGGTGACCTGCACAACCCTCCCTCACTCAAAACAAAGTCAAGTGTACGTCATATCATTATTTCTCTGATGGCATGGTCTTCTTCAGGCAATGAAGGACGAACACACACATTGAGAACTAATGTAAAATTTTATTTTTTGTGTGTTTTCATACTGTCTTTAAAAAGTTGTATTTGTTAGAAAACTGTTTGTAATAAGTACATTGTGATGTTTGTGGAAACTGTATAATTTAAGTGTAATCTGTTTTTATTTAATATTCATAGAATTAACAAAGATGTCCACTTTTAGATTTTATGACCTGTTTTGAGACAACCAGCATAATCAAAAGAGCATTGGACTGGAAGTCATTTCTTTCCTTTTTTTTTATAATTCTTTTTATTTATTTTGTTAAATATTTCCCAATTACATATAAATTTTTTTGATTATTCATACTAAAAAATTTTGAGTTCCAAATTCTCTACCTCCTTCCCATCCTTCCTCCTTCTTTGAGAAGCCAATTTCATATCCATTATATATGGGAAGTCATGCAAAACATTTCCATATTAACCATGTTGCAAAAGAAAACACAAACAAAATATGACAATAAAAATAAAGTGAAAAAAGTATACTTCACTTTGCATTCAGAGTTCATATGTTTTCTCTCTAGAGGTAGATAGCATCTTTTATCATGGGTTCTTTGGAATTATTTTGAATTATTATCTTCATTAGAGTAGCTAAGTCTTTCACAGTTGATCGTTCAATATTGCTATACTGTGTAGTGTGTTAATTGTTCCATGAAGATCTTATGTTTTTACTTGTTGCTGCCCTTCATATTGACTTCAGTGTTCCCGATTTGCATTTCCAACCATCTTTGGAATTTCTAAAGGAGTATTCCAATCATGCTGCCTCTAGATCTAGAACCTGCATGCAGGCTACACATGTAGCCTGGTCTCACTGGAAGGCTGCTAACTTGTTTGCTTTTGTTGAAGCTAACATTGCTGGCATTCCCCTTACCTATTTTTGTGAGCTTCTGATTAACTTTTTATGCAATTCTGAGGTGGAAAAAAAAATCACTTTAAAAATACTTTAGTTTCTCATTGAACTTCTTGATCATTATTCATTGGATTTCTTGATCATTATTCATCTTGGTGCAATTTTAAGATTTTTGTTGGAGTAGGCTATGGGTGAGCTGATCTGCCTGCCTCCATTCAGGTAGTCATCTTGACAAGAAATGTTACCACATGGGTACTTTTGAGGGAGCAAGTACCTGAGTGGGTGGCTCCACAGAGAGGATGAAATAATGAAAAGCCTCACAGAGAGTCAGTTGGAACTGTACCCAGAAATAGTACATCCTTGTCAGGAAAGTCTTCTTGATCTAAGAAATCACCAGAATGAAGAGGCCCCTACTTTTTTGAGGTGGTACTAAGTAGAACCTAACCCTGATAGTCTGGTACCTGATGATGAAGCTATTGTTTTTAGTTATCTATTCTGCTATTTCTTCATACCATTTACCTAGTGGTGATAGGGTGGATGGAAAATTGAGAAAATGTTGCAAAAATAGGCCCAATCCTAGAGTATCTTTGTAGTAAAATGTGTATTCTGGTAAGAAAAAGAATCTATTGCAGTCTTGATAGTGTCGCAGTAGTAGCAGGCCTAAATGGCACTGCAATCCCAAATCCTGATTACTACTACTACTATTTATCTGACAACTAATATGTGCCCATCTGAGATTGGATTTGAACTTGGATCTTATTGACTCCTTATAGAGTACCTATCTGCCACTAGGCTAGGTATCTGTAGCTGTGGCATGCTTCTTGCCTGTAGATGAAGGAAAACAATATGTAATTTGCCAACTGTAGGCAGCTAAGTCATACAGTGGATAGAATGCTAGGCCTGGAGTCAGGAAGACATCATTTTAAATCCAGCCTCTGTTTGCCTTAGTTTCCTCAACTGTAAAATGGGCATAGTAATAGCACCTATCTCCCATGGTTTTTGTGAGGATTACAGATAATAAGTAAAGCACTTGGCATGGTATCTGACACATAATGCTTGTTCATGTCCTCCTCCTCCCCTGGAGGCAGGTCAGGAACCACCTGGGGTAATATCATACCGATCCCTCAAAGGTTGGTGCCCTGAGTGCATTAAGGACATTGTTGGGTAACAGCGACTGCCTTCTTTTTGGTTAAGAAGACCATGTGGTCTTGGACCCCATGACAACAAAGCATCACTAACTTTGTGTCCAGGTTGAGTATGAACCTAATCTCCAATTAATACTGTTATAGTGAGAGTATCAAGTGGTTATTCATGTGGGCAAAAGGCATATGATATCTTGTGGCAGCACTAGCATGCTTCCCTTCAAATTTGGCTCAGCCCATGACAACTCCATTTCTTCACCAGCCATCTTTCATGTTGACAACACCTCCACCCTCTGGCCTCATCTTCCAATTAATGCCCATAAATTCCATTTCAATAAGCACACATGCCAGTCACATTCATTTCAAGCTTGGCTTAGCCCATGACTTCCCAAACTACTAATTCCACCTTTACTACTTTCTCCACCCTCTCCCCACCCTTTTTGGCTTCTTTTTGTGTGTTGCCTTCTATTGGAAGTATAAACTTCTTGAGTGCAGGAACTGTCCTTTTGTTTGTATTTGTCTTTCCAGGGTACTGCAGAGCCTGACATATAGCAAACTCTGAATAAATACTTTTTCTAACTTTATTTTTAACAAACAAAAAACCCAACTGTATGCTATGAGAAACATCTACAGCATTCTTACATTCTTTCATTGTTCTTTAATGCCCACTCCCCTCAAGTTCATTTCTGTTCTCTGAAGAACTCTAACCATTCAGCCAAAGCCACCATTTGGGAGAGAATTTAAGTGAAAATTTTACTTTCTCCTTCAAGGCTCTTTCATAGATTAGTCTTGTTGCTCCCAGTTTAGCCTACTGGGAAAACACTGCCCCAATTGATGTGTAGTCTTCTTTCTTATAATGGAAAGAACTGCCAGTAAACCAAGCAGAACGGTCTTTGTCAAGAGCTAAGACTTTTTCTGGAAGAGGCTTATTAGGCTGATGGAGGAGGCAATTCATTGTGTCTGAGACTCTGGAGGTCTCAGCCCTTGATGATGTGACCTTCTTTTTGTGAAAGATGCTAACACTTGATAGGCTTGGTCTTAGATATACCATTTCCATTTAATGCAGAAGCCTCTGGTTCCTTATGTGTCTTATTGGAGGACCCATCTTAGGTTGAGTGGTTCTGGTCCTCTGTCATCAATTTCAGGCATAACCAGGGCCCAGTGACACAAAAGCAGTTGTTTCTCAAAGGATAATGAGTGGCTTCTTCAGGGAGTTTACAACTACAGAAGCATAGTGATCATTTCAGCTGGCCACCTAGTCGTTATGAACAGGACCTCCAGGATTATAGACCCCGTAGGATCATAAAGACCCAAGGAGAAAGACTTCTAGAAAGCTCATGTTAAATATTCCAGGGCTATATGCACATTTTGAATGTGCATTCAAAAGAAGCCAGTAAGTACAGACAGTTTTACTGTACTGTGAAAGGAGTTTCTAAAAATCACCACACTATGCAAAATCATAAAATAAAAACCACGGAACCTAGGGAGAAAATGGGGTTAAAGATACAGTGCTCAAAAACTTCATTAGTGACACATAAAAGATAGGAATCCAGTTTTTAAAAATTGGTAGCACAGTGTTATGCATGTTAAATGGTTAAGAAATAGATAACTATAATAAGTAGTGGCTGTGTCCTTGGCCTCGGGCTACAAGATCGAGTTAGGTAGGCTGAAACTGCAGTACAGAGGCCATGATAGAAGGAGTGGTTGTGGTGCCAACCAGCCTTTCTGTGCTCACAACTCCTCCTGCTCTTTAAGATGTACATAGAATATGGTACTTTACCTTGACAAAGACCAGAAGTTTAATGGTAGAAGTGTGGGGTTGCAGCTTGTGAGTTACTGTGGAGTGGTACAATTTTCTGCATTCTCATTATCATGGAATACATGGTGCAGAAACAGACTTGAAATTAGTGTTATGATCAAGGTATTCCCTATTATATCAGTCACATTGGAACAGATTTGTGTTTTTGAAACATATTTTATAACAGAACTTATTGTAATTCAATTAGTCTGTCAGTCTTTTATGAAATGCATAGTTTGCCAGTGACTGAGCATGCAAAGTAAGGCAAAAATATATTCCTTGTCTTCATGGAGCTCACATTCTGATTGAGGATAATAGGTAAATAATTGTACCTGTAAGGTATATACAGTACAAATGGAAGGTAGTCTAGGGGAAGACACTAGCAGTTATTGGGAGGCTGAGGGGATGGGGCAAAGACTGCCTTCTGTGGAAGGTGGGATTTGAGCTAAGCTTTGAGCTAGAAGTGAGGAGGAGGAGGAAGAGCATTCAAGGCTTGGGGATGGCCTTTGAAAAGGCATGTGATCACAAGAAGGAAGAGGAATAACCAGAAGACTGATGTTGGATCACAGAGTAAGTGGAGGGGTAAGTGTAAGAAGTCTGCAAAGGTAGGAACAGGTCTGGTAGTGAAGGCCCTTAGAGGCCAAACATGACTTTATATTTTGATCTTGGAAAATTCCTTAGGTAACTGAGTGAAAGATGGATTAGAGTGGGGCTAGGGTACTTGGGGTAGGGAGACCAGGTAGAAGACCATTGTAGTAGTGTGGGTGTTTGATGATGAGGGCCTATGCCAGGTTGGCACCCATGTGAGTACAGAGAAGGGGGATTTATACTATCGGTGCTGTGAAGGAAGAAACAACAGGATCTTGGCAACAGATCTGAGAATGTGGAATGTGTATAAGAGAGATGTGGGGGAGGATGCTGAGATTGCAAACCTGGGTAATTGGGAGGATGGTGGTACAATAGTAAAAAATTATGGAAGAGGAAAGCGTAATTTGATAACTAGGTCCATTGAAATATCCAGAGGTAGATTATGGGGCCTCCCAAGCCTGAACTTCAATAATAGGCCTTTTTACCTACCATTTTGGTCTCCCAAAAGCAAGTGTAAGTAGCTTATTATGGACACCCAGCCTGGAGGCAGCAGCACCAGTTTGTGGTGAGATAGTGGAAGGGGCAGGGCATTAATAGGGGGAGATGGAGGTGGGTGGGAAACAAACATTTATTTATTTTTATTTTTTTATTTTTTTTCAGGTGATACATCTTTTTAAAGCATTTACAATATGGACCACAAAAGAATTTTTTTTTTAAACATAAGCCAACTCTGAGACACAGATAATATTTATGTTGCTAACTTCACAGTCTCTTGATCTAATTTAATTGTCTCCTCAGTATTACTAAGAATAAAAAGACCCTAACTTAATGTTGTTGGTCTAAAGTCCTATGCCTAATAGCTTAATTTTAGGCAGCCTCGGATGTTCCTCTACCCATAACCTATAATTGAATAGATCTGGTATTAAGCTTACAAACCTTTTGACTATAGGGAATTGCCACGAAGAGTAGGGACATTGAAGGGAAACAATATCTTCCCAACTTCATGTCTGTTCCAGGCAGAAGTAGATTGTCCACTTTATTCAGTCAGACTTAAAGTCTGCCAGGTGTCACTGGGGAAATTGAGTCCAGAGAATCCCACCTCAGCCCATGCTGAACAGCTGCTCTCCCACTCTTCCCTTGAGATCACCTATGCAGTTCATACCAGCATCTCAGGAGCATACTGGCATGATGTAATGGAGGCTCGGATTGCCTTTCTTGCTTCCCATACCTGGAGTTAGACTCAGAGGAACAGTCTCTTAATAGTCCTATAGCATCTAAAAATGGCAAGTTCCTATAACCATGTTTAAAATATGATTATAGTTTCCCTTTGGCTAAGGAACATCTTTTAGGCAAGTCTTAAGTGACTTACATGTCTTTCTATACATGTTCTAGTTCCTGATTAAATGGCAATCATAAGATCAAATTTACCATTAAAACCTTGACTTTTCCATCAATGCCAAATTTTATCAGAGGTTACCTTCCTCTTGGAAAGTTAGATTGAAATTCTTTTCTCCAAACTAAAGATGTCATTGATTTATTCTCAGTAATTAATTCAGGCTATTGTTTTAATACTGATTGCTTTTACCTCACTTTGTAACATGACCAATTTTTCTCCCCATCACCCCCCTCCCCCCACTTCCTAATATCTTGCATTCTGGTTGCCCCTTCCCTCAATGTACCCACCCCTTCATCACACCCCACCCCTGTCCTATCCCCATCTTCCTTCTTTTCTTGCAGGGCAAGATAAATATCCATACCCCTATTCCTGTAATTCTTATTTCCCGATTATATGCAGTAAAAATTCTCAACAGTCATTTCTACTACTTTGAATTCCAACTTCTCTCCCTCCCCCCCTCCCTCCCTAGCCCCACTAAGAAGGGAAGCAATTCAATACAGACTAAACTTGTTGTTTTGCAAAAGACTTCCATAGTAATCATGTTGTGTAATACTAATTATATTACCCTCTGACCTACCCTTTCCCCCTTATTTTTCCCCCCTACAATTGATCTTGTCACTTCTCAAAAGTGAAACAAACATTTATTAAGACCCTACTAAGTGGTAGGTATTTTGCTAAATGTTTTACAAATATTATTTCATAGTAGAGCTTAGGAGTCCTAAGTAACCCCCACACTTCCATACCACCAGAGGGGGGTGTGGCCGGGAAGAGGAGAAAGGAAATGTTTATGAGCCAAGAATCAGTGGGAATATACCTGGGGTAACTGATTTAACTGCCCCTAGTTGATCTGATCTGGGACCTGATTTGTAGGCCCTTTGGGCAGGGAGGATAGAAAGACTGGGGACTTTGACTGGAATCTTCTGAAATCCCAGGGAGCTTCTTTGCTGACTGCTTTTAAACTCCCTATTGGTGGCTTTTACCTGCTTTTGCTTTCTTGCAGACTGCTTTTCTTTCCTTGTGGGGAAGAGGGAAGTGTGGGGAGGGTGCTTCTGAATATATTTTTATTAAAAGAATTGTTTATCTGAATCCTCATACTCTGGGTGATTGATTGCACCAGACATGGAGCCACAATTGTGACCCGAGGCCTCCATTTCCTCAGCTGTAAAAATGAGGGGGTTGTATATAAGGGCCTCTGCCATCCCTTTCAGCCCTAGGTCCTTTTGTACTGTGCTCCTTTAAATGATAACTATTATTATTTATTAACTAAAAAAAGGTGTTCCAATAATAATAGTTTATTAAACTGATTAGAGTTCATAGCTGACTTAGTCTATTAAACATTAGCTTTTTTCCTGTTGACAAAATTCACTAGTCTTTTTTGTTCAGTGGTAAGAATTAGCAGGACTTCTTTTCATGTTAGCTAAAGACCTAAAAAAGCTATATTTAGTTAAAACCTTATTTGTGACTATTAGTTGCCATAGCAACCCCAAATAGTGAATTATAAAGAGGAAAATGGAATTGGATCTTATGAAAGAAATTACATTGAATAACCCATGGGATTTGCTTTTTTTATTAATAAGAAAAGGGACCCAGCAACTAACTCATAACTTCATAAATTTTGAAAGTTTAAAGGTTTTTGTTTGAAGAAATGTTCAATATGTTTATATATTATATATTCATATATTATACACACACTCTTTGGAAAACTTCAAGCCAGACCTCAATAATTTTTGGACATTAAAAAAAAGAAAATGGTCGTTTGCCCTATGATCCTCTGCAACCATCTTAAGATTCTGAAGTTGCAGATATAGATTGCCAGAAGGGATTTCCTTACTGGGTGTTCACTGTACCAATAAAATCACAGGCATAGACAAAAAAAAAGAAAAAGAAAAAAACAAATACTTTTGATTAGAGGCTTGAAATAGGACCTACATGTAACCAATCAATATTTGTTTCTTTGTTTTTAGAATCTTTATAATATGTTTTTCTTACATAATGTTCATCCCTATGAACATTGAAAAATATTACCTGAGGGGACAATAAAAGTGTCTGATACATACCATATCATGTAACTGATTTAGGCTGTAAAGTTTTCCTAGTTTCTTGAGTTGTTTCTTATTACCTTAGAAAATTTAATCCTTATAGTCTCCTCAAATGTACTTCCCTTTTTTGTTTTCATTATTTAATGAGTCATGACATCATAATTTTCTAATCATAGGGAGAGATTTAACTTGGCTTATTTAAATTGTATTCGAAAAAGGATGTTACAGAATGGGAAAGTGTGCCTCAATTGTGACCAACTTTATATGGATTTTAAAAAACTGTTATTTATAGATAACAAATGCTTTTCATACATAATATAATTATTTCTTATTTAACAAAATGTAATTTAGCATCTTTTTAAAAAATAATTTTCTCACTAGCTTGCAAAATTGTCATTAGATAATTTCATTTCTGTTTCTTTGAGTACCATTGATAAGTATTGTTTTTCTTCCTTGAGTTAAATGGTATAAATGTTTTTGAAATTTCATGTTCTAAATTTATTGGAATACTTGTTTACCTACCTTGCTGGGATCACTCATTGTAAGGTGTGAGAATGTGGGAAAATATTAATGAGAAAGCATATTTTTATATTAAGTAGAATATTTACTGTTTGGAATACTGAAGAAAGATTTAGAGTCAGTAGACCTAGATTCAAATCCTGACTTTGTCACTTACTATCTATTTGAGCTTTGGGCAAGTCATTTCATATTCATTTGTAAAATTACTATCTGGGAGAAAAGCCTCAATAGAAATAGCATTATCTTATTCTTATAACTTATTCATATGCTTCAGTTCTATTGTCTTCTTTACTCTTTACACAGTTAGATTAGATTGGAGGCCCTTTCCAGCTCAAAACCGTATTTATCAAATTATATATGTTATAGATATCAGAATAATAGTTATTTAGATTCAGATTTAATAAGATCAAGACTTACCCACATTTAGGTAATTTTAAAAATAGTCCTGTTGTCACTTGATCATGGATAATTACAAATTTCCTTTTAGTAGGTCTATTTGGTGCAATAGTTTAAATTACTGTGTTTTCACAGTTTATTGAAAATTTATTGCTTTATTAGGAAAAAACAAGTATAGAGCAGTTGTGGTTGGAGTATAGACTGTATAGAGAGTAGTGATGTGTAAGAAGACTGGAAAGGTAGGAAGGGGCAGGTTGTGAATAGATTTAAAAACTGGACAAAGGAGTTTGTATTTCTTCCTAAAGGTTATAGGGAACTCTTGGCATTTATTGAGCAGGGAGGTGACATCAGACTGGGCTTTACTGTGGAGGATAGCCTGGAGAGGGGAAAAAAACGTTCTAAGTAGGAGGACCCCAAATATGAGACTATTCCTTTATGCCAAGAAAGAGAACAGTGTTTCATCTAGGATGGGAGCTATGTGGGTGGAGAGAAGGGGATCTATATGAGAAATATTGTAGTAAGTAGAAATGGATAATTACTGATCATAGATTGGACATGAAATGAATGAATATACCGAGTTGAGGAAAACACTGAAATTGTAAGATGATTGAAAGTGAAATTGTTCTCCTTTTATGGTGGTTTTTCCCCCAACTTTGTGAAGGAGAATAACCTGTGTAATGGAGAGGACAGGACAAGAGTGGCTAATATGTAGTTAAAATTCAAGATAAGTAGGGAAATGGTAAAATAATTCCTAGCTGTTGTGGTTGGTTTCAGGTAGCCAGACCTAGATAAACCACCTCTGAAGGAAGCAGAATAAATGTTATTGATGAGGCTATACTGAGGGTAATCTTTGAAGAAATCAAGACAGAGTAACTGAAGAAGGTCAAAATGACCTGATTATTTTTAAAAGGAAGAAAGCAGAACTTGCAAGCCATAAGCCAGTGAGTTTGACTTCAGTTCTCAGCAACAGATACAACATGTTATTAAAGGGATTTTTAGTGAATGTCTGGAAAAGGAAGGTGGTGATTACATAAGAGCCAGCATGGCTTTATCAAGAACCAGTTATCCCACGCTAACGTCATTGTTTTTTTTGAGAAGGTGACCAGACTCCATGGTCAAGGAGTGATTTAGATAGTTTACTTAGATTTTATCAAAGCATTTGACAAAATCGCTGTTATTTTTGTTGAAAATATGGAGAGATTTCAGCAAGATAGTTAGTAGATTGATAACTAGATGAATCACTGGATTCTCAGAGTAATGGTTGGTACTTAAGAAGAAGGGCAGTAGTAGAATGTCATGACTTAATAAGATTTGCAGATGACACACACCCGAGGGGGATAGCTACCAAGGTTGATGCCAGTCAGGATCTAAAAAGATTTTGATTGCTTAAAACTGGGATCAGCAAAATACTTTTGGCCCATCCCTTGTTTTTGGACAGCTGGGTTTTAAGAATGGGTTTTACAATTTAAATAACGTTTTGTTAAATGTTTGAATGTTAAAATAACATTCTCAGCTTGCTAGCATGCTAAAATAGGCTGCAGTGACTGGCTAACCCCTGGACTGGATTATTTGGGGCTAGATCTATTAAGATGGCATTTAATAGGATCAAATGTAACACCTTGCACTGGCGTTTAAAAAAAAAAGTAAAAACAACCTTACCTGTACAAGATGAGACTGGAGTTGTGACTAAAGAATAGTAAATTCATTATGAGTTAACAGTTACATGGCAGCTGAAACAAGAACAAAACTCATGTAAATTTAAGCTGCATTGGGAAGTGATAGTCTTAATGTCCTCTGCCTTTATCAGGCCATCTCTCTCTCTGAAGTATTATTTTCATATCTATTTGCCACATTTTTGGAGTGATGTAGATAAAGTGGTAAGTATCCAGAGGAGGGCAACTAGAATGGTGATTCAGGAGCGAGGGGGCCCAGGAGTGAGTTAATTTATCCATTTATTAAAAGTGCCTACCTTTGAGTGTTAGAATACAATTAAGTATTAAAAGTGCCTGCTATTAAGTGCTAAAATACAAAGAGAAAAATGAAATTGTATAATATATAATTTATACAAAATTAATTACAAGGTGGTTTGAGGAATGAGTGTATGAGCACCTAGGGGAAAGTGGGAATGATTTTTATGGAGAAAGAGAAGAAATAATAGATCTGTCCAGGCATTTGAAGTGATGGCATTTGGAAGAGGAATTAACTTTGTTCCCTTTGTGGCTAAGTAGAACCAATAGAAACAATGGGTACAAATTGCGAGGATGTAGGTTGATAGAAAATTTCCTAAGAATAAAAAAAGGGATCCAAATGTTGAATGTTTGGCCTTAGGAGATAGTGGGATCCCTTTCCTGCAGTAAAAATTTTCTTTAAATAAAGGTGTGTTATAGTGGATAAAAGTTGGATTAAATGTGTCCTGTGACATTTAGGTTCTCAGAATCTCAGAATGATTAAATGTTTTTGTCATGGTGAAAATGACATCAGTTACATGTTTAAAATTTGTTAATACTTCATTTTTTAAAATTTTGAGTTCCAAATTCTTTCCCTCCCTTCTACTTCACCCCTTCCCCACTTGAGAAGGCAAGCAATTTGATATGAATTATACATCTATGGTCAGGCAAAACATTCCCATGTTAGCAGTGTTGCAAAATAAAATACAGACAAAAAAAGGAGAAAAACAGTTAAAAGAAAAAAAGGATGCTTCAGTCTGCATTCTGAAGTCATTACTTCTCTCAGTGAAGTTGGATAGTGTTTTTCATCATGAGTCCTTTGGAATTGCCTTGGATCAATTGTCTTGATCAGAGTAGCTAAGTCATTCACAGTTGAACACCATACAATATTGCTGTTACTGGGTACAATGCTCTCCTGATTCTGCTCACTTTCCTCAGTATCAGTTCATGTAAGTCTTCCCAACTCTTTCTGAAGCCCCCCTGCTCATCAATAATAGCATTCCATCACACTCTTGTGCCATAGTTTGTTCAGACCTTCCCCCAATTAATAGGCATCCCCTCAATTTCCAGTTCTTTGACATGACAAAAAGAGTTGATATAAATATTTTTGTACAAATAGGTCCTTTTCCCTTTTCTTTGGGAGACCATATCGTTTTGAAGAAAAGAACACTAGAACTTGAACTAGAAGACTTGGATTCTAGTTTTGGCTTTTATACCAACTGGTTTGAACTTGAACAAATCATATGCCTTGTTTGGGACTTTAGTTTCTCCCTCTTTAAAATTGGAGGATTAGTACAGATGATCTCTGACCTTTTCTTTTCCTTCCCATACCCCCAGCTATTGGTAAAGTGAAATGGCCTCTCCGGATTTTAAACAGATTTTTGCTATTGGCATTTTTTCAGCTTGATAATGAAGGACGTCTGACATAAAATCATTAAGCAAGCACCCAGGAGGCAAAAGTTTTTTGTAAAATCATTAAGCTAGAAACATTGTTCTGTTTATAAGAATTCATAGCTCGAGTTCCAGCAGAACTTGTTTTTCCTTTTATTGTTTCAGAGAGCATCACGATAAGGCTTCCAAATTGTACAATAAAGTTTGCTTCTTATTTGAAGTGGAAAAACTTGAGGATGAAAGACATTTAGACTTTTAGGATTTTTATTTATTTAAAAAACACCTCACTAATTTGTACAAATCAGGGTGGAATGTCTGTCAAAAAAAATGAAAAGTCTTAGTTAAAGGATGGAGAATATTATGATCATCTAGTATATTAGAGAAACTCAGAACTAGGTTAGCTAGGTCTTGTAATCAACGTCACCTGTTTTAGAGAATACAAATTAACATGTGATTAAGATATCTATTTACATTTCTGTGTGAAAAGGTATAAAAGGAAGAAGTGTGGAAAGAACACAGGCTCTGAAATAAATGGAAATGTTTATTATATGTGTAGTATATGTCAAGTTCCGTGCTATGGGCTGGGGATTCGGATACAAAAATGTGACAGTACTTGTTAAGAAGTTTATAGTCTAATTGGGGAGACAACAGGGTCACACAACTAGTAAGTCTTGAATGAGAGAGTGGTGAAAGGAAAGGATTAAACATTTTGGCTTGAGAGGTCACTAGGTTGTTGAGTGAAGCCTTGGGGTTTGACATGGTCTTTCTGATATTAAAGGAAATATTGATTATAGATTTGATTGCATAGAAAGGAATAAAGAGGAGTGGGGCTGGGATAGAGGAGTGTCAGGGCAAGAAGAAGATAAGGGGAGGAAATATGAAGTGTGACTGGGGCCAGCGTAATAGAGTGGATCCTGTGACTTTCTGCTCACACACTCACCAGTCTTGGCAGCTGTAGCCCTCCAAGTAGAATCATAAAGCTGAGTGGAGGTCTGCTGATGCAGGGGCAGGACAGATAAGATGGTTTGTTATTTATGTTAGTCTTCTTTGAGAACTCTGATAGCCTCTCTGTCCTTCTCCTCTCCACCACCTCACCCCGCCTTTCACAACAACAATGTTCCATTGTTACACCTTCAGGACAGGAGAATGTGAAGAAGGCCCCTAGTATGGAGGTGGACATTATCTGGCAATCTTTTGGGTGAACATGGACAAACATCACACTAGTAGTAAGTGTCAGAATTGGGATTTAAACCCATGTTACCTGACCCCAGGAAGAAGAAAACCTAAACCATACCCAAAATCTAGAATTATGTGGTATTATCCTAGAAAGGGCAGCTAGGTGGTACAGTGGATAGAGTGCTGGACCTGAAGTCAGGAAGACTCATCTTTGTGAGTTCAAATCTGGCTTCAGACATTTACTAGCAATGTGTCTCTGGGTAAGTTATCACTTAACCCTGTTTGCCTCAGTTTCCTCATCTGTAAAATGATCTGGAGAAGGAAATGGCAAACCACTCCAGTATCTTTGCTAAGAAAACCCTACAAAGAGACAAAGAATCAGATATGAGTGGAACACTTGAACAAGTCCTAGAAAACAATACTTTAAGTAACAGAAATATTTGTCTTCCAGTGCTTTTTCAGGTCTTCCCAAAGCAGTATCAATGACTAGCAATTTATTCATTCATCCACTCAACATGCAACTCACATGCACACACGAACACACACACACACTAGCTACTATAACCTTCTAAGCCTTCTCCTTCTGAATGAGGTTTGTCTGTTTTTCCATAAGCTCTTCTTAGAGGAACTGCCAACTCAGCTCTTTTTTGAGCATCGTGAGGATACGTGCCACTCAATCTGTCTGTTATTTGAAATTCTTGCTTGATATGTCATGTTCCTACCTGCTTTCTTAGGATGTTGTTTTTCAAGCCCTTTTTGTAGTTCAAGACTTCTTCTTTTGAAGTGGGTTCCCTATGAAGTTTAATAGTTAGTTTTATGAGGACAGAAGGATGTACTTTTTGGTATAGCAATACTATATTCATAGGATATTACCCCAAAAGATAGTGATGTCTGAAAGTATCATTAGTTATATTTAAGTCAAGAAGGATTTAGGTAAATAAATGAATAAGAAGCATGACAAGATGTTTTATATATATATATATATATATATATATATATATACACACACACACACATACATACATACATATATATATGTACACAGTGTTATATATACATGCACATATCTGTTAGGTGCACAGTAAAATTTATTTCAGTTTTTACAGTGCAAGACATTGGATCAATAGTTTCTACTTAGAAATGTGACATTGAACAGAATAATTCTGTGAATTTACCACTCTTTCATTATGTTTGTGGGTTTTTAAAGGAATAGACAGGATATTTATTGTCTTGTGCCTTTCCACATTGGTTATAAAGAAGTATGTTTTTCTTTTAGAGCGAGCAAATCAGGATGATTTAGATCTTAAGTGAAACAGCTAGACATTGGACCATTAAACAATGCCATTAGATTAGCGGTACCCAGGACTCTTGACAGTAGAGATAATTTTTAAGAATAATTGACAAGCTCATTGGCAAAGCTATTTCCTTTGTCTCATGTACCTCTTAAGAGTTAGTGCTGAAGGAAGCATTAGAGGATTTGTTACAGTCTTGTGAAAGTTTTTCCTTCCTCTTTTTGTTCTTTTCTTATTGGGAGACTTGCTCTTAACTTATGAGAGGAAAAAGAGTCGCCTTTTCTGCTCATTTATTTAATAATAAGGATATAACCTTGTATGCGATTGACAGTTTAACCAAAAGGAACTATACTGAAGATTCTGAGGGAGCCCTGGCTCATTCTCATTTGGATGTAGATAGTAAGGAAGAAACTGAGTAAAATGGCTCTGTTAAACTAAAGGGACAGCCAGAGTGTTCCAATGGGAATTCCTGATGTCATCCAGAGAATTTGAAATTATGAGAGTGAAAATAATTTGATTATGTTAAAGGATCCCAGTAACTTTGAAATTTTAGCATAACTGTTACCTTCATCTTTGAATTTTCTGTGGAAAGCACAGGAAGATTTTGTTTTTTAAGGGAGGAGGTATTTTTTCATATTGCTCATTTAGCAAAATATGAAATCAATGGTATAGAAAATCAGATATTTGTTTAAAGTTTTTAAAATTTAGTTAAAAATCTATTTTGTTCATGTGTTATTAAACATCTTATTTCCCTCCATTTAACTATTTCAGTTGTTTTCTAATGAAGTTTTTTTAAATTCTAAATTTAATGAACACCAAATAAAGTTAATACTTCCATATACATAGTATAAGCAAAAAAAGAGGATCATGCAGTTAAAAAGTAAATTTCTGTTCTTTTGGTCCTTTCTTGGGTTCTCTTTTGTGCATGAAAAATGTTGCTCTTTTTTTTGGTCTTTATTTTAGATTGCTATCTCAGCATGCTGCCTATATCGTATGTCTTCTGTTTGGTTTTGATTTTATAAATCCCCAGTGATAGTTAACACTTATCTTCAATCTTAAAAAATATGAATCATTAAGACTAAAATATAAAAATGCACAATTTATTAAATTAAAATAGCTTTTTTCTCTAGTCAGAAAAGGCTTTGCACTCCAAAATCATAACTTGAAATTTTTTAAAGGTTTAAAGACAAATTTTTTTTTGTAAGTTTTGGTACAAAAAGTCATTTTTCAAAACTTACCAACTTAGAATAACTGAATAAAATCAAATTTAACAGGAGTAAATGTAAAGCTGTATACTTGGGTTAAAAAATATCAATTTTCCAGTTCATTTTATAGAATGCATAGCAAGATAACAATTCCTATGAAAAGAACATTTCAAATGGCAATTACAGAAATGATCCTTGATTACATTAAGAAGCTTAGTATTCAGAATCAGAGAGGCATGGTTCCATTACACATTAATATGTGTAAACCATATTTGGAGTGTTCTCTAAAGCCTAGTATCTTTATATTAAAAATAGAAATAGACTTGGTTTCACTGACTGCAATACTAGTTTTCTCTTCAGTAAAACTGTCTCTCTTTATGGAAATTGCTGTATGGGGTAGTTTGAAACTTCCATTTTTGTAGATGATCTCAGACTAGTTAAGCCCTCAAGGATTTTTATAATAACATAGACTGGGGAAGAGATGAAGGAAGAAATAAGCACTTATTAAGTTTAGCCTACCATGTGCCAGGCACTGTGCTAAGTTCCTTATAAATATTGTCTCATTTGATCCTCATGACAACCTGGGGGTGGGGGGGTACGTATTATTATTCTCCTCATTTTACTGTTGAGAAAATTAAGGCAAAAAGGTTAATATATTTGCCTAGGGTCACACAGCTAGTAAAGATCTAAGGATTTGAACTCAGATCTTCCTGACTCTAGGCCCAGCTGTACCTGCTATTACCATCTTACTGTCTCTGACTAGGAGATTGTATTGAGACTGGTTGTACAAATGTAAAGTTTTGTATGTATTTTTAAGTCATAAATTTTTAGATTCCAAAGGCACTTCAGATATCCAAAGTATTTTGAAGAATGGTGTGTGGTGCCAGTTACATGAGTTTGTAATGAAATGGGTGGGAAATGGAGATGGGGGTAGGGGGCTATTTGGACAATAAGCTATTAAGAATACTGAGTTCTGTTGAGTAGCTGTATAGTCATTGGTTTTGTGGGCAAAGGATATAAATCAAAGGGGGATATATGGACAGGTGACCCTGAAAGCAGGGGTGCTTATGATATATTCAGTGGGAGTCTCTTCTACCAAATACCAGCCATCACTTTTGAAGCCATATCAAATCTTATAGCAAGTTCAAATGTGACTTAATCCTATAGAGTACTTTACTTTGATTTACTTAGGTTTTTTTTTGAAAGCTTTCTTGTATAATTATCTGTCTTGATTTTTTCCTACTAATTTTAGTGTAATTCTGTTTAGAAGAAGGGCTTTAAAGTTTGTTTTCCTTAGGACAAAATGCTTCCTATTTCATGTAACCTTAGCATATTTCTTTTTCTTGAGATTAGAATATTACACTGAGAGTGGAATATTGATTTTCAGATCTTGGATATTTAAAATTTTTTGGCATGCTAAATTAACCCCAAACCTTAGAAGTAACCATTCTGAGAACCTAAAACAAGATCATCACATATAATTAAGCTTTGAAAAAGTTTAGCTAAGTCAGAAATCTTTCATAAGATTTTCTCCCTATGATATCTATTACTCATCTGTTAATGGGAATGTTTTATTATTTTTCATATTTAATCACCACAATCATGCATTTGGGCACAGTCTTCTGAAAAGAATGTATTTTTCCAATTATGCTTCTACTGGAGGGCATGCTTTAATTTAAGAATGCTAGTGTCTATAGTCTAACATCATGAAGTTCTGAGCACTTGGAGAAATATGTTTTAATATGAGTGGTCTTTCCTCTGTAGGTTGGGAATCCACGGGTTGAACTTACACTTTCAGAACTCCAGGATATGGCTGCTCGGCAGCAGCAGCAAATTGAAAATCAGCAGCAAATGTTGGTTGCCAAGGTAAGTTTTGAGATGAAAATAGAGAAAAGATTTTAGGGCCTTTACTAACTTTCTCTCTGTTGTGGTCAGTGTGATTGATTATGCTCAATACACAGGCACTAAGCACAATGTCAAGTATTCCTCCCTTCCCCCACCTGACAGGGTAGGGCTCCTGAGGACTACATCTGACTGCCAGAACTGGAAACTTCTTAACATTTTGTAACTTTCTTTTCACCTCTGAAATAAATTTTCTCTCCTTAAAAAAAAATTCTCTCCTTGTCAGTCATTTCTCTTCTCCTATTTACACTATGTTCATGTAGGATAAGAAAAAGAAGTTTTCTTAATGGGGTTTAATGCTTGTGCAGTTGATAACTTCCAAAATGGGGCATGATGAAAAAGCAGCTCTCTCTAGGCGCTGTGACATTGCAGTGTGGTGGGTCGACTGGCACTGAACTTGGAAGGCTGTTTTGGCTTTATGTTCTTTAGTGAAGCCAAAAGGCTAAGAAAAATTCAAGCCCAGGTTAGAGGAGAAGTTACCTGTTAGGAACATTGACATACAATTTTGTAACATTGTGCAAGCATTTTGAAGGTATTCAAATTATTGCCTCAGTCTGAAGAGAATTTCTAAATTAAAAAAATGCTTGTGGTTTTTTTTTTTAATCCACTGAAATCCTATTAAGTACAGGTTACTGTTTACTTCTATGTAAATAATAACATATAGAAATTTAATATAGACCTAGCACTTTGGAGACACTTAATTTTTAAAAATACTCTAGATGTTTAGAATTGAATAATTTGGTGAGCTAAACACAAATATTCTTTTTATAAAATGTTTTCCTCACAGAATCCCTTACTAAAGAGTGTGTAAGAAGTGTTCAGTTTTTTAAAATGTGTAGTTAGTTTTTCATAACCCATCTTCAAATTGGTGAATTTCATTTATGTACTTAGGGGGACTGACTTTTTAGTGTTAATGTTGTCCGAAATAGGTTTTGATATGATTGAAAAGCTTTTCTGTTCCTGGTGTTTTCTTCTACTGATTGTCATTTACCATCATCAATGTGCATATTTTGTGCTTTGTATTATAAAAAGATTATCCTCTTATAAAAAGTGAAAAAACTGTAAGCTATGTTTATTAACCTTTTCAGAAATTCATCTGGAACAAAAGACATACTATGTTATTTGTTTAGTGGTTCTTAGCAAATTAGAAGTTTATCTTGTAGTAGATCTTATCTTTTTCAGTCTAAAATCCTCTGCTCTTCATTTCCTTTGAGAAATTGAGCAGTGTTTCAGGAACTATTTTGTAACAGCAGGAAACCTGTTACTAAAAGCAGGAAATTAATGTTGGAGGGAACTTAACAAATGTATTAGAATGAATGTAGATGAACTTCTTTTAGTAGATTATATAACTATAAGAGTTGGGATTGAGTGTATTTAAGATAATATTCTCCTTGGGTTTTTAAAAAAAATTCATCATAGAAATTGTTATTGTATGTTCACTGTATTTCACAGGTCAGTTTGTATCTAATTAAATTCTTAAAATCATTCCTATCTAGTACCTATAATAAATAATTCAATTTTTTTGTACTCTAACATGCGCAATAATCTTCTTGGCATTTCTTTAATGTATGTAGTTGACCCTGAAATTTTTTGTTCCAGTTGTTTCGTAAATAATAATTTAATTACCTTAGGAAAAACGTCAAAATTAGACTTTCTTCTACTTTCTTTTTGTTAGGAGCAGCGCTTGCATTTTCTAAAACAACAAGAACGTCGCCAGCAGCAGTCTATTTCTGAAAATGAAAAGCTCCAGAAACTTAAAGAAAGAGTTGAGGCCCAAGAGAATAAGCTGAAGAAAATCCGTGCCATGAGAGGCCAGGTGGATTACAGCAAAATCATGAATGGCAACCTGTGTATGTATGATGTTTGCTAATTCAGAGACACCAGGGACTAGGTGTTTTCTTTTTTCTTCTTCTTTCCTTAAATCTAAAATAAATTTCGTTTATGGGACAATTTTAGTAACAAAAATTAATGCTGGATATCTTTTCTCTTTTTTCTTTTTAGTGAGACTAATGATGAGCTATTAGATAGTGTTATAATAGGGTGGACATGGAGTTTGCCTTCTGGCTGAACAATTTATTTCTTTTCTGATCTTGGGCAAGTTACATCACTTCTCTGGGCCTTAATCTTTTTATTAGTAAAATAAGGGGGTTGAACTGACCAGGCCATTTCTGAGGTCCCTTTTAGCTCAAAATACTGTCCTAAGATCATTCTGACCCTAAACATTCATTTATTCTTTGATTCCATACTATTGGTCTTCCTTGTAGACAAAATCTTAATATATAATGAGATCTTTTAATTACTTTAGTAACTAAAAACCTTTTGGATAAATAATCCAAGGCTGTTTTGCCTTAAACTTGATCTGTTGTGAATAGTGAAATGCTGAAATTCTTGTTGAAATTCTCAGACTTTACTAGTAAACACACACACACACACACACACACACACACACAATAGGTAAAATATTGTCAAACTCTCTTTGAAAATTTTTTGACTCTCTTATTTCCTAAGAAAATACATTCCTTGAAAACAGTTTCTTACTTGAATTGTCACCCTTTTTAGTTGGTACTTACCTGGAGCAGTTTTGTTTCTCCATGTTGACAATGTAATAATGTCATGGAGCCAGCTTCAAAGCTGGGAAGACCTGCTTTAAGTCTGTCCTTTAACATATGTTGCTGTGCGACCTTGGCAAGTCACTTGATCTCCTAGTTCTCTGGGCAGATTCCTAAGTGTGAATTACAGAGAAGATGCTGCTGACCTGCTTCCGTAGTGGGAAATTGATTACCCAGGACGTCCCTATACAAATGAAATAGCAGGTCTAGTTCCTATCTATGTGGGCACATTGTTGTAATTAATTGCTGCGTATGTTGTTCTTTGACTCTCTTTTCTTCACTTTGCATTTTTTCATACAAATTTTCCCAAGTTTCTCTGATTCACATTCACATTCCTCATTTCTTATGGTCACTAATATTCCATTGCATTTGTAGTTTGTTCAGCCATTCCTCAGTTATTGAGCACATTCTTTACAGGGTTTTGTTAATATAAATAGTGGTGCTATGAATATTTGTGTATATATAAATTCTTTTTTGGTCATCTAAATCATTCTTGTGGCCCTGGTTGTGAAGTCACTGAGTTAAAGATTATGAACAGTTTGCGTAATTCAAAATTACTTTCCAGATAGCTGAATCAATTCATCACTTCCTCCACCGTGAATTAATATGCTTGCTTTAGCCACAACTTCTCCAACAATGCATTTTCACATATGTGCTAGCTTAATGGATGAGATATTTTAGAATTTTAATTTCTATTTCCTTGATTATAAGAGATTTAGAATGGTAATTAATAGTAATTGGTACTTGTGTTCTTTTGACAAAGTTTGTACCTTGTGACCCCACATCAGTATTGGGCAAAATGATTCAGTCTTAGTTGCTAATTCCTTACAGATTTTGGATATCAGATTCTAATCAGGCATATTCAATGCAAAGGTCTCTCCTCTAAATCTCTCCCATCCCCCCATATATTTCATCTTCTTAGTTTAACAGCATTTTGTGCAGAAATACTTCAGATTTTGTATAATTGAGAATATTTTACCTTTTATTATCTCTTCTGCCCTGTGTCCAATTATTAATGCTTTAATATCTATTATTGTGAAAGCTGTAATTTTGCATTTTCCCCAGTTTTTTCATGGTGTGACTCAGTATTGACTTGACACAACTGTGCTTTTCAGACTGACCCCCCTCTGCCACTAATGGGCATGTCCTTAAGGTAATTAAATCTGTTTCAAAAGTAGAATATATTTTTAAATCAGATAAAAAAGTTTCTTTTTAATCCATCTATTTCATGTCTTTAGTACAGTGGAGCTAATCTAAACTTAAGATCAAGTATGTGCATAAAATTGTACCATATTCATAGAGATTAGGATGTAGAATTGTCAGGTGATAGTATAATCAGCTTTGCTTGTATACAGCAATTACTTTCAAAACTTGTGTTGGTTCTTTTTTATTATATTATTTTAGTTGAATTATTTTTTTCTTTGGGGTGGGGTGATTACAGCTGCTGAAATTGAAAGGTTCAGTGCCATGTTCCAGGAAAAGAAGCAGGAGGTACAGACTGCAATTCTAAGAGTGGATCAGCTTAGTCAACAGCTGGAGGATTTAAAGAAAGGGAAACTCAATGGATTCCAGTCGTATAATGGCAGATTGAGTGGACCTGCTGCAGTGGAGTTGAAAAGATTATACCAAGAGCTTCAGGTAACTTGTTGGAGTTTGTGCCGCAAGTGATACTGAAATAGATAAATAAGCACACTGGAGCAAAGCCAGGGGCACTCCCTTAAGAACAAGTTCTCACATGGTGTATTTTGTAGAATAACTGAATGTGGTGGATCAATGATTTTACTGGTATAAGGAAATCTGGATATAGAAATTCCCTTTGTCTGAAACTCAGAGTCCTAGAGAGATTGACCTGAGGCAGTGATAGAGGAGTGATTGGCCCAGAGTCACCTAGATACTATATATCAGAGGTAGCAACTGAAACCAGCTCTTCCAGATTCCCAGGATGAGTATAAAATTTGATGCTCACTCTCTGATTTACTATTTAGCTATGTAAAAATGTAAAGTCATATGGTATCAGTGTCGCCTTGTACACTAAATTTTAATGTGACTCTAAGGAATTCAACAATAATTTGAATAATTGAAAATCATGAGGAATTTTTTTTTGAAAAACAGTTATTAAAATTATTTTAAATTAGTTGCTTTACTTTTTTCCATAAAACATATACCTTTATCATAATTTTCAAATTAAGTTATAATATTTAGCCAACTGTTATTTTTCATCTTTGCATTTCCAGTAACTTTTATATAGTAGGCATTTAATAAGTATCTGTTGAAATGAATTAAAGTAATAGAGCAAAAGGAAATAGCAAGATATCTTTTGCAGAGCTTAATTGTTTAAAGTGAAGTGTGTGATCATGTGGAAAATGAGTGACATTTAGGTAGACTTTCCTAAAAATACTGAAATTTATGTAGTATTATGTCTTATGCATAGAGAGTGAGAGTCACTATGAGACACTTCAACTTTGTATAATAAATGAGTTGATTGACTAACAGAAAGAATTCTGATCCAACTGCTTCACAGTACAGACCCAGTGGGGAAAAATATATAGATCATTTTTCACTTGACCTGTATTTTCAGTGCTTGCTTTGTGTTCTGTGAACTATGTGAATACTTAGAGATGTCTTCCTAAGGACTCCTTGTGGGCTTCCTTTTATGTAAGTATGAAGCAGTTAGCATGTCAGTTACATCTACATAACTGTATACCTGGACCTAATCTAAGCATGCTACATACCAGAACTTAATATCATCTTTAGTTTTTTTACTTCTCATGGAAATGAAGACTTAATAACCTTTTTAAGTAATTAAAATTGCAAAAATTGTACCTTTTTCTTTTTTTAAGATACGGAATCAGCTTAATCAGGAACAGAATTCCAAACTCCAGCAACAGAAGGAGCTTTTAAATAAACGTAATATGGAGGTTGCTATGATGGATAAACGAATCAATGAACTTCGTGAGCGTCTTTATGGGAAAAAAATTCAGGCACGTCAAAAAGAAAACATTCCTGTAAGATAAACTTTCACAAAAGGCCCATCTCCAAATTGTACATTTTTTTCTGAATTAAATTACCTCCTATCTCTACCCCCCCAGTCAGTAAAAATCATTAAAAACAAAAATGCTCATTTGCCTATTGGTGGCTTAGGGAACCTTAAAGCCATGGGACTCCAGTAGCAGAGCCTGGCAGCAGAGGTTACTGATGACAGTATAGCATCTAAAACCACTGGCCAAATAAAGGAACCCTGTGTTTCTGCTCTCTTCTGACTTGGACATACTCTGACCCTTCTCTGTCCTCGTATTCTGTCCCCCTTTTCACTTTGCCACTGTTATTTTTTTTCCTCCCTCTGGTGTCTTCCTTCTCTGTCAAAAAATAGAGTGCCTGGAAGTGGCACCATAGACACTGCTTGGTACTGAGGACCAATTCTTTTATTTTCAGTTCCTCTTGTGTGGAGTAAGTGGGAAAAATTGCATGTAACAGAGAATTAGTGGCATCCAAGTCACCAGTGCCTTTCTCTTAGGAAAAACATCAGTGGGGCCAAATCCTTTCAGCTTCCAACACCAGTAGTTGCTCTGTCACCAACTCATGTTCCCTGTCAGGTTGGTGGCTTGGCACTGCCTCTCTGGATAGGCAGGAAGTGGAGAATGAGGGTGGAATTTGGAGGAAGAAGTCATTGCTTTCAAATTCTCTTTGTTGTTGGCATCTTCATAAAGTCTGCCCACTAGATTCATGGCCATTAAGTTGACTGTGCTTTTGAGGGATACCAAGAAACCATGAACAGCTTTAGCAATGACATATTTGATTTCCATTTCCTTGATGAAGGATATTCTAAACTAAAAAATAAAGTTACAGAAGAATTTTCTTCTGATAATAAAGATCCCTTCTTGTCATTAACCTTGGGGAAATCCTAAAGGAATATCTGAGGTATACAAAGCTCCCCTTCAGCTAACTCCTCTATATGCTGTCAAATATATTGACATTTCACTATAATGATGACACTTGCTACAAGAGGAAAAGTATATGATTGTGCTAAGACTGAAATACAATTGATGCTAAGTTTTGGGAGTACTTCCAGAGAGAATAATCTGTGCAAATCCATGCAAACAAGTTTCACAATTTAATGTGTGCTGCCAACAACACAGTAAAGATGATTACATTTTATGGTGAAGTAGGCAAAGTTGATTTTGTGAATTGCCACTGATGTCTCCAAAGCTCTGTGTTGTCTCAAGTGTTAAATATGTTAAATCTTATAATTGGTAGGCTGTACCTTGAACAGGCAAGAACTGAATACTGATGTTGTTGGAATCCAGCTTTCATGTGAAAAATGATTATACTGATCCCAACACTTTGTCCAAGTGGTTTCTGATGCTTGATGTGTCCTTGATATGGGTACAAGGTTTGAGGAAGGGAGGGGAAGAGTTTTTAACCTCATATTTGCAGTGGCTTTCTTAATTCTGAAGATGTTAAGCTTAAATTTAAAAAGATTAGCATTGGACAAATATTTGACTTTTGATGCTGGAATGAGAATTATAGCTGAATCAGGCAGACAGTGTTGCATCAACTTTTGTGTTTGATCTCAGAAGAGAATTATAGATTTGTGATGGAAGATAGTTGTTTAGTTCTATAGTAAAGAAACAACAGTTACATTATCATGACCAATGACTAATATTGGGTCATGGGGGAGTTTTTTCTTTAAAACTAATTTTTTTAAATGTTCATTTTCAAACTTTTTTCCTAGTCATTGTAAGAATTCAAATATACCAATAGTGACAAGAGTACGAGACAAAAAAATAGCTAAACCAAACAACTTATAAATTATTGTGCTTGTAATTGTACATTTCTGTTACTGATTTAATTTTTAAGAGGAGACTCTTCTGTTTTTTTCTGGCCTTTCCCAGTGTAATTACAAAAAAGTAGAAATTTTATTTTGTATTATCAGATATTATTCTCATACATATTCTAATGTGTTCTAATGATTACTACTTAGTATTTCCATATATACATGAATTCCTAAATATGAAATGGCCTTTGTTAGTATGGAGAGATTCAGCAGCAGAATAATAGTCTAATATTAATCTAGTATCTTGATTTCTCTTATTTATTTCTTAGCTCCATGTTCACACTAATCATTCCTTCTCTTTTTCTACATATAGTTAAATCGGGTTAATGGAACATCATCACCACAGTCATCTTTGAGTGCATCTGGCAGAATAGCGGCAGTGGGGCCTTATATACAAGTTCCTAGTACTGGAAACTATTCCGTACCAGGTGATCCGGTAAAGCCACAGTCTCTCACTATTGCTTCAAATACGGGTCATGGAAGATCTAAGTCTGGTAAGTAGAATTGACCCTCTTATTATTGGGAGAAACCCTGAAACTTTTAAGGGGATAATCCTACAAATGGAGGTTTGAATGGCATTTTCAGTATTCTGATGCTGAGGTGTAGATTTCTTGTTCTTTGTTAGCTGTTAGTTGGGGAAGTATGGATAGAGATCTGGGACTTCAGGAGGACTTGGGTTCAAATCCTGTCTCAGATGCTCACTAGCTGTGCGATCCTGGTCGATTCACTTAATCTCTCTGTGCCTTACTTTCCTCATTTGTAAAAGGAAGCTGGGTTTAATGGGCCTCTAAGGTACCTTCCCATTCTAAACTTCCTTATTTCTTTTTTTTTTGTTTTTCTCTATGGTTAATTATATTTCTAGAGTATCATGCATATGAAAATGTCTGACATCTTTTGAACTAGATGACCAGTAGACATCTTAAACTCTACATGTCTAAAGCCAAACTAAGTATCTTTCTTCCTAAACCCTCCCCCACTCTTCTCTCTTCCCTTTTACTATAGAGGGCAATACCATTCTCCCAGTCCCTTAGACTCACAGTCTAGGAGTCATCTTGGATTCCTCGATATTCTCCCCAAGTGCTTGCCAAAGCCTGCTGATTTCATCTTTGCAACATCTCTCAAATATGTTCCCTTCTTTCCTCTGACACTGCCACCGGTCTAGTATAGGCCCTCATCACCTCACACCTGGATTATTGCAACAGCCTGATGATATATTTGCCTCCCTCGAGTCTCCTCTATTCCAGCGCCCACCCTCTATTCTGCTACTAAAGTGATTTTCTTAAAGCAACAGTCAGATTATGTTACCTGACCTAGTCAGTAAATTCCATTGATTTCCTATCATTTTTAGGAGCAAATACAAAACAAAATATTCTCTATGACATTCAAAGCTCTCTGTAATGTTGTTCCCTTTTACCTTTCCAGTCTTTTTAGAGCTTACTCCCCACTCCCCACCATGTACTCTTTGGTTTGGTGACACTGACACTGACTTCCTCGTGATTCCACTACCTGTTGGCTCTGGGCATTTTCTCTGACAGTCCCGCATGTATAGAATACTCTCCCTCCTCCTTTCTACCTACTGACTTTTCTGGTTTGCTTCAAGTTGCAGCTATACAGGAAGCCTTTTCCCCAAACCTCTTAGTTCTAGTGCTTTTCATTTCTTAATTATAACTAGTTTGTACTGTACATGGCTTGTTTGTGCATGTTTATTTGCTTGTTGTCCCTCCCATTAGATTGTGAGCTGCTTGAAAGCAAAGACGGATTGTCTTTTGGCCCCTTTTGTATCCCCAGCACAAGCTGTGCCCATTGTTTGGCATATAGAAGATACTTAATGAATGTTTATTGATTGACTGTATGTGGCTACTGCATTCATTCATTTGATAAACTGTGATTGCCAAAAATGTCATTTATATATTTTTTCTCTGTTATTAGAAATAGACCTGTTTTTAGGCATACTAAAAATACACAAAAGTGAATCCATTTCCAGTGTGACTGTGGAAAAACGACTTTTTTTTTTTAAAGTCACTGGAACATGGTTTCTGATATGATTGCAGAAATTGTTTTTTAGGGTACAACACATTTATTTTTATGTAGTTTGGCTGATATGTGAGGAAATGCCTATACTTGCTACTGACATGACTTTTGAGACTGCCCTGTGCAATAAATATAACAAATTACCTGAATTATTGTGATCAGAGAGTATCAAAATAAGTTTTATGGTCCTGTTGTACCTGTGGCAACATTCTAAACTCTCTTTAAGCATTTAGCGGTATCAGCCTTCTCCTTTGGGATATTATTTCTTTCTGGGCTTTCATGAGACTTTTTATACTCCTGTTTAGCTATACCTCCCACTTTACAGCTGTGGATAGGTACCTCTGAGTCCTCTCGTCTGGGATTTCATCAGTTCCTATTATTTCAGGCCGATGAATTGCAGACTTGTTATAAGTAGCAATAAATAAATTATCTCTTGAACTTCAAGACTGCATCACCAGCTTCCTAGTGGACATTTCCAACAAGATTTCAAACTACCTGTCCAAAAGAACTCATTTTCTTTACCCTTAAGAATCTATCCTTTTGACCTTCCCTATTGCTGTCATGGGCATCATTATTTTTCCAAAACCTTAGAATCATTCCTGACTCCTCCTTCACCCTCCATATATCCAGTTAGCTGCCAGGGTTTACCAAGAGTGTTTCTTGTATGCATCCCCTTTGTCTCCCCTACACAAGTATCACTCTAATTTAGGCCTCATGTTGGAGTAGGCTCCTGTTTGATCTCCTTGCCCCATACTTCACACTTCTCTAATCTATCCTCCTGACAGCTTCCAAAATGATATTCCTAAAAGCACAGATTAAGCATGTCCTTCACTTGCTCAAAAAATTCCTGTTGCTTTCAAGGTAAAAACATAAATGCCTCTGGTTAACCTTTGTTGCCTATCACAATCTGACGTCAGCCTGTCTTTACATGTTTATTACACATTATTCCACTTCATGTATACTGTAGTCCAAACCGGCCTACTGCTTCTTACAAATGACATTTTACCATATATATTGATGCTTTTACACTTTTGCCCTGTGCCTGGAAGATACTCTTTCCTCACACATTCTCCTTGGCAAGCTCAGCTCAAGTGCTACTTTCTGAATCTGTCCCTCCTGGTCACTAGTTCACCTCAAATACTATAAATTTACTTTTTCTTCTAATAAGTATATGCTAAAAAAATTTTTCCATATACATTGATGATGATACAGATTTATGATCAATAGATCATATATGTTGAGTTCTTTTCCCCAGTGAAAGATGGATTTATGTTGGTTTGTTTCTGTTTTCTTCCTTAGTCCACCTTCTGACAGTGTCCTATGTTTGTGAAATAATTGGAAAGAATAAGGAGTCTGATCACATGACTAGAATAGAATAAAGCCAAAGTTGCCTACCTAGGAATATAATATCCCTGGGATATGGTTCTTACTTGCGTTGTGCCCACACAAAATCCTGTTAATATCAGCATTTACATGCAATTTCTGCGGGTATGCTATTTTGGACTTTGGAGTGCTGTATTTATTTTGCATACTTCCATTGACAATATCAAATTAAGTAAATCTTTACCAAGTGCCCGCTCTGTTCTGGCAGAGCTTTTGCCTCTCCAGAGCGTTTGTGCGGTAGGGGAGGTGGGCTTTTTATGTAATCAGTCATTTGTTTCTTGCTTTCCTGATCCACATTTATCAGTATCTTTCATTTCAAAGTAATAAGCACTTCTAAGGGTATTGTTGGTGGACACGATTTCATTTCTTTTTCATGTCCTATTATATTCCCTCCAGGGAGGAAAAACAATACAGAAAAATGCTACTGAGCCACAACAGATCTTATTTTAAATTTCTGCTTTAGAAGTTAATCACAATACTTAATCTTTCTGTTACGATTAATGTGAGTTAGCTATTAGGTAATCCACTTAAGAAGATGATTTGGAATAATATGGACTCCGGAAAGTCTTAGACAAGTTCTTGGCTAATCATGAATCCATGATAAGAAATCTTGGTATCTAGGGGCGCTCGTTTCTGATTCCTGCTTTCTTGACTCTTGTGTCACACAGATGGTCATAGTAAACGCCAGGGGCCTAGCTCATGGACAGTGTCAGATCTTGATGTTGGACCTGACTGCAGCTCCTCGCATCACTCTGCAGACTCTGCAGTGTACTTTGTAAACTGTATGTCAACCAGAGAATCTTGGGGGAGGCTTGGGGAGGCTTATGATCTGCTTTGATTTATATTACATTAACAATCACTTTTCCTTTCTAAACTGATAAAGGTCTAATACTCACTGAACCTTGACAAGTTCTTTTTAGAAAAAAGTAAGAGCATGAAATATTTCAAGAATGAAATCAGCAGACAGATGTCTTAGAATGAAAGCAAACAAACTGTGAGAAACAATATGATTTAACTAAGTAAATATGGATACTGAGATAGGATGGAGACTTGATTAGAAAGTAGGATTTACTCAACTTGAAACTAGGTTTTTTCATGTAGCCTTGGGTATTACTGGCAACTGATAAAATCCTCCATTAGGCTCATTCACACATATAAATTACATTTTATTGTTCATGCACACGTTAACTCTTCAATTTATACTACAAAATATGACATATAAATGTTGTTTAATACTTAACATAATTTCTACCTTTCATGAAACTACCTAGGTGCAGAAAGCACCAAATAAATAATCGAGTCATGATTTCCTTTGAAGGAAACCCTTGAAAGAATGACCAGATGTTAGCATCCTGTCATCATGTAATTCTTCTCATTCTGCTCTGCACATTTTTTAAGTGTTAGCTGGAACTCTTAATTTGGATACTTCAGAATTTTAATAATTACAGCAAACATGTATGATATATCTTCTGCCCTAGGTACTGCAAAGAACATTTCTTAACTTTTGGCAGGTAGCAGGGAACAATATATATAATTAAACTCTGGATTTGTGTCATTGATTCATTTAACGTGTAGAGCACTACACTATAATATACATTTGGTTCAGGGTAAAAAACAAGACACAGACTCAGATGAAGACTTAATAATTAAATCCTAAATAATGAGTGGGTCAAAGAACAAACCATAGAAATAATTGATATTTATATGAAAGACATTGACAATTATTGAAAGAACGTAGTAGAATTTCTAAGATACAGTCAAAGCAGTCCTTGGTGGAAAAATATATCCCTAAAAAATATATTATCAAAATAGAAACTGAGATAATTAATGACTTTGTTATGAATTTTTTAAATTTATCCAACAAAACTCAAGCACAAAAGAGTAGATATTTAAAATACAGGAGAAATAAATTAGAAACCAAAAAACTATAAAAGCAAAAACCATTCCCCCACTAGATATGTGGTCAGAGGATATAAAGAAACAGTTCTTCAAAGCAGCACCATCTACTAAATAAATATATGAATGCCCCAAATTACCAATAATAGAAATATAACTTAGAACATCCCTGAACTTATACCTCAGATCCCATCTTTTTAACACCAGTGTCCTTTTGGTGATTTTGTATGTCTGGAATCATGGAACATCATAGTGTTAGAAGACTCAACATTGTGAGGAACCCAAAAAACAGGGAAAAGTTGTATGATGAATATAAATAGGTCACATATTACCAATGATGACTTGCATTTAAAAACTTTTGAAAGGTATCATGCAGGAAAAATTTATGATTGGAAAAGTTAGTGGGCTGGACACGGAGCGAGAATGAAGAACGGCAGGTGGATAGCTGAGATGTTATGCTGATCTCTTGTCAAATATTAAATGACTTAGAGCAAAGTCTACTTTTCATTAAGTAGATTCTCTGCGAAAGATTTCATGGAGGATAAGAAGGCACTAAAATGTTGGAAGAAGCATCAATGTGAATGATATCTGGGTCCTTTTTGAATATCAAAGGAGAACACCATATTACTGAAACACTCTTTATCTTCCCTTTATGAACTCTTTTGTCCATCTTCTTTCAAAATGTTTTTTACACAAAAGCTTTTGTAGAGGAGGCAAGTGGAATGAGAGTTCTTATTTCACATATCTTGAGCAACTAACCCCTTCTAACTCATTAACAGCTTGTACTGTCTCCATCTCAAAAAGATGAAAACAGAAATTTAAAACCACCTGAAGATTTTTAACTTTGAAAACACACACACACACACACACACACACACACACATACACACACACACACACACATTCTCTCTCTCTCTATTCATCCTTTAGTTCTGTACAGCATTAGCTTCATAGATGTTGCATACTCAGGAAATGATGATTTACAATTACCTATTACTTTAAGGTTTACACCAAACCTGGGTGTCAGCTAAGTATGTGACATATTTAAAGTGACATTTCCCTCAAACTTCCAAAGGCTACTTAAGAATTTATGACAGTGTCATATTGACTTTTATCATGGTTTGGAAAATAACCATCTTTCTGTGGTGATTTTTAGTAAATTTCCTGAAAATTAGAGACTTGAGAATTCTTTCCAATTACTACAGTTAAATCATAGCATTCTTTAAGTAACAATTGCTTTTAATATGATTTGATCTTTTTTGTCTTTTGATTTTTTTTTTGGCATCTAGAAATTACTTCAATATATTGATATTTTCAACAGATTAAGCATAACAATTTAAATCCCATTTGGGAATTTGGAACTGATTTTCTTAAATGTAGATCTTCATCATTGTTTTATTAGTTTTAATGTGTTTTTACCTATACTTTGGTGGGGGAAGGGAGATTGGAGGACAGGGTGGGGAAGTTAAGGATTTCTTAAGACACTTGAGGTAAGTGAGAATTTTTCAGTTAACTTATAAAACACTTTCACTTCTTAATGAAGTGACCTTTGCAGCTGCCTCTACTTTTTTGGTCTTATTCTCTTGGTGATTCCCTGAAAATTTCAGTGCTAAAAGCAGTCCTAACTTTGCACTTAATGCTTGTCTACTATTATTTCAAAGATGATTTAGGGCACAGTTTTGATAATTTGTGATATTGTCAGTCTAAGTTTTTTTGATCATTTAAACTTTAGCTTATACAGCACAATTCTTTCCAACATATTTAAGATAATGAGTAGCATGATATATGCCTGGTTGGGGAGCAGTTTTCCTTTTTCTGCTAAATCAGACACTGAGATCGATGATCTGCTTTGGATTTCTGACCTGGTGTTTCCTACTTTGGAATTAAATAATTATTTTAAATTAGTTGAATTACTTGTTAAGAATAAGCATGGCTAATCTTAAAATTTTTTTTTAAGCTAATGATGGAAACTGGTCAGCATCAAAACAGAACTCTAGCACTTCAGTGAAACCAATTCCAACAGCTAATGTGGAATGGAAGGAGTCGAACATGGATGGGGCTTTCAAGCAAGTAACAATATCAAGCCAGCCTCTCCCCTTGTCAGCGTTAGCAGGCAGTGAAAAGCTGGTATGCTGGTTTTCATCTTTATGTGCTAAACTAACCTCTTGTAACATATTTTAATTGATTATTTTCCTTTTGAAGGAAATATTTCCCGAGAATTGTCTGTATGTCAGAATGTGGCTTATTTTCATATTCTTTCATGGCACCTAAAACTATTTTGTATGAGGATAATTGATATCATTTATTGCTTATTCTGTAGTTTTCATTGCCACAAGATTTCTCCAATAGACTTAGCCTCGTTTCTTAAAATAAGTATGAAGGGGCAGTTTGGTGCAAAGGAGGGGCATCAGGAACAAGGAGTTGAAGGTCTGGCCCCAGCTCAGTCACTACCTCTGTGGACTTCTATCAGTTCCCTTATTTTCCAGGGCTTTTACTCGCTTTATCTCTACAATGAGGGTCTTGGACTGTTGATGACAGAGGACCCCGCTGAGGTCTAAAATGAGAGCATGCTCTTCAGTAACAAAAGCACTGAGCTCTTGGCTCACACAGCTAGTCACAAGCTGACTGGCACATGATGTTGTAAGCTAGGTTTTATGTTACATAACTCCCTGGATCACAAACCACAAACTGAACTCTTCCGGTGCCGTGGTTGGGGAAGGTCTTAAAGCATTCTGTGCTTTTGAGCTGTTTCTCTTTTGGTTTTGGAGTATAGACTACATTGAAAAACCTGTCATGCAGTCAAATTGCTCGTTCTTCAGATTAGTTTCAGTTTGTAATTTTTATTTTATGAAAGTGGCTAAGAACATAAGTTCTCTTTTTTAATCCATTTGGAAAAATATATTCCTTGTCATTAGGTTACATTTATAGAGTGACTTCATGTTTACAAAATCCTTTATAAAGAGCAGTCAAGCAAAGACTTGTTTATAAGCCTTTTCATACTGGACCTGATTCTTGTGGTCTGATGGGAACAGAAGAACCATTTCTTTTTCCTTTCATTAAGTCATTAGTGCCAGTATGTTAGAGTACTATTTAGTAGAGTCAGTGATACCCTAATGACTTCAGTTAATAAATTGTCAAAATGAAACAAGTTGTATAAAATCTCTTCCCTTTTCACCAACAGATTAGGTCCATGCGATAGAACCCCTTTCTTTTTGGCTCATATATGTACCATTAATATGTTTTCTGGGTAACAAACTGACTTGGTATTGTTTAAAATCTTGCATTTCTCATCTTTCACTCATGACAGGTGGAAGTATGCTTAATTTTTAACAAGCTCTTTTTCATCCTCTCCCTTTCTTTTTGAAATCTAAATTTAGGGCATTGATATTGGGAAAGCACCACCCCCCATTCCGGGTACAAGTAAACAGTTGCCTCCAAACTATGGAACATATCCAAGCCCAGTTCCTTTGGGTCCAGGCTCCACAAATTCTTTGGAACGCAGGAAGGACGGCAGCCTCCCAAGATCTGGCACAGGCATAACTAATCGGCAGAAACCTGCTCCCTTACCCTCTTCAAGCAACATACACCAGCCTAGTTCATCACAACAGATTCAGCAGAGGATTTCTGTACCTCCAAGTCCTACATATCAGCCATCTGGTCCTCCATTATTTCCATCTGGAGATGGCAGGCCTGATCTCCCATTGACTGTGGCTATTAGACCATTCTTGGCTGACAAAGGATCAAGGCCTCAGTCTCCCAGAAAAGGACCTCAGACAGTGAACTCAAGTTCCATTTATTCCATGTATCTTCAGCAAGCTACACCTCCTAAGAATTACCAACAGGCTGTCTATAATACTCTAAATAAGTCCGTTAAAGCAGGTAGATTGTATTCATATTATTTTTTCCTTGGCAGAAAAAAAAGTTGTGCTCAAAACTTTATAATTAACATTTATAGCTTAATATTTTGTTCTTGTGTCATTTGAGGTTACATATTCAGATATGGGCTATGGAATGAGGTGGGGAGACTGGGGAGAAAGTACATTTAAAGCAGTCCTGCAAATTGATAATGAACACATATACCTCATTATCTGTCCAGCTTCTAGTCTACATTCTAACTTCCTTGAAGTTCAATCAGATGGACATAGAGCAAAGCTCCTGAACAAGTGAGGTTTTAAAAACTTTTATCTTACTGTGAAAAAGTTCTCATGTTTTATTTTCTATCTTTGCATTTCTTGAATGCCGAGATGTTCTTCTGTTTCACTGCTACAGTGGCAGAGACTTCTAGGATCAATACCTGAAGCAGCGGGGATAGGAGCAGAAAGTTCTTTTCCCTTCTTTATTGTGGTGCAAAGGGCTGCTACCATTACATGGGAGGAGAGGAGGCAAAAGAGCCTCTTACTAATACGAGCCATTCCCTGGACCAAAGGATAAGGAAGGCATTAGTTTAGGTTCAATTTACTTCATCTGCCTAGTGAATATACTGAATTCAGGTACTGCAGGGATTTCAATGAGTTTTTTCAAGGTATCCAGGAGAAAAATTGGCAGCATCTCAGTAAATATCATGTTCTTATCCTGACCACAGAGAAACCCATAGTATGTCAGGTCTAGTGTGAGACCTGACAAGGTAGGGGGAGATAAGGTTTCTGGACTTGTAGGAGGTTGAGAGGTGGTAGCTATCTACTGGGTATTCAGAGTAGCTGGTCTAGCTCAGGAATCTAAGGTACCATTGGGAGCCAAGGTTTTCATAGAGCATCCTAGAAACCCAGGTATGTCAACAGGGTGATTCTTCTATTGCTTCTTAGATGAATAGAGCCCACAGGTTTTTGTGGGTTTTTTGAGAGGGAAGAATTCTGGCCAAGGGTCGAATTTTCAGAAGTAGTTTTTGCAGGTTTATTATTTTTTTCCTTATGGAATACCCTTCATGCATTAAAATGGAATTTTATTTACATTCAACTTAGAACAAACACATCTGTTGTGTAATGCAATAGTACATCTGTTTCCTCTCTTCCCCTCTCTCCTTTCTCCATCTTCTTTTTGTCTCTCACTCTATGATTTTCTTGGCATGGGGAATCCCCAGTGAGGAAACTCCCACAACTATTACACAATGGCACCTTACCCTGCAACTTTTAGACTTAAAGTTTTTCAGGTTTTTTTTTTTTTTAACCTGTACCTGTGATTCACTGGTATAGGACACTTCCAGTGAGGAATTTGCCCTGGCATTGACTTGTCTGAATCTTTCTAGTCCCTGGAAGTGAACACTTCTGTTCTTCATTAGTGACTACACACATGGTGGGGACGGTGTCACTTGAAATGCCCTTCACTTTGCTTCTTGTTTCCTTCAGTTTATGGGAAGCCCGTCTTGCCATCTGGCTCCACTTCTCCTTCACCACTGCCATTTCTTTATGGGCCTTTGTCCTCAAACACATCGCAGCCACAGCCTCCTTCTGAACTTACTGAGAAAGATCAGGACCAAGAAAATATCCCACCATCTGGTGAAAACAGTAATGTGGAAAACATCCCTCGGCCCCTCAGTCCCACTAAACTCACCCCTATCGTCCACTCGCCACTTCGATATCAGAGTGATGCGGATCTGGAAGCTCTGAGAAGGAAATTGGCCAATGCCCCTAGACCCTTAAAAAAACGCAGTTCCATCACAGAGCCAGAAGGTCCTAGTGGACCTAATATCCAGAAATTGCTGTATCAGCGCTTCAATACCCTTGCTGGCGGGATGGAAAGTGCACCTTTCTATCAACCAACCAACTCACAGGACTTCATAGGCACTTTAGCAGATGTTGATAATGGGAACACAAACACCAATGGAAATCTAGAAGAACCTGTTCCTGCACAACCTACGGTTCTTCCTTCTGAAGAACCTCCACCATCATCCGATGCCAATGATAACGAATTACCCTCCCCTGAAACTGAGGAACTGATTAGCACTGAAACGACCAACCAAGGCCCCGAGACCACAGAGGACAACAATAACAACGTAGCTGTGTTCCCAGCCAGTGAGCAGGCACCCCACCCCACGGTGGAGGCCAGTTCTCCGCGGGAAGATGAGGCCCCTGCTCCCCTGGCTCCTTCCCCTGCTGGTCTTCCAGTCACTTCGACAACGACGACAACGACCACGACAGTGAGTGACCTGCAATGATCTTTTTCAAGAGAACCTTGTGCTCAGGGGTCCCTGGCCTATGGGCCAGGGTAGGTTACAAGGGCTTGGGGAAAAGCTGCGTATATACCCTCCTCTTCCCAGGCATATCCTGCCCCTGGTGGGGACACACATCAGCCAAGGAGATTCCGCTCCATTCAAAAAGTGGTTATTAAGTGTGTGCTCCACGTAATGGCCCTGTGCTAGGGGCTGGTAGTACTGTGACAGTAAGGAAATAGACCCTGCCCCCAAGGAGCTTACATTTTGCTGAGGCATTCAGTATGTGCTCTGATGAGTAAGTAGGATATGATTTGAAGTGGTAAATATGATTAGTATCAGGGAGAGAACCAGGAGTTTCTGAGGTGGCGCTTTCCATGTTGGGTGATGAGGATTCTGAGAGGAAGAAATAAGGAAGTGTGTGTGAGCCATGGGGAATGGGCAGGGCCAGTTAACATGGAAATGGAGATGGAAAGTGGAGTTCTAGTTTGGCAGGAACATAGGGTGTGATGTGAAAGAGATCTGGAAAAGCAGATTTGATGCAGATTGTGGAGGGCCTTAGATGCCAAGCTGAGAAGTCTATATTTTGTCCTAAAGGCAATTGAAACCATGGAAGAGTTTTGAAGAGCATGTGAGAGGGGGTGACATGGTTTGATCTGTTTCTGATAGCCAGTCACCTTCTTTACCAGGTGGCATTAGTTACTGTGAGGATGGCCTTAAAAAGAGAAGGGAATGACTTCAGAAAACTCGACACCATTCAGGCAGAGAGTCTTCACCGGGATATTGTCTGTGGGAATAGAAATAAAGGGATGGACATGAGAGAGAATGTGGAGGTGTAACTGACAAGGCTTGCAGCTGACTGGATACTGGGGATGAGGGACAAGTAGAGGATAACTTCAGGGTTATGAACCTGGTTGATTGGGAAGATGCAGTGCCCTCACTGGAAACAGGGATATTTGAGATGGGGAATAGAATTCATTTTATATTGTGGGTATGTTGTGTTTGAGATACTTGTGGGGTGGAGAAAGCTTGGGGATACTTGAGGAAACTAGGGAAAGAGTCATCTATAGAAGGACAGAGAGAAAGAGGAAATGAGTCCAGGGGCAGTCTGCTAAGAGAAAATAGAAGGAATCAAGCACAAGGTCTCCAAATTGCCTTCCAATTCTAAATCTTCTGTCAGAGGAGGCAGAACTGCATAATGCCTAATGGCCTAATTCTAACATTCTAAAACTAAGTGTATAACTATATTCTTGGTTTTTTCTTGTTGAGCTCAGTAAGCTGTCCAGTTTTTTTTAAAAAAATAATACACTTATGTTTATTAATGATCCTTCCAGTTTTAAATTCTTTGATTTAAAATTTACAAATTGTCATATGTAGTAAGTCCATAGAAGTTTGGTCAGCTGGTCAATAGGTATGGGTTTGGAGAGAGAGCGAGCAAAGTCTCTTGGCAGCCCAGGCAGAGAGAGGAGGAAGATATGCCAGATGAAGGGGTGGGGAGAAGAGCAAAGGTATGAAAGCCAAAAGGCAGTTTTGTAGAATCATCCAGTTTGGCTGCTAGATGGAATATCTACTTGGGAACTAATCAGGGATAAGAAAAGAAAGACTGTGCATGGTTATTGTGTAGAGAGCTTTGAATATCAGAGTAAGTGGTCTGGTCTTGATCCAGAAACGTGGGGTTTAAAAACCCTGGAGTTACTTGATAAGAACTTTGTATTTGGAAGATAAAATGATAGAATAGAGCTCTTCTAGCCCCAAATTCTATAATCTTTACATGGCCCTGCAAAAGACTTGATAGGAAAGAGAGAAGAGCAAGATTTTGGTTGAGAGACTGTTCAGTAGTCTGTGGTAGTGGTAGGGGGAGTGAGAAGGGATGGTACTGATGGGAAAGAGACTGTATATGTAGAACTGGGAGGTACCTGATGGGATGTGGTAGATGAGAGAGGGAGGAGTCCAATCACTCTAGTGTTTCCAGTTCCTCTATAAGGACTTTTGTTAACAATCGTTGAATCAAAACATATGTTTACTTCCCAGCAGATTAAACGTACTAACCTGAAGAAACCAAATTCCGAACGGACTGGTCATGGACTGAGAGTAAAGTTTAATCCTTTGGCTTTGCTCTTGGATGCATCTTTAGAAGGGGAATTTGATCTGGTGCAAAGGATAATCTATGAGGTGAGCCTCTAAGCATTAAGAGCCTTTCATTATTCTGGGGGCAATGAGAAAAGGATTTTTGTGCCTTCACAACAGACATCATTTCTCTTAGGTGGAAGATCCCAGCAAGCCTAATGATGAAGGCATCACTCCTTTACATAATGCAGTGTGTGCTGGCCACCACCACATTGTGAAGTTTCTGCTTGATTTTGGTGTTAATGTGAATGCAGCTGACAGTGATGGATGGTGAGAGTATTAACTTTTTTATTCCATATAAGACTCTTTTCAAATTGATTTTAAAAGTTGACTTGTAGAGATTTTCATGTGTGAGGACACCTTTTCGCAAACTTGTTAGTCCTTCACTAAGGAATCATATTATAGTGGGAGAATGGTAAGGACATCAGATTTGTAGTAAGAAGACACACACTCAATCCTTATTCTGCTTCTTGCAGACTCTATGGTTGTGATTTCACTTAGCCCCTCTAAGTTTCCATATTTATAAAATGAAGGTTTGGATGATATTGCTAAGCTGCCATCGGCTAATATTGTAAGGTGCTTATATAAATGAATTACTGTCCTTAATAATTCTGTCAACACCTGTTTCAAAACTGATTAATTAAAAGAGAAACTTTTCCAGAAATGTTAGCTCAAACAGTTTGCTAATAGGTTCCATGCCATAATATAGAAAGGATTTGTAATTTTATAAATGTAGGTAAAGTAACCAATAAGGATTGTTGAGTAATAGCATCTTAGAATTTTGAAGGGACCTTTCTGTGTTTAACCTACAGGAAACCACGGACAGAGAAAGGGACTGATAATTAATGGTAGAGGCAGGATGATAACTTTGTGTGTCAGGCGTGCCCTGTATTTCCTATGTCCACATCTATTCATCCATCCATTCATTTGTTCACTCACTATGTCCCCACCTGCATGTGGGAAAACCTGCTTTGCTTTCCTATCATCTGTTTCTCCTCCTCTGATTTCAGGACACCTCTCCACTGTGCGGCTTCATGCAACAGTGTCCACCTCTGCAAACAGTTGGTAGAAAGTGGGGCAGCAATTTTTGCTTCAACTATTAGTGATATCGAAACTGCGGCTGACAAGTGTGAAGAGATGGAAGAAGGCTATATTCAGTGCTCCCAGTTTTTGTATGGTAAGGTCCCTGTCTGTGTGTGTGTGTGTACAAAATCTGTAGACATAGCTTCAACTGTCTTTGAATATTATTACATCTGAAAAGCCTCAGTATTAGTTGAACTTATTATCAACTCAGTCATCAGATGCTAGTAACTTTCTTTTTCAAATGAGACAGGTAAGCACATTAACTTTCTTGTCCAGTTAAGGAGAATGTGTTAAATCTGACTGGGAGGGAAAAGTCCTGTATATCAGAGGAAGGTAAGAAATTGATTGCAGACTAATGGAGAGAACAGTGAAAAAGAAACCAGAATAGGTCAAGGCAAAAGCAACCAAATAGTACAATAGTACAGGGAAAGAGGGGTCCCAGGGCCCAAAGAGAGAGCAGACCTGGTGCTTCCATCTAGAGCAAGGCTGTCTGTGGCATTGCTGTGGCTGCTAGCTACCTCCCAAATATACATGTTTTCAACTTGCCCCTGTTATGAGCAGGGACTAATCCATTCCTGAGAAGAAACAGAATAGGTCAACGGGCAGGGCAGAGAGAGAAGGCTCCAAAAGTAAATAAAGTACAGCTTGTGCTCTCAAAGAGCTACATATTTAGGGGTGGGGAGGGAACAAACTTGATTGGCTTAAGACCTACACCAAGGCAGACTGATATTCTGGTAAAAGAGTGTTGGAGCCTTTAATGTGAGAAAATTAGTCCTAACTCTCCTGCTTGGTAGAGGGTAATTCCAGTTTAATGTCATGTGCTGCCTTTCCTTAGTAGTAGTAAATGGTTCCTGATGCCTATGAACAATGATACAACCCTTATGGTTTTTTCCTTTAGAAAGTTAGATCCCAGGTTTATGATACTTCAGCTTGATGCTTTAGAACAAAGACACAACGCCATAATTTCAGTGAGGCTTCTGTGAATGGTCTACCGTTTTGTTGAAATGTAGGAAAGCTCATTATCCTTTTGAGTGATTCTCATCTGCCCATATCTTACTCATTGTTTAAGCCTCCCTGACCTCTACATGAAGTAACCAAATCTGAACTGCTTGTTTCCTGGCACCATGTGTCAGGTATGTTTCCTGTGTGACTCTACTGAATCTTCATACCTTGAACAGATTGATTCAGTAGTCTGACTTAAGACCATATGTTTCAAATACTCTTGCCTTTTATTTAACGTTTGTTTTTTTGCTAACAGGTGTCCAGGAAAAACTGGGTGTAATGAACAAAGGAGTGGTATACGCTCTTTGGGATTATGAAGCTCAGAACAGTGACGAGCTATCATTCCACGAGGGGGATGCCATTACTATCTTGAGGCGTAAAGATGACAATGAAACAGAATGGTGGTGGGCTCGACTTGGGGAAAGAGAAGGTTATGTGCCTAAAAACCTACTAGGGGTATGTGTCTTGTTGAATATGTTACCTAGTCTTCCTTTTCCTGGAATCTTCTCTGCCTCAATGGCTGAATCAACATTCATGCACTACACATTTAGTATGTGTAAGGTCTTGTGCTAAGTTGAAGATTTACAAAGATAAACCAGACATTATCCTTGTCCTCATGGAGTTTACAACCTGGTGGGTAAGTTGTACCCTCACAAATTACTATGCTACAAAATTCAAAAATGAAGAATCATAGCACTGAAGTTAAAAGGAACCTTTTATGTAGTGCACATCTTGCATGGGAATCCCCTTCCCCATATCATCAACAAGTGGTCAACCAGCCTCTGTTTAACTTGGTCTAGGAAGGGAGAACTTGCCACCTCCTTGGACACCCTATTGCACTTTTGTATGCCTCCTTAATGTTGCCAACTTTCACTTATTAGTGACTCTTAGTTTTGCCCTCTCCCGTTAAGACAGTACAAAGACTAATCTCTTCTACCTGACAGATTAGAGATTGCTAGTAGTACAGTGAATAGAGTGCTGGGTCTTGTGAATCAGGAAGACCCAAGTTGAAATTTAGCTTCATACTGTTAATAACAGTATGGCACTTGATGCCTGTGAAAGGCACTTGACCTCTGTTTACCTCAGTTTCCCCAGCTAGCAAATTGTAGTAATCATAACATCTTCCTCACAGGTGAAAATCAGATGAGATATTTATTTGTAAAAAGGACTTAGCACAGTGCCTGCCACACAGTAGGCATCCCTGGGAATTTCAGTAAACATGTTAACTTAAAAACATATGAGAAGTATAGCTTGAATCAGATCTGAGAAAAATCCACTAAAACTCAGTAGCTGAAAAGGACTTTAGGAATCCACCATGTACCTGGTAGGAAACCTCTTCACAGCATCTGACAGGTGAGCAAAAAAGATCCAACATAGGAAAATCATCATCTTCCCATGTAGCCCATTCCTCTCCTTACCTCATTCTCAGTGTGAAATACTTAGAAATGAATCAGTCAACATTTATTCAGCAGGACTGTTGACACAAAGAATTGAGATAGATAGTCGCTGGCCTCAACAGTTTACAAGAAAATTAAGTGCTTACTACTTACCAGGAACTATGCTAACCCTGGGGACAGAAAAACAGAGTTCTTGCCCTTGAGAAGTTTACGGTCTAATAATAGGCATAAAGGGATAGAGATATCCAGGATTTACATAAGTAATTGATTACAAAAGAAAATTATCTAGATATTGAATGTAAAATCCCCAAATCTCATATTTGCCCTTACTAGGGTGTCAGTGGGCCCTGAGAATCCTGTCCTTTTGGGATGGAGAGAGAGCACTTGAAAACCTTGACAACTCCAGCCCCTTCCACAGCCTCTGATTGTGGCCTTTGGAGGCCACAGTTGCTTTCCCTGGCCTAAAATCATGAGCCATGAGGAAATATATTAAAAACTATTACTTCTTCAAATCCTCCCCTTCAAAAAAGAGTCAACAGTTTGGGATTTGTAACCATAAGGTACCCTATATAGCACCTGATTTAGCCACCTCATTTTACAGATAATTAAACTGAGGCCTAGAGAGGTACAATTAATTTCACACACAATGAGTTTATTGCATAGTCAGAATTTGAGCCCAAGATTTTGTCTCTAGAGCCAGTGCTTTTTCTCCTGCTCTACATTGCCTTTTCCCTCAGCTGATTAAAGAATGAGCAATATGTTTATCTTCTGGTCTCCAGGTCAGATTTGAAATGTTTCTGGAAAGATTTTTTTAGTTGCCTTCAACAAATCCACATCCCCTTTTCCCCAGTAGGAAAAACATATATGTTAAGAGTTTAAAGAGAGGAAGTGCTCTTTAAAAACAAAGACAAGAAAATTTACAATATTTAATGCTATTTTCTTGGGGAAAATAGTTCTACTAGGAAAAATAAAGATGGCTGAAAAAAGCTGGGTTAAGCCTAGTAACACAGTACTTCAGCAGTGGAATTGAAAGACAGTTCTGGGAACTTAGGAGAATGTAGTAAGTTATGTGAAGACAGTTTCTGGATATAGTTCTTTGCCTTAAGAAGGAGAGCTCAGATGTTTTCAGTTTCATTGATAACCTTTTGCTTTTATATCACTAGCATTTTACTGTTATTTTTGGATGTTTAGTTCTTTTTTCCCTCACCTTTTACACAAAGCAAAAACTGAGTTTCTGATGATGTGTCCATTCTAGTAGTCCCTAGTCCCTAGTAGTCTTCTTGAGAGACTATATGTTTTGTTAGGTGTTAAAATCATTTCCCCCTCAATTCAGAGTTGTTTCCTTTTAGCAAGCAAATGGATAGGTTAGTCATCTTTATTGCCTTATTCTAAACTGACATTTGGAGTGGTTCAATCACTTCACAGTCCTGGCTGTGTTAATGTGCTTGTCCTCTCATAGCTTCCCCAATATTGACTGCTACCATTTTTGCAGGCCATTTTTCCCTTTTTTCAGAATAGGAGACTCCTATCAGTGACATCTGATGAAAGATTTTTTTTCTTCTTATTTGAGTTTCTTGATCTGTGTGCATTGATCTTGTTTCTGCAAAAACTAAATTTTACGTAATTCATAGTCTGTGTCTTAGGATCACCTTACTAATGATTAAAAATTATTTTGTGAGTCTTAGTGAAAGGTGTGCAAAACCAACTATCTGATGATGTGTGCATTCTATCCTGGTAGTTTGTCCCTTGTTTTTTTTTTTTTTAAAAAAAAGACCTTTTACTTTATAAGGTGTATTTATTTGCGAAGTATTATAATATATGGGATAAACCTAATTTTTGCCTAACTACTCTTCTGAATTTTCCAGAAGTTATTGGCTACTACTAAGTTATGTTCTTGTATCAAACATTGATTAGTCTGCTGTTTTTTATTGCTTCTGACTCTTGCTGATGAATTCTGATCTATTTTTCTAGTCTTAAACCATTAGCCAGGTGTTTTGATTAGTGCTTTATTACAGTATAGTTTTAGGCCTGATAATATATTTATTTATTTAAGTGCAGAAAAGTGGTATCCAAAAGTTTCAGGTACTATGGGGAGGCGAATGTTCAGCTACAGAGTTGGGGCTACTTCTGCTTTTTTGGAAAGGGTGTTTCACTGCCCTGAGAGGTCCCCTAAAGGTATTACTAATAAATGTCACTTATTAACATACTAATATATTAGTGTTAATTAAGTTTGTTTTATATAATATTTTATTGATTAATTGAATAAATGTCAATTAATTATTGCCATTTCTCATTCCTGTAGCAGTTGTTTCAACTGAATTTTCTTCCTTTCTAGTTATATCCACGAATCAAACCTAGACAGCGAACCTTAGCGTGAAGCTGTGAAGCAAATGCAGTTTTGCTGTTATCAGAAGTCACTGAAGACCTATCCTATCAAGAGAATTGAAGCTGGAGAATCTCATTTTATTGGTGCTCTCATTAGCAGAAGAAACATCTGCAGTTTATAAGTGAGGCCCTTCCTTCTAATCTGCCAGCATTCATGCATGGTACTTGTATGTCCACGAATTCTGTATTTTGCCAATTACACCAAGTCAAAATAAACAAAAGACCTTGAAAACTGTCACCCCTGCTGCCAATGGAAATCCTGTAAACTAGTTGTTAGTTGCCAAAAACTAAATCAAATGTACGTAAAGAATTTCTTACATCATAAAGTGTTATCGAAATACCAGGTGACAGTCATTATCCAGAGTTGAGAAAAGGCATTTTATTTGTGCACCCTAGGCATAGTTGGAAAATTGTCCCAGGGGCTTGAGGCTGACACATTTGGCTTTATTTATAATAATTGGTTCCTTCAAGCCACTGAGAATGAAGTTTTCTGGCATTCAAAGTGTGGTTATGAAGTCCTAATCAAAGCTCCCTGTAGCTTCATGTGTTGTGCTCTCAACTCCTAGTTAGTCCCCATTTTGCTTAATTCTTATGCTAGTAAATTTTTAAAAATAGTTATTATGCATTTTTTCCCTGTTAGCTACTTAAGACAGATTCCTGCAAACTGTATCATGATTTCCCAAGTCGGAAGCTCTCTGTTATAGCACCTTTTCTTGTTTCCCTTTTCCCTCCCCTCTACCCCCATCATCTCTTTATTTACCAAAGGAACTTGACAGTGTTAATTACAAAATGCAGGTGTTCTGTCTTCCATCTAGATTTTGATATCCTGTTTTCCATTTTGTTGTGGATCTGCCAGACTGTGTCATTCACTTCCACTGTTGATTTATTTAAGCGTTTATATATTTCTTTGAGACCTCTGGTATCAAAGAGCTTTTAAAAAGTTTAAACGAATGGTTTTAATTTATTTGAAGAGCCTGATCTAAATAGGTTCCCTCACTTCCATAGTTGACCAAGTTTTGTTTATAAAACCTTCACCGATATGTGTTTCTTAATTCTAATAGTTTAAATTTGTTCTGAATCAGAAAGCAGTCAGTAACACTGGAGCTAGTCCAATTAAGTATGTCCAAGTAGATGGGAATAAAGTAGTTGAGCAGAGTCAGAGCTTGTGTAAGTGACTAAGGGATGCAGTGCCAGCAGTTGAAGCCTGAGCTAACACTGAGAACTTTACTCAGTGACGGCGTTGTGGTGAAAAAAAGGAAATGAATTTACGAGATAGAAGTTCTAAGCAAAGATAAAAAGATGGGTGCATTGAGCCAGGAGGAGGACAGTTGCTATGGTTCTCAACAGTCCTGTACCTAATTCTGGGCCAGTTATGCAATAATGTTGTCCACTATTTTGTAGGTAAGAGGAAACTAAAAGCACTTCACTGGAGTTTGAACTGTATGTATATGCTTTTATAAACCAAAAGTATTTTTTTTATTTTATCTTTGAGTTGCAGCCATGTTGCAAATATGTTTCTCATTAAAATGTAGGATTTTTTTTATGTATAAGTCTTGTGTATAATTTATATATGTATATCTATATATCTATAAAAAAAATGATGCAGAGCTGTAACTGACCACATTTTAGCATTATCTGTATATATATATACATATATATATATATATTGTGGTGATGGAAAGTTAAAGGATATTGTCGAAAAAAACTGCTATATGAATGTGACAGAATCACTGTTTCTAAGAGCCTTGACAATGCTAATTCTGATGTAAATGTGCACAAATAAACTATGGTTATCCTTGACTTGGGTTTGAATGTATCTGTTCTCATGAAGTACCTTTGAAGCCTGTTCTCCCTTGCCCTGGAGCCAGGAACTTCTTCTACACCATATTCTGCCAAATGGGGCAGATTTTTGCCTTTAGAACTGATTTTTGGTTATTACCCTAGACCCAGTCTCCTAAATATTAATAACAATTACATTTTGTAATGGAAAGACTTAGACTTAAAGATCTGGGTTGTAATCCTAGTTTTGCTATCTATTGCCTATAAGGCCCTGAGTAAATTACCCACTTCAGGGGCTTTAGCTTCCTGGTTGGTACTGAAGACTCAACAGTCTCTAAAAATGACAAGACCAAAAAAATGGAGCACGGCTATGAATTTTTCAAAATAGTTTTTAATCATGTTTTATGCACAAACTGCTGTACAATCATCTTAATCAAGTGAAAAGTATAAAACCTGGACCACAAAAGCTACAAACTTTCCTCTTACTAAGTATTAAAAGTTTGTTTAGGTCCAATTAGTGACATCATAAAAGAACATTGTATAAAACAATCTAAGGCAGGTTTTATTGGCAATGAATAGCTCAACACCAGGACATTTCACCTCCAAATATAAAGCAAAAATCCTGAGTGATTTATTCCCATAAGAATGCAAAAAAGGACACTGAAATATCTACTAGTAAGTACTGTATAGTAAACCCAGTATATATTATATAAACACCTGATGGTTTAACAGTAGTATGGGTCAGATTCTCCTTCAGCCCATAAGTACCAATGAGATAAAGTACACAAAGTTAAATGTGAAGCTGCATTTAAAGCATTAATAAACTGTATACATATTGCACTAGATCAGTGAACACTTAGGTTTTTCCAAACACTTTGATTGCATTTCCCAGCACTGACAGAATTGATCAGCTGTGAACATACAGGAAGCTTCCTAGAGCTTCTCAAATACTTCCATGATCATTGGTCCCGGGATTCATAGAGGAGTTTGGCTGCCTGTATTGCAAAGAAAGAAGAGTCAAGATAGCAAATGTATTTAATAGCTAACTCCTAGGTCTGGAGTTACCAGGCAAGAAGGGCAAAGCTAATGTGTAATAACCATATATCTCTTTTCACATTCTTTGGTGTACAGCAACCAAATCAAAGGTCTGTTTAATACTGAGTCAAATGCAGAAATTCGGACCATTCATATATAATTGAACAGCAGCCAACTAATGTACCATTGAAGGAAAAGATTCCTAAGAATTCTTACTACCAACCAGCATATTCAGATCCTGTCTCAGAGCCCAATCAATACTTAGGAATATTACCTATTAAAAAAAAAAAACCACTTGAGAGGCAGCAGTAGATCTGGACTCAGTGACCTTGGGTTCACATATCAGCTCTGCTACCAGTATAACTTGGGACAAGTTCATGTCTCCTCTCTGCCACTCAATTTCCTCATGTTTAAACTGAGCACATAGACTTGGTGCCTCTGAGGTTCCTTCCTATGTTTTATAAAGAGAGTACTGGGGGCTGGGCCTTTGACCGGCTATAGCACAGCCCAGGCTTGGTGGCTTTGAGGGCCCAGATGGTGTAGTTATTCTGATCATTCAAAAAATTTACTATGTGTATAAGAAGGTAAGACCTTGCAGTAGGAGCGCAAAGAAATAGGAAAACAAATTAAGGACACTAAGGTTAGACTAGGTGAAATAGGCAGACTTGGGGGTCAGGAGAGAGAGACTTGGTTTCAGATCTTAACTCTTCAGCTATAATCTTAAGCTATAATGTATAGTCTTAAGTAGTTTCCCCTGAGAATTTCTTCACTGGTTAAAAATGGGAGTAATAATACACTACCAACGTATTAGCAGTGAAGGAGAGAGCTTATAGATGAGACCTGTTAGAAACATCCTGGTAACTTTGTGACTGCAGTGACTTAGGTATCTTTAGAAGGACTTAATTGCCAAAAACAAAACAACAATTACGACTTGTGGTTTTCTTATGCAGTTGTGTTAAAAAACAAAAACAAATACAAACAAAAAACAGGGCAAATAAAGATCTTACCAACAAGCACAGTTTTATTTCCATGGCTGAAACTAGCATCAAATTTGCTCTAGAAGAGGGATGCCTGCCTTCACCCTATTCCTTTGCCCCCTCTCACAAACCAAACCCCCAAAAAACAAAACAAACCACTCTGAAAATATCAGATTTCCTTTTGAAATGAATAAACACTTGTTTTCACTGTGCAAGATCCTTCCTGGATCAACTGGACTTTGAATTCTTCAAAACCACTATAGACCTGGGATCTTGCCCTTATCATTTAGAACAGGATTTAAAATTAGACCTAAGGTGTCCTCATTCAATGAATTCCCAGCTAGCCTGGTTCTTTGTAAGCAAAGGAGCCAGTCAGGGTGGGCAGCTGGGTTGTGACTAGCCAGCAGAATGGGAAGCCTGCTTATTCTGCTCAGAGCTCACTCAGCTTTTGCTTCTGATTTACTCCAGCAGATGCTAAGATATGGCAGGCCACTCTCTTTCTCCTCTGGACACCAAAATGACTTAAGTTCTAACCAGGTGAGAGATTTCCCTTAATTCTAATTAAGATCTAATTAATCAGATAGTAAAGTAGGTGACAGCTAGCTTTGGTCTGAAAAATTCCCTTTATATTAAATGGATAATATAAACCAAATTTTAACCAACCAACATGCTTTAGAAGAAAGTATTATTCTTGGAATGTAACTTTTCCCAAGGGCTTTGTATAACCCCCTTAAACCTGTTGAGCACCAGCTAGCCAGCTAGAAGCAAAGTGAGTGCTTAACAAGGTACCTTATGCATGGCTGCTAACCAGGTGGCTGACTGCTTTTTGTTAGAGTTAGAATCTTCGCTGGCAGTGAACTTCACCTGGGTCACATCCTGAGCCCCTGGCTCCTTGTACTGGAGAAGCATACCAGTGGCTCGAGCATTGCCTCCTGGAAAAGGAGAAGATAGAATGCCCTTCCTTAATTGGCATCTAGTAAGTGTGGGGCCCCTTGCTCTGAGGAACACTTAACTCAAGATGATGTCACAGTGTGGCTGTCCTCTTAACCTGTTCGAGGTAAATGCTGAACTTGTTTCTTCTGTAGAACACCAATGCCTGTTATGCTACTCTTAAAACATAAGGTTTGCTCTTCTTCCAAAAAAACCTCTCTACCATCCCTAGACATTTCTAAGAAGCCTAAAAAATGTCAGATGATGGTTATGAGGCTCTCTGCAAACACACAATGAAGTTCTGTTTTATTTCAGTGGAAGCCCCTAACCACCCAAGCTTACCTACTCTGGATTGAGGATAGTTTAAAGATGGCAGCATTCCCCTTACCTTCCTACCCAAACTACATTACTCCCTGCTCTCTTTAGCAATCAGTGATTCGTGGTCCCAAAGTCACTTAGGTGAAGCCTCTTATCTAAGACACTTCTTTAAAATCCACAGGATGGAACAGACCCAACTTCCTGACACAAGTATTTTTGGAGTAAATGAATTGGACCATATATATTCTTCCCCGGGTTGAAGGCCTGGATATTGGGAACTGATTGGCACCAAAATGAAGGACTGCAGAGCTAAATCTCAGTGGAATACAAAGTGTCTGTGGTAGTCAAAAAAGCTAACATCTTGGGCCACATTCCAGGAATAAGGAAAGCCCTAGTTAGGCTCCATCTGAAGTTCTGTGTTAAATTCTAGGTGCCGCAGTTTAAGGACGTTAATAAGCTGGAGAATATGAAGAGAAGGGTGAGCATGATGCTGACGGACCTTGAGTGCATGCCATGGGATCAGTTGAAAATCTGAAGAAAAGAAGACAAACTATTTTTAAGTCTATGAAGGACTCATGTAAGGTAGGGATTAAATTTGTTTCATTTAGCCACAGAAGGCAGAGCCAGGAACCATGTGAAAACTACATAGGCAAATTAAGGCCTGATACAGAAAAACTTGATTAAAAATATCCAAAAAATGGAATGGGTTGCTTTGAGAGGTGCTAGAGACGTTACCAATTTGCAGCAGATGGTGGATGAATAATTTGTTGGGTTTGTTTGGATAGGAATTCCTTTCATGGACTGGCTGGGCCAGATGGCCAATATCCTTTTCAACTCTAAAATTCTGGGATTCTATGACTTCACAGGAAAACAATCCACAGAAAGCACCAAGTTTCATGACACATTCCACCCACTTGTGCCAAATGCCTGCACCTCTGCCAGGTCTAGATAGCGACTGGCCTACTTTTATTACCTGCTTCGTTTAAGGCCTGTTTACTTAAAACGTAAAACTTCAGTACTGGAGGATGAGGGGAAAACTATCATGATATTAATTTAGGCAACAAAACAGTCTTGCCTAAATGCTTAAACTACAGTGCTTTAAACTGCTGGGCTCTGGGCTGAGCAGTTAATGCAACCTTCCAAAGAAGTTGTAGCAAATTCACCTTGAAAAAGACCAAAGGAAAGACCTCAGTACAGAGGAAATCTCATTTTCCTTTCTGTGGCACAACTTGGCTTTCGGATTGGCCAATTCCTAGCACACAGAAGAAACCTGTAACCCTGGAGGTAGTACAGATGGCTGCTAATTTGCTGGAATAATAACATTTCTGCTGGTTGTAATAAACTCTTGAGAATTAGGTTAAAACATTAGTTCCATTAACAAAATTAATATTATTTAAAACTGTACAGAGAGAATAAAATACTTTAGATTTTGGGAAAAGATAGGAAAAAAGCAATAGAGCCCTGTCTTCTTGAATCAGGAGAATGCCCTCCATATGTGTGTGTGTGTGTATGTGTGTGTGTGTATGTATGCATGTATGTATGTATGTATATGTAAAAACAGCCAGCAGATGGTGCCAGTCCCTATTGCTAATACACTGGTTCTGGCTGTCACCTCAACCTCACACCACCACAGAACTTCCTCCTACCTTGGGCAAACTTCTGTGGCCCTTACTTGCCTTCTCTGTAAGATGAAAGAATGAATTCTAGCTCTTACTTTTGCTCAGGCCTAGAGCAATGTCCATTTTCCTGTCTCTAGACCTAATTCCCATGGAGAAAAGATAGAAGGGAAAGTGGGGATAAATCTTTCATCTCTATGCTTCAGTCTCTCCATTCCCCCTGAGAAGAGCAGCACAGGCAGGAGCTCCCTACCTGATCTTACTTAGACAGCCCTGCTTTGAAATTCTCTTTCCTGATCTGTGAAGGGGTTGAATAAGATGACCTCTAAAATGTATTTCAATTCCACATCCTATGATCCCATGACCTGTCCACCAGAGGGCAAAATTCCTACCATTCCTCTTCTGGGTTAACACATTAGTGTCTAGGATCCTAATTTGTAGAGCAGGAGGGATACAAGAAAGCTAAGTTGTGATAGGGTGCAGGGAAGGAGAAGCTTGGATAAAGGAAGTGAGGAAAAAGGGACAGAGGTCTACAGTGAGGTGCCTTGGGCAGCAGAGAATGCCACAGGGCAGAGGAGGCAGGCAGGGAAACGGTTAGCATAACACAGCCCCAAACAGGACCTTGCAAAGGATAAATATTCAACAAGCATTTTTGGAAAAATAAGTGAATCAATAAATGTTTTAAGTTCCATTCTTTCTAAATAACTACAATCTAGATATAACTTTCTCAAACTCATTCAGAGAAGAGAATTAAAATGTAATTACACACAGAACTTTTATATGGATCATCCAGAGTGAACAGAAGGAAGAAAATGGGATTGGGGAAGGAGGGAGATCACAAAAGCATGCTATAGGGGTGGAGGCTCACATTAACAGCTCTGACCTTCAGTAATATGTTGGCTCTCCAGGAGGCTGGTATAAGTGTGAATATCTTTTTCTACATCAAGAAGATAGGCAGGAAATGAGAAGAAAGAGCAGTCAAGAGACCCATCAGAAAACAGAAAGCAAGGTTGGTTAAGTTACATGCATTTGTTGACCTACCCATTTTATAAGTTCCAAATGCTGACAATTTTCAAGTAAAAAGGGGCATAAACTTAGGAATATACTATAAATGGGAAAAAGATTTAGACTAATCAAATATGATCCAAATACACGAGGAAAACAGACAAGAGAATATAAGAAATGCAGGCCACAATTCAAAAATTCCATCACGAACCAAAGCCTTCTCCTTGAGAAATAAGGGCCTGATGCACTTAGAGCACCAGTTTCAAATTTAATTGAATGGAAAATGAAATGGAACATCAAAGGACTTAACCAAAGGAAAAATCAAGACAGAAGTACTTCGGTGTTTGCTAACTGGACTAATCAATAGAATCCATGGAAGCCTGAACTTTTTTCCCCCTAAAGACTGCAATGGACTTTAACACCTATCCATGTTTCAGTTTGGTTAAGAAGATAAATGCCTTTACTCTGCTGCCTTTTAAAGGGCATGAATAGAAGGCTCATTTTCATTCAAGAATGTGAATAACAAAATCCTGTTCATTAGCAGTTTGAAATTAATATTTACCTCCAGGAGTAAAGCCCTCAGTTAGTATTTGAACAGTTGATATTTGAGCAATTTCAATTTCATAATGGCTGTCTCCATCCAAAAACAGGTATCTGCAGAAAATAAAACTACGAAATTTTTCAAATCAAGCTAATTTGCCTTATGTTCATGTAGCAGTCACTGACATTCTTGGGTAATTACTCCTTGTATACGTAACTGTGAAGGCTGCATGTTTTCAATAGTGCTTCTGGGTAACAAGATTCTACCCAAAAGCAGAACACAGGCTAATAACCTTGGTGGACAAGATGGTATCAGAATCTTCTCCCTCCCTGGTCACATACAATGAAAAGGTGGTGAGGCAGGTGAAAAGAACAGTGGATCTGAAGGTCAGAAGATCCTGGATTTAGATTTCAGCTGCTGATACCTGAGCAACCCTGGGTAAGTGATTTGACTTCTGGACTTCCCAGTCTGAGTAGAGTGGAGGCTGGATCTTTGAAGTTCTTTCCAATTCTAAATCATATATAGTCCTCTATACTGTTAATAATATTCCCACCCTTACCCTATCCCAATCTGTACCTTTTCAATTCAGAAGGACCCCACTAAGGTTAGGGATAGGACACCTGTGGTCTGAATGATGTTTCTGTATGGTTGTTATATAATGATGTAATTTTTATAATACTGTGAGTCTGTGGCTTAAAAGGGGCCCCCTGAAGTAATATTTGGTCTTTGAATGAAATAAGTTCTTTACAGCAGAAGCAGAACGTCGTGTTCTCTCCTGACAGATTTAAGTCTGGGCTTCTGAGGTAAAATGGGGTCCTGAAGAACAACAACAACTGGAACTGATTAACTAACTGTAATTCACAAGCCATCAAGAAGGAATACTATTAAAACTGAACCACAGTAACCAAGGGAAAGTTACAGCAATCAGTGCTAATCTCTCTAATCACAGAGGCCCAATTACAAGAAAGAACTCTTGTGTCTAAGCCACAATGAAGAGGTGTGTAGATTGCAAGAGACATTGTAACACATGCAGACAGATGGCTAATAGAAATATTAAAAATACTAAGAAACAACACTATCACCTCCCAAGTCCATGGCTCTTTCTAACATGCCTCACCCATTACTGTTATAACTTGCATTTCTACAGTGCTTTCCAGTACAAAATATAATTTTCCCTATTGGTATCTTACAAGGCAAGTATTCCAAGTGTTAACTTCCCTACTTTCAATATGAAAACAACTGAGGCTCAGAGAGTTAAGCCAGGGCTTTTACCAGGCCTTCTTACACGATCTTTAAATTTTTTTCCCCCAGTGCTCTTTATCAAAACCTCAATTTTCCTACGCTTTGTTGGGTCAGGACAGAAAATAAGTGAAGGCAAAGGATGAGCTGGAAAATCATGAATACGTGTGCTGGCTAGACTGGAAGATGTAATTCTGTACAGCAGCTACAAAGCATGTGGTGTTTCAGCATGTAGCCAGTGACACCCTTCAAACAGAATTCGACTCACAATTTGATGAGTATGTTGCCTAAATGTTACATGTTCTTAGGAAGAAGCGGGTGATGTGTGCAATGTGTGATTAAGTTTTTATCTTAAGAAATGATTGGAATCCAACATGTTAATAGTAATTAAACACAATGGAAAATGCATGGATTTGGAGGTAAGTTAAAGTGCCTCTGAGATTCACAGAAGAGATAATGTGTGTGCTGTAGTGGTGGAAGTCAGACATGTTAAATGGGGTCCCACTTTCAAGAACTGGCAAATCACTTCATCTCTCTCAACTTCAGTTTTCTTAGCTATTAAAATGAGGTACTACTTCTTGTATTACCTACCTACTAGAGTTGTTGCAAACTTGAAACTGTTTGTATAAAGTGAGCTATTACTGCCAAAGTAATTTTGTCACAATCACTTTATGAGAAGTAGCAACACCAGAACTATTATTTCCATTTTAAAAAAGAAACTGATACCCAGAGATGTAACCCTAACATCATACAGCTGGTAATAAATGTCAGAATTAGAATCTGAAACTTCTGACTTAACTCTTTATGCCAATTTCATGGTCCCTCAGAGCCTCAGTTTTCTCATCGAATTTGGAACTAAGTGGATTGAGCAAGGTGACACAGAACATCATGTAGGCTCTAAAGACACCAAAATTTCTTACCTCTGATTATTAGAAAGGCGACAAACCATCAATTCAGATTTTTCTGATGTTCCTAGCGTTACACAGAAAGTAGCTCCTTGAAACAGAAAGAAATTTAACAGAAAAATAGTTATAAACATATTCCCTCAAAGTAATTCTCTCTTTTTTTGTCAGGCAAATGATAGTGGGGAAAATCCTATATCCTAGTTACTTCAGTAGAGGTAGATATCCTATTAAGTTATCATTTTAAAGTTGTCTGATAAAGGAATCAAATAAAATTTAAGGTTTTTGGAAAATGGTCAATATTTAATATTTGACAAATGCTAAAAATTGTTTTTATTTCTATATTTTGTTTTTACATTATCTGTATTTCCCACAATATCTCTCCCCTCCCACACAGAGCCATCCTTTATTAATAATAGGTTAATACTGGCATCCATTAAGCATTCCTTATGTACCATGCACATGATACTGGTGGTACATTCATTAAGCACCTACTATATGCCATGCATTATGTCAGGACATAAAGATACAAAGACAAAAATTAAAGTTCTTACTATCAAGGAACTTTTATTCTAATAATCCTTATAACAAAGAATCATAAAGAAGGAAAAAATGGTTCAGCAAAAATAATCAGGTCAATCAGGCCTTCTCTAACATGTCCTGTTCTACTGCCAGTCTTCTACCTTTGGAAAGATGGCAGGGAGAGACCTTCTCATACCTCTTGGTGAAGATAATTTCACAGCATTCCATTTGGATTTTGTTGCTGCTCTTTCCAGTTACAGTATCTTAGTTATTGTGTATATTTTCTTCCTGTTTCTGCTTACTTCTCTTTGTATCAGTTCATAAGTCTTACCATGATCCTCTGCATTCATCATTTTTTTTACAGCATTGAAATATCATACTTACGTACCACAATTTACTTAGCCATTTCCTTAATCAATAGACGTCTACTTTGTCTCTAGGCCTTTGCTACTATAAAAAGTGTTGTTAAAAATACTTTGGTGGGGGGGGAGGAGTCAAGATGGCGGAGTAGAAAGACTCATATATGCTAGCTCCGAACCCACAGCCCATAACTTTTTTGTAAAAAGAACTCCCCACTAATTCTGGAGCAGAGCAAGCCGCGCAAAAACACAGTGGAAGAGATTTCTGTTCCAGAGAGCCCTGGAAAGCCGTCCCCAGGGGTCCGTCGAGCACCAGACAGCAGAGCCTACCCCTGCGATGCCCTGGCTGCGCGGTCCCAAAGGAGCAGATCTGAGCAGGCTTCAGGGAACGGAATCACCGGTGGCCGCGAAGGTCCCTCCACCCACAGGCGCTACAGGTCAGTGAGAGACTTCTGGGCTGGCCAAGAGGGGAGCAGGGTGTCTCCGTGGCTCGGGCCCCGTCGGGAGGCAGCAGCGGCCAGGCGCTCCCAGAGCAGACAGGAGCTCCGCTCCATTGCTGAAGATCTCTGCATAAACCCCCTGAGGGAACTGAGCCTGGGAGGCGGCCCTGCCCCCACCTGCTCCATTACTGAAGATCTCTGCATAAAGCCCCTGAGGGAACTGAGCCTGGGAGGTGGCCCTGCCCCCACCCAAGCACCAGAACTTAAGCTCACACTGAATAGCAGCCGCGCCTGCCGTGGAAAGCCCATTTGAATCTCAGACCCCAAGCACTAGCTGGGAGGATCTAGGCGGGGGTGGAGAGGAATCTTAGAAGTCAAGTAACTGGCTGGGAAAATGCCCAGAAAAGGGAAGAAAAATAAGACTATAGAGAGCTACTTTGAGGGGGTACAGATGTTCCCGCCTTTCAATTCTGATGACGAGGAACTATTCTTACCATCAGGGAAAGATGTGGAGGTCGGGGCATCTGTATCCCAGACATCCCAGGTGGATGTCCCGTGGGCTCAGGCTTTGGAAGAGCTCAAAAAGGATTTTGAAAAGCAAGTTAGACAGGTGGAGGAAAAACTGGGAAGAGAAATGAGAGAGATGCAAGAAAAGTATGAAAAACGGGTCAATACCTTGGTAAAGGAGACCTAAAAAAATGCTGAAGAAAATAACACCTTGAAAAATAGGCTCACTCAATTGGCAAAAGAGGTTCAAAAAGCCAATGAGGAGAAGAATGCTTTCAAAAGCAGAATTAGCCAAATGGAAAAAGAGGTTCAAAAGCTCACTGAAGAAAATAGTTCTCTCAAAATTAGAATGGAAGAGATGGACGCTAATGACTTTCTGAGAAACCAAGAAATCACAAAACAAAACCAAAAGAATGGAAAAATGGAAGAGAATGTGAAATATCTCATGGGAAAAACAACTGACCTGGAAAATAGATCCAGGAGAGACAATTTAAAAATTATGGGACTACCTGAAAGTCATGATCAAAAATAGAGCCAAGACATCATCTTTCATGAAATTATCAAGGAAAACTGCCCTGAGATTCTAGAACCAGAGGGAAAAATAAGTATTGAAGGAATCCATCGATCACCACCTGAAAGAGATCCACAAAGAGAAACTCCTAGGAACATTGTGGCCAAATTCCAGAATTCCCAGGTCAAGGAGAAAATATTGCAAGCAGCTAGAAAGAAACAATTCCAGTATTGTGGAAATACAATCAGGATAACACAAGATCTAGCAGCTTCTACATTAAGGGATCAAAGGGCGTGGAATAAGATATTCCAGAAGTCAAAGGAACTAGGACTCAAACCAAGAATCACCTACCCAGCAAAACTGAGTATAATACTTCAGGGGAAAAAGTGGTCTCTCAATGAAACAGAGGACTTTAAAGCATTCTTGATGAAAAGACCAGAGCTGAAAAGAAAATTTGACTTTCAAACACAAGAATGAGAAGAAGCATGAAAAAGTAAACAGCAAGAGAAGTCATAAGGGACTTACCAAAGGTGAACTGTTTACATTCCTACATGGAAAGACAATATTTGTAACTCTTAAAACTTTTCAGTATCTGAGTAGTTGGTGGGACCACACACACGTACATGCGTGCACGCACATACAGAGACAGAGAGCACAGAGTGAATTGAATAGGATGGGACCATATCTTAAAAGAAATTAAGGTAAACGGTGAGAGAGAAATATAGTGGGAGGAAAAAGGGTGAAATGGAATGGGGTAAATTATCTCTCATTCAAGAGGCAAGCAGGAGACTTTTTAGTGGAGGGAAAAAGAGGAGAGCTGAGAAAAAAACATGAAGTTTACCCTCATCCCATTCGACTAAAGGAAGGAATAAAATGTACACTCATTTTGGTATTGAAAACCTATCTTACAATACAGGAAAGTGGGGGAGAAGGAGATAAGCGGGGAGTGGGGGGATGATGGAAGGGAGGGCAATGGGAGGAGGGAGCAATTTGAAGTCAACACTCTTGGGGAGGGACAGGGTCAAAAGACAGAATAGAAACAATGGGGGGCAGGATAGGATGGAGGGAAATACAGTTAGTCTTACACAACATGACTATTATCGAAGTCATTTGCAAAACTACATAGATATGGCCTATATTGAATTAGTGCCTTCCCAAAGGGAATGGGTGAGGAGGGAGGGAGGGGAGAATTTGGAACTCAAAGTTTTAGGAACAACTGTTTAGTACTGTTCTTGCTACTAGGAAATAAGAAATACAGTTAATGGGGAATAGAAAGTCATCTGGCCCTACAGGATATAAAGAAGATGGGGACAAGAGAAGGGAGGGATGATAGAAGAGAGGGCAGATTGGTGATAGGGAAAATTAGAATGCTCGGTGTATTGGGGTCGGGGGAGGGGATAAATGGGCAGAAAATTTGGAACCCAAAATTTTGTGAAAATGAATATAAAAAGTTAAATAAATAAATTTATATTTAAAAATACTTTGGTGTATATGTGACTTTCTTTTTATCAGTTACCTTCTTGGGATGAATGCATAACAGGGGAAATTCTTGCTTGCTTTTCAGAATGACTGGGCTAACTCAGTTCCACCAAACATCAATGAGTGTGCCTAACTTTTCCCAACTCTTGCAACACTGACTATTCCAGTTTTCTATACTCTTTGTCAATACTCTTTGTCAATGTGCAGGGTGTGAAATAAAATTTTTAGAGTTGTTTGGATTTATGTTCTCTTATTATTAGTGACTGAAGCAATCTTTCTCCCCTATTGTTGCCATTTTCATAATGGAATAGTCTGTGGTAAAGTTTATCAAAGATATGCTTTTTTGCAATTCGCATCCCCAAGATGGGTACGTATGTGAATTTTAGAGATGCTCTTGTAAATTTCAATGAAAGGAGAATAGCCAAAAGTCAGATCATATATTCATAGATACACATAAACACACAGCGTCCCAAAAGATTTAGTTCAGTTTTAAGATATGAAAGCTTTGATCATTTATTTTTGTTCTGGGCAGTGAAACCTCTCTCAAATAAGAGTGTGTGTGTGTATGTGTGTGTGCGTGTGAGTGCATGCGCACACAGGATGTCCCAAAAACAATTATTTAAGGGAAGTTTCTAGTTTTCACTGTCTAGGATGAAAACTATAGCTTATATGCATGTAGTAGTAAAATCTCAGTTAGCTGGAGCCAGCCTTTCAGAATTCTCCAGTACTGGAATTATTTATTTTTTAAAAACCTTCAGTGGTATGCAGATTACCTGGCATTGAAATGACTGATATTAATTTTGTGAGAGCAGTGGTGCTGTATCTACCGACTCAGAATGTCTATGAGACAGTTTCGACTGCTTTCCCCATCTTCAGTTAATCCTGTGACAGCTGAGTGCTGGATCTGATGCCTTACTTATGTTCCATTGCTCTCTTCTGTTGTGTTTTTAAGAATGGATATTCTTCTAAGGCAATATGCAACACTTGCAGCTTTTAAAGCACAGCTTCAATACTTAGGAGATGCTGCAGAGGCTGTTGACTAGGGAAGTCAAGCACTTCAAGTGTTACTGAAGCCCATAAGAAAACAGGATCAGCTGCACTGAACCTCAAAGGCAAATGCAGTTGAAATCCACAAACAATGCCAAGAACTAAAGAGCAAACTATTAGGGTAAAACAGCTTTGTTAATCCCCCCAAAACAAGCAAAGACACATATATATATATATTCAGAGGATCTGGCAGCTGGAGTTAATGATTCCTCTTGAAGTTGAGAGGCCAAGAAGAAGATGATTTTTAAAAAATTAAAAACTGCCAAATGTTTCATTGAAGAAAAAATGCTTGTTGTGGGCAGGAAGTAGGAAGATGGCAAATTTCTTAATCTTTCATGTGAAGTGCAAGGCCATGTTACATATTTTGTCTCCATTAGAGAACATGTGTAATTCTAGAGCAATTCTGCTTCTCGGTATTATCAGCTTGTTTATCAGAATTCATCATTTTCTCACTGAGAACAACTTTCAGGTTCACTGGAAATAAAAAAATTCCCAAAACAATCTTTGGGGTAGATTTTTGCATTCTGATGAAGACACAAAGTCATACAGGCTGACATGGACTTCTGACAAGTTTTAGGTTAGCTCTGAATTGAAATGCTGAGATTCATTAGTAAAAATTACCTTTTTCCAACCTTTAGTACTGTTTCCCTCTCTCAAAAGAGGGCTCCAGACTAAACAGCTCCAGGACCTTCAACCAGTTCTTCAATGGCATGGTTTCCATTTCCCTGCTGTCCTGCATCAGCTTCCTAAAATGTGCCCCAATTTGAACACAGTGTTCCAGATGTGGCCTGACCAAGGCAGCATACAGAATACTGACGGGGACTTCCCTTTTTCTGGACATTTTTTAATGTGGTCCAACATTACATTAGGGTATTTGGCTTTTGTCATACTGCTGACTCATTTTAAAGATGCAGTCCACTAAACCTCCCAGGTCTTTTTACAAAGAATTGCTACCTAGCTATGTCCACCCTATGTTTTACTTGAATTAAAACAAACAAAATACCTGCCCAAATGGAGAACTATACTTTATCCCCACTAAATTTTACTTGGTTATCTAGGGCTCATCCATGTAGCCTGTCAAAATCTTTTTGGAGCCTCATTCTGTCATCCAGTTGTTGCTCTCCCTGTCTGACAAAGATCTGTTTTTTTTATTAAAGTCTCTGGAAAAATGTAGATTCATTCAAGTTTCTATAGGTTACTCTGACAAAATAAAATATTCTAAGGGTCCAACAGACTCCTTTCATAGACTAAAATCCACCTGTGACTGCAGTAGATAAGTTTTAGGAAGCTGCTTGTGGCAAACAGACAGTCAAAGCTACTGCCAAGAGGTGAATTTGAACCCAGATCTTCTCACCCTAGAATTCTACCTCCTTCACCATGCTTGCCTATGGCAATAAACAAAAGGACTACAAAACACATGACATCTTTTGAACTAATGATCCCACTGCTTAGAACTCCATATTGGGAAAGGTCCATTTTCCTTTTATTGACAATCTCTATGATCAAAATTCATCGATGCCTTAGGGTGAAAAACAAAACATTTCTATGTCTAATGACTATAGAATGCTTAAACAGACTGTGGTATATCACTGTCATGGAACAGAATAGTGTCATAAAAGTGATAAACATTAAGAATATAAGAAATAAAAGGCATACGTAGTTATGCAAAGTAAGAATAGCAGAAAAGAAAAAACATACATACATAAGATTACATTTAAAAAACAATAATAAAACCATGAACATAGGAATGGAAGAGAGACTAAAAGGTCATAGATCAAATATATTCTTTCTAATCATATTAATTAAAAAAAAATCCAAATGTAAACAGCTCAGATTTTCTGGCTTTATCTCAAGTTCACAATAGTTAAATATTTTATTTATCTATGACAAGTGTTACATTTGTAAGAAAAAAACATTATTTTTTAAAAAGAAAAGAGCCTGGGCCAGAAATAGGGAGATCACAATTCTAGTCCCAACTTTGCAGCTGCATGACATTAACTCTTGGAGCCTTGGCTTTTCCATCTGTAAAATGAAGATTTTGGCCCAGATGACTTCGAAGGCACCTTAAACTGCTGACGTCCTATCATACCCGTACTCTGTGAAGAGTCAAGTTGGCCTTTGAAGAGAAGAGTGCTCTGCAGCTTTAACAGTCCATCACTGCCTCTGGAAGTCTAAGGCCTTTCAAATACAAGTGTTGGAACTTAACATTTTAAAAAACAAATGTTAAAAACTGTTTTCACATGTAATTGGGGGGAAAATAAAATGCTTTTTAAAAAATAAGAGAAGTGGAAAAACAAAACAAATCATGGGATACAAAAGAAAAGAAGAAATAAAAGCAGAAAGAAGTCACAGGAGGAAGACACAACAGCAGTCCCAGGGATGCACAGAAAAAATGTTGGCTCTAGAGTCTAAAGAGCTGGCTTAAAATCCCATCTCTGACAATATTTGTGTGACCTTGCAAGAAACTACACCTCTCTGGGTTCAGTTTCCTCATATGTAAAATGAGGGGGTTGGGCTACATGGCCCCTGAGGCCGCTCCCAGCTCTAGCTCTATCATCCTATGAGAGGTGGTACAAGAGCCCAAGGCAGTGGAGATCAGAAGCCTCAACAACAGACACAGATCAGAAGAAAAAGCAAGTCACCAAGAGTAGGAATCAAGAAATGGCCACCCAAGGAAACTGAAAGAAAGTTAGTTCTATAGCACCGGAACTCTAAGTGAGTGACTGTGTGTGTGTGTGTGTGTGTGTGTGTGTGTGTGTGTACATACTTGAGCACAGACAGAGTCTTCTGCACCTTAGTAGTCCCTAAGTGTTCCATGATTAAAGGGTTAAATCACTGGTTATCTAAAACACTGGCATAAAACTCAAATAGAAAAGGGGCCACTAGACCATACATAATGATTTCTGGGGATTCATATAGATTTAGAAACTCACATATTAACACTATATTTATTTCATTAAATATTTCCCATTACATTTTAATTTGGTTCAGGCCATACTGGGGAGTGTGGTGGATGCTTGTTTGACACTTCTGACCTAGAACACTAGTCTCCAAATTTTTTTGACCATGCAAACTAATTTGGACACACCTCCCCATGCATATGCTTATACCTTATATACATATACTACTCTACTAACAATTACAGAAATTAATTATACAATTTTGATATTTTTAAAGGATGAGGTAACAATGAAACATATTTGATCCTAGCACCAATAGAATCTACTTGAGTTTGCTGTAAAGGGAACTGATGACATGTTCAGACCATGACTAGGAAAATCTCTTTGGCAGACTGTAGAGAATAATATAAAACAAGAAGTCAATTAGAAGGCTATTCTTTCAATAGCTGAGGTGATATGGATCTGAACTAGAAGCACGATATAAATATGAAAGATGTTCTGGAGAAATCACCATATCTAGCACATGATTAAATATGTGGTAAGAGGAAGAATGAAGAGTACATGACAACGTGGACATGAATGAGTCTGGATAATGAGAAGGATGGTGGTGCTCTCAACAGAAATAGGAAAGTTTTGAAGAGAGGCAAATTTAGAAGAAAAATTAATATAATAGGATGTACAATACAGATAACAACTTGAAGAGAGGCAAATTTAGAAGAAAAATTAATCTAATAGGATGTACAATACAGATAACAACTCATTGATAACTGCTCATTTCTGTGAAAGCCCACATTTCAAGGGGCATTTGCTGTAGTCAAAAGAGGATCTATGGTGGGGGGAATTTTTTAAATATCCAGGAAAAGAACATTTTGGAGCAGGCAACATCACAATGGGGTCACATTATAATCCCTTCCATGTTCAATAGCAATAAAATAAAGCAATGTTAAAGACATGTCTTTTTTAAGAGGGAATTCAGTAACAGCTTTTGTGAACAAAGCAAAAATGGAGGGAAGGAAGTATAAGAAAGGAAAATATACAAAACATCTAGACACTAATCTTCGTGTTTTAATAAGACTAAGGATTCAAGTTATTCAGAGCAAACACCCAAATAAAGCTTACCACTCATGAGCACTTTGAGTTGCTTGTCATAAAACTCCATTTCTTTCTGAGACACAAGTACACACTCTGCACACTGTCGTACAGGGTCCACAAAACACATCCGAGGCAAAGGTACTTTCTTGCTACAGCATTTGTCACAGAAGCACTTCCCACAGCGGCGACAGTGATGCTGGGCAAAAAACCAAGAAATCATTCACTGGTAGGGGGTTAGAAGTGGGATGGGTAAAAGCATGGAAAATATGGAGGAAGTAGAAAGATGAAATGAATAGAAGGCAAAAGTCAAGTCATTCAGGACTAAATAAAGCACCATCATTGATGCCTACCCACCCTGGTTGCTTTATCAGCTATCCAAATGGCTGCATAAAAATAGAAGTCACCTCTTAAAAATCACACTGATGGTAAAGGTCAGCCAGCCAGTTATGAAAATGAAAATTATTGAGGGCCTCAACCCCATTATGCTTAGGCAAGCAAGACATTCTAATCTGGCTTTGCTGCTTACCACCATTATGACATCTAATAATTCACTTTCCTCCCTGGGCTTTCGTTTTTCTCAGCTATAGAATGAATGGGCTGCTCGAGATGATCATAAAGTTCCCTTCTTGCTCTAAGTTCTATGAAAATGCCTACAAAAGTAGTACTTTCTCCTCCTATGCATAAGGAGAGGGTGTCCAGAGCAAATGGTTCTCTCAATTTAAATCACAAAATCTTAAATTTGGAAAGTCATCAAATTCAATCTGCTGTCCCATACAGGAACTCCACTACAGCAATCCTGACTTGTGGTTGTTCTACTTCTGTTCAAAAGACTTCTGGTGAAAAGGAACTTAATATTTCATGAAATAGACGTTTTCATCATTTGGACAGTTGCAATTTTTCTCCTTTGTACTGAGTCAACATCTGCCTGCCTGTAATTTCTACTCACTGGTCCAAATTCTACCCTCTGCCTCCAAGTCCTGTACATCTAGAGAGATGACCCAGATGAATACTTTTTATCACCATTTAGAATATCAAGCCCTTTCATTTTACAGATGACAAAACTGAGAATCAAAGGAAGGGAAATGATTTATGACCCTTAAGGTCCTTGCAGATCCAGGTCCTCTGTCTCCCAATATAAAACCCTGTACCAAGCTCTTGTTTACTAACCTTGGGGTTCAGGTTTAGATAAAACACGCAGAACCAAGTGAAGAAGACATAAGTGAGAACACTTTAATACAGAACAGCATTTCATTTTTACTCCCAGCAATATGGATAAAAGTGAAATTAAAAATATAAGCCTAGGAATCCCTTGAGGACAGGGACTCTTTTCTGCCTTTCTCAGCACCCTCAGCGCTTAGCAGTGCCTGGCACAGAACAGGTACTTTGAAAATGCTTGTTGACTGACAAATAACATATCTCGCACACACAGAGGAGGATAGTACTGATTAATTCTGCAGTGATTGTTTTTACCTCTAAGGACTCAGAATTGGCTACCTTAAGAGTTTTTTAATTTGCAGGATCTGAATCAGCACCGTGAGCTAACCCTACACCAAGACTTAGTCTTTATTTGTTCACTATGCCTGACTCCTCATGATCACATTGACTAAATCATGCCAATTCTGTTCAAGGGGTTTTCTTGGCAAAGATATTAGAATGGTTTACCATTTCTTCCTCCAGTGGATTAAGGCAAATAGGAGTTAAATGACTTGCCCAGGGTCACACAGGTAGTAAATTGTCTGAGGCCAGATTTGAACTCAGATCTTCCTGATTCTAGCCCAGTGTTCTGTCCACTACGTCACCCAGCCACCTCTGTGTGTGTATATAAAAAATGTGTGTATACACCCATAATATATATATATATTTAAATACTTTATTTATATATAATGGGCAATATATTGTAATTATATTACATATTATATGTTATCTCATAATATATAACTAATAACACAATATTATATATGCATATATATGTACATAAATACATATACATATTCTTTATTAACCCACATCATTAGTAAGGGCTTTACTAAAGAATTTTAAAGGCCAAGTTCAACAATACCAATGTCTGTACAGAGAAATAATCCTCTACCAAAAACATGAATATATTACTCACTCAGTATTCCCTCTCCCTGATGTCTCAGTTTCCTAATATTATCTTACCTTTCTGGTTATAAAGTCAAACTTGATGTCACACTGCATACATCTTGGACACTAAGAGAGAGGAAGAAGACTACGTATTAAAATAAAACATACTGCAGGGTTGATGCCAAGGTGTTTTACTCAATAGTGTTGTGAGGCTAAAGATCAGGAAAACTAGTTCAAGAGGACAGACTTTTCCCCTGGTCTTGACCCCAGCTAAAAGACCTTAAGGATTTCCACCTTTGAGAAATAGTGATAATCCCTGCTGTTTAGAGCATGCTTTGGACATGGTAGAGAGGATTTACAAATTATGTTCACGTAACAATGGGCCACAAGAATTTAGGGGCAAGATGAGCAAGATTTAGTTCTGACTGATCTGAACAAAACTATCTACATTAGCGAGTCTTAAACCTGTTAAGTCAAAAAAGCAATAATAGCAGTTTATACTAGGAACTTACTCTGGGTATAGGAATTTAAAAATAAATCCTGGGTTTTTAACCACTTATAGAAAGGGTTTTAAAACCCTGAATTGTGGAATTTTGGGAGTTGAAAGAGATCTCAGCAGCCATCTAGTTCAACCCATATCCCCCGAAAGAATCCCCACTATATCACACTCAACAAGTGGGCATCTATCCTTTGCTTAAAGATCATAGCATCAGAATTGTGAAGGACCTCAGAGGTCACCTAGTCCAACCCCTCTGTTTTACAGATGAGAAAACTGAGGACCAGAGAGATTAAATGACTTCCCAAAGTTCAAACAATCCTCTAATTCTAAATCCAGTGCTGTTTTCACTTGGCCATGCTTCCTTGATCTCCAATGAAGGGGAACCCACAACTTCCAAGACCACTCAATATACTTTTGAATAGCTCTAATTGTTAGGAAGTTTTTTCTGACATTATATCTAAGTTAGTCCCAAAATTTGTAGCTTAAAAATGGCCACAGAATAAGTAACTCAAATAAACTATTAGACAGTTTTGAGTTATGGTCCATTTCTTTAAAAAAAAAGGGTAAGAATGATTTGGCTGTATGAGAGAATATTAATCAAGAGCTGGCTGCTTAAAGTCTTCTATCATTAGAATTTCTTTCATGCAGTGAAAATTCTTTTAAAATGAAAAGTTTTACAAATTGATAGCCTTCAGTTACTGTAACTTCTGATGGAGTACCACATTCCACTGAAATCAAATTTGTAAAAAATTACAAGAGATATATTTATTTTAAAACATTCACTAGCTACTCTGAACAAATTTATCTGCTAAACCTAAAATTCAACTGTCCTACATATTCTGATATTCTGACTTGATCTGGTATACCAAATTTGATAAAAATTAATCGACTCCTTCTAAAGTTACAAGGAAATTTTAAAAACAATAAAAAGCGTAAAATGTTTAATATTAAGTTTGGACATTTTATTTTGCCAACTACACAGTAGCCTTCTATGATATTTTTGCCTTTCACACATTTGCAATCACTAAATAAAAAAAAAAATCATTGAAGGAAAATTTATCTTGGATTATTAACTATCAAATTGACTACCAAAGGAGTTTATTAAAATATGGTCTCCCTGCAAGGATCCCTACTTCACTTAACCCTGATGCAGGGCAGAATTTACTCCAATATATTTCCTAATTTATGCAGAAGTTCTAAGTATAGTGCCTGGCATATAGTAGGTGCTTAGTAAATGTTTACTGACAGACAAGTATTAACTACTAAAAATCTCAAGAAAAATATGATTGTGTAAATGCTCTAAATTAAGAGACAGACTATTCAAGTTCAATATCTCTCTTATAGAGGGGTGGCAATGGCTTGGCTTATAGAAAACCAGGCTCAGGAAGATGACCCCGGCAATACAAACTATTGGTTGTATAGTCTTGGGTTCTTCATTCAACCCTAAGTACATAAATTGCATAACGGTTGCAGATATGAATGGGCAGTAGGAACTTCCTCACTGGGAGTTATACACAGTGAAATCACATGTCCAGACTGTTCCTGTTACTACCACCTGAACCCCTCAGGGCCATTCAACTTGCAAGTGTTTCATTATTAGGGATAATAACCTGCATTCAAAAAAAAAAAAATGACAAAATCTGTATAAGCAGAAAAAGAGTTTGGTCAGTCATGTAGCATTAGTGAGAAATGTAAGATAAGATAGTCTGAATTATGCATTAGCACCCAGAAGATATTTAAAAAGCTACAAAAAAAGTCTCTAATGTGATTATTAGATTTTCTATGGATAATCAATGGAAAGCTAGGGACAAGAATCACAAGATCACAAGGAAGAAAGGGAATAGAGAGCTTGCTACACTGAAGGTCAATTCCTTCCTCAGATATTTACTATCTATATATGCTGGACAAGTCACTTAACCTCTGAGTCTAAGTTTCTTTATACATAAAATGAGAGGGTTTGAATCCAATGGACTTTAAGAGTCTATGATTAAATATTATGATTCAATATATTATTAAATTAAATATTATGATTAAATATTAAATCTATGATCCTATGATGAAGTCATAAGTACCCCTAATACTGAAAATCTCTCACCTATGTGTTTTCTTGTTTGTGGAACACTTTCCATACAATGCAGTTTTGATGATTTTACATTTTCATTTGTTACAACAGGAGTAATTTCTACTGCAGTATGGTAGCAGTAGAAAGAGCACCAGCTTTGGGATCAGAGGACAGCCTGGATACTTAGCACTTGTATGATCTTGGGCAAATTCCTTAATCTGTCTCTTGGAAATGAGGAAACAGATGATTCTGAAGAAATAATAGATTTATATGAACTGACAGAGACTGAACAGAACCAGAAAAGCAATTTATACTACATCAATATTATCAAAATGAACAGTTATGAATACTTTTATAAACTAATAAAGAAAATGAGGAGTACCAGAAGAATAATTTGTAATTACACTGCAAAAACAAACAACTTTGAAAGTTCAAGTTTGAAAAACCAATTGATTTAATGCGATGACCATCCATGATGCCAGAGGAACAATGAGGAAACATCTACCTCCTGAAAAAGCAAAAGGTAGACTTAGGGTGTCCAAAGGATATAGATAAAGCCAATGAAGGAATCTGTTTTGCTTGATTATGCATATTTGTTACAAGGATCTTGTTCCACTCCCCCCAATGGGGAGAGAATTAATTTTTTTTTCCACTTAAAAAGTAGAAAAAAAAAGATGTGAGACTGGATGTGAGATTAGATCTGAGATTCTGCATTGACAAATGAAAAAAGGAAATAAGGTAGTCTTTCAGAGTCACTATGTCATCTGAAATCAAAATAAGCCCACAGTTTAAAATTAATTCATTAAATATCAACAGTATTTCTGTATAACAAAAACAAAATCCAAAAGGCAATAAAATTCAGAGGAAATGTTATTCAAAACAGCTATAAAATATAAAATATCTGGACATCAATCTATCAAAGTACACAAGTTCTAGTATAGATCCAATTGCAAAGTATTCATTAAAAAAAATAAAGAGTAACTTACATAGCTTGAAGAATCTCCACTGTTCATGGCTGGGCCATGGCAATATAATAAAAATGAAAAAAGCACCAAAGCTAATTTATAATTTTACTGCCATATCGATCAAACTTTCAAAGAAATACTTTAAAAAACTCAATAAAAAACAAACAAAATATATATATGAAAGAAAAAAAAAGACCAGGGGTGGAGAACTAGAGGCCACATGTGGTCCTCTAGGTCCTAGTGTGGCCCTTTATGACCCTCTAGGTCCTCAAGTGTGGCCCTGTGACTGAATCCAAATTTCACAAAACAAATCCCATTTGTCCCTAAAATGTCCAGGGAGGGAGAACAGGTGGTGCAGTGAATAGAGTGTCAAACCTGGAGTCAGGAAGACCTGAGTCCAAATACAGCCTCAGACATTTACTAGCTGTGTGAATAAGTCACTCGACCTGTTTGCCTCAGTTTCTTCATCTGTAAAATGGGGATAATAGCTCCTACCTCCCAGAGTTGTCATGAAAAGCAATTGAGATAATAAAGTGCTTACACAGTGCCCAGCACACAGTAAGCACTATGTTAACTGTTATTATTATAACCCTTAGACCCAGAGACTCTACCACTAGGCATATGCCCCAAGGAGGTCACGGATAAGAAAAAAGTCCCCAAAGATACCAAAATATTTCATGCAGCACTTTTTGAGCAAAAAACTGGAAACAACACAGATATTCATCAACTGAGGAATGGCTAAACAAATTGTGGTACATGAATGTAATGGAGTATCATTGCACTGAATTTTCAGAACTTGATAAAAGTACAAACAAAGTATATTTGGAGGAAGAAAAGAGCTAGGTTATAAAGGAAAATTATGATAAAAGGTAGAAATGAAAAGTTAATAGCATTTCCAGACCTCAAATTATAAAGCAGCACTCACCAAACCACTTGATATTGGTTAAAAAAGAGAAGCAGATCAAAGGAACAAATTAGACAAGGGAGGTCAGAAGCAACAGAACTCAGTGCTTGAAAAACCAAATAGCATAAATTACTTTGGAGAAGGTCAAGAAAACAATGTACACAGTGAATGCAACAGAGAACCACTACCACAAAACAAATGAAAATCATGCTGCAAAATGCCAAAAACAAACAGGATGATAAAGAAGAGCTAATGAGAGGGTACCCTCTCCTCATTCCTTTGTAGAACCAGAGGCTTAAGGATGTGGTTCCTTGTACATGTATGTGCCTTGTAACATTTTCAAAATTTTTGATGCATTAAATAATTATATTGATTTTTTCTTTTTTAAAAAAATATCATTTGTATACTGGATGGCTCTCTGGGAAGATAGGAGGGACCCTGGGAAATTTTGATGACATTAAAAAAAGATTAGTAACAGTTTATTTTAAAGAAAGAAAATATTTTGCCAAAATATTTGTGGGAACACTTTTTGCAGTGGCAAAGAAATAGGAAAAAAAGCTAATGACTATCACTTAAAGAACAGCTAAACAAATTTTAGTACTTTAATATAATGGAATATTGCTGTGCTGAAAGAAATAATAAATGTGAAGAATACATACAAGTGGGAAAATGTCTATTTACTGATGTAAAGAGAAGTAAGCAGAATAAGGAACAAAGAATACACACAATGACAACAAAAATCTCAATAGAAAGAATAGAACAGCAAAATGGAAACTAAATGTTGTGAAATTATAATGCCTAAGCTTGGTTCCCCAAAAGATATGAGCACGCACCCTCCCTTCTGTACTGTAGAGGCGGAGAACTATTGTAGGACTTGGATGATATACTGTTTAGTTTTTGAGGAATGGCTCTTGGGAAGGGGGTGGTGGTGGTGGAATATTCTACAAAAGGAAGGCTATAGAAAAACAAAAGAAATCAATAAAAAAAAGTCCCTGCTCTTTAAGAAGCTTACTTTGCCACTGTCCAGTAATCCTCATTAAGCCACTGAATCCTGTGAGTTTTTGCATTTATAAAAGATTCAACAACAGATTCTGGGGCATAGGTTGCAACTGTGTGTCTGTGTGTGTGTGTGTGTGTGTGTGTGTGTGTGTGTGTATGTAAATCTCTTTTGATGCAACGTTAAATATTATTAAAGTTACTGAATTAAGTCTAAGTTTTCCAATACAAAATCTCTAATCCCTAGTCATGGGGCAAGTAGCTGGTCCAAATATGTGCCCTTTTCTTCTCCTGGGATTCTTAGTCCTTTGCATGTATGCTTTATACCATGAATGACTACAGTTTCAATTGCTAAGATCTCTCTCATGAGTAACACAATTTTTCCAGGTGAATTTATTCAAGGAACAACATAAAGACAATGACTAAAATATTGAAATGAACCATCATCCAAAAAAAAAAAAGCCAACCCAACTCCCAAACCTCTTTTACTTGCTCTGATATTATATTTTAAAGGAAGAGATACGCAATGTCAATGGGGATATAAATGCTTCTGCAAATCTAAGGGCCAAAAGGAACAGATGATTTAGTTGTTATACTAGATTGAAGAAGGCCTCAGTTTTAATCCCAGCTCTAACACTCAGTGGCTATGTGATCTTCTATGGACAAATCACAACCTCTCTAAGCCTCAGTTTCCTAATATGTAAAATGGGAATAATATTTGCCCCATTTACCTCAGAACGTTTGTGAGAGGCAAGTATCATATTAACAACGTTAGCTCAGCCACTAATCCATCCATGTGTGACCTTGGGCATGTCACATTTATTGGTAAAATAAAGATAGATAGAAAATTCCATCTCACCTCTCAGCAGCATACCTACATCTGGCTCCCAGATTACCTCATGGTTTCAGAAGCTTCAAGTGCCCTATGAAATATAAAATTTGCCTCTAAACGCCAATGGCCCTGAAGCTTATTACAATACTTTGGAAACCCCAGATGTTGCAGCCAAGTGCAATGAAAAGACGGCTGGATTTGGAGTTACAGCACTTCAAAGAATGTATGTGAATGGCTCAATGTCATTACAACAGGATGTCTATAGGACAGCACTCGTGTTTATTCAAGTCACTTAACATTTAACAGTTTTTTTTTAATCAATGACTTTGATAAAGTTATGGATGAAAGCTCATGAAATCTACAGATGACAGAAAACTGGAAGGGAAAACTTACAACACAGCTTACCATCAGGATCCAGCTAGAGCACTGGGCTGAATTGAATAAAATAAAATTCAATAGGAAAATAAAATCTTACACTTAGGTACACAAAAAATCAACTTTGCAAGTATTAAATTGGGGAAGCATGGTTAGATAACAATTGTGTTGTAAAAGATCCACTACAAGCTTAATATGAGTCAGCAGTGCAATGCAGAAGCCAAAAAACTAATCTAGGGCTGCCCTCCTCAGACCTCCTCTGAAATACTAGGTCCAGTTCTGTACACCATAGTTTAAGAAGGTCACTGATAAACCGAATGTCCAAACAGAGCAAGCATAATTTTCACAGTCCTTGAGTCCTTGTCATAATGAAGGGCTAGCCTATGGAGCAGGGATTAGATTTGTTATGTTTGGCCCCAGAGGGCAGAACCAAGAGCAATGGGCCCAAGTCACAAAGAGACCAACTAGGCTTTATATTAGGAAAAATGTCCCATCAATTCCAGCTGTCCAAAAGTAGAATGAGCTGACCCCAGGGGTCATGGGTCACCTCACCTCCGAGATCTTCAAGCAGAGGCAGCATACCCCTTTGTGGGTTGTTAGTGGGCGCTCTGCGCACAAGTGGCACTCGATGGCCTCTGGAGTCCTTTCCTACTCTTACATCCCATGATTCTATAACCTGAGCGCATGTTGGCTTTGCCATTTACTACTCATGTGACTCGGGGTGAATCACTTCTCTCCTGACCCTACCTTCCTCATCTGTAAAGTAAGTAGACTGGCCTAGAAGACCTGTGAAGTTTCTTCTAGCTTTGACATAGGAACCTATAATTTGCATTTTCTGCAATGACATTAAAGACCTTCTGTCTAGCCATCAAAGCAGGTCACCAACAGGATAAAGAAAGTGAGGAACAACACGAAGTGTGTGTGTAAGGGGACAAGTAAAACTTAAAAACGATCTTTTTGATAGCTCTCTAGGTAGGGAAAGAAGGAAGGATGCATTTGGAAATGAAAATGAAATAATAATACATCAATAAAAGAATTTAATATGAGGAAAAATTAATTTTTAAAAAATCACTAAAAAGACCAAATAAGAAGCAAAGAGGCAGTATTAACACCATATTAGTCTACTGCAGAGTGTTTTTAATGGCTTATGTCTCTGACTTTATAGTAAAATGGCTATTTTAGAAGATGTAAATGAAAATCAGGAAACATCTCAGAGCACAGGAACTAACTTTGACACTATTTTAAATAAACAGAGCCTTGAGTACTATTCCAAAATACCATCCAAATAAATTAAAGTCCCAAACTTAGGCACGTTTTACCTCCTGAGACAGTATTTTAAAAGGGCAACAGCTTAAATACAGGGAGCTATGCAGGGGGTCACAGTCTCTGAAACTGGGCCCACAAGAACAGGCTAATGAAAGCAGGTATGAAGGAAGTTAAGTGAAATTGTCTGGATAAAGAAGAAGTAGGAAGTACAAGTGGAAGAATGACAAGAATTAGAGCAAAAGGAGTCAAGCCAATTTAACCAACAGCACTAACAAAATACATCTGCTAGTTCACTCATAGAGGCAAACTTTCCTTCTGCTGCTTAATAGAGAAATCCCAAACAGAACCGAATCAGTTCCAATGGCAAAGAGCTCCTAAACCTATACATCTAGCCTTCATCTCTCTCCTGGGCTATACACTCTTTCCCCCTATACACTAAATGCCAGTCAAACTGGCCAGCTTACTGGTCCCCATACACAACGGTCCTTCTGTCTCCCCCAGGCTTATAATGCTCCCCCACCTCACCTCCCTTCAAGGATCTACTCAAGTACCAGCTGTTACAAGGGGCTGTTTCCAGTTCCCCCAGGTATTAGAGCTATGCTTCCCCACCTCTGCCTCAAAAACATTTTGTCCATATCCTCCAAGTGGAACATAAGCTTTTTGATAGCAAGTACTGTCTCACTTTTGTGGTTGTATCTCCACCACTGTTTGGAATAGTGGACAGTAAATGCTTGTTGATTGACAGATACAGCAAAAAATACATTTTCAGTAGACGTTTAAACCTCCACTTCTGCTTCAATTTTCTAAGTGGGTCATCATATTCATGTTTCACTTTCTATTTAAAAGATTCTTAAGTGAAAAAAGTCAACACTATACATTTCTGATGTGCACAAATCATCAAACAATTTCAATGTGACTTTTCTACCCATACCCAGCTCTTGGGGGCTCTGGCAATATGTATATGGCAGGACAGGAAAAAAAAAAGGAGGGAAGGGGAAGGTTTGTTTCACAGCTAAAGATAAATATTCAATTAATGAAGATAGGTAGCAGAGTCTAACCTAGGAGGATAAACTTGAGTGTGGTAGCTAATACTAATTACTAAGCAATCCTACTAGACTTGTTTTATTCTCTAAGATACGCTTATAAACATCAAATGCTATTTAATAACAAGGCTAGGGGGAAAAAACACTAATGAAAAGCTAGTACCACACCCTGCATTCTGGCAGACCTAAATCTCAAATGGAGCAGGAATTAAATACTTCAAAGGGGGAATGCAGAAAGCTGGAGAAATTGGTTGGTTGTTTTAAAGTCAATGTCTGGAAAGATATAGGAGACAAAATCTAAAATGTCATGAAGACTAACATGAACTTGGTCACTACAGGCTTAAAAAAGTCAAAACTCCAAGTTTTTAAGAGGAAATTTAAGACATGCAAAACAAAGTGCTACATTATTCCTTTACTCCTTATCAGGAAATTCTGGCTGGTACAACAAACTGGAAAGGGTTAGAATATTGCTCTGATTACAAATCATATAAATTTAGTTTGAAAGTCAGCCAGGTTATATTTTAGCATTTTGTGCCAAACAACTTGGCAACAGGGTAGTGAATCTACTGGCCATAACTATCTTTTACAGATAGATAGCTTGTAATCTGGGTATCCATGCCAAAAAACTGCAGCCTATTTGAAGTACTTAAGTATTTTGTTACCATGTTTATTGCTACTTCAAAAGACTCAAATGAAGGCTTCTCCCTATCTCTAGGAAGAAAGAGAGATAAGAACAAGAATCGCAGAGGATGAGAGAATGTCTAGATGTGCTATGATCTGCAAGGATTGCAGGGGCTTTACATAGCAGAGAGTAAACATATACAATTCTGCATGACAAAGGGTGGAATAGGCTAACAATGTAAATAAGACTAAGAGAGTTTAAATTCCAGTATATTAAATCCATAATAGGTGGAGAACAAGAAGGATAACCACTGAACTCCCATAAAACTTACTTTAGCACCATAGTCAACAGTACCAGGCTTGATGAAAGGTGAGTCTGAACATGATGATTTCTTTTTTAAATGTTTATTAAAAAAAAAATCTAGCCATAATTCCTGCCCTCAAGGGACTTTCAGTCTAGAAGAGGAAGACAAGTATACAAATAACTATTATTTAAATTAGAATATCATCTTTTGAACAAATTCCATTAATGGCAAATAAAACCAGACACCATTCATATGTAATTACTGGACCTCTAGCTGCAGAAGCTAGAGAATTTTAAATAATCAATCATCTTTTACATGTCATGCACATTGTTCTAGTGGCAAAATGAATACATCTCTGCTAGAAAGACTTCTAATGAATAAGCATTTTATTAAACACCTACTAAGTTCCTGGCACTGAGCTAGGTATTGGGGATACAAATACAAAAATGAGTCAATCTCTGTTCTCAAGCTTACATTTAACTGGGGAATACAATATGTTCACAAATAGGTAAAAGATAGGATATATACAAAATAAACTGAGCTGAGCCTTGAAAAGCTGGTTCTAAAAAATGAGGTTTAAAAAAACCTGAAGGCTGCAAGGAGGGAAACCAAGGATTTGATGGCATGAGAAAGTAGAAAAGATCACCACCATATGGAACAGGAATGACTAGGAGAGGTGGAGTCATGTGTACTATCAGTGTAAGCAGTTTCTTAATTTAAATACCACAAGAGAGGAAAATGCCCTAGAACAGTGAACATTTGAAAGACTGCATGGATTAAGCCCTAGTTGGGAACTCAAGGAACTTGCAACCTGATGACATAATACATACAAAATAACTGTAAGGTAAACTTTGTAAAGAAGGAATAAAAAGTACTATGGAAGCAATAGGAGAAAGCAAGTTACTTCCCTATGAAACATTTACTGGAAAATGAAATAACTGAAGAAGGCCTTGAATGATGAGTAGGATTTTAATGAGTTAGGGTGTGTGTGTGGTGGGGAGGGGGGGTGTTTTTCTAGGGGGAATAAAGTTTTTGTTAAAGTTCAGAGATAGGAAAACTTAGGGTAAATTTAAGAAGGCGTAAGTGGTCTAAGAAGTGTGAAATGAAATGGGAGATAAAATTGGAAAAGTAGGCTGGGGGCACACTGTGCTAACCCCTCAAATGCCAGATTGAGAAATCAGGATGATAAAGGTAAAATCTGTCATATTATCAGGGTAGTTAGCACCAAATTTAGGGATCACACCAAAGACTCACCCAAAATGAACAGGGCACAACGACTGAACTCAAAGTTGGTGAGACAGAAACTTGACGTACTACATCAGTAAGAAAACTTTTGTAGCTCTGAATATACAAAAAGTTTTTGCTACTGTAACTACCCACACAGAAGTCAAGCTATTTATAAAAATCTGACTTTGTTTTTACTTGGTGAAAACTTTCATAGGCCACCCCATTAGACAGTACTGTCGTTCACCCAGTTTCCCATTATCCAGACCTTAAGATCTAGGTCTTCATTCCGCGTCTGTCCTAGCTAACTAATCAGGCGGTAGGTCCTGTCAGCTCTACCTCCACATTTATCCCACTCCTAATTCTACTGTCCCCACATTACCACATACTCTCAATTCTTCCCCAACCCAACCGATCCTTCAGAACACTTTCACAATAAACTTCCTCACAGGTCTGATTAGAACAGAGACTGTTGCTGCTTTTGTTAACTTCATCTTCCCGAGGCTTAGCGCAGGGTCCGGAACACAGTGGATGCTTGTTGACTTTGATAGAATAAAATTGGTTAACAGAAATTTGAAAAATTTGAAATAAGTAAAAGAGTACTTAGTGCTCTTTTACATTCATTAAGTTCAAGTCATCAAGCCTGAATGAACCACTATATCAAAAGAATTTAAAGGTGTGATTGCTAAGCCAGAGTCAGTGATTTATGAAAAATCATGGAAAACACCACAGAAATGGAAAAGTGTTTCAAGAAAGAGAGAGAAGAGGGAATCATCTACAAATGAGAGAAAGATAGCTCCACTTCAATTCCTGGCAATAAAGATGGTTTGTGAAGATTTAGAAAGGGAAGCAGAGATCACAAAGAGCCAGTACTTTCAACTGGTCAGTCCAGATAAATGAACCTCATTTCCCTTTTTAACAATGCAATCAAATCAGAAGGTAAACAGAGTGCTGTGGGAATAGCTTACCTAGATTTCATCAAGTTGTCTTTGTGAACAAGAGGGAAATTATGTAGCTAGACAACAGGAGAGTTAGATTTAGAAATGGTTGAATGAACAGATCCAAAAAGCAGTCATTGTTACATGTCAACTAAGGTCTCCAGTGGAAGTTCCCAGGGATCTGTCTTTGGCTGCTTTTAAAAAAACTGATTTGGCTGAAACTGCTCCCTCCATGGTTACCAAAGATCTTTCTGTTAGCTCTTCTCGCTTTTTCTTGGTACTCACCCTCCCTAAACCTTCCTGCAACTTTGGACTGCTTCCTTCTCCTGGAAATTCCTCCCTGAATTCCCTTACTCTCTTTCTTCCGGTTCTCCTCTTGCCTCTTTTCACTCATTCTTAAGTCTTTGTGGCTGGACTATCAGTCCTCTCCTCTGTGACTGTCCCCTCTGCTCTCTTGGGACTCTCCTCTTTTCTCTCTAGAGGAGGGACTCTTAACCTGTGCTCCATGAATATTTAAAAAAACAAAAAAATTTTGATAACTCTATAACCGGTTTCCTTTGTAATCCTATGTCTTTTCTTTCATACAATTAAAAACATTACTTTGAGAAGGGGTTCACAGGCTTCATGGACTGATAACAAAGAGGTCCATGACACAAAAAGCATTGCAAATTCCTACTCGACAGTATCTCTTGGTGATCTTATCAGTCACCATGGGCTCAATTATCATTTTTATAGAGTCAATTCTCACATCTAAATATCCAACCAAAACTTCTCTACAGAGCTCCATTCCCACATCACTAACAGCCTGTTAAATATTCCCAAGTAAGACAAATCTCTGTTAAGCAGTTAACACAATGCCTGCCACATAGTATGCTCTTAATAAACATTTTTTCCCTCCCTTATTTGCATGTAGGAGTCACACAGACAACATTTTACTACCCTTCATGAATATGTTCCAGCCAAATTGGCTTACTTACTATATATACATATAAACTGTGTATTCCTTATGTTTTGCTGCTTCTGTCTCCCTTGCTCCAAATGTACCCCTGTATTTCCTATTTACTTCCTTCAAGACTCAGCTCAGGTGTCAGCTCCAAAGGGAAGAAGTGACTCTTAGTTCCCCTAGTTGTGGGTATTATTCTTCCTCCTTTTATATTCATTGACCTTTTTACCTGGAGATAGAACGTAAACTCCTTGAGAGTAGTGGCAGTTTCCACCACCTCTCCATTTTTTGTCTTTTTTATCTACAACGCTTGGAATAAAAGTCTGCCAAACTGAACTAAACCGAAGGAAGGCACAAATGCAGCATGCTAATATTACTGCAGCTGATGCACAGCTGGAAAGTTAATCCAATGGCTGACAGTCTGGATTCAAACAGATCTTGACTGGCTAAGATAGGCCAAATCTAATAAGATGCAATGGTACAGAAAAAAAATGTGACTGAGGTTCCGAAAAATTGTCTTTCCAAGTACAAGATGAGGGAGGTGGGAGTAGAAAACAGCTCATGTGACGTGGCAGCCAAAAATGCTAATTCGATCTTCTGCTCCCTTAGGAGAAGCACTGTGTCCAGAAAAAAAGGAAATTATAATTTCCTCTGTACTTTGCCCCGTCCAAACTTCCTCTGGAGTACTGTCTTCGGTTTTTGGGTGCGGACAGTCTGGCTAACTGGGGAGAACCCAGAGGAACGTGTGACCAGGAAAGTAAGGAGATTATGTTTCTCAGGGACTGAATGAAGATATTTACTTGGTGAGAAGAAGACTTAGGGAAACCTAACAGCGGTCTTCCCCGAAGGATTACCTCCCCCACAAATACTGGAAGAGGAAAGAGACTTAACAGAAGTTAGCTAAAGGACAGAACAAAGCAAAAAGTGTGGAAGACCTCCTTAATATAATAATCTGTTATTCCAAAGGAGGGGCTGTCAGAAGAGGTAGTGAGCTCCCCAGCACCAGAGGTCTCCAAGCCTACCTGGAGAAGCATCACTCCCAAGCTAAAGGAGGAAATTCTGGCTCAGGTACACTGTCTTTCGAGGGGCCGTCCGAGTCCAGGGATTCTAGGAGCCTCCAGTCCCGGGGAAGGGGGCGGGATGGGACAGGAGGAGTGGAGCCCAGAGCAGGTAGGGAGGGAAGGCAGTGGGACACCTAGAGACCCGGGGGGTGAGGAGTGAGGGAGGCGGGGGAGTGGGGGAGGGGAGCAGTTGGCGGAAGGGGACCAGGGAGCCTCGAATCCCTCCGCCCCATTACCTCCTTGTCCGGGACCCACTGCGGTTCGTCAAGGCCAAAGGGGCTGCCGAAGGCCCGGTGCTCGGGGACCATGCGCAGCCCGCTGGGCGAACGCACCAGCTTTTTCCCATCGCGGCGCAGGGCCGCTCCGCCAGCGGCCGCCACAAACGAGGAGGACATGGCCCCTCGGTCAGGCCCAGGGCGGCCCCAGCGGACAGTTTCTCAACCGTAGCCACCGTGTCCCGTCCCACCGTGGAGAACAGCCCAGCTGCCCTACCGACACGCCCTCCGATCCTCGCCGCCCAATCGCAGCCACGGCTCCGCCCTCGTCCGTCTTCTCTGAACCAATCCCAAGCTAGAGCACCACCCAGCCTCCGCTCATGCGCAAGGAGGGCGGGGCGGGGCGGGGCGGTCCATTTCCCTAGAGGCCTTGAAAAGAACGAAGGCTGAACCAATCAGCAAGCGGCGCCACAAAGGCAGCTGCGCGGGGATTGGAGGAGGCGGTGTCGTAGTCCGTCATTGGACTAGGCCGCCGCGCGTAGGACGAACCCCGCCACAAAACCGAGCGCAGGTGAGGCCGACGCAGGTGCGGGCGGATGGCGTGCCGGGCCGGGCCCGCTGCTCGTGCCGGGGTCTAGGACGCTCCCGGCGGGCAAGGTGGGTCCTGGAAGGGCCGGGCTTCGGGGGAGCTGGAGCTCGGGGGTGCCTTGCGGCTCATCGCCAGCCTTCGAGGCGGGCCCTGCAGCTGGCCCCCCGCCGGAGGGAAGGGACCCTGAATTCCTGCAAGGGCAGCCCGGAGGGGGAAGATGGGGGCTTCCTAAGAACCGAGGGAAGCTGTCCCTGATCACAGCCCTCCACCCCCCGCCCCAGGCTGAACCGCAGAATAACTCAGGTTTTTGCAACACTTTGCAGAGCGTTTTTTATGTTAAATAGTACAAGCATAAAAAGTACCTTTTTACAGGTAAGGAAACTGAGTCCCAAAGAGGGCATGTGGAGGTGATCAGACCTATTATTCTTTAAACACGTCAGTTTGGCGGTTGTGTGGAAGTTGTACTGGGGACGGGATCTGGAGGGTAGGAGGAGAGGTGCAAGGTGATGAGGGCTTGCCTAGAATAGCAGCCGTGTGAGTGTGAGTGTCACTTCGAAGGCACAACTGGTGAGACTTGGCAATTGATTGGATATAGGAGATCAGTGGGATGATTCTGAAGTTACGAACTTGAGAGACTTAAAGGATGGTGGTGTCCTTGGTAAAAATTAGTAAATTAGGGAGAGGAGTGGAGGTTGGGGGTTGGGAAAGGTAATCAGTTTTGTTAATGTTGTGTTTAAGATGCCTGTGGGATATCCAGGGGGAGGTGTCCATGAGGCATTTGGAGATCTGGGACGAGAGTTCTGGAGGGTCACTTCTGGGTGTGTAGATTTGGAAGTCCTTTGCACTGAGATGATCACATTCCTAAGTCGTAAAACACAGATAATGATTCACCAATGGAAATTAAGGTGGTCAGATAGGTAGGATATAACAGACCAGGGTGAGAACTAAGTTCTCTGTTTCGCACTTACAGCTCTTCACAATCTGGTCTCTTGTCTTTCTGTTCTCCCCTCAATATTCTCTACAAGGCAATTCCTTATATATGACTTTCCACCTCCTGACTCTTCACTGACTGTCCCTCCCTACCTGAAACCCTCTCTCTTCTCACTTCTGCTTCTTGGAGTTATTGGTTTCCTTGAATAAGACTTGAATCTCAGTTCAAGGGCTATCTTTTTCAGGAGGTCTTTTCTAGTCTCATTAGCTATTAGTGCTCCCCTTTGCAAAGTTACTTTGTTTCTGTTTGTGTTTTTGTTAATTTGTATATATATACTTTGTCTCTCCCAATAGATGCAAACAACTGTTTAATTTTTATAGTGCCTGACCCCATAATGGGCTTTTACTAAATGTTTCTTGAGTGTCAGGAATACCCAGGCAGAGGTTATGTTTGGATATTTAGATGTGGGAGTCAAAGGCATAGAAATGGTGATTGAATCTGTGGTAACTGGTAAGATATCTGTAAAGAAGGGATTCTTAATGCTTTTTGTGTCATGTTTTCCTTTGGCATTCTGATGATGCCTATGAACCTTTTAAAGACTAATGTTTTTCAAATTAAGAAAATAAATTTGTTAATTACAAAGGATCACAAAGGAAACCAATTTAAGAGCTCCTGCTTATAGAGAGAAAAGAGGAGAGGTATTAGAATGGTATAGGGGACATTCCGTTATACATGATACATAAAAAGCAGATACCTAAGGAGCTATCCAACTCTAAACTCAGTGGCTTTGTAATTGATGACTATTTATCAGACTATAAACTCCTTGACAGCAGCAACTGATAAGAACTGATTTAATCCAATAAACCCTGTGTGCAAGGATCAAACTTTGTATCATCCCCAGCACGCCTCACTATAGGTATTATGATGTTGAATGACTCCTTAGTAGCATTGTCATTTTATAAATGTAAACAGGAAACTGAAGGTTAGGGAGGGGAAGTCACTTTCGATCCTTGAGTCAGTGGCAAAGCCAGGACCAAAACCCAGGTCTCATAACTCCTAGTAATCTTTCCATTGTAAAACAATGCTTATAAGGACTAGTCTTACCCTTCTTTCCCTCTGACTTTCCCGTGACTTCTCCTGACGCCTCGTATAAGCAGCTCTCTGTCCAATCCTTCCCCATGACAACTATCCAATACCCCTTATGTCCCCCCCTCAGGATGTTAACACTAATGAGTTAGGAGGGAATAAACGCTAAGTTCAAAGGAAAGCCCAGGTAAAATGCTATGAATAAAAGAAAAGGGAGGAAAAATCAGCAGCCTTTTTGTAGGTATGTTCAGCACCTTCTTTCCATTGTATACCTCTACCAGAAATCTTGCAATGCCATATCTTAGCACGGAGGGAACCCTGGATTCTGAAGTCTATCCTAGCATGCAGCCAACCCTGGAAGCCACCACCAACCCAGGGAGAACTTGAGAACAAGCTGTGTCTTAGGATCTGCCTAGAGACCACATGAGGTCTTTATCACTAGAAAATTAGCTACCAGTTGATCAATATTTTTTTAAAAACAATTCATGAAATTATGTACTGTTTATGGAGGATTATATTTGCTTTAATAGGGGGAGTCCTTACACTGGTGAAGTTAGGGCTATTTTGAAGTATTGAAGATATGTGTGTCATAGTGTCCTACCAGATGATAAGTAAGCTTATCCAAATACTGAATAGTATTGAAACATTTAACAAAATTTTTTTAAGTTTAAATTTGATACTTTTTTTTACATTAGTTACACTTCATGGAGTGGAAATAATCTGTAAATGTCTGTTTTTTTACATTACAGACATTTACAGATTATTTCCATTCCATGAAGTGTCTTTTGTAACAAAGTAAAGCAAAATTAGCAAAATACTATAACAAAGTTAAAACTAACAGTACAGTGACCACTCTGGAAAGTACATGCAACATTTCACATCTATAGGACCCTCCCCCACCTCTCTGTTTTTTAAATAAACTGAAATCTAAAATAGATTTCTCTACCTCCCGTGAGGGAAAGAAAAACAGATTTCTTGTAATAAATACACATTGGCAATATTTTTAAAAATGTAAATATTTTGTATTGACACAACACTTTCTAGCAAATACATAAATGCTTTCTCAAGAACAAAGTACATTTCTCCAAAACAGTTTGGCAAAATCATGCCGAATCACATGATTGCAGATCAAAGCGTGTTGCTCTCTACATTACAGTACCCTGATTGCTAATAGAAAGGATGGATGTTTTCTTTAACTTTGGTAATGTGGTAACACCGTAGAGACTTAGCCAGTCCTGTCACCTTTTATTGTTATCTTTATTTAAATTGCAATGGTAATTTGTGCACGTGGTTGTTTCATGGCATTTTTTCTTTCTATATGATGATGTTTGCTAAGCCACCATTTATTAATTGTTTGATGTTATTTTGATTGTGGTATTTGGTATAAAAAATAGTGCTTTTGTACCCGGGGTTCTTTTTTGCTGTCGGCAGCCTTCTTGGGGATGTAAACCCAAGAGTGGAGTCTTAGGTCCAATGGAACAAACAATTCAGTAATTTTTGTTCAATAACTAAAAATTATTTCCTGGAAGTGTTGTACCACTTCTCTGCCAGCCTTGAATTAGTTTGCAGATCTTTGCACAGGTCCTCCAGCATTGAGTTTACTGTCTTTTGCCATTTTAGGGAGGTCACTTGGCAAAGTAAATAGAGAGCTAGCCTCAGAGCCAGGTCCAAGTCCAAGGCCACGTCACATAAGGCCTAGCTGTGTGACTTTGGACAAGTTGACTTTATCTTCAGTGTTCCATTTTGTAAGACAGTAAGTTACAGAGAAGGTGTAGATCTGCATTGGCCTAGGAAATTCCTCACCTGGTGCTCCATGCACCAATGAAAGCACAGCTCCAGTTTCTAGCCCTATTAATCCTCTTTGTTAATTGTATTAGCGTGATGTTTCCTTAGAGTTATTTTAATTGCATTTTTCTGGTTATTAGGAAAGAACAATTTTGAAGATGGTTGACAATTTAAATTTCTTCTTTTGAAAACTGTTCATATCCTTTGACTACTTCGTCTTTTGGTGAGTAGCTCATAATTTTACATGTGTAAAACATTTTGCAAACCTTAAAGCCCTAAATGCTAGTTATTTTTTATGTGATTACAGATTATAGATTGATGGAAATTCCCTAGATTTTTGGATGCCAGAACTCCTCACATCCTATTATATTACCTCCTACCTTTCTAGTCTTATAGTTTACTCCCTTCCACACACTCCGTGATCCAGATGCACTGGCTTCCTTTCTCTTCTTCATTCTATCTCCAAACTGAGTATGTTCATATTCTTTTATTCCTGGCAATCTCCTTCCTTATCTCTGCCTCTTGGCTTCCGTCAAGTCTCAGTTAAAGTCCTACCTTCTGTGAGAAGAATTTCCCAATCCTTCTTAATCTTAATGCCATCCCCCTGAGACTATCCCCATTTTATCCTGGACATATCTTATCTGTACACAGTTGTTTACATGTTGTCTCCCACATTAGACCGTGGGCTCTTGGAGAGCAGGAGCTGTTTTTTGCCTTTCTATCCACCTCTGCTTAGCACAATGCCTGGCTTGTAGTAGGTACTTAATAAATACTAGTGGACTAAATTTTTTAAAAAAATCAACAGTCTCTGTGTTTCTTGACTCTACTTTGACCAGTAGAATTTTGTTTCTTTTCTTTACTTAACTCATGTAAGAGTGTGGTATGGATATGCACAATCTTTTCCTACTCCCCTTTTCCACACCCCTCTCTCTTCTTTGTTTGAATGACCTTTATCTTTTCAATATACATTAAATCATTTCATTTCTCCTTCCTTTCACTTCCTTTCTGTCTGGTCAGTGAAATTGTTTCATTTTTCTGGGATGTAAACCATAATTCAGCTCTTAATTTTTCTTACTAAGTCTAATTGACAAGCATTTATTAAGTGCTTACCTTTCTGCAGACCCTGTATTAAGCACTAGAGATATAAAAAAAGGCAAAAACTGTCCCTGCCCTTTGGTAACTCACAGTCTAATGGGGGAGACCACATACAACTATGTGCAAACAAGATATATACAAGATCAATTGGAGATAATCATAATGGGAAGGCACTAGAATTAAGAAGGGGCCTAGGAAAGATTTCATGTATAAGGTAAGATTTTAGCTGAGACCTAATGGAAGCCAGGGAATTCCAGACAGACATATGTGGGCCACATGTACAGTACATAAAGTAAGGAGACAGTGTCTTCTTTGAGGAATAATAGCAAGGAGGCCTGTGTCACTGCATCATAGAGTATGGGGAGAGGAATAAGCTATAAGAAAACTGAAAAAGTAGGGAAGGGTCAGGTTGTGAAGAGTTTTAAAAACCAAAAACTGGATCTTCTATTTGATCCTGAAGGTAATAGGATAATAAAAAAGTCATTGGAGTTTATGAATTAGGGGAGAGGGCAGGAGGAAGGGTTAACATGGTCAGGCCTGCTCGTTAGGTTGATCACTTTGGCAATGGAGAGACTGGAGTCTGAGAGAGAAACCAGAGTGTATTTCAGTAGGCCAAGCATGAGGTGAGGCCCTGTACAAGGGTGGTGGCAGTGACAGAGGAGAGAAGGAGGCACATAGGAGAAGTGTTAAGAAGGTTGGATTGACAGAACTTGGCAAAAGATTGGGTATGGAGGGTGAGAGATAAGTTAAAGAGGACGGCTAGCCTGGTATCTGAGAGGATGGATGATAGTGCCCTCAACTGTACTGGGGAAGTGTAGAAAATGGGGAAGGTTTTGGAAAAATGATAATGAGCCCAAATTTGGACTTGCTGAATTTAAGAAGTGTATAGGACATCCAATTTGAGGTGTTTTTGGAGATGTTAGACTGGTGGTGAGGAGAGGTTAGATAAGTAAATCTGAGAACCATCTCCTTAGAGGTGATTTTTGAACCCATGTGAGTTGATGAGATCACCAAGTGAAATAGTATAGAGGGGGAAAAGAAGAGGACCCAGGAGAGAACCTAGGCAGTGCCCGTGGTTAGTGGGTCTAACCTAGATGGAGATGCAGCAACCTACTGAGGAGGGACCAGAGAGAACCAGGAGAAGATAGTGTCTCAAGCCAAGAGAGAAGGGAATATTCAAGGAGAAAAGGGTGAAGAGAAATGTCATAGGTTGCAGAGGAGTCGAGAAGGATGAGGATTAAGAAAAAAAACATGAGATTTGGTAATTAAGAGATTATTGGTTACTTTGTAGAGAGCAGTTTCAGTTGATTTATGAAGTTGGAAGCCAGATTGCAGAGTTAAGAAAAGAATCAATCAGAATCAGTAAACATTTACTAAGTGCCTACTATGTGCCAGGCACCATACCAAATGCTGGGGATACAAAGAAAGTCATAAGACAGTCCCTGCCCTCAAGGAGCTTCTAGTCTAACAGGGGGAGACAACACATAAAAAGATGAAAAGCTGGATGGAGGCAGAGGGAAGAGGGACAAAAGTTACCTGACACAGGAACATGATGAAGTCTTGTGTCTGATGGGAAATGATCTGAGGAGGTATGAGTTTTCAAGCTGATTTCATTTGGCAGAATGATAAGTTTCTGGAGATGATGAAGTTCAAGGAAAGTAGGCAGGTGGGAAATGTTGAGAATTTCCTGGATGTCGTCCTTCAGTAGTGGAGCATCTTAGAGGAGATCTTTAATGGCCATCCTTCACCCTCTTCAGTGAGGTGCTGGAGAATGAGAGGAAATAGACCCACTGATGATAAATGGTCTTCTATATTGTCAGTGCATATTAAATGCTCTATTATTATAGTGTATCTATATAGTATTTTATGGTTTACAAAACATTTCATATACATTATCTTATTTGATACTCACTACAGTCCTCGTAGTGTATGTAGCATTAGCCAAATTCTTGCCATTTCAGAAATGAGGCCCAGAGAAATGAAGTAGTTTATCAGTTAACAGAAAGAAGTGGAGCCAGAATTCAAAACCATATGGTCTGCTCCAAATCCAGTGCTCTTTCTGCTATAGCTGATATGATAGACACACAGGCCAACACTAGGCCTATTCTCAAAGTCTTTCCAGAGCTTTTGGGTCCCTGGCATAACCTTTGAAAAATCAAGATCTTTATTATACTTTGATGAAACATTGTGGGAGAATTTGAGTGCCTACTCAAGAATTTTAATGAAACAACCAAGTAGTATGATACATGTCCTTTGCCCTTCAACAAACACAAGAAAATAACTTCTAAAGGCTTCCTGTTGCATTCAAGATAAAGTCTAATTAATGCTTCCTAATAGGAACTCTTCATGCCAGTCAGGAAGGTCTCACATGTTCATTGTCCCATTCTATCACAACTTCCATGAAGTACTTACCTATAATGCCCTTCCTTCTTCCCTCTGTATATGTTAACCCTACTCATCATTCAAGACCCAACTCAAGTCCCACTATCCATGAAACCTTTTCTGAAGTATTTGAAGAACTGTAATAGGGAAGGAAGAGTCATCTTATTCTGTCTGCTCAGTTCTGGAGAGTCATGAGTACCTGAGTGGAACCTACTGCTTAAGGAGTTAGAGAGTTCCTCATCCCCAGGAGTCTTCAAGCTGAATATGAAAGGGCATTTTTCAGGAATATTTTAGAGGCAGTTCCTGCTCAGATACAGATTCAACCATTGAGATTTGTTTCACCTCTGAGATTCTAGGGTTCTGTGATTCAGCTTTCTTGGCCTAGGCTATCATAATGCTTTTGATATTACCACAGAACTTAAACTTCCCTGAGCACAGAAAGAAAAGTGACTTTATTGTCTTTACAGAGAGTTCATGGAGACAGATTTAAGGAAAATTACTCTGAAAAATACTGAGAATGCATCGATCAAGTGATCTTTCTTACAATTGGAAACTGAGTATGTCGATGATAGGTAACATCTTCTTCATTTGTTTTTTGTATATAGGAATTAACTTTACACTTAGTGTCATTCCATATATAATTATATTCCAAAGTAAGAGGATTACTTGCATTTTCTAGACATTTGATAATATTTTGTGTAAATTATCCACTACTAAAGGTATACAGTTTCCTCTGTTGCATTTTACTTGATTGTCACCTTTTTTAGCTTTCTTGTATTTTAACAGATTTACAGTTAATATTAGTTATTTTTATATTTATTACAAAAACAGAACTGTTTTACTTTCACAATTTTAGAGATTTTGGTGTTTCCCATTTTTCCCCCTTGCTTATTAGCATAAACATAAATTTATTGGGCCTTTTGAGGTCCTATTACCAAGTTACCATCTCGACTGATGTTTTTAGGTAATTGAAAATGACGCTATATTAAAAATTTAACTTCTTTCTTAAACCTGACAATCTTATTAAGCATAGAACCTTTGATGGAATATATTTCTTAAGCATCCTGTGTGCAATTTTTATTTGGTTTTAACTTTGACCATAAAAAGTTTTTTTGTAAGAATAATTTTTATTATAAACTTGTCAACTTCATATTCCCAAACTTTTGAATACATAAAAGCTGTAAAAATATTGTATGTAAAATTATTAACTTCCATAATTTATATGTTTAACAAAGTTATAATGATTAGCTTTAACAAAATAATATTGAATGCATCCTGTTTATTTTTCTGTCCTCCCACATTGATTTATTGCATAATTTCTGGATTTTTTCCTAGTGTTATTATTGTTGAGACACTAACATCAAAGTTTCTGAGATAGTAGAAATAACATTAAAGAAAATAAAAGAACGGCCCTTGAATCCAGTCAAGAAAAGATGTCCATGCTAGAGGCAAAAAAGTTTCAAGCTTAACGAGAGATTTTAAGATTTTTCAAAAATGAGGAAGGTGCTGAAAAAAAATCAGAGATATTATTACTGGAAAAAGGTGACTGAGAGGACACAATAACTACTGACTCATATGCCAACTTTTCATCTCAACTAAATCTTTATGAGAAAAATTTTTATTAGCATATCTAAGAGTCTCCTTGATGAAAAGAAGAAAAGAGAATGAGCAGGCTTTTTACAAATGATATTCTATAAGAGACCACATCTTTATAGTCACACAATTGGTGGAAAAGTGCAGAGGATACAAGATTCCACAGTTTGTTGTTGTTTGACTATTAAAAAAGCATTTAATTCAGTGGAAAAAACTGTATCCTCAAGGATGTTTTGTCTTTTTTCTATTCTTTCTTTTTTGTTCCCCTCTTCCATTCTGGAAGACCAGTGGCCATTCATAATCTGATCCCAATATTGATCAGCATGGAAGTTTTTACCTACTCTGTTTTTCTGACCTTGGCTAGTTTGCCCTTCCTTAGGCAGCCTGGTACCCCTCTACACCTGGGGTCTTACCATGTTGGTGCCAGACTTAATATGGTACCCTCATCAACTTTAGCCCTACTGCTTCTCAGAACTCCCAAACTTGAGATCTTAGCCTCCCCTAGCAATAGGGACTACAGATATGAACCACTATGCCTGACCACGAGTGCCTTTTCTCCATAGTGTCTAGATTCCTTGATAGATACTATAGAAAAACCTTTGCTTGATAGCTTTTTGCTTATTAATAGCAAAGCAAGGATAAAACTGGACCACATGGTTGACAGTACTGTTTGTCACTTCATGGAAGAATCAATCCAAATTGCAGTGGTATTCCCCATAGATGGTGAGGTCCTTTGGATTTTTCTGTTTATAAATAGCACAATATGCAACATTATAAAGACCTCCTAAATAGGATCCCCAAATCCTTCAGAAGCATTTGTTCACACACACCCACACACATACACACACACACACACACACAAACAAACAATATAAGTAATAACCTTTTGTCCAGGTATTGATGGGCATTTGGATAGACAACCATGGAGAGGTCCACCAGTCCATACTGAATCTTTTGAATAGACATTACAGATTATTAGTGAACTAAGCCTGTTGTTTTATAGGCATACAAGAGCCGATTGGATTGTGTCTGGGGAATTTAGTGCTCTCAGTGATCCTAAATTTTTATTCTTGAAAGTAAAGTCTATCATTTTAATATAAGTATACTACTGATATTGCTATATGACTGTGAATCAGAGAATGACAAAACCATTGAAAGAATCATAATTTACTTATCTATAGATGTAGTTTTTCCAGATAGAATGTAAGCCCTTTGAGGTCAGACAACATTTTCATTTTTTGTCTTTGTATCCCTTAGTGTTTCGCATAGTCCCTGGCACATAGTAAGTGCTTAATGAGTACTTGCTGAAACAGAATTTCAGGTCACCCAAAGGTCTTTGAAGAGGTGCATAGTAAGCAAAAATAGATGGCAGCATTTCACCAACAATGAATTGTGTTCACAGTCCATGAAACATCCCACTAAAGAGATATATCCCTAAAATAGGAGATGGACAGAGGGATAATTTAACAAGAGTGAAGGAAAATACATGGAGACTAGCCACATCTTATTTATTGGCGTATATTGTAATGTCAAGACACTCAGAACCCCAGCACGCTGTATAGATTCCCCATAGAGGATTTATAGAAAGACATGGTTATGGGTTACATAGGATAAGAAATCATGGATGAATTTATGTGTGATTTGTTGAGAGTTTGTTAAATTCATCACAGAAATTACAAGATTGCCTTAACTTGTTAACCCTTCTTAACTTCTTTTTTTCTGTATATGATTTTTTTTAATGATGTCCTTTTTTTACCTGTCATCACTTTCTCCCCCAAACAGAAGCCATTTCTTATAACAAATAAGAACAATCAAGCAAAATAAACATATTAGTCATGTCCAAAGATGATTACATTTCTTTATAGTCTTAATATTTGTCATTTCTTATTACAATAATATTCTATTATATTAATAGACCAAAATTTATTCAACCTTTCCCTGATCATTTGACATTTAAGTTGTTTCTAGTTTTTTGCTATTACTGTATAGCTAATACTACTAACAGTATTTTTGCACAAACAAATGTCTTAAAAAGTTTACCAAGGAGATTCTTATGATATAATCTCAATAACAATATCACTAGTTCAGTAACTAGTAAGAATAACTAACTTTTATTATCTAATGCCATATTGCTTTATAAAGGAATCGTTACCATTTCATAGCTTCATCAGACTTTTTTTTCTTAGCCCTAATAGCATTGAATTTTATTATTTTTAACTGTCATTGCAAATTTAATGGACATAAGGTAGGTCAGTTGTTTTGACTCTCAGTTTGCTGATTTGTAAATAGTTTTAACAGTTTCTTAGGGCGTTAATGATAATTAATATTTTATCTTTTGAAAATTCTTTTTGACATGCTTTTATCTGTTTATATTTAGGGGATAAATTAGAAGTGCTTATTAAAAAGATTTCTTATCTAATCTGTGTTTTATTTCCTTTTCTTGATGGATTGCTTTTGTTATACAAAAGCTCTACATTTTTACATAGTAAGGTTTCAAATGACCGGAAAAAATTATGGCCATATTGCTGTCAAAAAACGGTGATTGGGAGAACAAGAATAATACCGAGTCATATGCCTCCTTTTCACCTCTATAAAATCTTTATGATATTTATCCATATTCATATCTTATCATTTTCCTCACTCCAGACTGAGAGAGACAGAGGCAGAGAGAGAAAGAGAGACAAGGGAGAGGGTTCCCAAAAAACAACAAAGGAAAAATTGGGGAGAAAGAGGTCAGAAAGAGTGTCAGGAATCACAACAAGGATAGTTTTGAGTGTTATATTCTAAACTGATCACATATTTAAAAAGAAATGGAAGGGCTACATAATAGATATATAGTTTTATGTACAGTCTTTATTTTACAACGAGGTGGAAATGTTCATTTTATGTGGTTTTTCATAATGAAAAATAGTTTAAAAGAAAAAAAGTTACTGGAATGAGATTTTTTTTTGCCTTATGTTTTGATGTTTCTTTCATTCATAGGAGACTCCTCAAGTCTGTAGTATATACTTTTAAGAAATGGATTGGGATCAACTAGAATTAAATCCTAAAGTTATTACTGCTGTTAAGAAAGGTAATTTTAGATGTATTACATGTGTAAAACAATTGATGTGAGAATGAGTTTGTATTCCAATTATCTTTTTAAATTACTAATTAAAATCTGCAAAAATAATGTTTATTCTGACAGTTATTTTGATTCTCCTTGCTGTATTTGTGTTCCTCATTTCAGCCAAACTGAAATCAATAAAGGAAGTTTTACACCTTTCTGGACCAGATTTGCAGAGACTAACAAAACTGTCCAGTATTGATGTCCAGCATTTATTAAAAACAGTCTCATTAGCACTAAGGAACAACTGTGTTCTGACAGGTAACAACAGAATGAGAAAATTGTGCTTGGGACCTTTTTTTTTTTTTTGCAGGGGATAAATTGCATAAAAGTTGATTAGTATCAATGTAATCCTGGGATGGCCACTGACGCAGAAGGTTTTGGTCAAAATCATTTGGTCATAAATAAAGTAGAGTCTTTATTCATGTTTCAAAATCTGAAAAATTGTTGATGTTAATGCTGAGACTGGTAGTTAGTGCTGTAGGTAGAGTGGCAGACCTGGAATGTGTAAGATCCGAGTTAAAATCAAATCCAGGACACTCATAGTTCTGTGACTCTGGGAGAATCACTTACTCTCTGGCTGCCTCAATTTCTTTGTCTGTAATATGGGGATGATAGCAACTACTTTCAAGGGTTGTTGTGAGGATAAAACTAGATAATAATTTTAAAGCATTTACAAACCTTAAAGTACTACATACACGTTAACTATTGTTGTCAGTATCATTTACTTTTTAAAAATTCTTTTTCGTTACATTTTAAGTTCCAAATTGTCTTCCTCTAGCCCTCCCCACACTAGAGAAGGCCACCATTCGATGCAGATACACACACACGTGTGTGCGCACACTTCCGTTGGTTTTTTCTCTGGAGATGGATAGCGTGTTTCTTCATAGGTCCTTGTAGGTTCATTTGAGGATTTCTATAATGTTCAGAATGACATAGTCATTCGCAGTTACTCTCTGAGCAATATTGCTGTAACTGTATATATAACAATCCCTTGGTTCCCCTTATTCCACTCTTCATTATTTCATGCAAGTCTTCCCATGTTTTCCAGACTCAACCAGCTCTTCTGTTCTTAGTGCGTGATAGTGTTCTGTTACGATCGTATACCACAGCTTCTTCCGCCATTCTCCAATTGATGGGCGCCCCCTTGATTTCCAGTTCTTTCCCACCATGATAAAAAGCTGCTACAAATATTTTAGAACATACAGCTTCCTTCCTTTTTTTCTGATGTCCTGGAGCGACAGACCTAATCATGGTATTGCTGGGTCTAAAAGTATACACAGCTTTATAACGCTTGGGGCATAATTTCAGATTGTTCCCCAGAATGTTTAGATGAGTTCGTGATTTTATCAACAGTGTATTGGTGTCCCAATTTTTCCATATGCCTTTTTTGTCCTTTTCCCATTCTGTCATTTTCACTAATCTGATAGGTGTGAGACGATATCTTAAAGTTAAGTTCTCTATGTATTTGAGATGACACCTTTATCCAAAAAACTGCTTATAAAGATTTTTCCCCAGTTTTCTGCTTTGCTTCTAATTGATTTTATTTGTGCAAAAACATTTTGATTTAATGTAATCAAAATTATTATTTTACATCTCACAATGTCCTCTATCTCTTGTTTATTTATAAATTATTCTCCTTTTCATCAGTCTGATAGGTATTATGTTCTTCTAATTTTTACTTATGTCATTTTCTATCTAGCTCATGTATCCATTTGGACCTTATCTTGGTAAATGGTGTAAGATACTGGTCTATACCCAATTTCTACCATATGGTTTTCCAGTTTTTCCAACTGTTTTTTTATCAAATAGTAAATTCTTATCCCAAAAGCTTAAATCTTTATACTTGTGAAATACAAAGTTACTATAATTATTTACTACTGTATGTTGGTATGTCTGTTCTGTTCCACTGACCCCACCTTTCTTTTTCCTAGCCAGTACAAGATAGGTTTGATAATTACTGCCTTATAATATAGTTTAGAATCTGGTACTGTTAAACCTCCTTCCTTCACATTTTTTTTCATTAATTCCTTTGATATTCTTGATCTTTTGTTCTTTCAAATAAATTTTTTTTAATTTTGTCTTATTTATTTTTTAATGTTATACAATCACAATTACATCATAAAACTTAGATTTTAACCCCCTCACACCTACCCTCCACCACCACCCTCCCTCCCCAAGATGGCATACAATTCTATATAGGATCTACATATACTTTTCTATTGAATACGTTTTCACTATAGTTATGCTATGTAGACAAACTAAAATAAATGGAAGAAATCATGTAACAAATCAAAATATAACACACACACACACACACACATACACACAAACATAAACATGATCTGCTACATTCTGTGAATTAATTCCATAGTTCTTTCTCTGGGTGTGGAAGGCATTTTGCCTTAGAAAATCATTGGGATTTTTTTTTTTTAAGTTTTTGCGTTATTACAAAGTTCCAAGTCTACCAGAAAAAACTCTCGCACACTGTGGTCGTTGCTGTGCACAAAGTTCTCCTGGTTCTGCTCCTTTCGCTCAGCATCAGATCAACATAAGTCCTTCCAGGCCTCCCTGAAGTCTTCTTGTTCATCATTTCTTATGGCATAATAGTACTCCATTACATTCATATACCATAATTTATTCAGTCATTCCCCAGTTGATGGGAATCCCCTTGACTTCCAGTTTTTGGCAACTACAAAGAGTGCTGCTATAAATATTTTTGTACATGTGGGACCCTTTCCCATTTTTATGATCTCTTGGGGATACAGTCCTAGTAGCAATATTGCTGGGTTCAAATAAATTTTATTATTTTTTTTCTAACTCAGTAAAATAGTTTTTTTGGTAATTTAATTGGAATGGCATTGAATAAGTAGATTCGGTAGAATTGTCATTTTTATTATATTGGTTATGCCCACCCATCAACAATTAATATTTCTCCAATTATTTAAATCTCACTTTATTTGTATAAAAAGTGTTTTGGGATTATGTTTGTGTCTTTCCTGGGTTTGTCTTGGCAGGTAGACTCCCAAGTATTTTATGCTCTTTCTAATTATTTTAAATGGATCATCTCTTACTATCCCTTCTTGTAGGGTTTTGTTGCTGATATATAGAAATTCTGATGATTTATGTGAATTTATTTTATATACTGCTACTTTACTGAAATTATTATTTCAACTAGCTTTTTAATTGAATCTCTAGGTTTTTCAAAATATATCATCCATAATGTCTGCAAAAAGAGATAATTTTATTACCTCATTGCCCATTCTGATTGCTTCTATTTCCCTTTCTTATTGCTATCACGAGCATTTCTTGTACAGGATTGAGTAATGTTGGTGATAGTGGGGGTTCGTTTCACTCCTGATCTTATTGGGAAGGCTTACAGATATTACTTGATGATAGTTTTAAGTAGATACTTCTTATCATTTTAAGGGAAAATCGATTTATTATACCTATGCTTTCAAGTGTTTTTAAAAGGCATGAGTATTTAATTTTGTGAAAAACTTTTTCTGCATCTATTGATATAATTATAGAATTTTTGTTACTTTTATTATTAATATAATCAATTATGTTAATAGTTTTCCTTATGTTAAGCCATGCCAGTATTCCTGGTAGATCTCCCACTTAGTCACTATGTACAATCTTTGTGATATATTGTTGTAGTCTCCTAGTAGTGTTTTATTTAGGGTTTTTGCAATGATATTTATTAGTGAATTGGTCTCTGATTTTCTTTCTCTGTTTTTACTCTTCCAGGTTTAGATATCAACACCATATTTGTTCCATAAAAGGAATTTGTAGGACTCCTTCTTTGCCTGTTATTCTAAATGATTGATTTAATATTGGAATCAGTATCAGCTGATTTAAATGTTTGGTAGAATTTGTAACTCCAGCTGGTCCTGGTGCTTTTTTCTTAGGAAGCTCATTTATAGACTATTCAATTTCATTTTCTAAACTAGATTTCTTTAAATATCCTATTTCCTTTTCTGTTAATCTGGGCAGTTTGTATTTTTATAAATGTTCATCCATTTCATTTAGATTGTTAAAATTTTTTGGCAAATAATTGGGCAAAATAACTCCTAACAGTTGCTTTGATTTAGTCTTCATTGGTGGTATATTCACCCTTTTCATTTTTGGTGTTAGTGATTTGATTTTCTTCTCTCTCTTTTTTAGTCATATTAACCAATGGTGTATCTATTTTAATGGTTTTTTTCATAAAACCAAATCTTAGATTTATATATTAATTCAATGGTTTCTTATATTCAATTTTATTAATCTCATTTTTAATTTTTAGGTTTTCAAATGTTTTTTTAATTGCATATCCAATTCATTGGTCTGCTTTTTCTCTATTTTATCAATGTAAGCATTTAGAAATATAAATTTTCCCCTAAATACTGCTTTGACTGCATCTAATAGATTTTGTTATATTATCTCATTAAGATCATATTCTTTAATAAAATTATTTATTATATCTATGACTTATTCTTTAACCCATTCATTCTTTACGATTAGGTTATTTAGTCTCCAATTAATTTTTAATCTATGTTTTCATGGTCCCTTATTAAATGTAATTTTTATTATAACCTGAAAGGATATATTTAATATTTCTCTTTTTCTGCATTATCCTATAAAGTTTTTGTGCTCTAATATGCAGTCATTTTTTTAAAGGTATTATGTATCTCTCAAAAAAAAGTATATCTCTTTCTATTGCTATTCAGTCCTTTCCAGATATCTATCATATCTAGCTTACTAAGATTCTGTTCATCTCCATGACTTCTTATTTATTTTTTGGTTAGATTTACGTAGATCTGAGAGGAGAAAGTTGAAGTCCCCCTCTATTATAGTTTTGCTGTATTTATTTCCACCTATAATTCATTTAGCTTTTCCTTTAAAAATTTGGATGCATATAAGTTTACTATTGATATTACTTCATTATCTGTGGTCATAAATGTAGTTTATGTAGTTTATCATAATGTAGTTTCCCTGTTTATCTCTTTTAATTAAATGTTTCAGCTTTAACTTTGTATGAGATCATGATTGTTACCCCTGCTATTTTTGCATCAGCTGAAGCATAATAAATTCTGCTTCAGTTCTTTATTTTTACTTTGTATTTCTCACTTTAAAATGTCTTTCTTGTAAGCAACATATTATCAGATTCTGGTTTTTAATCCATTCTGCTAATCCATTTCCATTTTACAGGTGAGTTCATCCCATTAACATTTAATGTTATAATTACTAGTTATACATTTCCTTGCATTCTATTTTTCCTCACTGTTTATCCTTCTCTCCTCTTTTTACCCTCTCCCTTCTCATATATCTAACTTACTTCTAGCCACTGTCTCCCTAATTTGGACCCCTTCTAAGAGTCCCTCTCTTATCTTATGCTCTTCTTCTTAATAGCATGGCCTTCTAAGAATCTATCCCTTGTCCTTTCCCCTCACCCTCCTGTTTCTCTGGAAGTTAAGAAGGCTTATATACCCTTCAAGATGTTATTCCCTTTTTAACTCAGCTCCGATGAGAACAAAGTTTTAGTACTACCAGACCTCTACCCCTTTTTACCCTCCACTGTACTAGTTCTTCCATACATGCCTTGTTTGTGTGAGATAATTGCCCCATTTTATCTCTCCTTATCCAGTTTTATTTTTTAAGATCATCCCATCATACTCAACCCTAATCCTTCTATTTATGTATGTTTTTTCAAACTCCCCTGGTTATGATAACATTCTTAAGTTATAGATGTTTTCCCATGTAAGAAGTTAAACAGATTGACCTTAATAAGATCAATAATAATAATTGGCCTTTCATGTTTCCCTTCTTATGTTTCTTGCGAATCAGATTTTCCATTCAGTTCTGGTCTTTTCCTCACAAATACCTGAAAGTCCTTTAATTCATTAAATGTCAATTTTTTTTTTTCCAGACAGTGTTACACTCAGCTTTGCTGAGTAAATTATTCTTGGTTGTAAACCGAGCTACTTTGATCTTTGGAATACCATGTCCATGCCCATCAGTCTTTTAATATAGAAGCTGATAAATCTTGTATTATTCTGATTGTATCTTTACACTATTTAAATTGTTTGGGGGTTATTGTTTTTTCCTTGTTGCCTTTAGTATTTTCTCCTTGACTTGAGAGCTTCAAAACTTAGCTATAATATTCCTATGAATTTTCATCTTGGGATCTCTTTCAGTAGTGATTGGTGGATTTTTTCCATTTTAATTTTAACCACTTGTTCTAATATTTCAAGACAAGAAAAGTTTTCCTAATAATTTCTTGAACTATAGTGTCTAGAATTTTTTTATCATAACTTTTATTATAACTTTCAGGTAGTCTAATTGTTACATTGTCTGCCCTTAATCTATTTCCAGGTCAGTTGTTTTTCTAATGAGATATTTCACATTCTCTACTATTTTTTCATTCCTTTCATTTTGTTTTACTATTTTTTGGTGTGTTTTGAAGTCGTTTGCTTCCCTTTGCCCAGTTCTAATTTTTTTTTTAATATAAATTTATTTATTTAACTTTTTACATTGATTTTCACAAAATTTTGGGTTCCAAATTTTCTCCCCATTTATCCCCTACCCCTACCCCAGTACACCGACCATTCTAATTTCCCCTATCACCAATCTGCCCTCTCTTCTATCATCCCTCCCTTCTCTTGTCCCCATCTTCTCTTTTGTCCTGTAGGGCCAGATGACTTTCTATTCCCCATTACCTGTATTTCTTACTTCCTAGTAGCAAGAACAATACTAAACAGTTGTTCCTAAACGTTGAGTTCCAAATTCTCCCCATCCCTCCCTCCCCACCCATTCCCTTTGGGAAGGCAGGCAATTCAATATAGGCCATATCTGTGTAGTTTTGCAAATGACTTCGATAATAGTCGTGTTGTGTAAGACTAAGACTTTCCCTGATGGTAAGAATTGTTCCTTGTCATCAGAAATGAAAGGCAGGAACATTTGTCCCCCAAGAAAGTAGTTTTCTATGGTCTTATTTTTCTTCCCTTTTCTGGGCATTTTCCCAGGCAGGTACTTGACTTCTGAGATTCCTCTGCACCCCCGCCTAGATCCGCCCAGGTAGTGCTTGGGGTCTGAGATTCAAATGCTGCTCCCCAGCCTCAGGGCTTTCCGCGGTGGGGTGCGGCTGCTATTCAATGTGAGCTTAAGTTCTGGTGCTTGAGTGGGGTCAGAGCCGCCTCCCAGGCTCAGTTCCCTCAGGGGGTTTATGCGGAGAACTTCGGTAATGGCCCTGAGCTCCTGCCTGCTGCTCCGGGAGTTCCAGGCCGCCGCTGCCTCTGCTGCTGCCTCCCGAGGGGGTCCGAGTCATGGAGACACCCTGCTTCCCTCTCGGCCAGCTCAGACGTCTGTCTCACTGACCTGCAGCACCTGTGGTTGGAGGGACCTTCGCAGCCGCCGGAGGTTCCGTCCCTGAAGCCTGCTCGGATCTGCTCCTCTGGGGCCGCGCACAGCCAGGGCAGCACAGGGGTGGGTTCTGCTGTTTGGAGCGCGACGGACCCCTGGGGACGGCTTTCCAGGGCTCTCTGGAACGGAAATCTCTTCCACTGTGTTTCTGCCACTGTGTTTCTGCGCGGGTTCCTCCGCTCCAGAATTTGTAGGGAGTTCTTTTTACATGAAATTTATGGGCTGTGGGTTCGGAGCTAGCATATGTGAGTCTTTCTACTCCGCCATCTTGGCTCCTCCCCCCCCCCCCCCAGTTCTAATTTTTAAGGAGCTATTTTCTTCCATGACTTTTTGGATCTCTTTTTTCCAGTTGGTTGACTTTCTTTTCATAATTATCTTGATTTTCTTGCATTACTCTTATTTTTTTCCCTAGTCTTTCCTCAACCTCTTATTTGATTTTTAAAATCCTTTTTAAAGCTCTTCCAAGAATTCTTTTTGGGCTTGTGACTGTTTTACATTTTTCTTTGAAGCAGAAGTAGCTGTTTGATTTCTCTATCTTCTTCTGAGCATGAACCTAGATCATCATTATCATCACAGTAGTTATCTCTGGTCCATTTCTTTCTCTTTTATTGCTCATATTTTTTAGTGGCTTATTTTGTGGCTAATAGCTTTATTTTAGAGTTGGACTCCAGTCTCAAAGTATGGGGGTTAATATCTTAAGCTTTAGGGTTTTTGTCTTGTTGTTTCCTGAGCTCTCTCTGAGGGCCTGACTTCAGGTACCCCTCTCTGCCCCTGAACTGTGACCAGGGCACCCAGCAACGCTATCACTGCACACTTCTTACTCTCTGCAGGCCCTCTTGCTTTCAGCTTCTGTTCACCCCTCTGCCCTGGAACCAAATCCATGGACTCTGCTCTCCTTCAAGTCACCACAGCCTACAGAGTCTCATTCCTCTAAGACCACACTCACTGAATGCACTTGTTCCTCTTCACCCACAACCACAAACTGGAACTGCATCTGAACAGTGCACCTGGCCCTACATCCAGTGCAGTATCTCCTCATCTACAGTGTCTCTGGGGTGAAAATTCCTGAAGCTGAGGCCAGGGCTTTTTGTTTGTTGATTTGGGGGAATCTGCCTGGAGGTATCTGTACTTCAGTCAGCCAAGATCACCACCCTGGGAGGTCAGGTTTTTCCTAATGTCCTCCCAAGTTGTCTTATGCCAGACAGCAGCTTTACCCCAACTTTTATCTATTTCTGTGGCTCTAATGTTCAGTTTGAGGCATTATTTTAAATTATTTGTAGGGGTGTTAAGAGAGCCAAGTAATTTCCACCCTTATTCTTCCATTCTCCCAGAATCCTTTCTGTCATTGTCATTAGTACTACAAAATGATAATGACGATTACTATTGCATCAGACTCATATCTACCAGAAACAACTTTTTAAATTTGTCATTAATCTGTATTCATGTAGTTTCTAGCTTATAGAGAGATATGGCATAGTCCCCCATCCTCTGATATAACTCACTGCTTTAAGACAATGTCAAGTAACATTTATAAGAATCTTGAACTAGGAAAAGATATATTTTTTTAAATTTTTTAATTTTATTTATGTTCAGTGCTCCATAATCACTATCATGTAAACTAGATTTTTTTTTTCCCTCCCCCTCCCTGCCCTCCACTTTCCCCTTCCCTCTCCAAGGTGGCATACAATTCTTTGTAGGTTCTACACATACATTTTCACTAAATATACCCTCACCTTAGTTATATGGCATCAAAGAATTAAAATGTATGGGTAAAATCATAAAACAAACCAAAACATCATACAAAAGAAAATGATCTGTTACATTCTGTGATTGAATTCCATAGTTCTTTCCCTGGATGCGGAAGGCATTTTGCCTTAAAAGACCTTGGAAATTTTTTAAGTCCTTGCATTGCAATGAAGTACTAAGTCTACCAGGAAAAATCCTCACAATGCTGTGGTTGTTGCTGTGTACAGAGTTCTGGTTCTGCTCCTTTCACTCAGCATCAGATAATATAAGTCTTTCCAGGCCTCTCTGAAGTCTTCCTGTTCATCATTCCTTATAGCACAATAGTATTCCATTACATTCGTATACCACAATTTATTCAGCCATTCCCCAATTGATGGGCATCCCCTTGATTTTCAGTTTTTGGCCACCACAAAGAGTGCTTCTGTAAATATTTTTGTGTATGTGGGACCCTTTCCCATTTTTATGATCTCTTTGGGATAGAGTCCCACAAGTGATATTGCTGGATCAAAGGGTATGCACATTTTTGTAGCCCTTTGTGCATAGTTCCAAATTGCTCTCTAGAATGGTTGGATCAGCTCACAGCTCCACCAACAATGAATTAGTGTTCCAACTCTCCCACATCTTCTCCAACATTTATCTTCTTCCTGTTTTGTCATGTTAGCCAATCTGATAGGTATGATGTGGTATCTCAGAGTTGTTTTGATTTGCATGTCTCTAATCAATAGTGATTTAGAGCATTTTTTTGTATGACTATAGATATCTTTAATTTTTTCCTCTGAAAACTGCCAGTTCATATACTTTGACCATTATCAATTGGGGATAGGAAAAAATATCTTAAAATACAATCTGGGTTCATATTCCAGAATTGTTAAGTAAACAAGTCACTATCATTCCTCTTACACAATTTCCTTCACTCTAGGAGTTAAACTAAGGTACCTCCTACCTTGCATTGACATCTTAACTCCTATCTCAGTGGGGAAGAGTAGGTGCTAACAAACCAATCACTTAACCTAAGAGGAGATTGCCCTTGGTTGAGTCAATGACCAAATCACTTCAGGGATGGAGAAATGAAATAATGTAAAAGAGACCAATCATTCTTGTTAAAGGGTTTGGTACCACCCTTAATCATTTCCCTAAGAAAAGTGTTTTTGATGTTCAAGGGACATTTCCAAGCATTTGGGAAAGAGTTTTAGGGAACAATATTTTCATTTTTTACTAAAAACCAAAAAAGAAGTGTTTTTTTTAAAAATAGATGCTTCTACTACATAACATTGTTATGTCTATTTATTACAGCAAACTAAGGGTTCAGAGAGCTAAATGACTCTTGCCTGTATGCCACTTCCATATTATGTGAAATTAATCAGACCAGCTTTATAGGAATTTCTTCCTTACATTCAAAATCTTAAGGTTTAATTTAGTAAGTATTGCCTGACATGGTGGTACCAGTCTGTTATCCCAGTTTCTGGGGATAGCTGAAGCTAGTGGATTGCTTACCCACTGAAAGGCAGAGCTGCAGCATGGCCAGGCTGACCAGGTATCTCCACTAAGTCCAGCACTCTTCTAGTGATCCTTTAAGAACAGAGGGACACTTGGCTTCCCCAGGAAGGGTGAACCAGCCAGATCAGAAAGAGGGCAGTGGGATTGTGCAGCATAGGCAAGATATGGAAGATCCTGTCTTCATGGCAGCTACAGGAAAACACACCAAAAAATAAATTCACCAAATACTTTTGGTGCTACCATGTGCAGGACCCTGTGGCTCTCATTGAGGATACAAAGATGAATGAGACACATTTTCTACTCTCTAGGAACCTATATTCTATTTGAGAAAGAAGATATACATGAATAACTATGATACAAGATAACTCTGTTCCTCTGTTGCTGTGTTTTCACATTTCTGTTAGGTCAGAGGAGAGAAAGATCAGTTCTGTCTTGGGGAATCAAGAAAAAGATGTATGAGCTGAAACTTAAAGGATTGGTAGGAATCAGAGAGGCAGCCGTGGTGGGAAAGAACCTTCTCCGCACATCATGAGGAAAAAAATGGAGACATTAAATTCTGAAATGTGTATAGGATCTTGGGGCATATCTCTTAAAATGGTTCACTCATTAATAGGAGGCATTGTCCTTTATATGCAAAGGCAGCGTTGCCATAGGCCGTGTATCATCAATTTGGATTCTCCCTGTCACAGGATTTGTGTACAATGAATGTGATTGTGAGGTGCCCCTGATACCTACCTCATATCTGCTGCTACATTTCTCAGTGAGGTCCCATAACAGTCCGAATGAGATGTCAGGGAGGGCATAGGCCTTCAGAAGCTAGCAGAGACAACTGTAGCATCTCCTAGAACAGAAGACCCCCAGCAGGAGGTGTGAGGATAGTGAATCAGTGGTGGGCAGAAGAGAAAAGGACTGAAATAGAAAAGAGACACCTCTCTTGTATAGAAAAGAAAGGTTGAAAAATAGTGCCATGAGGAAAAAAGCCAAATGTAAAAGAGAAATCCATGGACTTTTTGTAAAGCGGACAGTGTTGTGGTTTGTGCTGGCATCATTCTGGTCTTCTGGCATGGAAAGAATGTAAGACCAAGGTCAGGTTCAAGTGGCCTGATCTTTCATGCTCTGAAGCACTTAGCATGGTGCTTAACATATCATAGACATTATCTAAATGCGTATTCTTTTCCTTCCTCCTAGACATATGGTTCCCCAGAGCATTCAGGGATTATGATATTAATAATGTTACTATCTTTTATGTTTTCATAACCATTTATAATTTTCAGAGTGCTTTCACATGCATTTGCTGAGAAGCAGCCTGGTATAGTGCAAGGAGCAGCAGTCTTAAAGTCAGAAGACCTGAGTTCAAGTTCTGATTTTTGCACTAAACAAATTACTTGCCTCTCTTTGCCTTAATTTCTTCATCTGTAAAATAGGAATAATAACATTCCCACTACCTTCTTTGCTTTGTAAGCCCTAAAATACTAAATAATATGAATTGTTATTGTTATTATTTTTATTTGAACCTCTCAGGTTGTTATTTTTATTCTCATCTGAATCTCCCATTTGAACCAGGTGAGGCATAAAGGGAATATTTGCTCCCATGTCACAGATGAGAGATCTGAAATTGAGAAAGTGAAGTGAGCCTCTTCTAGTGTAAATCCATAAGGCCCCATAATTGTACCATTGAAGACTTTGTTTTCACCTCTTGCCAAACACCCACCCACCTATAAATGCAAATTATGATTGAGGATTAAAAATAGAATTAACCACCCAGCATAGTTAGGTGGGCTATGTATCGGTGAATGCCCTTTCCAGCTTGGCATTCTCATTGTAACAGACAGAGACTTTAGATCTGTTCTGTTTCAAAGTCAGTTCTGTCAATTCCAAGGAGGGTCTCAGCTCCTGATGGTGTTCTGACTGAGGCAGCTTTCCTTTGTGCTAGACAAAACATTATTGCATCTTCCTCTGACTTCATTTAGCGTTTTGTTTGCACCTCTCTGATTCGTTTCTGCACGAGCTTGTGTTGCAGTTGGTGCATATGATAAGCACTTAAAATAATGACTGTCTTTTAAATAGCACCTTGTAATTTACAAAGTACTTTATACACATCTCCGTTAATCCCCACAATTTTATGAGACAGGGTACAGGTATTATCATATCCAGTTTATAGGGGAGGAATTTGAGCAGGTCACTGTATTGACTTACTCGTCGTCACACACCTAGCAGGTGACAGAATGAAGACTCCATGTCACTTGATTTTTTCTCTCATGTTCTTTCCATTATATTTCCTACACTGCTATAAAAGGTTTGCTGAATTGAATGGAAATTTTGCAGTGGTCTCTCACAGTTTTTTTCATTTAATATTGTACAGATATGGAAAATGTTTCCATAGGGTGTGCTTCATGAATAAAATGTTAATATTGCCATTGAGCCCTACTAATAGGTCAGAAATGCTTAATACAGATTAAAGCTCCTTCCACCCCTGCCAAATAAAACAATATTTTTAAGTCATATAACTAAGTATAGAGGGCAGCTAGGTGGCAAAGCAGATAGAATACCAGGCCTGGAGTTAGGAAGACTCATCCTTCTCAGTTCAAATCTGACTTCAGACACTTAATAACTGTGTGACCCTGGGCAAGTCACTTAACCCTGTTTGCCTCAGTTTCCTCATCTGTAAAATGAGCTGGAGAAGGAAATGGCAAACCACTCTAGTATCTTTTCCAAGAAAAGCTCCAGTGGGGTCACAAAGAGTCAGACACAACTGAAGCACAGTAAACTAGTATTAAAAAAAAGCTAGCCAACCAGTAATCTTTTGCTCACTCGCTTTTCTCCCAGGAGTTATATTGGTGAGTGATAAACCAAGTAAGCTTTTGGTATGACAAGTATCTGTGATGTTTTGTAAAACTTGAATGTTGATTTGTTGATTCGTAATGAAAAATGTTGGATGGGATTTCATTTTGTTTCTTTTTTAAATCCTTCAGCTCTTCATCTATATCAACAAAAAGAGCAATTCCCAACACAGCATAAGAAACTTGGCTTTGGCTGCTCAGTACTTAACAGACTTTTGAGAGGTGGTCTTCCCCTGGTGGGAATCACAGAGCTTGTTGGGCAGAGCTCAGCTGGGAAGACTCAAATTGGCCTGCAGCTCTCCCTCTGTGTGCAGTACCCTTATGAGTATGGAGGACTGGAGTCAGGTAAGCAGAGGACACTTATCTAACTTCTTCTGTAAAGTAATCATGTACCTAAAGAATGATTCCCTTGAAATGAGCCCCCAAATAAAGTAGTAGAGGCCTCCATTAAGATTTTCAGATTTTCCCCGGAGCTAAAAGTAGGCATATGAACTTGGACCACAACTTGTTTGCATGAAAAACTACAGTGGCTGGTGCATCATCATCATTATTTCTACAAAATGTAAAAAGACATAAAAGGGCCACCAAGAAACTGAGTGGATTCGGTGCACAGTGCCTGGAAGAATGTGATCCACTATTACAAAGTCTGAGGAGGAATGGATGGGTGGATGTATGGTGGGAAGAACGTTACTGTCAGTGAGTTCACAGATGCAATGAAGTGTCAGAGTCTCAAACTCGTAATGTTAATTGTATGTGATAGCAATGTAACACGTTGCTACAGCACTTTAAGGTTTGTGAAGTACTTTTATAATAATAACCTTGTGCAGTACTCTGTGTAAATATATGCTCCCATTTTAAAGATGAGCAAATCAGAGTTTACCCAAAGGATGTCACTCAGCCAAGGGCAATGCTGATTATTGGCAGAGCTGGATTTCAAACTGAGGTCATCTGATTCTAGATCTAAGGTTCTTTACAAAAGTTTTATTTTCATTGCCTATTGTTGTTCAGTTGTTTTAATCATGTCTGACTCTTCATGATCTCATTTGGGGTTTTCTTGGCAAAGACACTGAAGTGTTTTGCCATTTCCTTCTCCAGCTCATTTTACGGATGAGGAAACTGAGGCAAACAGGGTTAAGTGACTTGCCCAGGGTCACACAGCTAGTAAGTATCTAAGGCCAGATAGGAAGATTAATCTCCCTGACTCCAAGCCTGGTGCTTTATCTACTCTGCGCACCTCATTGCCTTTAAGGTTACCTTTTTGTTCTTTCCCATTTTTACTCTCACTTTTCCTATTGCTGTTGTACTAGATGCTATACCCCATGACAATTCAATTCAGTTCATTCTTCAAACAACACTGAATACTGCCCCCTCTTCCTCTATGGTATGCTCTGTTTCCTAAGTTTCCCTGACACTAGACTCTCCTTGTCTATTTCCTTCTAGTCTAGTTTTCCTTTCAGCTTTCAGACTATTTTCTGCCTCCTTTTTCCTCTCCCTTTATAAGTAGATGTTTCCCAAATTTCTGTCTTTAACTCCCTTCCTTCCAAACTCCTTACCTGAGCAACCATTCCTATGGCTGCCGCTATCACTATTCTGCAGGTGACTCCTAAGCCACTACCTTCAGTGCTGACCTCTCCCCCAAGTTCAGATCTTACAGCTGCTCATGAGCTAGTATCAACTTAGTCACATTAGCACCTCAAATTCATCACGTCCCAAATAAAGCTCACCTTTCCCTCAAAACCACTTTTACTGACAAATCTTCCCTATTTCTTCTGACATTATCATTCTTCTAATCACCCATTCTTGAAATCTAGCTTGGTCTGTGATTTTTTTCCTCTTACTCATTTCTCATATGTGTCCACAATATTGCTGTGTCTTGTCATTTCAAACTCCATAATTTCTCTTTTATGTGTTTACCCATTTTCACTCTGATAACCTCTACTTCAGGCCCTCATAACCTCTCACCTGGCCTTTTATAATATCCTCCAAACCTTTTTTCTTACCTAATCTCTCCCCCTTTCAATTTGTCCTATTCATGCATCAATATTAATCTTACTGATGGAAAACTGTGACCACATCTCTTCTACTTTCCAAACTTTTACTGATTTCCCATTGTCTAATTCAGCCTCCTTGTTATTTGAGGCCTCTCATCCTGCCTTTTTAGATTTATCTTGCCTATATTACTTTTATATTTCAAGGAAAAAAAATCCTCGTAGCATATATACATACTCAAGCAAAACAAATTCCCATTCTAGCCAAGTCCAAAAATGTATGTCTAATTCTGCATATTGAGTCCATCACCTCTCAGGAAATGTATAGCATGTTTATTAATTTATTTGTTTTCAGTTTTCAACAATCACTTCCATAAGTCTTAAATTTTCTCCCTCTCTTACTCCCCTTCTTCTCTGACATGGCATGCAGTCTTATATGGGTTATATACATACATTCTTATTAAACACATTTTCACATTAGTCATGTTGCATAGAAGAATTAAAATGAATGGGAGAAACCAAAACGAAACACAAGAGAAAATAGTCTGCCTCATTCTGCATTCTGATTCCATAGTTCTTTCTCTGTATGTGGAGAGGCTTTTTGGAGTGTTTTCAGTCCTTGTATTGCTGTGAAGGGCTAAGTTTATCAGAAACAGTACTTGCACACTGCGGTTGCTACTGTGTACAGTATTCTCCTGGTTCTGCTCCTTTCACTCAGCATCAGATCATATAAGTCCTTCCAGGCCTCTCTGAAGTCTTCCTGTTAGTCATTTCTTACAGCACAATAGTACTCCATTATGTTTATAAACCACAACTTGTTCAACCATTCCCCAATTGAGGGGCATCCCCTCAGTTTTCAGTTCTTGGTCACCACAAAGAGAGCTGCTATAAATACTTTTGTATATGTGGGGCCTTTTCCTATTTGTATGATCTCTTTAGGATGTACAGCATATTTTATGATGAGATACACAAATTTAGATACGTCTCCACCATAAATGTTCACATGAACTATTTGTACCCAGCCTGTGGTAGAGCCTTCTGGGCTCATACTGATCTGATCAGCCAGTCAAATACACCGTATCTTGACCCCAGCACAGCGATGTCATTTTGATCCTCTTCAAGAACAAAGGACAACCACCGGTTGTTCATGATATTGATCCAAATCTGAAATTTCAAAGTTGTTTTTCATTGCAGCATTGTTGTTATCATATAGATTATTCTTTTCACTCTGTATCAGGTCATATAAGGCTTCCTCTGAAAGTGTGCATTTCATAATTTATTTCGGTACAATGATATTGTGTTAAAGTCATGTATCATAATTTAGTTCTTCTATTCCCATGTTGATGGATACCTCGTTATTTTCCAGTTCCTTGCCACTTCCAAAAGAGCTACTATAATTTTTAAAACAGAACTTCTAATGCATTTTTATACTCCACTTAAATACTGTCTTCAGTTCTCTAATGTCCTATTGTGACATTTCATTATATGAAAATGACCCTGAGGTCTCCAAGGCATTGCCAGTAGTGCAGAATCTCTGGTAAACTGGAAAAATCTTCAAGTAAAGGCCCAGCGATGGACTCTTGTGTCTCTTGTCTATGGACCACTTTGCTAAGTCTGAAGTGTCTCATTTCTAGGGAATGAATTTTTTTGACCATGGCAACTTAGCACCATAGAGAAGAATACACTAACAAGTGTAGTTGTGGATCTTCAATGAATTAAAGTAAACGTATTCTTAATTCTCCTTTACCATATCAAAAGCTACTGAAATGTAGAGATTATGCTTTGTCTGTCCTCTTCCACCCAGACTCTACATATGATAAGTGTTCAGGAAATGTTTGAATTTAATTCTAAAGATATGGATGTCAGGTGTTTGTTGCATTGATTTCAAAGGTAACCCATTTCAAATAGGGTGGCTGTTGTTTGACTGTCCAAAAATACTTAAAGTTTAGCGTAAATTATTGATGAAGTCTTTTTTAGAAATTAGAGTAATGAGCTGCTAACTGTCCTGATGTATAGTATGTAGGTGTACAGTTCATAAGCCTAATGAGCATGTAAATTGTTATGTGTTTGATGTCAGAATGTACATATACTAGCTGATATATGCTGAAATTAGCATGCAAACAGTGTGGTCAAAAGAGCAAAAGGAACTGTCAATTCAGAATGAAGTGATTATCTTTTGGGGTGATAAGCACATAAAAATTACTTTGATTCTGAGGAGCTTTTGCATATATATGAAAACGGTAGAGAACAGGGTAATATGTTTAATCTGGTAACAGAAAGATCAGCAGATTTATCTCATAAAATCATAGAACCTCGGAGTTGGGGCTTTAGACCCCATCTAGTCTGATTTATCCCTAAACAGAACCCTCTCTAAAACTTTTCCAGAAGTGGTCGTCTAGCATTAATGTGAAAGAACACCTAGATTGACAGGGCTGCTACAATTTCCTTATTTGCTTTTGGATAGCTCTGTTGGAAAGTTTTTCGTTAATTGTCCCCAAGTCAACTGCCACCCATTGCTCCTAGTTTTATATTCTGGGATCAGACAGAACAAGGCTCCTCCTCATGACAGCCATTCAGATATTTATTAACCTCTGTGCCTTATCTTCACCAGGCCAGATAGCTCCACTAACCTTCTTCAGATGCCTGAATTGTCTCTTGTCTTCCCACCACCCTGGTTGTTACCCTTCTTTGTGGACTCCAGTTTGTCAGTAACCTTCCTAAAATGTCTGATGAGAGCAGAGAAAATTATTCTATAAATTGAGCCAGATTCTACCTTTCTATAGTTTATTCTCCACTGAACCTAACTCTTCTCACTGGGGGCAAATAGTAATTGCTCACATTTCTGTAACATTGTGTAATTTTAAAAGTAGGTTCCTCCCAACAACCCTATGAAATATGTATAGGTTTTATTAGTCCTACTTTATAGATTAGGATAAGTAGGCTCTGATGGGGGTGGGTTTAGGGGTAATAAGTTTTCTAGGGGTTCATTAATAAATATTAGAGCAAGGATTCAGACTTTCAAATTTAAGTTTCTCTGGAATTCCAGTTGTATTTTTCAAATATACACACTTCTTCCCTCACCAGGGCAGCATCAGCAGTACACTCAAATTATGCCAGTGGCCAAATTCAATTAGCCAAGAAGCAGAACATATGAAACAACCCTCATGGGAACCCTAAACCTAGTTCTGAGGACTGTATAAATTGTTTTTTCACTTATAAGTTTCACTGTTCTGCCAAGTATGTTTTGCCCTACTTCACCAAGACCTTCAAAGTGAAGGTCTTTTACCTAGTTTGTTATGGCCATTCATGCACTGCTTGAGGTGGCAGCCTGCTGTCATGGAAATAGCATTGTGATAGTCAGAAAATGTGGGCTCTAGTTCTGAATGTGGTAATAACTGACTCTGTGAACCAAAGAAAGTCGCTTTCCCTTCTAGATCACACATATGCTAAAATGATCTTCCTAATATGCAGGTCTGACTATGTCACTCCCTTCTGAAAATGCTTCAGTGGTTCCCTGTTGGCCCTTAGATCAAATAGAAACTCCTTAGAATGGCATTCAGACCCCTCAACACCACCATCTCTAATCTACCTTTCCAGTCTAATTTCCCATTATTCTCTGTCATGTAGCCTTTGTTCTTGCCAAATTAAATAATTCATTCTTCCTTGATCTTATCTTTCTTTCTCTTTTGTATTCCATATATTCATATAGGTTATCCTCACTTGGAAGGAACATATTCTCTCCACATCTCCACTCATTGAAATCCAATTGCTTACAGGTTCAGCTCAATTAATATCTCTTCCATGAAGCCTTTCCTGATATTCCCAGATGAAAGTGATCTTGGAATTGGAGATTATTGGCAGTATGAAAAGGGGAGGTTGGTGTTTTCTTTCTCTTTGGGGGGAGAGTGACAGGAATCTGAATAGATTTCTTCCAGTAGTTTGGGAATATATCCTTAGTTCTGCTCCTGACGTTTAAAAGGATGGATAGAAATATTAAGGATTCTTCTTTGCTTTCTGGTACTCCCCCAGAACAGATGATGGGATAGTTGAAGGGAATATAGAGAGAGTGGGAAGGAATCTTAGCAATCATATGGGCCAGTAGTTTCTAAAACTTTATGTAGCAACACCTCCTTTACACATAACAATGATTGTACTGTTCCCCCTTTTACTTTTTAAATCCATGCAGATTTCTTAACTTATATTTTATTCAAATAAAAATAAGAATTTATTATAATTTTATAACATATGAACATATAGCAAAAATAATATGCTTAAATATTTATTGATAAAATCTTTTATGATTTTCATATAATAAATAATTACCATAATAATATGATGTGTGGACTTGGTTTTTGGCACTGTTTCAGAAAACATGATAATATTGAGCCTCATTTTGTCTTTTTAATACATGCAATAAAAAACTTTCAGAAAAATAAGATGTTATTTGGTAGCAATGGTAATGAAATTTGTGTTTATTTGATAAACTAGAGGATTCTTTATTTATGCTTATTTTGACATGTTCCCTCCCCAAACAATTGGAGTAAATTTGCCTTGGTAATCTTACTGTTGTTGATTTATGCATGTGCGTGCATGCGTGCATGTGTGTGTGTGTGTATTAAGGGAGTCCCCTGAACTTGTCTTTTTGAGTTGCCATATTTTCCAGAAACACTGGACCCAGAGTATGCAGGAGGCCCTAAACATGCCAAAGACAATGCACTCCCCTCAACTTCCTGCCCCACCAGCTGATGTAATTTGTTATTTGGGCCCCAAACTGGACTCCTGGTATGTCCTTGAGAGTCAAGGCAGGCATTGGTCAGTCTGTACCAGATGGTTTGTGCAGCTGAGACCCTTGTAGATAAGCAGACTATCCTATCTTCAAAATCTAACAGTTCCCAAAGGAAAAGAACGTTGCTTTTGCTCTCTTTCATAGTCATGATTTCCCTTCCTCTTGAGAGGAATTAGTCTCTTTCCCACCCCATTGCTCTTTTCCTTCTACCATACCACTCCCACTTAGGAGGGGATTGCTCTTTTCTCCCTTCCTTGTTGTAATCTCATAAATATGCAAGCTTCTGTTTGGATTGTGAACTTTTTGCACTTGCATAGGGTTCTACATGGATGTTCATTTCTCCTCTTTTTTCACATATTGCATAAAGTTATGATTTCCCATCAACAGTGTGTATATGTGTATACATACATATATACATACATATGTACATATTTATAACAGCTAGGCAGCACAGTGGATAGGGCATCAGGCTATTGTCAGGAAGAACTAAGTTGAAATCTGGTCTCAGATACTAGCTCTGTGGACCTGGCCAAATCATTTAATTCTGTTTGCCTTAAAACTGTCATCTCTAAAATGAACTAGAGAAAGAAATGCAAGCCACTCCAGTATCTTTGCCAAGAAAACCCCAAGTGGAGTAACTGAGTCAGATACAACTGGAATGACTAAACTACAAAAATTGTTTGTGTGTTAAAAGAGAGAGGCAGGGGGGCGGAGTCAAGATGGCGGAGTAGAAAGACACACATATGCGAGCTCCGAACCCACAGCCCATATATTTAATGTAAGAAGAGTTCCCCAGAAGTTCTGGATGACTGCAGGGGGTGCAGAAACATAGTGGAAGAGATTTCCACTCCAGAGAGCCCTGGAGAGCTGTCCCCAGGGTCCATCGCGCCCCAGAAAGCAGACCCCACCCCAGCGCTGCCCTGGCCGTGGCCCCAGAGAAGCTGATCCGAGCAGGCTTCAGGGACGGAAGCTCCGGCGGCCTGGAAGTTCCTTCCACCCACAGACTCTACAGGTCAGTGAGAGACACGCCTGGGCTCACCGAGAGGGGAGCAGGGTGTCTCCGTGGCTCGGGTCCCCTCGGGAGGAAGTGGCGGAGGCAGAGGCAGGGGCAGGAAGCCGCAGAGGTGTGGGCGGCAGCGGAGGCAGCAGGGGTGGCAGCGGAGGCAGCGGCGGCCCCGGCCCGAGACTCCCCCAGCAGCAGGCAGGATCTTCATTACTGAAAGTCTCTGCATAAACCACCTGAAGGAGCTGAGCCTGGGAGATGGCCCTGCCCCACCCCACACCCGCTCCATTACTGAAGGTCTCTGCATAAAGCCCCTGAGGGAACTGAGCCTGGGAGGCGGCCCTGCCCCACCCCAGCACCAGAACTAAAGCTCCCATTGAATAGCAGCCACTTGCCGCAGAAAGCCCATTTGAATCTCAGACCCCAAGCACTAGCTGGGCGGATCTAGGTGGGGGTGGACAGGAATCTCAGAAGTCAAATAACTGGCTGGGAAAATGCCTAGAAAAGGGAAGAAAAATAAGACTATAGAGAGTTTTTTTGAACAGATGCAAATGATCCCGACTTTTGGATCTGATGACGAGGACATATTCTTGCCATCAGGGAAAGACGTGGAGGGCGGGGCCTCGGTACCCCAGACATCCCAGGGGGATGTCGGGTGGGCTCAGGCTTTGGAAGAGCTCAAAAAGGATTTTGAAAAGCAAGTTAGACAGGTGGAGGAAAAACTGGGAAGAGAAATGAGAGAGATGCAAGAAAAACATGAAAAACGGGTCAATACCTTGGTAAAGGAGACCCAAAAAAATGCTGAAGAAAATAACACCTTGAAAATTAGGCTCACTCAATTGGCAAAAGAGGTTCAAAAAGCCAATGAGGAGAAGAATGCTTTCAAAAGCAGAATTAGCCAAATGGAAAAAGAGGTTCAAAAGCTCACTGAAGAGAACAGTTCTCTCAAAATTAGAATGGAACAGATGGAGTCTAATGACTTTCTGAGAAACCAAGAAATCACCAAACAAAACCAAAAGAATGAAAAAGTGGAAGAGAATGTGAAATATCTCATGGGAAAAACAAGTGACCTGGAAAATAGATCCAGGAGAGACAATTTAAAAATTATGGGACTACCTGAAAGTCATGATCAAAAAAAGAGCCTAGATATCTTCTTCCATGAAATTATCAAGGAAAACTGCCCTGAAATTCTACAACCAGAGGGCAAAATAAGCATTGAAAGAATCCATCGATCACCACCTGAAAGAGATCCAAAAAGAGAAACTCCTAGGAACGTTGTGGCCAAATTCCAGAACTCCCAGGTCAAGGAGAAAATCTTAAAAGCAGCTAGAAAGAAACAATTCCAGTATTGTGGAAATAAAATCAGTATAACTCAAGATCTAGCAGCTTCTACATTAAGGGATCGAAGGGCGTGGAATAGGATATTCCAGAAGGCAAAGGAACTAGGACTCAAACCAAGAATCACCTACCCAGCTAAACTGAGTATAATACTTCAGGGGAAAATATGGTCTTTCAATGAAACAGAGGACTTTCAAGCATTCTTGATGAAAAGACCAGAGCTGAAAAGAAAATTTGACTTTCAAACACAAGAATGAGAAGAAGCATGAAAAAGTAAACAGCAAAGAGAAGTCTTAAGGGACTTACCATAAGTGAACTGTTTACATTCCTACATGGAAAGACAATATTTGTAACTCTCAAAACTTTTCAGTATCTGGGTAGTTGGTGGGACCACACACACATGTACACGCATGCACGCATACACACATACACACATGCACACACAGAGAGACAGAGAGCACAGAGTGAATTGAATAGGATGGGACCATATCTTAAAAGAAAGTAAGGTAAATGGTGAGAGAGAAATGTAGTGGGAGGAAAGAGGGTGAAATGGAATGGGGTAAATTATATGTCATTTAAGAGGCAAGTAGGAGACTTTGTAGTGGAGGGAAAAAGAGGAGAGCTGAGAAAAAAAAACCAAGAAGTTTACCCTCATCACATTTGACTAAAGGAAGGAATAAAATGCACACTCATTTTGGTATGAAAACCTATCTTACAGTATAGGAAAGTGGGGGAGAAGGAGATAAGCAAGGGGGGGATGATGGAAGGGAGGGCAAAGGGAGGAGGGAGCAATTTGAAGTCAACACTCGGGGAGGGACAGGATCAAAAGACAGAAGAGAAACAATGAGGGGCAGGATAGGATGGAGGGTGATTCAGTTAGTCTTACACAACACGACTATCAGGGAAGTCATTTGCAAAATTACACAGATATGGCCTATATTGAATTGCCTGCCTTCCCAAAGGGAATGGGTGGGGAGGGAGGGATGGGGAGAATTTGGAACTCAAAGTTTTAGGAACAACTGTTGAGTATTGTTGTTGCTACTAGGAAAGAAGACATACAGTTAATGATGAATAGAAAGTCATCTGGCCCTACAGGAGAAAAGAGAAGATGGGGACAAGAGAAGGGAGGGATGACAGAAGAGAGGGCAGATTGGAGATAGGGAAAATTAGATTGCTTGATGTATTGGGGTGGGGGAAGGGGATAAAAGGGGAGAAAATTTGGAACCCAAAATTTTGTGAAAACGAATCTAAAAAGTTAAATAAATAAATATTAAAAAAAAAAAAAGAGAGAGAGAGAGAGGCAATGTGCTTTAAAATGTCCAATAATTTTGGTCATTTCTTCCAATCTTTCCTTCAAGAGACTCTTACATGTCTGCTCCTCCAGGGGGCATTTAACTATGAAGTTTTTATGCCCCTATTTTCATCTTATTTTTTTAGTTAGATTTATCTAGTTCCAAGAAGGAAAAGTTGAGGATTTCCACAGTATAGTTTTATTGTTTATTTCCTTCTGTAATTCATTTAATTTTTCCTTTAAGGATTTGGATGCTATAACATTTGGTATATGTTTGTTTAGTATTAATATTATTTCATTGTCTATGGTACATTTTAGCAAAATGTAGTTTCCCTGATTATCTCTTTTAATTAGATCTATTTTTGCTTTTTTTTGTCTGAGATCATGATTACTACCCCTGCTTTTTTTTTTTTATTTCAATTCAGGCATAATAGTTTCTGCTCCAGTCCTCTTTACCTTTACTTGCTTATGTGTCTCTGCTTCAAGTGTGTTTCTTATAAACAGCTTAGTTTAGGATTCTGATTTTTGAGTCTACTCTGCTGTCCACTTCTATCTTATGGGTAAGTTCATCACATTCACATGTATTTCCCTCCCACTTGCTCACCCCTTCCTCCCCCTATTTATCCTTCTCCTTTTCTCCTTTCATCTAGTTTCTTTTCATAATGTTTTGCTTTGGGTCACCTCCTCCTCCTATCTGCCCTCCCTTCTATCATACTCCCCACATTCACACATTTCTCCCTTCTGTCTTATTTCCTTTTAGGAATATGTATGTTACTCTTTGAGCCAGTTACAATGAGAGGACAGTTCATTTTGCCCACCACCCCATCCCCTCAATCTTCCCCTTCACTAAAAAAGTTCTTGTTTTCATGCCTCTTTATGTGATATAATTTATCCCATTCTACCTCTCTCTTTCCCCTTCTTCCAGTATATCTTTTTCCCTTTTTTTTGGATATCATTCCAATCATAGTTAACTTATACCTGTGTCTGCTGTTTATGTATACTCCTTCTCACTGCCTTAATAATGATAAAGTATCATCTTCCCATGTAGGCATGTATTCAGTTTAACCTTATTGAATCCCTTATTATTTCTCTTTTCCTGTTTATCTTTTTATGCCTCTCTTGGGTCTTATATTTGAAAGGCAAATTTTCTAGTCACCTCTGATCTTTTCATCAGGAATGCTTAGAAGCCCTCAATTTCATAAGTCCGAAGGATTATATTCAGTTTTGTTGGGTAAGTAATTCTTGGTTTTACTCCTAGCTTCTTTGCCCTTTGGAATATCATAATCCATGCCTTGTAGTCCATTAATGTAGGAGCAACTAAATCTTGTGTTATTCTGACTCTGGGTCCATGATATTTAAATTGGCTTTTTTGGAATTTTTTTTCTGGCTGCTTGTAATTGTTTCTCCTCTGAGAGCTTTGGAATTTGGCTATAAATATTCCTAGGAATTTTCTTTCAGGAGGGGATTGGTGGATCATTTCAGTTTCTATTTTGAACCCTCTAGTTCTGTGATAAAAGGGTAGTTTTCCTTGGTAATTTCTTGAAAGATGATATCTAGGCTCTTTTTTGATTATGACTTTAATTTGTTTCTTTCTTGATGTCTTTTGTAGTTGTTAGCATCAACTTGCCAATTCTAATTTTTAAGGAATTACTTTTTCAGTGTGCTTTTGTACTTCCTTTCTCATTTCACCAGTTCTACTTTTTAAGGAATTCTTTTCTTCAGTAAATTTTTGTACCTCTTTTTCCATTTAACCACTTCTGCTTTTTAAGGAGTTCTTCTCTTCATTGGATTTCTGTGCCCCTTTTTACCATTTGGACTCTTCTGTTTTTTAAGGTGTTCTTCAGTATTTTTTGTGCCTCCTTTATCAAACTTTTATGATTTTCTTGCATCACTTTCCTTTCTTTCCCCAATTTTCCATCTACCTCTCTTATTTGGATTTTAAAATCCTTTCTGAGCTCCTCCAGGGCCTCAGATGAATTCACATTTTTCTTTGAGGCTTTGCATGTAGCTGCTTTTGATGTCATTGTCTTCTGTATCTGTGTTTTGATCTGCCTTGTCATCATAGTCTTTCTTTGATCAAGTTCTTTTTTTGTTGTTTGCTCATTTTTCCAGTCTATAATTTGACTTTTAACTTTATGTTAACGTTGGGCTCTGCTTCTGGGTTGGTTATTATCTAAGGGGAGGTGTGTTCACTGCTCTCCTGGCCTATGCTCTGGTCTTTAAGCAATGACAAGCAGTCTATTCCTTCCTGAAACTTTGGCCAGTGTCACTGCTCTCCTTTGGCTGCATGCTCTACTGTGCTAGTGTTCCTTCTCCTCACCCTGGAACTGTGGTCTGGAACTGCACATGGGCAGTGCTGAGACTCCTGCACCCAGTGCCAGCAAAAGGTCCCCTGTAATCTTATGACTAGTTGTCAAGCCCCTTGCTGCCTGGCCTCAGAGCCCCATAAGCTGCAGCTCCTGATTCAGTCATCCCAAAGGCCTGCTGCTGGCTTGTTGTGATCAGCCTGTGCCAATCTGTGCTTCACTGTCACCCCAGTGAGACTTTCCTGCCAACCTTTTAAGTTGCCTTGGTCTGAAAAATTGTTTTATTCTGTCCTTTTGTTAGTTCTTATCCTCCAGAATTCATTTTGAGGCATTATTTTAACATTATTTGGAGAGGAATTTGGGAGAGCTCAGGCAACCCCTGTTTACCATCTTCAGACCAAAGCTTTTTCCTCTGTACCACCTTGCCATTAAGATATTTCCTATTTCAAAATGACTTTGTTGACTCATACATTAACTATCTCACCAAGCTTTGAGTCATCTAAAAATATGATATCCATGCCATTTTTAATCTTTATGAAAATCACTGATAAAATTATTGAAAAATTATTGAAAAGCACAAATTTCTAGAACCTTCTGCTTGATACTTCCTGCCAAGTGCACGTCAGCTGGTTAATGATTGCCCAGGTCTTCCAACTCCTCTACTACTACTGCAGCTAATAATAATTATTCACATTTATTTTCTGCTCTAAATAAAAAAAACCATTTTGTTTACAAAACTCTGAAGTAGTGCAAATGTTATGATCTCTTTTTGGAAACTGAAACTAATAAAAATTAAATGATTCCACCATCACCACAGATAGATCTAATAAATGTCAGGGTCAGGATTTGAACCTGGTTTGGTGTATCCTTGGTTAACATTTTTTCTAGTATACCACACCAGCTCTGGAATTCATTTTTTTCCCTCAATTAATAAGAATTTGTTTCTCCTTTGCATCTCTCCTTTTCACTGGGGAACAAGAGAAAAGCAAAACCCTTGTAATAAACATACATAGTCTTGTAAAATATATTTCTGTAGTTGGCATATCCAAAAATTTTCACCACACCAACACCAAAAAAATAAGTGGAGATGCTGAGGAGTGACCTCAGATTTCTTATCTGACCTCCTGAAACAACCGGCATTCAGGTATATTTTCTTCGTACGGTGTCAGTTAAGAGAATGACATGTCATTGTTTAGATACTACATTCCCTTGTCAAACATATTTGAATTTATCTTACTTGCTGCAACTTCTTCTGACATTCAGTTGCATAATAAATGTTCTCAGAGGAAACCGATTTGTTCCATGTGTTCTGTCTCTGGACCAGCTCTTTGTTCTTGTCTGTGGCTTGGCAGCTAGTCCAGAAAATTGGACACATTGTCTCTGGATTAATTATATTGGTGCCATTTTGAGGAGCCATTTGATAGTGCTTGTTAGATTGCTGAATTGTTTTGTTTCTATCTTTGTCTGGATTTGAATGATAGAAAAAAGCCAGGTCTTTTTCATGGATGGTCTTGTTTTAAAAGGCAATAACAGTCAGTCTCTTTGAAATGTATTCCCTTTCCCCAGTATCCCAGTAGACTGAAGTCATTTCTTTGATGGTAGAGATTTTATCATATATCATTTTTTAAAAAAATCTTTTATCCTCAATGCCTAGCCTACCTCCTGTCACATGGACATGTGCAGGTTATTAGTAAAATTTGCTTAATTATATCTGATGTATCATTTTGCATCAGTAAAATTTAAAGTTCACAAGTTTGGGGCCTTTCTTCCTTATGGTGGGCAGAAATGATGACTTTGGAAAAAGATCTAAAAGTTTCCTAACTTCTTTGGCTAATAGAACCCAGTCTAATGCCTTTGGCTAAGCTCTCAGCAGTATCACCCAACACTATATACTTGTTTGGGCAGCAAAGGTTAATAGAAAGAGCACTCACCCAGGAATAAGAGTAGATTAAAGGGTCAAAGTGATGTTGGAAATCTCTGAGTCCAGCCATCTCATTTTACAGATGAGACAGTTGAAGCCCAGGCTACACAGGTCATGTATTGGGGCCAAGTCCTCTGAGTCCAAAACTGGTGCTCTTCTGCTGCTTCATGCCACAAAGTCAGAGGACTGGGGATTCAGTTCAGGCTGACATAATAGCCAGTTGTGGGATTGTGGGCAGGTTACCTTGTTTAGCTTTTGTTTCTTCATTTGTAAAATAGGAATAATGCTTGACTTGCTTCCGTCACAGGGTGCAATGGTACCTGGAACAGCAGCATACAAGGAAGGGGTCACCTTATTCAATTGACTATAATCCACTGTCATCCTCCATGTCTTATCTGATTTTCATACTCTCCAGATAGGACTACTCCATTGAGTGGTTGTTAAGGACTAACACCCTTACCTCAACATATTCCTTTATAGTATTGGTAATTTCATCTTGCCTACCTGGTACATAATACTACTTTAAAGTATCATGTATCAAGTATCTAAAGTAACTTCAGAAGGTTCAGGTAAAGTGATAGGGTGCATTTTTATTTTATCACTAAAACTATATTAATCCCTATCTTTCTTACTGCAAATTGGTATCTCCCCTCAAGTAAGTTTAGTCATACTTCTCAATATATCTGTTCCAATGATGTATTCAGGAATGAATACAATCACTATGGTATATTCTTTCTTAGGTAATTGTACAATTTTCATCTTTAGTTTGACTACTCTGGTTGATATTCCAGCCCCTCCCAGTCCTGAGATGGTGATAAGAGTTTCATGTTTAAGCTTACCAGGGTTTCCATACATGAGGGAGGCCTTTGCCCCAGTGTCTATTAATGCCCTAGTTACAATATTTGATCCATTTTTCCAATATATGGTCAAACTGATACAGGGTCTATAATCCTGTCTGTGTGTTTCTTTAATCTGAGCTGGGACTTGGCTTATTTCCTATTCTCCCTGAAGGTGTGATGAACTTGGATACCAACATTCAGGAGGATATGTAGGGCAGTTCTTATTTCTCTATTTCGTCTAGTATCAAGCTGCTTTTCTAGATACATTCTGTATAGTTTATTAGTTGGAATACCATCTATGCTTCCAAAACCTATCCCGGCTCTCAATAGAACAGTAATCAATTCTTTCCTTGTCAGTCTATTCTGACTTTGAATCCGTTGGCTATTTACACTTCTCTCTTATGGAACTTTTTCTTTTAAGTCACTTAACTGTGAAATCTTGTCCAGCACCTCTGAAAGAGGGTTCCCTATTTCCCCAGTTGTTAGAGTCAAAATTAGGTGCTTGTAAGCAAGAGGAGCTGTCTTCACTGTTATATTCCTATGGGAAACTGCTAAGGGAGTGTCATAGCATGCATCTGCATTTCCAGTCATTATGGAAGTCTTCATTACCTTCTCCTTTAACTTTCTCATACAGTCCCTAAGTGAATACTGGGGTCTATATCCACTAGGTCACATAGAATCAGTAGGATACTGGTTACTTCATCCTTCTGCAGCCAAAGCCAACAGATTAGCTGTATTGTTACCTCCTTGCATATCGTAATCTCTAAAGGCTTACTGTACAAAAGGATTCTGACTGATACCTATAAATTTTAAGCAATCCATTCCATCCATCAATAACCCTCTGGCCCCTTCATCACTGATTCTCATCATCTAGGATATTAACGATTCTCCCATTCTTTGGGTGAACTGACTTGAAATTTCTGTTACCTTCTACTGAGTAAAATCCTCAATTATCTCCTTAAACACTGCGTTCCCTTCTTGGGTCTCTTGTTTCCGATTTACAGTGGGGCAAGCTTTGATCTTGGAGATCTCCTTCTGCAACATTGTTTCATTTTCTACCTCTTAGTTACATTTTTTTCCCATACCCTGTCCTGGCAGTCCTTGTCATGGCAGCTAGACTGGGTTTGTACAAAGCTCACATGCGCACTTCTTTTGCCAGCCTTCTGCTGCTTCTTAGCTAAATGAACAACCTTTCCTTCCACAGGAGAGCCCCAAACCTGCTCTTTTAAAGGAGAGCCCGAACGCTGAGAATTCCCATGCAAACTAGCACTTTTTCCATCTGAATTTTTTTCTTCAGCAGCTCGTCTCTGTTTTCACACATAATAACAGCAAACTGTTAATAAAATCCAGCCTCTCCTACTTATCTCTGCCAACTCCTTCCCGGGTCTTACTGGTACACCTTTCCAAATCTCAGGTACCCCCTACTGTAACCTCACTTTCCAGCTTTCACAGGGTCCAGTGCTTTTAGTTCATTCCCTGGCTATCAAGGGATATGATAAATCCTCCCATCCTGGGAATATTAATGTCTTTCTCTAAATCCTTTCTGCCTCCAAATAGAGGGTTTTATACCCTGTGATCCTGTTCATGATGCCAAATGTATTGCCAAGGCAATATTCACAGCAGTGGTGGTGCCTATGAATATGCTGGTGTAGTTTTCAGTCACAAAATATAACAAACTCTCCATATGTAGAAGGCAGAAGAAAAACATTTACTTAGAAACCAGAAAGTCAGATTCCAAACCCAGAAAGCAAAATGTATCATAGCAACCAAGAAGTCAATGCAGGTGGCAAAGCCATTCCCAAGTCTTCCCACCCTCTGCTTGGATCTTCCTACAAACACTCATGAGCCTAAGCTGTCCCTGCCTGTGTCCTTACCAGCTCTAACTAGACTGACTAACTTCCTCTCAGCTCTGCTCTACCCTTCTTGTTCCACCCCTTCAGCAAGCAGCTTCAACCACATGTGACTTAGACTTCCATGCTATCCAAGCAGTCACATGGACCTATTAAGGAATGGGAAATACTTTCCCATTTACTTTACCATTACACAGGACAGTGAGTTGATGAATGTAAAACACCTTAACGCCATTGAGGGTTAAATAAACATCAACTATTTAGAGATACCTTTCCTTTGATTTTGTTGTTATTAGGGAATTCCAGGTGAAGACACAGCCTCCACCACTGCAGATTGGCACTTATTCTGCTACTTAAAATCTTGAAATGTTGCCTGAGCAGTCATCTCATATGTGTCAGAGGCTGACTTGAACTCAGATTTTCCTGACTCAAAGACTAACTCTATTCACTATGCCACACTGGCTCTGAAGTTTGTATTTTATCCTGTAGATATTGGGTAGCCTGAAGATTTTTGAGTAAGTCATATGCACAGTCATATACATAGTCAGACCACACATAAAGATAACTCTGGCAGTGTTCTCAGCTACAACTGACTAATAAGGCTTTGGACTATAGTTTGGAATAATCTACACTTTGCAAAAAGAGACTTACGTAACAATAGCATAAGAAGGATATTCAGCAAAGATGCAGCTTTGATTCAACTGGACACAGTTACCCTAACACTCATACAGAGGTGCACCTGATCAGGTATATTGACTGTCAGACTAGCAGAGATTTTAAGTTGCTCATCCTTGTGTGCTGAACTTTTTTTATGCCTTAAGCTATGTTAAAAGTTCAAGCCTTCATCTGCTGACCAAATTAAGTCTTCTTTAAAATTTTATTTAATTAATTTGTTTTCAGTTTTCAACAATCACTTCCATAAGTTTTAAATTTTCTTCCCCTCCTTTCCCCCTACCTTCCTGAGATGGCATGCAATCTTACATGGGTTCTACACATACATTCTTATTGAACACAGTTCACATTAGTCATGTTGCATAGAATTAAAATGAATGGGAGAAGCCATAAGAAAAAACAAACTAAAACATAATGCAAGAGGAAATATTCTGCTACATTCTGCATTCCAATTCTATAGTTCTTTCTCTGGATGTGGATGGCATTTTGCCTCAAGAGTCCTTTGGGAATGTTTTAGGTCCTTGCATTGCTGTGAAGGGCCAAGGCTATAGAAACAATCCTCATTCCCCGTGGCTGTTACTGTGTATAATGTTCTCCTGGTTCTGCTCCTTTCACTTAGCATCACTTCATATAAGTTGTTCCAGGTTTTTCAGAAGTCCTCCTGTTCATCATTTCTTAATAGCCCAATAGTATTCCATTACATTTATATACCACAACTTGTTCAGCCATTCCCCAAATGATGTGCATCCCCTCAATTTCCAGTTTTGGGCCACCACAAAAAGAGCTGCTATAAATATTTTTGAACACATAGGACTTTTTCCCATTTTTATGATCTCTTTGGGATAGAGCCCTGGAAGTGATATTGCAAAGTTAAAGGGTACTCACATTTTATAGCCCTTTGGGCATAGTTACAAATTGCTCTCCAGAATGTTTGGATCAACTCCAACAATGAATCAGTGTCCCAACTCTCCCACCTCTTCTCCAACATTTATCATCTTCCTGTTTTGTCATGTTAGCCAATCTGATAGGTATAGTGTTGTTTTGATTTGCATCTCCCTAATCAGTAGTGATTTAGAACATTTTTTCATATGACTATCGATAGCCTGAATTTCTTCCTCTGAAATCTGCCTGTTCATATCCATTTATCAATTGGGGAATGATTTGTATTCTTGTACATTTGATTCAGTTCTCTATGTATTTTAGAAATGAGGCCTTTATTTTAGAAATGATGCTAGTTATAGAAATTCTTTCTCAGTTTTCTCCTTCCCTCCTAATCTTAGTTGCATTGGGGTTGCTAGGCCAACTTCGCTAGCATTTCTTTTCATTAATTTGCTTGATATTCTGGACGTTTTGTTCTTCCAGATGAATTTTGATATTATTTTTTTCTAGCTCTAGAAAATAATTTTCTGATAGTTTGATTGGTATGGCACTGAATAAGTAAATTAATTTAGGTAGAATTGTTAGCTCAGCCTACCCACAAGCAAATGCTGTTTTTCCAGGTTCTTAGATTTGACTTTATTTGTGCAAAGTGTTTTGTAATTTTGTTCATAGAGTCCCTGGGTTTGTTTTGGCAGGTGGACTCCCAAATATTTTACAGTGTCTACCATAACTTTACATGGGATTTCTCTTTCTATCTCTTGCTGTTAGATTTTGTTAGTAATATATAGAAATGCAGATGATTTATGTGTGTTTATTTTGTATCCTGCAACTTTGCCAAAGTTGTTTATTATTTAAAATAGTTTTTTACTTGATTCTCTAGGATTCTCTAAGTATATAATCATATCCTCTGCAGAGTGATAACTTAGTTTCTCCTTTGCCTATTCTAATTCCTTCAATTTCTTTTTCTTCTCTTGTTGCTAAAGCTAACATTTCTAGTACTGTATTGAATAACAGTGGTGACATCCTTGTTTCACCCCCAGTCTTAATGGAAATGCATCTAATTTATCCCCATTACAAATAATACCTGCTGATGGTTTCAGGTAGATACTGTTTATTATTTTAAGGAAGGTTCCATTTATTCCTATGCTCTCCAGTGTTTTCAGTAGGAATGGGTGTTGTATTTTGTCAACAGTTTTTTCTGTGTCTGCTGAGATAATCATATGGTTTCTCTTAGTTTTATTGTTATGATCATAATGCTGATAGTTTTCCTAATATTGAACCAGCCTGGCATTTCTGGTATAAATCCTACCTGATCATAATGTATTATTCTCATGATAAGTTGCTGTAATCTTTTTGCTAATATCTTACTTAAAATTTTTGCATCTATATTCAATAGGGAAATTGATCCATAATTTTCTTTCTCTTTTTGACTCTTCCCAGTTTAGGTATCAGAACCATATTTGTATCATAAAAATAATTTGGTAGGACTCCTTCAACAATTTTCCCAAATATATATATAGTATTGGAATTAACTGTCCTTTAAATGTTTGATAAAATTCACTTGTAAATCCATCTGGCCATGGAGATTTTTTCCTAGGGAGTTCATTGATGGCTCATTCAATTGCTTTTTATGAGATCAGGTTATTTAAGTACTTTACTTCCTCTTCTGTTAATCTGGACAACTTATATGTTTTTAAATATTCATCCGTTTCACTTAGATGTCAAATTTATGGGCACACTGTTGGCAAAGTAATTTCTAATTATTGTTTTAACTTCCTTCTCATTGGAGGTGAGTTCACCCTTTTAATTTTTGATATTGGTAATTTGGTTTTCTTCTTTCTTTTTTTAGATCAAATTGACCAAAAATTTATTAGTTTTATGAGTTTTTTCATAAAAACAACTCTTAGTTTTATTCAATAATTTTCTTAATTTTAGTTTTATTAATCTTTGCTTTGGTTTTCGTATTTCTAATTTGGTGTTTACTTGAGGATTTTCAGTTGGTTCTTTTTGTAGCTTTTTCAGTTGCATGCCCAATTCATTGATCTCCTCTTTCTCTCTCTGATTCATGTAAGCATTCACTGATATAAAACTTCCCCTAAGAACTGCTTTCACTGCATCCCATAGGTTTTGGTAGGTTGTTTCATTATTGTCATTCTCTTGAATGAAGTTATTGTTTCTGTGATTTGTTGTTTAACCCACTCATTCTTTAGGATTACATTATTTAATTTCCAATTAATTTCTGATCTATCTTTCCATGGCCCTTTATTACATATAATTTTTATTGCATCATGATCTGAGGATGCATTGACTATCTCTGCCTTTCTGCCCTGTACTGTTAATTTTTTATGCCCTAGTACATGGTCAGTTTTTGTGTAGGTGCCATTTACTGCTGAGAAAAAAAGGTACATCTTTTCTATCCATTTTCTCCAGAGGTCTATCATATCTGCCTTATCCAGAGTTCTATTCACCTCCATAGCTTCTTTCTTGTTTGAGTTTAGATTTATCAAGTTCAGAAAGGGGGAGGTTGAGCTCCCCCACTACTATAGTTTTGCTGTCTATTTCTTCCTGTAATTCCCTTAACTTCTCCTCTAAGAATCTGGATGCTAATACCTCTTGGTGCATATATATATTTAGTAATATTACTTCATTGTCTATGGTGCCTTTTAGCAGAATAGTTTCCTTCCTTGTCTCTTTTTGATTATATCTATTTCTGCTTTTGCTTTGTCTGAAATTAGGATTTCTATTCTGCTTACTTCTGCTCCAACCTTTTACCTTTATCTTGTGTATATCCCCTGTTTCAAATGTGTTTCTTGTAAACAACATATTGTAGGATTATGGTTTTTAATCCATTCTGATATCCACCTCAGTTTTATGGGAGAGTTCGTCCCATTCACAGTCATAGTTATGATTACTATCTGTGTCTTTCTCTCCATCCTGTTCCCCCACTGTTTATGCTTTCATGTCTACCTTCTCCCTTCCCCTCCTCAATAGAGTTTTAGTTTTGATTACTGCCTCCCTCAATCTTCCTTCTCTTTTATCAGCCCCCTTCCCTTTTATTTACATTTTCTCTTACTACTTCTTCCCTCCCTTTAACCCTCTCCCCCTTTTCTTTCCCCTTTTCCCTCCTACTGCCTGTAGGGCATGTTAGATTTCTATACATAACAGAGTATGTTGTTCCCTCCCTGAACCAAACCAACTGTTGGAGAGTAAAGCTCAAACAATGTTCATCTCTCCCCCTCCTCTTTCTTTCTATTATGATATATTTTTGTGCCTCTTCCTGTGATGTAATTTACCTTTTTGTGCCTCCTCATTTTCTCTTCTCCTCTTACAATGCCTTCACATCTATTGTTTTTTATCACCACGTCAGTTAATTTATACATCTATGTATATTCCTTTTCAATGTCAAAATAAATATATATTTCTCAAGATTAACAAGTACCATCCTCTCATATAGGGATGTAAATAGTTTTCCTATATTGAATAACAAGGTTTTTTTCCTGTTTTCCTTTTTTATGCCTCTCTTGAGTCTTATATTTGAAGATCAAATTTTCTATTTGAGCTCTGGCCTTTTCATCAAACAGGTCTGTAAATCCCTTATTTCACTGAATGGCCATCTACTTGCCTAAAATATTATACTCAGTTTTGCTGGGTAATTGATCCTTGGTTGTAGTTCAAGCTCCTTTTCCTTATGGAATATCATATTACAATCCCTGTGATGTTGTAGTATAGAAGCTGCAATGTCCTGTGAGATCCTGACTGTAGTTCCTTGATATTTCAATTGTTTCTTTCTGTCTACTTGCAGTATTTTCTCTTTAACTTGATAGTTCTGAAATTTGGCACAATATTCCTTGGTGTTTTAATTTAAGATCTCTTTCTGGAGGTGATTGGTGGATTCTTTTGATGACCATTTTGCCCTCTGGATCTAGGACCTCAGGGCAATTTTCCTTGTTGATTTCTTGGAAGATATTGTCCAGGCTTATTTTTTTCATCAGGGCTTTCCAGTAGACCAATTCTTAGATTTTTATCTCCTGGATCTATTTTCCAGGTCAGTTGTTTTTCCAATGAGATTTGTTACATTTCCTTCTATTTTTTTATTCTTAAGATTTTGTTTGACTGATTCTTGATTGTCATAGAGTCATTAGCTTCTACTTGCCCAATTCTAATTTTTAATAAATTGTTTTCTTCAGTTAACCTTTATATCTCCTTTTCTATTTGTCCAATTATTCCCTTTAAGGAGTTATTTCTCTAGTTAGGGTTTGTACCTCCCTATTTGTCCAATTTTCCTTTTTAAGGAGCTGTTCTCTTCAGTGAATTCTTTTTTCATTTTGCCAATTGTATTTTTAAAATAATTGTCCAGTTTTTCTTCTACCTCTCTAATTTGGCTTTTAAAATGCTTCTTGAGCCCTTCCAATAATGCTCTTTGGGCTCGAGACCAGTTCATATTCTCTTTTGAGGTTTCTGATGTGAGTACAGTGTCAGTGCTGTCCTTTTCTGAATTTGTATTCTGGTCTTCTCTGTCCCCACAGTAAGATTCTACAGTCTTTGCTTTCTGATTTGTTTCTTTCTCATGATGATTGTCTTCTTCCTGGCTTTAAAGTGGATCTCTGCTTCTGAGGCACAGGGGGCTCTGTCCCATGGTTCTTGTGCTGAGAACTTGAGGCTTTGTGTGTTGTGGCCTCTGGTTCTTCCAGCTAGAATGCTGCAGCTTACTTGATGCTGAGCAGGCTGTGTGTGCCTACGCCGACGCCAGGTGAAGTCTGAGTGTCCCCAGGGTTACACTGAAGCTTGCTGTGTAAATGTGGGAGGGGGTGGTGTGGCTGCAGGAGGCCTGGCCAGAGCACAGACAGGCTCAGTGGCTGGTGAACCCCCATCTGCACTGGTGTCTGCCCAATTCCACTGGCTATGCTAAGGCATGCCTGGGGTCCTGGTGTTGGCACTTACAGGCTCCAGCCACTGGAGCTCAGGATCTCCTTTTGGTTTGCTGAGGTAGTGCTGTCTGGGACACCTCCAGTCCTGCACTGGTCCCCTTCAGCCACAGCTTGTCAATCTCCCTAGCCTCCTGAACTGAGAGACTGCTGATCCCACTATTCCAGAACTTTCCCTGGGGAGATATTCTCTGGGTTTTTCAAGGTCAGCGCACTTACTATTTACTCTACTATCTTGGTTCCTGGAAGTTCAAGTCTGACCCAATTAAGTCTTAAGGATAGTTTCAATGATTATTTCCAAGGGAAAATTAACCTAGCCTATGTAACAAGAGTGTTAGCAGATATTTGCAAAACTGTCTAAACTAGATGGAGTATATATTGAGCTTGTCACATCTTGCCCTTTGATGGCAAGGTCCTTGATAGGGAACCTTCCCTTGCTTAAATCACCTTAGTGGTATCTACTGGATAACATGTAGAAGGTGGCATTTTAGCCGAGTCTTGAAGGCAGCTATGGATGCTAAGAGATTGAGATGAGGCAGGAGAGAATTCCAGGCATGGGTGAAGAATATGCCAGTACACGGCATAAAGATGCAAATGGGTATTCATTTAGAGAATAGCAAATAAGCAAGTATTGCTAAACTGTGAAATGCATAGGGGGCCTGTATAGGACAAGACTATAGAATCAGGAAGGGAACATGTCATGACGAATTGATATTTGATCTTGGAAATAATAGGGAGTCACTGGAGTTTATTGAGTGGAGGGAGGGGTCATACCTGTGCTTTAGGAAAATCACTTGAACAGCTATATGAAGGATGACTGGTATTGGGATAAAATTGGGAAGACTTGTTGGTAAGGTATTTCAGTCTCTCAGGTGAGAGGTTATAGAGGTACAAATGACAATATTTGGCAATAGATTGGGAATAAAAGTGTTGACCCAAGGATGACATCAAAGTTGCAAGGCATGGTGACTTGGAAGGATGGTGGTGCCTTCAGTAAAAGGAATAATAATCATAACAGAATCTCCAGTAAATAATAACTAAATTTGAAAAAGGGTGGGTTTGAGGGGGAAATAATGATTTCTGTTTTGCACGTTATCAGTTCATGAAGTAATGTGTGTCAGTTGCTCAAGAAATCAGAACCAGTTGCCTCCCTCAGCTTTGTTGCTCAGGAGAGAGTCTCTGCTGGATGTATAGATTCAGTGGTTTGTCTATATAGAGATGATAGTTGAACCCAGGGGAGTTGATGAGATCTCCAAATAAGGTAGTGTAAAAGAACAGAGAAGAAAGTCTAACACAAGCCTTAGGACTTGTGGGTGTGTGGGTGGGATATGAAGATCAGCCACGGTTACTAAGTAGGAGTGGTCAGAACAGTTAGGAAGAGAACCATGAGTGTGTTAATCAGGAAAACCCAGAGAGGAGAAATTATCCAGGATAAGGAGGTTTTGATCAGTGCCAGCTGCTATAAGAGATGTCCAAATGAACGAAGATTAAAAAAAAAAAAGGCATTTAACAGATCACTGGTAACTTTGGAGAAAGTTATTTCATTTGAATGATGTGAAGTCAAAAGCCAGATTGCAGAGGGTTTAAAAGAGGACAGAGGAGGAAATTGTAGAGAGCTTTTTCAAGACGTTTGTGTTACAGGAAGGCAATAGCTAGCAGGATGGAGGCATTTATTGAGGAATTTTTCTGATTTTTTTGAAGTTAGAAAAACAAGTTTTAAGACATTCAGATTGAAAATTAAATCATGGGGATGATAGTGGAGACACTTGACTGGGCAGGAAGGAGGGTTTGTAGGGTACATCTAGAAGAGTTGGCCTCTTCCTCATCTACTTGAGTGAAGAAGGAGATTGCACGAAGTGATGTCAGAAGATGTGAGACAGAGAATAGGGAAGAAGGGGCATGCTCAGTATATTGGGCAAGTTTGAGGAGATTGGGGAAAGGCTGTTATGGGGGTCTGGAGGAGAGGAGGCGAGTGGGGTAGAGAACCAGTTAAGAAGTAGGATTGACTTGCCGTTGTGAGGGCCCTGTTGAGGTATCATGAATTTTGTAGCAGACCCAGCCAGCAATATTTTGTGATTTCTTCCAGCTTCTGTTCAACATTGAAGCGGGAATGAAGAAGAAAGATTTGGGAGTAATCCAAGGATTCAAGTTAAACAAGGCATGATCAGCAGTAAGACAGAGAAACAAGAGATTTAAGAGTAGAGGACAGTGTAGACTTGAACTGGTTCACCAAAAGATTGGGACTGGAAGAGAATATAACTATGCAAAAGATGATAGCCCAGTAAAGTGCTGAGAGATAGAGGTCCCAGGAAGAACAAGTAACATGAGTAGGGGTCTTAAATTATAGGCTAATGCTTCCTGCATGTTGTAGATGCTCAGGAAATGTTTAATTGAATTTTTAATCTGTGTGAATGGAACATAAGTTTTTGCTTGTTGGGTATTCTCCAAATAGAGTAAAAGTGTCTATGTGCTTTTTGGGAATTTTAGGAAATGACAGAGACACGTACATCTTTATGCTGTCTGGTTTTACTGAAAACAAATCACTGATGTAATAAAAGAGGAACAGTATTTTTAAAAAGATGCAGGAATGGGGAACTGGCGGCCTCAAGGATACATGTGGCCTTCTAGGTCATCAGGTGTGATCTTTTGACTGAGTCCAAGTTTTACAGATGAAATCCTTTTATTAAGGGGATTTGTTCTGTAAAGTTTGGATTCAAAGGGCTGCAGTTGAGGACCTAGATGGCCACATGTGGCCTCAAGGTTGCAGGTTCCACACTCCTGGTAGAGTATTCATTCATCTGAAAACACACTGGTTCCCTATATTCAGCCAAAGGAGAATAAATTTACTGCAAAGGAGTTACTTTTTGATAGAATATTTCACAGTCTTGTGCATTCCTGAAAGTAGGGTTCATTGCTAGAAAACAGGCACCAGTACAGCGTCTAGCACTAGGTCAGTCTCAAACCACAAGCTTCCCACAGAATCTGAAATGAGATCTTGCTGGATTACTAGGCAAAAGCCATAAACCTCCTCCCAGTGATAAGATGATGCCTCCAGTGCTTTATTGATGCCTTGGTGCCTGTTTTCTAGCAGTGTTTTTAGGAAAACCAGAATATGCTGGGAATTTGGTTTCTTTTGCATCAGATTAGTGGACTACTAGGATTATAGTCAGTTACCTTTCATTATTACCTTATGACCAGCCCATTGTTTTTAATCACATATCTTTATGGTTTTTAAAAGATTTCTTCTTTAATACTGAGTTAATATTGTTTTATAGTTATCTTGATGTTATAATTAAAAGGAGAGTGTAATCAGGAAAGCATAAGCTGATTTCTGAATGATTTTAATTTGAATAATTTGAACTGAATAACTGAATTGAAATTGAATATTTTGAATATGATTTGACTGATTTGAATAATTAATGAAACTAATTCTTCCCCTTTGGGAAATCATTTTAAGAGTGACCTATGCAAGTTTTGAAGGTGTAGATGTTAAAAATATGAGAAAGGAACTGGCAGGCTTTTACAGGCATCTTCACAGTCCCTTTGTTAGTTTTAGGAGTACGAAGAGTACAGAATTCTAATGTTTTGGTTTGTTGAACATAGGGTTTGACTGCATATAACATTTGACTCCGTGGGTCAGGATGCCACCTTGTGTACTATGCTCCAGTGGGATTTCTCCTGTGCGTATGTTGAGATCATTCAGGATTCCTTGATGGATGTAGCTGCAGACAGAGCTCTCTTCACCAGTTTGCTGGCTGTGTGTAGCCAACAGGGAATGAAACAAGATATGTACTTCTAGGATACTTACCACTCTTAGAGGTGGCTCTTCACAGATTTCAAGAAAAGGAGGGACTCCCTCCCTGTGAATAGTTAGGACCTCTAAATAACTCCTGTGGATGGGTGACATTTTACTGATTGCACTGAACTGGAGAATAGTCCAGACTCGCAAAGTTGGGGAACCTCTAGGACCTCAAGTGCAGCCCTTTCACTGAATCCAAACTTCACAGAACAAATGGAGACCAAATGTGGCCTCAAGGCTGAAGGTTCCCCATCTCTGGCCCAGTCTTCTCAATGAAATCCATAACCACTGAAAAGAGATTAGCTTAACAGTCCACACAAGTGAAAGCATGTGTAAGAATACTTAGCCCTTTGAATTAATTCATCACATTAGGAGCTCTCATTGGAGATATTGAAATGAGGGCACTCTGAGTCTGAGGAAATCAAAAGTGATCAGCTTCTCTTATTATTTCAGTTCCTTACTTAGAAGCAAATGTGTTTTCTAATGAATGGTTACATGGAACACTAAAGAGAATGTGGGAAAAGGAGGAAACCCACATGTTAGGTCTAAAAGAAATTTATTTAACTTATTGTTATTATTTATTACTTTGTTATTACTTATTATTATGCTAAAATAAATATAAAGGATATTCTTTACAGCCAGCTAGAGAGCAGAGTAGGATGCTATAGACCAGTAGCTTCAAACTCAAATAGAAACAGATCCCTGTAAGTGGTATATTGACCTAAAAACCATAAGTTAACATTATGTTTTATTGTATTCTTTTTTCTTAAACATTTCTCCATTGCATTTTAATCTGGCTGAGGCTGCATTTGGGAGTATTGGGGACTGCATGTCCTACCCTTGGCACCTTTGCTATAGACTTCAAATCTGCATTTGGAGTGGGCCATGATTTTGGCAGTTCCACAAATCCATGTGGTGATATGACAACTCCTCTGAAGGCAGCTTCCCAGCTTTCCTTTTTTGTATAGGAGAACCTCTCTGATATATTAGAGATGCTCCTCCAGAATGGCAGTGGATGGGGAAGCAAGGTATGATGTTACCTTCATTGCCAAATCAACTCTATGAGACCTGTGAGCATAGCAACTGCCAGAGGGAGATGAGAATGTAGGCATAGAGTGTTTTGCAATATTTTCCAAGGTTGTCTAACAAGGAGGTGGGGAGGCTTTCATCTGTGCTCCCACATGCTGGAATCTGTTGGAGCCAAAGTGTTACTAAGCATAAAATCATAAAGATACGAGGTTGTGGAAAGCATTGTCACTACCACAATACTTTGAATCTGTTTTTTTGTTCCTAGGTATGATATTGTTTCTCCTTCCTCTGTCTTTGCACAGTCCATAAAACTGGAAATGTTTTCTCTCCTCAGTTCCACCTCTTAAAATCTCTCATTCCTTTCAAGGCTTAGCTGAAGTTTTACCTCTTTAAAGAGGCCTTTCCTAATTCCCTCCAGTGATTACTCTTCTTTTCTTTTCCCATCACACATTTTGTGTGTGTGTGTGTGTGTGTGTGTGTGTGCCTGTGTGTGAGTCTTGGATTTACTTATCTATGGACATAGTATATACTGCCAGTAGATTATAAACCCCTTGAAGGCAGAGACTGGCTCTCTTTTATCCCTGATACCCAGAGCATTAGGCATTTAGTGTTTGTTGAAAATAAATGATAAACTACCCCTGACCTGAAAACTTTTAGTTTTATTTAAAGAAAAATTTAGTTATATTTTCTTGTGAAAAAATGACCCTTTCCCAAAAAACTCAGCAGTGAGGTGGCAGAGTTTGGAATCCGAGGTGGGGTCGAGGGTGAGGATGCCCATCAATTAGGAATGGCTGAACAAGTTATGCTACATCAATGTGATGGAATACTAGCATGTGGTAAGAAATGATGAAGGGAATGATTTTAGAGAAAACCTGGAAGATATATATGAAATGAAACAGAGTGAAGTAACCAGGAGAAAACCAGGAGAGTGATTTATACAACTTCAATATTGTAAAGGCAAACATCTTTGAAAGACATAGGTACATTGATTAGTATAATGACCAGCTACTATTCCGAGGATTAATCATAAACATGCTTTTCATCTCCCAATAGAGAGGCCCAGACAGGTTAAGATCTGAGTGCAGAATGAGATGTATTTGTATGTAATTTTGTCTTCCTTTTGGACATAGTAAGGAAATTGGTTTTGTCTAATGGCCTGAAATATAAGTCCTTTATTCTTTGGCCTCTAAAGACTCTTTGGGTTCTAAATCTATGATTTCAATGATGTCATGATCTTCTCCCTTATCTCTTCCTAGGAGCACTGGAAGGGGAGTAAAAAGTATTAGGACAAGGACATCCTGGCAAAGAGCTAGGATAAAAAGGGTAGGCGCAGAGGAAGAACTAGAGGCAGAAAATTTACTCTGGAGCATTGTGGGAAACTTTCCCCCGAAAACTGTACATTTGGGAAGTAAAAAACTGCTGATGCCAGAGTGCCCACACATCAAGCATACATAGTTGGACAACATGAAAGAGAATGTTTTGTCAGGAGTGTATTCTGAAACTCACTTTTACTTTGTAATGGAGCGCAGGACACAATACAGTCAAGATTGCAGGTGCCTTAAAATCACAGGGACAGCACAGAAGGCCAGTGATGTCCATCCCATTAACTCCCTCTAAGATCCAGAGGGATTCAATCCAGCCTATGCCAGTATGCACAGCAAAGCCACGTCCAAGGACAGAGGACAGGCTCTGTGAGATTGTGGTAGGCTGGTTAGTTGGGATCTTAATTTACATGGATGTTCATAAAATTGGTGACTTAAGTCCCTGTACAGAGACTCATTTTGTCTATTAGTATCTCTTAAATCATAGGTCTTACCACAGAAGGATCTTTAAGTTCCTCTACTCTTAATTCTCTCATTTTTCAAATGAGGAAATTTGAAACCCAAAGGTTAAAGATTTGCCGAAGGTTACAGAAGTAGGAGGAGCCAGTACTTCAAAGTCAGTTCCCTGATTCTTGGCTTTCCAACAAGTCAGCACTGTATAAGGCCAGGCTAAAAGTGCAGCATGTTCCTACAGCCTGGGAAAAAGGCAAACTATATATATATGTATATATAAGTCATGGTTCCTGCATACCTTGTCTAGCAGCTTTGTGTGAAAGCCCAGAATTTAAATGCTACCACCTCCAAGGAGCCTTTCCTATTCTCCTCAGATGGCAGAGCTAGGATTACATTTCTCTTGAAGTACTCACCTTGTATTATTTGCTATTATATTTAGTTATTATGTAGGTAAAGTTAATAATGGTATCTTGTATAAACTTCGTAATATGTCACCAAGGCGACAGGTTACTTACATTGGAGTGTAACTAAGTCTGAGGTACTAGTCCTTTCTTTGCCATTTTTGATTGTCCAGTCTTGGATGAGTTGTTAACCACTAATTTTTCCATCCATAAAACAGTGATAACCCCTGCTTTGCCTACCTCATGAAATTTTTTTTTTATTTAACTTTTTACATTCATTTTCACAAAATTTGGGGTTCCAAATTTTCTCCCCTTTTATCCCCTCCCCCCACCCCAGTACACCAAGCAATCTAATATCCCCTATCTCCAATCTGCCCTCTCTTCTATCATCCCTCCCTTCTCTTGTCCCCATCTTCTCTTTTGTCCTGTAGGGCCAGATGACTTTCTATTCCCCATTAACTGTATTTCTTATTTCCTAGTAGCAAGAACAATACTAAACAGTTGTTCCTAAAACCTTGAGTTCCAAATTCTCCCCATCCCTCCCTCCCACCCATTCCCTTTGGGAAGGCAGGCAGTTCAATATAAGCCATATCTGTGTAGTTTTGCAAATGACTTCGATAATAGTCATGTTGTGTAAGACTAACTGTATTTCCCTCCATCCTATCCTGCCCCCCATTGTTTCTATTCTGTCTCTTTTGATCCTGTCCCTCCCCAAGAGTGTTGACTTCAAATTGCTCCCTCCTCCCATTGCCCTCCCTTCCATCATCCCCCCCCCTGCTTATCTCCTTCCCCCCCCACTTTTCTGTATTGTAAGATAGGTTTTCATACCAAAATGAGTGTGCATTTTATTCCTTCCTTTAGTCGAATGTGATGAGGGTAAACTTCATGTTTTTTTCTCAGCTCTCCTCTTTTTCCCTCCACTAAAAAGTCTCCTGCTTGCCTCTTGAATGAGATATAATTTACCCCATTGCATTTCACCCTCTCTCCTCCCACTACATTTCTCTCCCACCGTTTACCTTAATTTCTTTTAAGATATGGTCCCATCCTATTCAATTCACTCTGTGCTCTCTGTCTCTGTATGTGTGTGCATGCATGTACGCGTGTGTGGTCCCACCAACTACCCAGATACTGAAAAGTTTTAAGAGTTACAAATATTGTCTTTCCATGTAGGAATGTAAACAGTTCACCTTTGGTAAGTCCCTTATGACTTCTCTTTGCTGTTTACTTTTTCATGCTTCTTCTCATTCTTGTGTTTGAAAGTCAAATTTTCTTTTCATCAAGTCTTTTTCATCAAGAATGCTTGAAAGTCCTCTGTTTCACTGAAAGACCATATTTTCCCCTGAAGTATTATACTCAGTTTTGCTGGGTAGGTGATTCTTGGTTTGAGTCCTAGTTCCTTTGACTTCTGGAATATCCTATTCCATGCCCTTCCATCCCTTAATGTAGAAGCTGCTAGATCTTGAGTTATCCTGATTGTATTTCCACAATACTGGAATTGTTTCTTTCTAGCTGCTTGCAATATTTTCTCCTTGACCTGGGAATTCTGGAATTTGGCCACAATGTTCCTAGGAGTTTCTCTTTTTGGATCTCTTTCAGGTGGTGATCGATGGATTCTTTCAGTACTTATTTTGCCCTCTGGTTCTAGAATGCCAGGGCAGTTTTCCTTGATAATTTCATGAAAGATGATGTCTAGGCTCTATTTTTGATCATGACTTTCAGGTAGTCCCATAATTTTTAAATTGTCTCTCCTGGATCTGTTTTCCAGGTCAGTTGTTTTTCCCATGAGATATTTCACATTCTCTTCCATTTTTTCATTCTTTTGGTTTTGTTTTGTGATTTCTTGGTTTCTCAGAAAGTCATTAGACTCCATCTGTTCCATTCTAATTTTGAGAGAACTATTCTCTTCAGTGAGCTTTTGAACCTCTTTTTCCATTTGGCTAATTGTGCTTTTGAAAGCATTCTTCTCCTCATTGGCTTTTTGAACCTCTTTTGCCAATTGAGTGAGCCTATTTTTCCAGGTGTTATTTTCTTCAGCATTTTTTTGGGCGGTCTCCTTTACCAAGGTATTGACCTGTTTTTCATGCTTTTCTTGCATCTCTCTCATTTCTCTTCCCAGTTTTTCCTCCACCTGTCTAACTTGATTTTCAAAATCCTTTTTGATCTCTTCCATGGCCTGAGCCCACCCGACATCCACTTGGGATGTCTGGGATACAGATGCCCCAACCTCCACGTCTTTCCCTGATGATAATATTTCCTCGTCATCAGAATTGAAAGGTGGGAACATCTGTACCCCCTCAAAGTAGCCTTCTATGGTCTTATTTTTCTTCCCTTTTCTGGGCATTTTCCCAGCCAGTTACTTGACTTCTGAGATTCCTCTCCACCCCCGCCTAGATCTGCCCAGCTAGTGCTTGGGGTCTGAGATTCAAATGGGCTTTCCACGGCAGGCACGGCTGCTATTCAACGTGAGCTTAAGTTCTGGAGCTCGGGTGGGGGCAGCCCCCCTCCCAGGCTCAGTTCCCTCAGGGGCTTTATGCAGAGACCTTCAGTAATGGGGCGGGTGGGGGCAGGGCCGTCTCCCAGGCTCAGTTCCCTCTGGTGGTTTATGCAGAGACCTTCAGTAATGGGAACTTCTGCCTGCTCAGGTAGTCCCGGGCCGCTGCTGCTGCTGCTGCCTCTGCTGCTGCCTCCCGAGGGGGCCCGAGCCATGGAGACACCCCGCTCCCCTCTCAGCCAGCCCAGAAGTCTCTCTCACTGACCTTCACCGCTGCCGGAGATTCCATCCCTGAAGCCTGCTCGGATTTGCTCCTTTGGGGCCCCCCGGCCAGGGCAGCTTAGGGGTGGGCTCCGCTTTCCAGGGCGCGATGGACCTTTGGGGTAGGCTCTCCAGGGCTCTCTGGAACGGAAATCTTTTTCACTGTGTTTCTGCGTGCCTTGCAGTGCTCCAGAATTCGTGGGGAGTTCTTCTTGCAGGAAATATATGGGCTATGGGTTTGGAGCTAGCATACGTGAGTCTTTCTACTCCCCCATCTTGGCTCCACCCCTCTACCTCATGAAATTTCTCTAAGCATTAAGCAAGTCAATGGATGAGAAAAGTGTTTTGCAAAATGGTACATTTTTCATGCTCTAAGTCACTATTAATTAAATAGATGCAAATCAAAACAACTCTGGGGTACCACATCCCACCTACCAGATTGGCTAACATGACAAAACAGAAAGATGAGAAATGTTGGAGACAGTGTGGCAGAGTTGGAACACTAATTCATTGTTGGTGGAGCTGTGACCTATTTCAACCATTCTGGAGAGCAATTTGGTACTGTGCCCAAAGGGCTACAAAAATGTGCATACCCTTTGACCCAGCAATACCGCTTCTAGAACTGTATCCCCAAGAGATCATAAAAATGGGAAAGGGTCCCACATGTACAAAAATGTTTATAGCAACTGGGGAAGGGCTGACCAAGTTGTAGTATACGAATTTAATGGAATACTATTATGCTATAAGAAATGATGAACAGGAAGACTTCAGAGAGGCCTGGAAAGACTTATATGAACTGATGTTGAATGAAAGGAGCAGAACCAGGAGAACTTTGTACACAGCAACAACCACAGTGTGCAAGGAATTTTTCTGGTACACTTAGTCCTTCATAGCAATTCAAAGACCTAAAAATTCCCAATGGACTTTTTAGGCAAAATGCCTTCCACATCCAGGGAAAGAACTACGGAATTGGATCACAGAACGAAGCAGATCATTTTCTTTTATGTTTTGTTTTGTTTTATGGTTTCTCCCATTCATTTTAATTCTTCTATTCAATATGACTATGGGGAAATTGTATTTAATAGGAATGTATGTATAGAATCTATATAAGATTGAAAGTCATCTTGAGGAGGGAGGGAGGAAAGAAGGGAAGAAAATCTGGGATATATGGAAGTGATTGTAGAACACTGAAAACAAATAAAATAATCATTTTTTCAAAATGGCACATTTTTCATAAGAACAAGCTCCATAGCTGAAAGAGACCTTCTAGTCAAGCACCTTCACTTAACAGATTGAGAAACTGAGGTCCAGATAGGTTAAGTGACTTGCCCAAAGTCACAAAGTAGTAATTAACGAGTCTGGAATTCCTGCTGGTCTCAGTCGTACTCATAGATCTCATGTCAGCTATTCAGGCTTGCTGCTGTCCATACCCTCCTTTCCAAGACCCACTGCCACCACAGGCACAGTTCTTGGGCAGTGCCTCAGATGACGGTGAAGTCTGTTCACTTGGAATAGATGATTCAGAGACAAAGAACTGGTTTGGGCTTCCTGGATGTATGGGCAGGTCGAGGGCAAGCACAGTGGCCCTACAGACCTGTAACTGATAAGGAGACGGAAATACAAATAGGTAGGCAGCATCTTTTATGCACAGCCCAAATGAACACAGTTTCACAGTCTCTGTCAAATCCGTGGCAGGAGTTCCTTTAGAGCAAGAAGGCTTGATTTGTAAGGTCATCTGCTTAGCAGCCTACCCAGTGAGATCAGCAAAGCATTTCAAAAAGAGCTTTTGATTTTATTGGTGTAGGCACCAATATACATTTTAAACCCTTCAGTAAAGGAACTTCATGAGGGACTCTGGTGAGAAAAGTTGTCACCTGGTGGCTGAACATGGATCTTTCCATACATGGGTTAGAACAAGAGACATCAATAAAGCGAAGGCTTTCCCACTCAGAAAGTCTTGTGCCTTACTGGAAGGGCCTTCAAAAACAGAGTCACTTCTTTTCCAGAATGAGGCATCAGAGGAGAGCTTCACTGGAAGATGACAAAGAACGTAAGAAAATATGGAAATAACAGAAAAACTGTTGTTAGGGGTGACAAGCAGAGGATACAGGCCAATTACTGTGGAATCTATCTAGTTAAAATAAAAAACCTGCTTTTGCATATTAGGTGTGATCTACATTTGTACAGAGGATGTTTTCCCAGACAAGCGTTTGCAGCAGCTTATAGCTCTGCAGCATCAACTGAGGACAGATGTTCCTGGCGAGATCATCAAGAAAATTAAATTTGGCAACTCTGTCTTCATTGAGCATGCGGCAGACATAGTGAGTATTCTGGCCCTGCCCTGTACCAGCAAGATACAGGGGGAGGGTCTGATTAGTCTGGTTTTCAAGATGGGTGGGACAATTGAAATTCCATACTAAGGATAACAACTAGGGTGATCAGTTTAGGGTTAGGGTTTGTAATATAGAGCAGAACTCAGCACACTACTCTGCCTGCTTTTGTATGTGGCCTATGACATAGCTAAGAATGGTTTTTACATTTTTAAATAGTTTTATTATATTTAAAAATGTAAAACCATTCTTAGCTTGCAGCTGTAGCTGCTCAGAAACAGGCAGAATACTAGATTTGGCCTTTAGGCCATAGTTTGCCAACCCCTGCTCTAAAGGATGGTCTTACGTCTTACATCACCTAGGATTCGTCCTTACGATTACCTGCACAGTGCCGTTGGTTTTCAGTCAAATGTTAGCACCATTTGAGTAGGAAGCAGTACATAGAGAGGTCTTGGGAGAATATGTTACCTTAACTGGCAGGGCTAAATAAGGTATCTGAAGGTTTACAACAGGCTGCTTTATAATGTTTTTTGGATCCAGTACCTTAATTATAATTGTAATAGCCAGCATCCTTGTAGCACTTATTTTGTGCTAGGCACTGTGGTAAGTACTTTATAATTATCTCATTTGCTCCTTACAACAACCCTAGGAGGTAGTTCCTAGTATTGTCCCCACTTTACAGAGGAGGAAATGAAGGCAGAGTTTAAGTGACTTGTCCAGGGTCACCCAGCTAGTAAGTATCTGAGACTGGATTTGAATTCAAGTCTTCCTGACTACAGACATAGTCCAATGTACCACCTCCCTCTCAGTATGATGAGTTTGTACTGTTACAGTGTGTGTATGTGTGTGTGTATGTGTGTACACAGTTTTAAATTCTACTCCCTAAAATGAATCTTGTTGATTATACTATTCCTTATTACATACATGATGAGCGGTACAAAATCATACCCAGAAGTTACATTTCATAGCTTGTTAAATGAAGAATTTAGTGTGAAAAAAGGAAACTTGGTAATTGTCATTGGAGAAGTAAAATTTCAGCAGCGTGGGGTGAGTGCCCTCAGCTCACTGAGTAGCTGCCACCACAGCAATCCCCTCTCCCCTATGCCCACCCTGACTGCCATTGAGAGCTAAGAGACCTGAGCTTTAGTCCTCTAACTCTATGGTCCTAATTACTTCCCATCTTTGAGCCTTGGTCCAAGTGGTCTCCAAGGTCCCAGTCCAGACAGTCTATGGAGCCAAGTCTTGGGATCCTAGACTCATCAAGTCTCATGTTTAAAGTAATAAAGAAATGGCAAAGACATTTAGTCCAGCCCTCTCATTTTACAGAGAATGGACAAGAAGTCTTAAATAAAGTGATGTGCTGAGTTTGAGACAAACTTGTGTAGTGAGTCTAATGCGCACATGTTTTCTTCTCATCTCCGGCTCTGCTCATCAGTTGGATGGAATAAGGAATTTTTGAAAGTGTCCTTGTTATAGAGATCCACCTAATTTAAAGATCTCCACATAAAGGTAATTTTAAAGAATAAAAGGTATAGAGCACATAAAATTTAATTTTAAAAAATTTACAGTAAAATACATTAACACACATTACTCCAAATGAAATAACAGGATATTAGACAGAGAGGCACAGACCTTTCTAATGCAGATTCAGTACATGGCAAAGCCACAGACTTCAACCCTGCAGTCAGCCCCACAGAGTCTCTGGGAGAGTTGGGGGAATGAATGAGGAAAAGGGGGAAACCAGCAGCATTCTCCTTTAAGAGTAGAGGCTGAAATATACAAAAGGCATTCAGGGACATTGGCCAACTCCCCAGGTTTGTCCTGTCACCTAAAAAGACTCACAAAAGTCACAGTCCTGTGTTATCCTGACATCATACAAAGATTAGTAGCAAGTCCCACAGCAAGAATAGCCATAATGAAACCTTGTTAAATAACCACCAGCTCCCAGGTGGCTGCTCCAAGCCTTGACTACAGCCCTACTGGCTCCAGATGGGACAGGGTTCCCAGCAGCGATTGGTTACAAAGGCAGCAGCTGTACCCCTTGTGGGTCTTGGAGAACGTGGATACTTCTGACAGGGAGGTTACGGTGGACACTTTTCACTGAAAGAGAAGACAGCATCAAAGGAAATGGACTCTGTTCTGTGAGTGTGTGTAGCTCTAGGATTCTTGAAAATTTCCCCAAACATACCCTTATAGGTCTTTGCCAGTGCATTCAGATGCCTATGAAAGCAAGATCTTAGGAAGCTATCAAAGATCCAGGATCAGTTGAGGAAATAAAGGCCCTGAAGAAATATTTCCCAAGACCTTATAGCAAGGTACTGGCAGGGCAGAGATTTTCTCACAGCCCTTAGGTGGCCAGGACCAAAGCCTACAGAGTCAAAGTGCCCCACTGACAAGTCACCATATCCTAAATACTCAAAGTACCTGTTATTTCATATGTGACATGCTAAGGGGCTGCTGTCCAGTCTGTGTATTGTCCTCACTTCCTTTTCTATTCGTGTTCACTGCTTGTAGTGTTACCAGGGGTGAACAGGGTTGTAAAAGTAAAGGAGTGAGTCTCAAATCAGTTCTATGCCTGATTGGCCACTCTGACAAAAGGATTAGTTGGGTAAACCTGAAGCTAACGCTGAAAATGAAGTTTTAAGGCTAAATCGACAGTAGAATTGACCATTACCCCATTTTCTGAGAAAGAGATCATGCAGGTGTTTGTACTGATACATTGTAAATGTAAAGCAAATTTCTGTAGTGCTTTGTGGTTCACAAACCTGCAGTAAATGGTATAGTACAACCTGGCTCCAAAAGTGCCAGCAGATGGGTCTCAACAGGGGAAAGATCTTTTACATACTAAATCTGATTTCATTCTGCTGTATTCCACAGCAGATGAGGACAGATCGATTTCTTTCCCCTCTCCCTGCTAAAAGAACATTGTAGCTGCTCCTCAAAAATCTATTTTTAGCTTGGGTGTTCCTCTGCCATCAACAGAGATGATCAGTGCCTCAGTTTCCTCATCTGTAGAATGAGGAAGGTGTGTAGATGGCCTTAAGCTCTGGTCCTTCTGTTTTGCTAGGGTTGGCCGAGGCCTTTCAGGTGTCACATGATTTGCTCTTCCTTGCCAGTTCATTTACTGTAACTAAGTTTGATGTTTCTGTCTTGTCTTTGGTCTCACACTTTCCTGATGAAATAAGGACCACAGTGATGGTTCTTTTATTGACTAAAGCTCCTATAATTCTCAGAGGACCTCACTGTCTCAGACCTACGGCACTGCATCTGCTCCAGAGATTCTGGGCTCAGTATATGCAGCCCTTCCCTGTGCTCTGTTCCTTTCTTTGAAATCTTGAAACAGGAGGTAAAGTACGTTCCTCACAACAACTCTGAGTGAGGTACAAGTATTCCTTGTATTTATATTGGTGTTTTGTCTATATTTATAGGTATGCATGCTATCTCTACCCAAAAGATGTAAGCTCTGTTAGGTCAGAGACTGATTCACTTGTGACCTTGTATCCCCAGCTCCTAGCATAGTGCCTGGCATAGGGGTGGAGACTTTCTCGGTCCTCAGGTGTGGTCTTTGTACTGAGTCCAAGTTTTATACAAAATATCCTTTAAGAGGATTTGTTCTGTTAAGTTTGGATTTAGTCAAAGGGCTGTACTTGAGGACCTTGAGGGCCACATGTGGCCTGAAGGCCACAGGTTCCCCACCCCTGCCCTGGCACATAGTAGATGATTAAGAAATGCTTTAGTGATTGAAAAAGCCAGGTGCTCTGGGCCCTAGCCTCCTTTTGCTACTGCCACCATGTTTGTTGCCCTCTTTAACTGCTTAGACACAGGTTCCAATGTGAGCCCAGGTCCAGAGACTTTGTAAGTTCATCCTAGAGTGCGATGTGCTTAGCTGGTCTTGGGGCAACTGCTGCAAGTTCTGGCAGTGTTAACTGCACCCCACTCTCATAAGCACGTACATGTACGTGTGCATGTGCACCCCCTCCAAAACAATAAAGGGGACAGGAGGGAGGGGACTCACATTAATAGAAGAATCTTCTAAACCACTACTGCTGCCATCATTTTCGACAAAAATAGGTTCTATTGGAGACACCCTGGAGATTTAAACAAAGAATTAAATTCAATTAATGGGGCTATCAAGCCAGACAGACACAACAGATAATTTGTCAACACTTCAGCTTGCTTTTCATGTCGGGCTACAAAAGCATTGAAGAGAAAACTCAAGGCTTTCTGAGTAATGGGCACAGTGTACTGTACCAGGCCTTCCCTGGTACATGCAGAAGCCATACTCTGCCCTTCAAAACAATACAGCTCATAGATTCAGGGGACAAGAACAGTTCTTAATTGTTGCCATTTCTGTTAGCTGAACAGACATGTGATTTCGCAAAGGCCTGTCCCCTGGAATGGGCTCTGCTTTCTCTGAGCCTGCCCTCGCCTAAGCTTAGCCCAAGGATAGTCACTACCAACATCCGTTTTTGGACTTTGTCTCACTACTATTTTTCCTCACTGAAATCTCCTAGAAGGGTCTGACTTTAGGGCCTGTGGCCAGAACAGAATCCCACCTGATACTCGCCATCCCCCTAGGCAAGTTCTAAGCTCTCCGGATTATGTGAAATAGTATTTGTAAAATGCTTTGCAAACCATAAAAACTATGCTAATAATGTTTCTGTAGCCTTTTTTTTTTTTTAAATGTCATCAGCAAGCCGGAAACTCCTAGTCCTAGACCAACACCCTCAACTAATGCAGATCAGCTCATCATCACTTTCCAGCCTCACAGAGGGGGTTCTTAATCGGGTATCTATAAATTTATTTTAAAAATAGTATTTTGATAACTGTACTGCAGTATAGTTGCTTTCTTCTATAATCCTGTGTACTCTATGCTTTTAAAAATGTTTTGAGAAAGAGTTTATAGGCTTCACCAGACTGTCTGGGGATGCAGGGTAAAAAAGGTGAAGAACCCCTGCTGATGTGAGCTGCCTGGTGCACTAAGTGGTTACTTACCAAGGATCACAGTGAGACCCATCCAACTCCAAGGCCTTCTATCCGTGATGCCTGGTATCCTCATGGGCATTACCACCACATTTCCTTAAATTCCAGGTGCCCTCCCCACCTCCATTGTCTTGCACTGGCCATGGTCAATTTTCAGTTGGGGACATGAGAATTAAAAGAGTATGCTTATCTGTCAGCCCTACAGTGTAGACTGTCAATAACCAACACTAATTGTCCAGGGGAGTGCCTATTAAAGTACAGTTCTCTGTACCAAATAAGATAATATTACTGAGTAATTTCTTCTGGTCTCCTGTTAAACCAAAATTCACAGCTGCTGCTTACTTGGGACAGGGAAGATTTGAATAGTTGTTCTAGGACCCAACATGAAGATCATTTCTCTTCCCCATTATATCCGAAGGATTTAAAATCTATTTGGTCTAAAAATTGTGATCTGAAGGGTATTTCTTTCTTTATGGCAGCCAGTCCTATGTGTTCGTGGTGACCTCAGACATGTGTTAGTGATTTTTTTGGTATAGCAAAATAGGGCTCAGCCACACAGGTGGGCCAATGGCAGACAAACACCAACTTCAGCTTGAACTTGTTCAGATTTACTTTCCCAGCCTGTTTTCCCATGTGTTCACTTTCACTATTCTGGGACAACTGTTCAGAGTGGAATGGAAGGAAATGTTTTATCAGTAGGCTGTTGCTACACACTGGATTAGAAAACTGGACAGGTGGGGCCTCTTTCTATGATCCCAATTGTATTTTCCCTCATAAGGTCAGACAATAGAGAGGTCTGATACCACTCTCGGTTACTGAATATGGGATGTCAAATGATATTAGGTTATCAGTCTAGGGTAGAACTAAGGACCTGCTGTTGAAGGCTGGGTAATGGGTCATAGTGCATGTTCCCACTGCTCTCCCCTTCTGGTTCCAGGATACGCTGTTTGAATGCATTACTAAGAGGGCTCCCATCTTGCTATCTCGAGGAATGGTCCGATTGATCATCATTGACTCCATTGCTGCTCTGTTTCGCTGTGAATTTGGCATCCAGCATTCCATTACAAAAGCTAAATATTTACAGACCCTCGGAGCAAAGCTGCACCAATTAAGCAGTGAATTCCAGAGCCCAGTATTGTGCATAAATCAGGTATGAACCTTCTTTACTTACAAATATGCTCAAGGAAAGATGTTCAATATCTGTAAAAGGGGAAATTTTTTTCTTTTTTGAAGGGTCAGAAGGGTAGGTAGTATTGCAATCTGGTCCTTTGGTCACAACATCAAAGAGTGCTATCCAAGATCACTATATGTCCCTCAAAAAGCCATTAACAGCTGGGGTGCTCCCTACAAGGGGATAGTCGTGCTATCTTTCATCTACCAGCCTTTTAAACATTAGTTACACAACACAGAACCCAATTTGATGTTTTCCAGATAACAGACACAGTGGATGAGAGGGGGCTTGCTGGTACCAGTCTGGAGTAAGTACCATCTGTATCAGACCTATTTTGATTAGTCATTATTTCTGTGTGTTTTTGTGAAGGGTGCAGGAAACTGTGACAGCTAAACTGAGCTAGTCCAGCTGAAGAGAAGCTACTAAAAAGAAAGCTGCACTCAGCTGAAAAAGAGAAACTGAAATCAGACACAAAGTGTATTTGGGGCATTTATGGTTTTTTAAAAGATTAATGTATAGAAACCCAGCAGTGATCAATTGTTCCTATCTTGTTCTTTAGTGTACTTGAAAGAGTTTCTCCAGCACTTGGAATAACCTGGTCCAATCAACTACTAATGAGGCTGATGGTCAGTCGCCCATACTGTGACTTTTCCAGAGATACAGATGCCTCAGCTACTGGAACTATTGTTAGGACACTGAGTGTGATTTTTGCACCACATCTGCCCCCGTTGTATTGTCACTACACAGTCAATGCAGAGGGTGTAAAAGGAGCCGAGTAAGGCAATTACTACAGTTACAGCAATTTAGAAGTACAGGAGAAATGATACTTTCCATGAAAACCTTCATTAATCTGCAGTTGGTATTTATATACATGTGTATGTGTGTGTGTATGTATATACATATACACACACACACATACACATATTTGCTTATGTGTACATACTACTAAACCATATTTTCAAATAAAGTATTAACATTGAACAGTTTAATGTCATTCTTGTTAGGTTCATGGGTTGGTCCAGAGAGGATTTTTTTTTTATAAGCTAACTACTTCTTTCAGTGACCACACCATTGCTATAAACTAAAATTAGGACTCGGACCTTTGGAGGGCTGAGAACTATCAAGGCAAAGGCTACTTGGGAACTATGAGCTATCTGTATTTGAGGAAAAAAATCTGTCAGATGCCCATAAGAATAATTGTGACTTTTAGCACCCATAGCTTTAAACTAGTCCTTAAATGATAAAGAATTTTCTAGTGGCTCTGAATGGCATCTAAGGATAAAATATTTACTTGGCATTTAAAGCATTTAGCTTTCCAGATCTGTAGCCAAAATGGTCCAACTGCAATCCCTCTGACCTTCCTGTAAATGATATTTTTTCTCCTTTGGTGCCTTGACTCAGGCTCTCCTCCCCATGTTCTCCTTCCTCCATACTGAATTCCTGACTCTTTTCAAGGCTCCAGTTAGGGGCCATTGTTAGCAAAACTTTGCCTGACCCTCCCCTCCAACCTCTATGATGCGGTTTTTCCCTCAGTCCCATATATTTACCTGTACATGTTAAAATTCCATCCCTCTCTCCTCCCCCTCCTCATAAAATGTAAGCTTCTTGAAGACAGGCACTGTTTAGTTCTATCTTTGTATCACTTGCTGATGTAACTTGAACAACTGTAGGTGCTTAATAAATGTTTGTTAAATTGAGGTGTGCTCTAAAAACTCTTAATATCTACATTAGCCCTTACCATTGTGATGGGAAATGAAAATTGCCCAATCAACATCTCAAAATCCTTGCCTTTCTGCTTCAGTGACCCTAAGAAGATATGAACTAATGAAGAGTGAAGTAAGCTTAACCAGGAAAACAATATATGACAATAACACTGAAAATAATATCATATATTATAAATGACCAAGCTTGGCTCAGGGAAGAGATGAGAAAATAACTCTCTGGGGCATGAGGGCATGCTTATGGATGTGGAACATCATACTGGCTAGTTTTGTTCATTTATTCTTGCAAGGGATAGCTTGCTGGGTAGAAAATCAAAAAAGAATATACTCAGAAGGGAGATCAAAAAATGTCAATTTAAAAAATATTAAAAGAAAAAGTAAATTAAAAAATATTAAAAGAAAAAGTAAATTAAAAAATATTAAAAGTAAAAAAAAAAGCCAGCAACTCATGTTTTAGGTTTTATCAAGTTTATATCACCTGGAAAAATTATCATTCTAATTGTCACATCTTCTGGCCAAGATTACTGAAACAGCTGAACATCGTCATGAAATTCTGGCTCTAAGAAACTTCAGAGAATCCCGGGGTGTCAGTAACTGTTCCTCCTTTGATCTCTTGGTGAAATATTTCCCTAGAAGTTCAGCTTTTAAAATGGTGACTATGAGCATTTTACTCTCCAGAAAAGTTAAGTGAAGAGTGCTACAAAAAATTCCATTCCAACAACAAATCACTTTGAAGATATTCATCTCTTGTTTATATTTAAATACTACACCCACCTTAATCTAACCTAAGGTTGCAGTCAGCTCCCTGTCAGTATCATGCACAAAAAAATAACTGATTAGGAAGGTGCGAACTAGCCTATGCTCTAAGTACGCTGCTCAACCTTTGTCTCTTACTTAAAGCCAAGCCTATGAGCCAAGGCTAAGAATACAAGTCTACTGGGGGAATTTTCTAGTCTTTCCATTCTTAAGCATCACATAAGACAGAGCTATGCCATTCCTAACTCTAAAGTGAGCTACCAATAAGCAAATGACTTTCGATACACACATTTATCCTAGTTTTGTTTGGAAGGAGCATTCCATCTTGTCTTCTCATCTACACCAACCTCCTACAGGGCTGATCTTGTCTAGCATTTTCTTTTTGCCTAGGATTTTTCAATGAAATGAGTCAGTGTGCCAGTGAGACAGTGAAGCACTGAAGAGTACTAGAAAGGAGGCTAAACAGAAATAAAAAACTGATTCCGTTTTGGAGGTTTTTATTTTTCAATGTCCTCCTTGTCCCGGAGCTTTTCTAGCCCCAGGCAGCCAGATCAGCAGGGCTAACTGGGCTCTGAAACTTTTACTAAAAAATTATAATAGCTGGGAATGCGAAAGTAATCCGTTTTATGATCTGAAAACATGGTATAAGCCAACAATGTAAAGGAAATAAGACCAGTTAGTTCAGTCAAATAAAAAACTTTTATGAGATATAAATGTCGACAATTTGGCAGACAAATCTTTTAATAAGGAATTAAAAATTATGTGTATTGTGCTCCCATAAGAAGTGACACTAACTGATGTGACTGACTGTGGGACTGACTGTGGGGTAAAACCATACACCTCACCTAACATTTGTATATTGATAGCTGCTGTCCACGTAGTTGGAGACAAAATCTGAACCTTAGTGTACTGCTTACTCCGATGAAGTGAGGCACTCGTACTCTGCCACACTGCCTCTTGGGAACAGAACACCTAGCGTACTAATTCTGGCATAGTTTACCAATTATGAAATGAGATTCAGACAGAAATAATTAATCACCTGTGTATGTGAAAACAACTAATTATATAATGTTTACATATTGAAATAAATGAAGAGTACTACTACGCAAGGGAACAACTGAACTTTTGGTGGGTGTGTGTGTCTGTGTGTGTGTAAATGGCTTTGAAAAAGTGAATACTTGGTAAACCCTTCAAATACCATTGGCCTTTTTTGGTGGACCTCTCATTTTTTCTACAAGAACCTAAGTTTAAAACAATTCTGACAAATCACTAAGATTTTTAGCATTAACATTAAAGGATTCCCTGTTAGACACTCTTTAGTGATGATTCACAGCTTATGATATAAAGAAATATCAGCCTGCAAATTTAGGGAAAATAAGGTCAATGTTTTTGATGTTTTATGAGGACTCATGCAAAAGCACAATGAACTTAAATTAACTTATAACAAATAAGTTTACTGTTGTAATTTTTGAGAAAATGCCAACCGGTCTTCTATGTAAGATAAATAGCACATCTGAAAATAAGACCAAGGCACTGAGAGATGCAGCACATAAATTTAATAGAAATGACACACACTTCTGAAAACATGGAATAAATCTCAAAATCAATGTAAACACTCAGCTTTGACACTACCATCAATACAGAAAATGTGGTTATAAAATATGCATCAAGTGAATACCTTTATATCAAGCTTAAATATCCTTGTTACTTCTACCTCCATGTCCTCTAGCAAGCAGTATGGGCTACAGTAGAAGCCATTAGGCCTGACTTCCTCTAGTATCTGTAACAACTCATATCTCTACGGTACTTTAAGGTTTGCAAAGAACTTTCCCCACAACAGCCATGTGAGGTGTTAGCAATATTGTCCCTATTTTACCCATAAGGATGACCTTCCCAGGGCCCAACAATTAAGGAGCACCTGAAGAGAGAAGCCAAGCTCAACTCTCCTCACTCCAGAGACCAATGCTTCCTCTGCTACTTCTCCCTACACTGCCTATATAAATGTGTTTCTAAAGGTTTGGTCCTAACAACCAGTCCTTCAGTGTGAGCAAGTAGTAGATGTGCAATTTCCCCTCAAAGATACAATGAACAATATGTACTTTATGCCATCATTTTCATCAGTAGAGATATTTCTCAAACTTATGAAATACACAGTAAATATTTTGTAAAATGTTATTTTGTCAAACTATTCTTTGGGCAAAGCTAGTATCTTTAAAAGGGAAAATGTACAAAAGTGACGAGCATCATAGATTCAAAAGTGCTACAAAAACAACTTCTGACCTCTCCAAATACGATCCTCAGCTTTAGTAGCCTGATTTAAAACATTGTCATCCTAGAAAGGCATCAGACATACTCCAGACCTCAAATGCAAGAACTATGCTAAAATTCTTATCCTATTCAAGAATGTCAGTCATTCTGACCTTTTAAGTCTATCTGCCAGATGAGATTTGTGATTTCTAGCTTATCTTCATGTTTCTTTATCAAATACTTAAATCATTCTTCAAAATTCTGAGGAATTAAACAATTAAAATGTTTGTGTATATCAGCCTAGAGTCTCCTTTGACCACATGACCTTTGGGATACAACCCAAGTCCAAGAGACTGGTGTGTGTTTTACTTTAAAAATGACCGGACTGTAGGGGAGAGTCCTACATGATTTTTTTTTTTAATCTAATCAGTGTAAACTTCTTGAAAGTATTAAGTGCAGACACTTAACAATCCTTGCAAAAATTAACTTCCTAAGTAGACATGTCTAACAAACCAATTTCTAAAGGCGTTCTAAACCTTCAAATCTATTCTACATAAATTTCAATTGTGAGTTTTTAGCCAATATCTGTACTCCCTTTCATGAATAAACCTAACAATTACATTTAAAATATATTTTTAGCAGCACTCTGTGACCAGTTACCAAAAACATACCCAAGCTGAACATGTGACCCTATGATATATTGTAAACATACATAAGAACAAGTGCTAACATGCATTTTCAACCACAGAAACTCAGATAACCAAATGTTAAAAACCCACTGTTTAGTAGGCTATGTAAAACCATTAACATTCACCTTATTTATCAACCTATATATAAACTTTAAATAACTTTGTGATTTTTCACTGACTTTTCAAAGTAAGGAAGAGAATGATAAAAAAAAAAAAAAAAAGCCCACAGAATAGGAAAATGGCCTACCTAAAGCCCCATTCATTATCTCATTAAAAACAGTAATATATTCCCAGGGAGTTAATCATCCCTGGATCAAATGGATTCTTTCCTGAAGAATTCACTAGAGGCCAGTTTTAGGTATGAGAGCGCAGTACTGGTCCACAGTTAACTTCTCCTTTGTGTTTTTCACTGAATTTTGGTGCTCACTAGTCACGCACAAATTAAGAGATTTAAATACAAAGACATACATAAATGTGTGCAGGATTCCTTTGTCTCCAGTGCTGGTGGTAAAATCTTTCTTGGCCAAATATTAGCAAGAAACAAATGGTTGTGAATATAAGAATGTGAATATAAAAAGATATCTACTTGAATTTGTTTTTTGTCAAAAGGCAATTTCATTTCAGAAACCCAACAAAAATTGCAACACGCTGGTAGCTTTCTTTGCATTGTTATGAAAACCTGAGGGTCAGGATTTCAAGCAGAGTTTTCCATGTTAAACTGTCATCTTAAAGTGCATCCAAGAAGAATGCAATCACAGTTCTCAAAAGGGAAAATAGTTTTCAGTCCAACTTCAAATCATTAAATTATTGAAAGATGAAACTTGTAGCTATATAGCTGAAGAAAACTGGCACTAACTTAGATTCTTTGTAAAAGCAGGCCTAAAATTTTGGAAATTTGACATGCAATTCTACTTTCAAATCCTTGTTTCCACCCCCTCTGACTGTGCCCTGGTTTTGTTACTCTAGAGTGAAATGGACCATCAGTCATTAGGTTATTGTTTGTATATCATGTATAATGAAATCAGTTTTGATTAGGGAAAGGAAAGAATTTTAACATGTGACTAGAGAGAACAAAGTAAGGAAGGAGTAAGCAATATGCCTATTTTCCTTTTTTTTTTTTAGCTATACCTGTGATTTATCAGTTTAGGAAACTCCTGGAAAAGAACTCTGGAACTTATTCTACCAATACAAAGTGCCCCCCTCACTGCACTTTATGCCTGGGGCGCTTAGAGAATAAATAATATGCCCAGGGTCACACAGTCAGTTATGTATCAGAGGTCAGACTTGAATGTAGTTCTTCCTAACTCCAAGACAAGTTCTCTATCCACTGTGCCATGCTACCTACCACTTTCTCATGTGTAATGAATCATGTTATTTTATATATCAAATTTAGATAACAGCACACCTAGTGCTAGTCCACTAAAAATGAGATTTATACAGTCACGAAACCAAAACAGCTGTCCCTGATTGTTTCTGCTATTTTCTTACAACTTGATAGAAATTTTCTAAGTACATCTGTTTCTATAAAATTTTAAAGGCAGAATGAACATGAAGTATATGTTGCAGTTGTATAAGAACCTGCAAGCTTAAAGGCTATCAAGAGGGGCAATCTAGAGGCTGTGTCTCTAGCTCTATGAAGCAGCATGGTCACATTGTCAAGGAAAGAAGGTAAGAGAAGACTGGATAGCATGCCGAAACAAGAGGGATCACATAATAATGCTAATGGTCGTGGAACATGAAATCTTCCATAGAAGGGAAGGTACAGTGGACATTTTGATATCAAAAGTCTATGCATATAACTGAAAAAATGTGCATATACACAGCATACAGATACATAATCTTTGTAATCTATTACAATATATTAGTAACTATATAAAGACTTTTTAACAAATTAACTTTAAAAATAAAATTGCTATAATCCCAAAGAGTTTGTTCTCTTAAATTCCCCAAGAAAGTACACTATGAGAAATTAAAATTAGCAGCATTATCACTATGTGTAAAATGTCTACATTAGACATTAACTATATATCCAACTTCAAACAAGTTCTCTAGAGATACTACTAGGCAAGTATTTTATAGGAAACATTTAAGTGCATTTCATATACAGATGGGCTTCATTATTGCATTAAAATAAATTCAAAATGTTTACTCATCTATATTTCACAATAAGGATGGTCATAACCTTTTCTTCTTAGCCTGTTCACAAGCAAAAAGTTGCAGATTTGTTTTTCTCTCTATATATGTGTGTGTGTGTATATATATATATATACATATATATGTTATAACCTTTGTAATCTTAACAATAAGTAAATTCTTTCCTTTTTGTTTCACAATGCTCAATCACTGATGATAACTTGTAAGCTTATTATTACACTTTCTAAGTCTTAACTGAAGTTCTCAAGAGTCACCTGAAATTAGCCCTCTCATTTCATGAGGTGACCCAGGTGAGTCTTCTCTACCAGGTATAGCTTTTTAGTTTACAGTGAAGCCTAGAGGGAGACTACAGAATACCACTTGTCATTTAGCCAGAACCTGTCTTGAATTAATGTCCCCAAAAGCACCAATCAAAGACTGTGACACAGGAAAGGGCAATTTAGGGGCTAGAGCTATGCCTCGTAGCTCGGCGAAGCCTCATGGCCTGACACAGAATTAACTGTTTCATTTCCTCTTACAACAAGTTGTACAGGCCCTAGTAAGAACTGGGCCAAAAACAGAACAAACATAAAATCAACATAATTTAGTGCAATTAGTGTGACAGACCATCTTTCCTGCTTGTGGGCTCCTTCACTCTACTGCCATGAACAATTCCATCTTGGTTATATAAGTGTCCCAGAAGCACAGTTTTTTAAGCATGGCTTTAAACATGGCCAAGACTTCTGGAATACTTGCAATGGCATAATATGGTAAGATAACAGGTCTCTTACATATGTACCCAGAAAACCTAATTAAAACACTACACTTTCAATATCTATTCTGGGAGCCATGTATAAAAGTGACAGTATTAAATGGATTGCCAGTAGCAGTGGAGCAAGCTGAAACTGGCTACACTATGTCACAGTGAATAGTTAATGGGTTACTTGATTGGCTGTTTTTCAGTCCTGAAAATCTAGAAACCATTCTGTTCTTTCTTATGTTGGTAGTTTGAAATATCAGTGTTTCTGCAGATCATGGCTACTGTGATAGCAAAACCTATTAGTAATAAAGCTCAAGCACAGAACATAGCAGTGACCTAAAGTCTCTTTAAAAGGATAAAGTCACTACATTTTAAAAATCATTTTTTTAGAAATATAAAAAGTCAGAGTCCTTTGCAAGGAAACCTCTAATCTACATGTTCCTAACAAAAGTGACGAGGAACCAAAGCTTTGAGAGTCTCAGTGCTTCGTTAATAACTAGCTTCAGTTCCAGCACCTCAATGGGCTAAGTCAGTGTGACTGGCACTCAGAACTCTTGAGTCTGTCAGACAATTATTTCGTTCCTGCATGAAAATAAAATGGGAAAGAGTTATATTTTATGTAGAATTTCAAATGATTCAAGTAAATAAAATGCTTCAAGTGATCTTAAAATACTACTAGTAATAATATAAATCTAAAATTGATAGCCCTTATGCTCCAATCTATATAGAGACTTAATGTCATATTAAGAGGCATCAATAACTATTAGAAAAACAAAAACTGGTTGTTTTAATTTACTTCTATTAAAGCAGGCTCTTAATGTGCTCTAAGAAACTCATAAGATCTAAATCCAAAAATTATGATTTTAATTGAATGTGAAGACCTGCAGTTAAGAAATGTGCCTCTCACTAGGTACTTACTTGTTCACCCTAGGGACATTTTAAAATTAATGGGTACTGTCACTCTTACGGTGAACAGAAAAACCAATGCACCAATGTATTTACAAGGCTTACTGCCCTTAATGGTAAGAGAAAGATTGGACTTGTTATTTTTATCATTTGGTTCTTGTATGGGGAGCCTATTTTCCCAGGAAGAGTCAAGTGATTCGGAGGGGATAGTGATCAAATGAGCTATATTGCCAGATCACAATAAGGACAAATTCAAACTATGATTATTTTTTTGGACCATAATTGGCTTTAACTTAAAACACTTGGCTATAATTTCTAATTCAAAGACTCCAAGTCACTCACAGGAAACCACAAACTAGAGGCTTCTATCAATTCTACAGAATGTTTTAAAAGCAATGTTATTGCTTTGATGACATGACAAAAATTTGGACTACAAAATAAGTATTTCAAAGAAACGGGAGTACAAGAAAAGATACATGGTGCATACACTAAGACAGGAAACTAAAAAATGCAAAGTTATTTGTGGAAGATTCAGGCAATTCAACAAAGTGTTAAGTCTCAAAACAATTAGTCTCAAAACAATTATTAGTCTAATGTTAGTCAGAGGTTACCATGTTAGTAAAATGTTGAACATTTTAAGACCTTATCTGGATAATACATACATTAATAATCTTTTTAGATGCACAGAGTTACACACAAAGTAATGAACAGGGAAGATAGTTTAGTTATATTAAAATTTTAACATTTTTCTCATTAATGTAGTGAGGGTTTTTAAAGACAATAAAAATGTAACACACCTTATTAGCTATTTTGCTAATCTGCCTAAGAATTAAAGGGTTTTTTAAATTTCTAAAACATTCTAACATAAAAATTATTTAAAAGGTATGATAATCTGCTCTAGTTAATTATTTGGGGGCCAGATCTTGCTGATTATTTACACATTTAAGAATATTATTTTAGGGCTCCTTACTTGAAAGTGATCTTCAGCAGCCTTGCCACCCATATTAAGAACACTCAGAGAACTGGCACGCTTCATGCTGCAACCAGGACACCAAACATGCAAGGATAAAGCAATCAGAACAACAGAAAAATCTAAGCTCTCCAAACACAAGCAAAACATGGTTACAGCACAGGGTTTTACGTGTCACTGGCAACACATAAAATAAAAAGGACGTCTTGGAAAAAAATATATAGGGCACAATTACTTGTGCATAATTTGTTTTTAATGATTCATTGAAAACTGATGAAGACTGGGTATTTATATTAAGTCAGATGGTGAATCTACATTTAGTGTTATGGCCTAATAAAATCTGTTTACTAGTTGTTTTATTCATCCTTCAAAATAGGGTTAGCTTAAAAAGTAGGCCATATCTGATCAACATCTATTTTCTGGTAACAACTTTGCAAAAATACATTTACTGATCGGGTCTAGCAAATGTTTCATGCCACATTATCTTGTGTGATGTTTATAAATTACCTTTCTTTTTCCAAATTCACCTAAGTCTTTTTGATGTTTCTGAAAAGATTTTCATGAAATGTCTGCTTTAGTGCTTCTTTTCATTCTGACTTGTGGGATAAACAATTCTATTTTTATATAAATTATACATGTTTTAGGAAAACTGGAAGAGTTCATATAGTGGTTATGAAAAATAAACAATTCCAAATTTTTCTAGCTAGAAATTCAAAGCTCATTATTCAAAATACTTTAAGTCAAATTACATGATGTGTTATATATATTAGAAGTCACTCTGAAATTATATTATCTACTTTAACATTCCCCCAGCATAAAATAATTCATATGGTTTTATAATCAGATTACTGTTATAAACAATTATCTATTTAAACACAGTGTTTTGGGGAACATCTTCAATATTTTTAGAGCAATATCTTGTATTTAGTTTATTAACCTTTAAGAATCCAAATCCACCATCTATTTAAAGTCTGAAATAGTTGATATTAAGGATCTTAAATGTTTGAAAGTAGGGCCTTAAATACCAAATATAGGGTATAATAATATAAGCTATCAGTAATATTATTTTAAATTTAATTAGTTTAAGTCAGTAGCTTTACAACAGGGACACACATCTTGGAAGGTTAGCAACAACCAAAACAGCAAGCACAATGACAAGGCCCTCAGTGTTACTTTTTAAAAGTATACGTTCAAAAGTCATGACAAACTTCATTAATATAAAGAGAATAAATATCCCCAAACTACAAAATCCTTTCTCTTATCCCCTCCCCCAACATAAACAAAAGATAATACCCCCCCAACAAGAACAAAGAAAAAAAAGGTAAAAGAAAGACTCAGCATATTTAAAGTTACAGTCTTTACTTCCTAATGTTTTGAAGTAGAAGTTGCAAATAAGCCCATATCACAAGTGGATGACCTCAATTTACCTCAATGCTATGTCAGTCAAAAAGTTCTTAAGAAATGTAATGGTATAAAAAAATTCTGTGTAACCATGAACAAGTTCCCTCCTCAATCTGGAGCTCAGCTGTCTCTATAAAATGAATCAGAGACTAGACTCAGTAATCTCTAAAATGCCTTCCAGGTCTAACTGTATGTGACTTAAAGTTCATACATTCTCTTCTATGCTTGTTTATAACTCTTTGTAATCAAACTGAAGCTATCCTTTTAAACAATTAGGAAGCACAAAGGTCAAAAATTGGGAAAACAGTGGAGAATATACAGATCTATCAAATAATTTTAAAATGAGAAAAATTACATTCTTGGGGACTGAAGCCTTTTCTGACAGTATTTTGTGAATTGGATGTACCAGTAAACACTATTTAGATTTAATGGCTCAAAACCTAAAATGCTTACAAATCAAAAATAAAAGTTTTTTTTTTTTTAAATCAGTATGTTATTCCTTCAGTGATTTCTAAATGAAGCTATTAAAGCAATTTTTAAAAATTTCAAGGCCATTTTTATAATAACATTAGCATCTAAAATTTTATCTATGGATTGTGTATACAAAAGGTTTACAAATTTTCTACACTGCACACCAAACTGCAATAGTATATAGGTAGGTGAATTAACCTACAGGTATCACACACTTATATTTCTGTTAATTATGGATGCAATAAACATAGGAAGAATATATAATATGCAAAAGTGGCTTCTAAATATGAAGTTTGTTAAAGCCATTTAACATAAGAATTTCCATTAATTAACGACTCTGACACCTTATCATGTTGTAGAAGGTAGCACCAATTTTAGCAGATAATCTCAAGCTAGAAAGACATACAAATTGTGTTGAACAGCTGAGGACCAGTCTAGTTAAATTCTGAAAAGCTCATCAACAGATTAGTGATGATTTTTTAGCTACAACTGTTATCAAATACTGTCTAACAGTCTATTATTCATGGAGGGAATGACCACACCTAGGAAATAAGAGATTCTTGAAGAATAACACAAAAACTGTATGGTGAGCATTTAGTGCCAGATTTAGCAATTTGATTTTTTTTAAACTTCAAAACATGCATACAACTGAAATAATTTGATCAGGCGATTATCTGAAGAACAGGACACAAAAAGAAGGATTCATGTTCTCTGACCACTTGAAGATAAAATTTTTTTAAACTTTACAAATACCTTTACACTCTTAACAAATTCACTAGGAAACATCTTCATCATTATCAGCATAGTCATCATTTAAAAAAGGTTGATGTTAAACTATCACTTGCGTCCTAAAATGTTTGTAGGCTTTTAGAAATAAAGGAAGTCAATTTGATTTTAAACATCAGTTTCTTTAGCTTATAACCTATGGCACAGATGCCAAATTCAGGGAGAATACATGCAAAATTGGAGAGAAAAGAGTCACAAATCCAGATGTGGGCTTCGCCAAAAAGTAGAAAATTTTGAAAACATAGATTCTTTTCATTTCTTCTCTTTCTACCTTAAGATATTTATAGAGAATTCATACCATGATGTTTAAAGAATGCTTTGGATAGCTCTGCAAAGCAGAATGAACGGCTATTTAGAATTAAAGCACTTACCACTGACCCATCTATACATTTTTCTATTAAGGGAAGAGAGCAAGAAAGAAAATATGCCAAACACAAATTTTAGGAGCCACCTGAAGTTTGAACCCCTAAGTAAGAAAGTATTCTAAAGACAAACTGGGCTCACAAACAAATTTCCCAGACCACATCATTCCCAGAGTGCCTCATCAACCAACCAGATAAGAGTGCTCCCAAATCAATTATGGCACATAAAAGCCAGCTATCACGCTTCTTTAATATTCTAGATGTCTCAAAAACTATTACATGAATGTCTAATTACTAGACAAATGCATCCTCAGAAACAGAACCTAAAAAGCAGGCTAAATTTACACTGAGTTTTCCATACTAACAGAATGGCAACTAGCAGATTAGCTATATATTCACTTTAAATTCACTTGTGAAAGTTCAGAATTACATGCCAATAAGAGACATCAGGTTGAAAATTATTTTTTTAGTTGGCTAAGCAGCAAATTAATCCAGAGTGGATTGTAAAAATAATCTTTACTGATTTCTGCTTATCCCAATAACCTCTTAGCCGAAGATAAAAAGAGCTTTCTAAATACATCTCCATAGAAAAAAATACAAAAATATCAAGTCAGTCACCACATGCTGAAACTATAAATTACTAACAGTAGAACAATATGGAAATAGAACTTCCATGAAAAATTCTCTGGAAAAAGTGCAAGTTACACTAGTCTTGTGGCAATTCACCAATTACAAAGCAGGTAAGTAAAAAGATGCCAGTTTGGGGAAACAACAAAGAGAAATAAGAATACTAGTAGATGAAACTTAACTTTGTCACTCAAAAACATTTGATGCCTTTGTCCTCCAAACTGAGCTGTAACCTCTAAAATGCATGTTTCTCAGGATTAACACTAGTTATGCATTTGAAACAATCTGTGGGTTTTAGAATTCCTGAGAAAAATTTTCCAGCATGTCACCCTGCAATCAAAGCTTAAACCCTCTCTACAACTACCCCTCTTCCTTTCTGAATCCATTTTGTGTGAGTGATTGTTTTTTAAAGTGAAAAGTTCAATTATCTGCTATGTGGCAGTATTAAGCTACATAATAGCTTTAATTAAATCACAACATATATATGGGAAGATACACTATGATCAAAATTAGGCTAATAATAAAGAAGATAAAGCCTAAAGAAATAGGTTTCTTAAATAAAGTAACAATAGTTCAAGAAGCCTAATATGAAATTGACATTTCACTGCTTAAAGCTAAAGGGCCTCAGTATTACTTTAAATATTTAACTTACATAGCCAAAAATTATTTTGCTACAACATCCTTTTCCAAAGACTTGTTCTCGCTAATCTCCTAAATGGGCAATTTTTAAAGTAGGATATCAATTTAATATTTCTCAATCTACACAGGGACAGGTGACATTAAAACCTTTCAATTAATAAGCAATTAAAATGGGATGTTTTTCGGAGGTTTGTGTGTGAGAAAGTTTGTAAGAAAGCTACCCCAAAAAATGACCCTGGCTACTGTTTAGTTTACAAGAGGGACAAAACGGGGCAAGTATCAACATAGCTAGGAAAATATAATTACCCAGGATTCTTTGGTTCACTGTCTCGTGAACTTCCTCCCTTCAGCTTTCTAACCAGCTTCTCACTGCTGCGTCTAATTGAAGCCCGAAGTTTGCTAAAGGAACCACTGCGTTTTAAAGATCCAGTGCCATCCTGAAAAAGATGTGAACAAATGTGAAGCTGCCAAGGGGTCCACCCTTCCAAGTCTCCCACAGCTAAAGCTGAATGAAAATATTTCCCTCCACTTATTGAGCTGTTCTCAGTTGTTGCTAGTAATAGGCACTATTTTCCTATCAGTTTTCTAAATGATTTATTTCATTTGCTAACAGACTTGTAGCAACTGGCAAATCTAGCTATTTAAGTGATTAAAGGTAATCCATGATCCTGAAAAGACTGTAACATAAAAAAAGCTCGTTCACACCAAAATAATGACACCTAAAGAGAATAATTAAGGACATTTCTATAGTAAGACAGAAAAGACAATACATAAAAATTATCCAAGAAATAAGGAAGCTTCTAGGAATACCATGAAAACAAAATTCCACTTTAATTAAAATGTAGTCACTAGGTCCAGCAAACGATGTAACACCTAAGACATTTAGACCTGGTATAATCAAATTTACTTCTAATACTTTAATCCAAATACAATACTCATCTATGTACTATTCATTTAATGAACCTTACAGGATGATTTTGTTAAATATAGATTATAAATGCTGTTGTCCCCAAATAAACTCATTCTGGATATGAACAGTAAATTAGCTTTCACATAAATGGAAAGATCAAATCTGAATTCGGCTTTAGAAATCACAATTTAGACATTTTTGCATAATTAAACTTGCATTATCTTCTACCTTTTGGGTATGAAATCAGAACCACATAGTGAAGACTTGATTTTTATTCACAAAATCAATCATTTAGTACGTTTTAGCAGTAACTATCTGCTACTTCTAGAAGCCATACAGTTTTGCATGAAAGGAAGAAAGAGTACTATGAAGCAGACAGACACCAAGACGCAGGTCAGTTAGAGTGAGTTTATTAGAAGTTAGAAAGACAAAGATACACAAATCACTGAACACTTAAAGATTAGTAGAGAAAAGCATATTTGCCAAAATTTCACACAAAGACTAAACAGCAATGCTACTTTAGAATAATCATAAGTGAAGACATCCAGAGTTCCATATTGATGTTAACCAAGTTATAGGTCTCTAAATACAATTTAAAGCACTTGGAGCACATGCCTTACTTTGACAGTTTAGTAATTCTCAAAAGGTCACCATCATGCCATTTGAATAATACTTTGTGTGATACTTTTAACTACCTTTTTTTCATAGTGAACAGCTAGTCATTCTTACTTTTTTTTAACTCATGTTACACAGTAAATGGTTTTATTAACACATTTTGTAGTACTAAATACCTATCTGGCAAAGCTACACATCAACAGAAATAAACCTCCAAAGAGAACAACAGCACTGAAAGGAAGGGCCAGTATACACAGAAGTGTAGCTCTGACAAGAATCATAGAGGTTTGCTAAAAGCACAGCAGTCAGTACTGGAGAGAGAAGTTAAAGCTTGACGATGGAGCACGCCCGTCATGCAGGAGACAGTATAAGAATCACAAAAGGCATCTAGGCCTGTTAGACAGAAATGAAGAAAGAAAATCTGAATGAAACTGTTTAAAAATTGTTTTCAATAGTTTTCTACTTAAAACAGCTTTGTTTACAGTATTTCTAGGTCATAAAATCTTTCATTCTTTTTGGGAAAAAAAGGTACTTGGAATTACTTTCATCTGTTACTGATGTTTTAAAATTAAATAGCTATTCTAGGCATGCTATTGTTTTACAGATTTAGTTAACTTCTACCATCAAAATAAAAATAAAACATTTTGATGTATGTTAGAAAATTTTCTTAAAATAAAATTCTGCCAATGATCATACTTAAGAGTAACTCTGGAAAAACCCTACAATTTAAAAAAATAAAAATCTAAAAATATGAAAGGTACATTCATTTAAGTTTTAACTTTTGTCAGAAATGTTTTCTTAGCCTATTCATTACAACAAGGGAGAAATTTTTTTCTTTTGTAAACAAAAAGCATTTAAATTCTTTAAGAAATTAATAGGCAAACTGACATCTCTAGGAACCAAAGTTCCACTGATCTGAATATCTATGGCACATTTTAAAAGATGAACATACAACTGATATAATGAGCTATGAAATTAGAATTTCCAAAGGATGAAATATGTCACTGGTCTCTAAAATGGAAGCAAGACAGTCTAGTGCAAAAAGCCCTAGACAGAGTCAAGAGACCTGATTTCATTTGCTAGCTCTGACTCACCATGGAACGTTGAGCAAGTCATTTAACCAGCCCGAGCTTCATTTTCCTCATCTTTAAAATGGAAAAATAAAACTTGTTACCAACTCCCCAAGGATGTTGGGAGGACAAGAAACATAAGTAAAGCTCTTGCTGTTCTTCAGGAAAAAAGTTCTACTATAATTTAAAAGTATTATATAAACAACATTCGTTCTAGTTCAGTCACCTTTTTAAAAGAGCTGAATCTTGAAGTGATTCTATTTCTAACATTTCAGAACTAGATGTTCAACAGAGTATGTCAAGTGAGTTTTCTTCATCTGAAAAAGCACTCCATTTGGGAGAAAAGAACTTGGTGTTTAAAAAGTAGTAACCTGAAAGGCTCTCAGCAGTCTTGGTTCAAGTGTCTGCGTATTACTCTGTCATTTTCTCACAAACTGACAAGTCCTATCCTTTAATGAAGCTGTTGTTACTTCCATCTGGAGCCTTATACCTAAAGCTAATGATAAGGGATCTATGATAAAGTCAGTTTATCTAGCATTTTATTGCCTGTTTATTGGCACTTTATTTACAACATAATTATAACTGATGTCCTGGAGAGCCTTCAGGAAGTACTTTACAAACTGAAAACACTACAGGAATGAGAACAATTATTATGACACAAATATTTGTGTATAAAACCTATATAAAAATGTTATATATATATTTATATATATATATATTTATAAAGTTATGTCCCATATGTTTAATGTTAAGTAGGTCATTGTCAATGAACACTAGATAAATAATTACAACAAAATACCTCAAATTCTAAATAAAAACTCTAGAAATGTTGTCTTTCATCCATCCAGAAAATTAATAAAACAAGGAAACTCTACTAACCAGAATACTTTAGTCAGAAACAAGCCCCAGTTCATATTGAGTAGAAGAATATATACGGTACTAAATTTTATTTTTAGGTGTTCCACCCCTCCCCTCCTCTTCCCAAAGGAGATAATTACGTAAGTAAATGGACACAGGAAATCATGGATCCTTAATTTCCAATTCTGATAACTAGTTGAAAGATAACACTTTTAATTCAACCAGAATATTTTACATAGAATTCAACATGTTCAATTGTAATTATATAACTGATGTTCATGGTAAGGCTAATCTGGAAAAGTAAGTTTTAAACATGGTCACTAAATTTTATTCATAAGCCACCTGAAAGGACTGCTCCATATTACTAGTACACATAAGGGTCTGAGATAAGCATGCGCATACACATTTTATGTGAAACACAGGACTACCCTTTCAAGAAATATATCTAACTTTACATTCAAAGTTTAAAAGTAACTCTAACCAAGAGTATTTATTTATATACTACTCTAGCAGGTTCAGGAATATGGGGCACTGAAAAAGCAAAATAAAACTTGTCTTTTTAAGTGACTGCTTTTCAGGACTTCTTTCAGGCAAGTTAAATTTTAAATAAGCAATTATAATCTCAAGTTCAAAAACGTTTTCTTTCAACTCAATGAAATTTACTTAAAACTTAAAATCTCACAGAATGTGACATGTACCTTCTTAAACAAAGGAACTATTATTATATTGTTAAAAATTAGGGTTTAAGTCTCAAAATTTGCTCATTGATATTCCTCATATTTTTGAATATATCTCTCTGTAAACAGGTGGAATCAAAGAGTATTCACATACTATATTAACTTTAGGTTGTAGTTTCCATTCGAATATACATAAGTCATATGTTTGCATTCTGTCTGAATAACAGCATATGTGGGCTCAAAAATTTGCACATATTATTACAACTTAAAATATCCCATTATTTCCTACCATAGATCTTTCCCTCTGGTCTCACATCCCATCACTCATCACCTTTATTGGTGGAGGAGCTATGCTGCAAAATACGATTGACCAAATGGACAATATCAAGTTTATATTGTGAAATCTTAAAGTAACATGATGGTATTTTACTACAGCTTAAAGTGAATTAACCCAGTACAATGCACCTGGAATGTATTTTATCAAAGCTGTTGGTCCACTTAGAGATTAAGGGGTCAAGAATATTGCCTCTGAAAAGAAAAACACTGTGTTAGTTTCTGATAAGAGGAGTTTGTGAAGAGGAGAAAATAACACCCAAATATTGTAGTGCCAGTGGTCCTAAGTTGTAGAATGAAAAAGTTTGAGAAGAACAGGAAGAAAATAGGAATCTATTTAAGAAGATAACTACTCTTTACTCATTTGAAAATTTTAAGTATATTATGTATAATTCTAGGCTGAAATCCCAACAGGCAGGATGTTGTAGTCCACTCCTCCAAGACAGGAAAGATTCCATAATAAGGCAAAACAGTGATGATGATAACTATCGACAGAAATAATGAAACCAACTCTCCTAAGTTAATTAATTTCCAGTCTTAAAGTTATCAGTGACTTAATTAGCTCATTTTCAGGCAAATATATTGACCTAGAAATACCGTCTCAAGAGTTCTTTAAGAACTTCTATTAAGAATATCAAAAACTACACACTTACTTTTAATAAGTAAAAACAATTTTATTTACTCCTAGCATATAAAAGCATGCAAATAAAACAGCATATTATAGGGAAGAGTACAGTACACAGTTCCAATATCAAGTGGACAATATTAAAAACTATTCAAATGTTTTCTTTTGGGGCCACTATACGACAGATGTAAGGACATTAAAATGGATGCTGATTGATTGTCTTGGCACTGAGAAAACCAATGCCAAGGAAATGCCAACTTTAGAAAATGATGAGAAGATTCACCCTCCAATTTCTGCAGCATGACTCATTTTTACAAAAATGTCCCTTAGAATAATTTCTCTCAAACTACCATAGATGTATAAGATCCTGATAAAGAAATGGATTCATGTAGTAAACAAGCTAACATACTAATCAAAAGGAAAAAATGGTTAGATAATGAGAACCTATCACTACACAGATATAGCAAAAACTTCTTTATGGAACTATAATTAACTAAACTGCATCCCTTTTCTTGAATGTGCAAAGTTCCTGGCATTACAATAAAGCTTTTCTCCAAGAAAACAACTGAACACATTCTAATAAATCCTGCGATAAAAAAACTACCTGATGCAAATAAAAATCAAAAACAGCTAGACAATTTAACTTAAAACTGCTCATATCATAAACATTCAATAAATAAGAAGCACATAAAAAGCCACATTTGACTTCTTTTAGAATACAGACCTGTGATTTCAAAAGGTAAAATGAATTTCAAGTAATACAATGCTTTTCACAGATATTAAAGGTTCCAAATATGGCAACAGTTTCTTCATATTTAGTATCTAAGATTCATCTCTGACATTCAAGTTTGAGTTTTTAATAAATCTTCTAACAGTCAAAAACTAAAACTAACTTTATTAAGAGGATTAAAATGGAACCACAACACTTTTCCTATAGGAACTGGCATATGGGTTAAATGAGTTAATCTGAATAAAACTCTTCATAAGATATAAATGCAGCACTCTGGATATCCTCCTCTTTCAAATGGAGACAGATGAATAGTATTTTTATATCGAGAACACACATGAAGAAAAAGCAGTCATTTATACAATTTTAATTTATAAATTGATTTTTCTTTAAAGTGATTCAATTGAACAAAATATATAGCAGTCTAAGCAGTGAAATAAAAACGCTGAAATGAGTGATAAAAATGAGTAAATAAAAGCAAATTAGCCAGCTGTCAAACTAATCCTAATACTAAAATGAATCTACACTTTATGTATCACACTCTACATAACCAGGACACTCAATCAGCATTTAAATGCTCATAGTTAAGCCCAAGCTTTCAATTCCTAAAAACAAAATTATCATTTCAAACTGGTTTGAATGAGTAAAAAGTGAAATAATAACAATTAGCAATTAATTAGCAAAAGGCAGGATCTTGTGTTTTCTTAATTCTCACTTGATTTTAACAATGACAAAGTCTAAAATAAATGAGCTAGAAAAACTAATGAAAAAATGCTAATGGAAAGAGGGCTATAAAAGAAAGCAGATTTTGTTACAGCAGTGAACTGCCTACATTATACTTGTAAACTGTGTACTGTACTTACCCCATTCCATTCTACGCTCATACTCACTTCCTCCCCTCCATCAGGACCACTCTCGTACTTTACCACATCAACATTGAGACTTTCTCGGCTTCTTCTTTTTTCTATGCTCTCAGGGTCATTTAGCACTTCAGCTACTCTCTGTTTGTGAACATTGTCAAGACCCTATGAGCCAGGCAAAGGGAAAAAGGATTTACATTTCAGGACTAAAACTGTACTGGAAAATTTCCAAGATCCAGAACTTCTACTAAAAAAAATCAATATATTTTTATAACAGATAGTAAATTACTCAATTTACTATTTAATGTGGGGGTCAACCCCACATTAAAGCATGACAGAGAAATCAAGGGCAGATGGAGTAATGAAAACAACATTTAACTCTGAGTAACATAGCTGGAGTAGGATACTTATTCTGTAACTAGGGATATATAACCTTAGACAAGACCCTTAATTTCTCTGAACTCCTATTTCATTACCCAGAGGATATTACTTGTACTTCTACTTACTTTACAGAGTTCTGAGGCTCAACTGAGAATGAATATAAAGAATTTTTAACTACTGAGGGCCTGAGAAATGTCATGTATCAATTTTCATTTGTGTGCCATTTATGCCTAGCTTGTTCAATTTATATTAAAATAATATAATTAATTCTCCTAAAAGAAACTATATTATAAATAAAATAAAGCTCAAATAAAGCTAAAACAAATGCATTATCTACATTTCAGTTAATAGCAACTTTACAATTTTTTTTTATTTTCATAAGCAATGTATTATGCTAAATAATGTTCATTTTGCATGCGATGATTTTTTAACGGAATTTTATTTATTAGGATCTGCGTGGTACTGTGTAGGTTTAAAAATGGAATTTAACTCGAAGTTTACATAAAAGATGACATTTATCTATTTTAATATGACTTTTGCTTTTCTTTGTCGTAAAGGACAAACGACATGACTGCTTATTTCCCAAGATATTGTACTAAAGAAAAAGGAATATATTAGGAATCAAAGGAATCAAAAGATCTCAATAAAAAAAATTACATGGCACAATCTACTGTATAACTTTTGTTGATTCATCTTACACATAACACAGGAATGGTTGCTGTGTACAGTAGGTTGGCCCTTAATAACAAATATTTATTGAATGCTAGGTTTAATGGTTGATGTTACTAATAAACATAATACAATTCATAAATTATGAGATCACATAACTGAATATGAGAGGGAGAAGGGATCTTATGGGTCGTACAATTCAACCTCCCTATTTCATTGAATGAAAAAACAAATTTTAGGATGACTTGCCAAGGTCACACAGTTGCAAAAAACACAAGTCCAATGCACTGTTTCTACATCTCATACTATCTGTAGTGTAAGTCATCCCACTTGCTTATACGCAATTTTATCTCACGTTACTTTATAAGGAATTTGAAAATTCTGGAGAACTTTGGCAATTTAACAGGAAAAATGGGAAATCAGGATTCAAATTATGACCAAATGTCTCATGGTACTCAATTCAATGAATAACTTTCTTCTTCCCAAGAAAAGTATGTTTGAAAGAGTACTGAATGTCAGAAGAAAATCCAGAATGAGCCTCGATATTAAATTAGGATTTTCAAAGATAATTAAGAAGTCAGAATTTAGTTACAAATTTTAGTTACTGATTCTTCCAACTTAAACAGAGACAAGATAACATTACAGAGAACACATGCTATATGGGAAAAGACATTGGTGACATTGCAGAATTTCCTGACTTCAGCAAAATCACTGTCTCTATGGACCTTGGTTTCTTCAATTATATCATGAAGGCATCGAACCAGGTGTTGTCTAAATTCCTTTTGGGTTCTGGTATTCTATGATGCTATGATTTAATTATAAAAATTAAAGTAATAGTCAAATATTTGACATTTTATTCCTATAAATTTTCCCAAATAAGACTTTCAGAAGAAGAAATAATTACATCATTATGTAATAATACACATTTAGGGATGCCAAGCACTTAAAAATATGACTTCATTTGGTCCTCACAATGCCCCTGTGAGGTACGTGCTATTATTATCCCAATTTTGCAAATCAAGAAACTTTGGCAGAAAAAGGTTAAGAGATTTCCTGGCTAGTCTGAGGCTGGACCTGAACTTTGGTCTTCCTGACTCCTGGTCCAGTACTCTATCCAATGTCCCATCTAAATTAAAAGTCCTGATAAATATAAAAGCTAAAAACAAGAGAGATTTAAAATTTACCTGTTTTCGAGACCTCATGGCTGCTTCCTCTAATGTTTCAGCAGCTTCAAACTTGCCCTGACGTCTATAAAGTGCTCCAAGGTTCTTTAAAGTAGTTGTCACAGTTGGACTATAGAAAAGTGTTAAACAGATTTATAATTAATACAGTAGAAAACAAGAGTATCAGGTTACTACTGCGACAAATATAGTTCTAAAAAGTAGGTAGAAATTTAACTTGGAAGTCACTAAAATTATATTCCTGGATTATTTCAAAATTTTAAATTTCTTTGGAAATTTCTTCTTTCTCTAGAAACTCAAGCCTATCTGTGATCTAAGTTGTGGGACATAACCTTCATACTTAATGCTATATTTAATAAATTCTTAAATAGATTTAAATTTTTTCTTAATATTTTTCTCAGCATTGTATACAACTAATTCATGACTGGCAAAACAACCAAAATCATTCCTTAAGATGTATTCAATTTCTGATCTCTTATACTACTACGACCATAAAATTAATGATTGCAAACACTATTATTTAATGTTTGAATAACCTAGTGCTTTAGACAGAAAATGGTTCTTGAAAAGAATTATGTACAACATCATAAAAGTCAAATAAAATAGAGTCAGCTAATATACACTTAGAATATGCAAAGCAGACCATCACATAGGAAGCATTTATTAAGTGCCTACAATATGTCAGGAATGTACAAGGCACAAGGGACACAAAGATAAAAATGAAATAGCCTTTGCACTCAAGGAGTTTATATCAGGGAAGACAACATGCATGCCTATACATACACACAAGTGTGCATATATGTTATATATGTTGTACACTGCATACATGTATACATATACACATGCATGTGTGAAATAAATATGAAATAAGTACCACATCATTTCAGAGGTAAGCCATCAGTAGCTAGGGGTACAAGGAGCAGGGTTTCAGGAAGACCAAGAGAGGCCTTATGTGGAAAATGGCTCTTGAACTGAATCTTTTAGGAAACTAGGGAGGAATAGGTAAGGAGACTGGAAAATTTCCAAGATCTAGACTTCTTCCCCACCCTACCAATAAAACATCAATATGTTTTTATAACACAAAGTAACTTACTCTGTATTACTATTAAACCCCAAATAAAAGCATGACTGAGAAATCAAGGGCAGGTGATGCAACTTCTTTATTCACACAAGAAAAATCATTTGGTCCACATGTGCTATAGCTAACTAAACATTAAACCTACAAAGATAGGAAAAAACTTTAGCTATTGTGCTTATTTTAATACTTTATTCAAGCTGAATTTCTTTATGCAAAAAAAAATGCAAAATTAATGCAAAAAAAGAATACACAACTCTGAGTAACATACTTGGATTAGGATACCTTATTCTCTCACTAGGGGTATGTAAGCCTGGACAAGTTCCTTAATCCCTCTGAGCCTATATTTCCCTTAGCAATGGAATATTATTTAAACTTCTACTTATCTTATGAGGTTATGAGGCCCAAATGAGAATTAACATAAAGAGTTAATTAGGAGCTACAGTCCAAACATGAGGCCCAGCAAAAGAAGAATTAGACTGTTGTGCTTCAATCCAAAGGGCAGAACTAGAAGCAACAAGTTGAAATTAAAAAAGAAAAAGACTTTTCCCTCAAAATCAAAGGCAAGAGTTAACAATCAGAATCACTAAAAAATACAATAGTCTGCCCAGGCAAACACTGATCATTTGTCAAGAGAAATTTCAGATAGAACTCTAGTTCATGTATGGATTAGACTGGATATTATATGAAATCCCTTCCAACTATGATTCTAGCTGTGCTACTTCATCTCTTATAATGTCACAAATGATTAGGGCCTAAGCTAGGGTAATAATTTTATGAGTACAAAGGGGCACATAAAAGACATATTGTGGAAAGGGGAAAAAAACTATAGGATCTGGAAATAATTGGATGTATAGAGGGAGTGAAAGTGAGTAATCATGGATGACAATGGGGGTAGGATGGTGGTGCCCTTGGCAGAAATAGGGAAATTCAGAAGAGAAGAAGGATGAGTTTGGAGGAAAGGTAATGAGTTCAGTTTTGAACAAGATACGTAGATATCAACTTGAAATATTCAACAGACAGTTTACAACATGGGACTGGAGCTTAGAAAAAGGCTAGGACTGTACCTATTCACATTTAAATTACACTGCTGCCAAAGTAATTGTCTCTAAGTTAAATCAGACCATGTCACTCCCCACTCAAAAAACTCGAGTGGTTCCCTACTGCGTCTAGAATAGGGTACGTTTAGAGCTGTTGTTCAGTCATTTCCAGTCATGTCTTTACTCTTTGTGACCCCATGCAGGGTGTTCTTGGCAAAGATGTTGGAGTAGTTTACCACTTTCTTCTCCAGCTCATTTCACTGATGATGAGGAAACTGAGGCAAACAGGGTGAAGTGACATGTCCAGGTTCACATAGCTAGTAAGTGCCTGAAAGCCAGATTTGAACTCAGGATGATAAAGTCTTCCTGACTCCATGTCCAGTACTTTATCTACTGTGTCAGTTGCTGGAGGATAAAACAGAAACTCTTTTATTTAGCATCAATAGGATAAGTGGGCCAGGGATTTGAAAATAAAGTGGTTAATAAAAGGGTAGAGATTAAGAAGGGTAAGTTAGAGTAGGGATGATGACGAAATTGGGGGTCATGGTGAAGATAAAAAATAGTTTTAGAGGGGGAATGTACAGGAAGACAAAGAATATTAGGGGTTATTAGTTTAAAAGTATTTCAGTTTTTAACTGTGGAAGCAGAATATTTGTGGGTAATGGCGAGACCAAGGGCATGACTATACCTTTATTTAGCTGAGATGAGGTCACATGATTTAAAGAGAACAAGGAATTGGGATATTTGGGTGTCAAAGGGGACATCAAGATGTATGTTTAAGTCCCCCAGGAGGGAAGGAATTGGGGAGATAGGAAGATTATGATCTAGGTATTAGACTTTTGAGAAAGAAAGGAGAATGACTTAGAGACTGGTAGATACTGCTTACAGGATCTAGACTGAATGAGAAATGTGGAAATAGAGAAGCTCAAAGGAAAGGCTGCTGAGTCATCGCAGTAAACTTATGTCTGGAAGCAGCATGGGGGGGATCAAAAAAGTACTCAAAAACAAAATAGTATCTCCCTACAAGAAGCTTACATTCTACTGCAGGCGATATAATATGAACATGGAAAATCTAAAGGAGAGAATGTTAGCAACAACTTGAGAGCCAGAAAAATTTTTGTTTAAGAAATAGAAACGTAGCTGAGCCTGAAGGAAATTAGGCATTCTAAGAGGAAAAAGTGAAAAAGGAACATGCTGCAGGTACTGTGGACAGATTATATAAAAGCGGTGATGGAAGCTGGAGTGTTGAACTTGGGAGAGTAATACAGTTTAGCTGGAACGTAGATGTAACAGCGGCATAAAAGAAATGTCTGGAAAGACAGATGAGTGCTCTAAATGTCAAGCTGAGAAGTTTGTATTTAACGGCAAAAAGCAAGGTTATTCACATAGTCAGACCTGTATTTTGTGGATGCTATTTTGGGAGTTCAGAAAACTATAATCATCATCTATGATAAGGGTCTCAACCAAAAGCTATAAGAGATGATACCACTAAGACTTGGCAACTGAAGACAGCATCAAGGAGATTATGAATTAAGGTTCTCTTAATATGAATTGAAGTTCCCTGGAAAGAAAGGGTAATTAGGAGTGAGCTTAGAAGGAAAGGTAAGTTTCATTTTAAATATGGTAAGTTTTGATTGGTAAGACAACATTCACTGGAGATGCACCGGAGGCAGCTAGGATTCAAAAAGGACAAATCAAGACAAAATTAAGATGCTACCACTTTACACCCAATAAATGGACAAAAACAGAAGAAGGTAATAAAATCCAATACTAAAAGATCAGCAGATAAATCTGCTTACAGTATTGCTTACACTATTGCTAGATCTGTACTTGGTGCAAACTTTTGAGAAAGCACTAAGACAATTACAGCAAATCAAAAAATTAATTATACCCTTTAATCTACTCCAAAGTCTTCAACGATATCGTGGAAAGAGAAAAAAATAACACTTACCTACATAAAAATATTATAATCCCTTTGTTGATAATAGCAAAATTTGGGCAAAAGCTACTATGTTCAATAATTGCTGAATAATGATATGTATAACGAAATATAACATCATAAAAACTATAAACAAATACAAGGAAATAAGGAAAACTACATAAAAGGATGAAAAGCAAGAAACAGAGCCAATACTAGACAAATGCTGACTACAGCTATGTAAAAAAAAAATAAGTATAAAGGTAACAAGACTTCAGAAAAATGGAAGAGCAAATGGAATTTTTGTTTTTCTTTGCTCATAAATTAGTCAGTATAGACAGTATAACAAATTTAGAGTTTTCCTAATGGTTTTATTCCTTGCTCTGCATATTTATTTGAAATCTACCATGATTAAGAAAATTATTGAACTTAATCATACTTTTCTGCTGAGGTTTACGGAATTTATGATTTATTAAAACAATCACCAACACCAAATTTCCCTTGACTATGTAACCACACCAATTCCATGCATCTCCTTCTTCCTTTCATTGCTACACTCCTATGAAGAATATATTAACACTCACTGCTGCCTCTTCAATACCCTTTCATTCCTCTATCCCCTGAAATCTGGCTTCAACCCCAACAGAGTCCTGAAACTACTCTTAAAGATTGCCAAGTATATCTTAGTTTCTGAATGCAATGACATTTTATCAGTTTTTACCCTTCCATGACATTTCTAAAGCCTTTAACACGATACACTGCAACAGTGATCTCATTTAGCTCTGCTCTTCCCTATCTGACTACACGCCTTTCTTAGTCTCCCCTTAGGTTCATCTCCTGCCCCTAAGTCTGAGTATATCCCCCAAGACACTGAATCAGGATCTTTTTTCTCCTCTTTCACCCACTGTGTCAGAGGTCACAGCTATGCAGCCTGACTGCAAAAGCTTTATATGTATCTCTAATCTCTCCTCAGCTCCAATATCATAGAACCTCCAACTGCCCAATGAACATCTCCACATGGATACCTCTCTAGCATTTCAAATTCAATGTCTAAAACCAATTTTTCACCTCCTCCCTAAATTCTGCTCTGACAGATTTCCCTATTTCTGATGATGGCACCACCATCATCCTCTTGGTCCCCAAGACCTAAAGCCTAAGTGTCATCTTTGATTCTTTTTTCTCCACTCACATATTCACATTCAATCAATTGTCAAGGCCTGTACATCCATCTCACTTTCTCTATTCACATTTCCACTAACCTATTTCAGGTCTCAACAGCCTTCACCTGGGCACTACTGCAATAGCCTAATCAGGAATGGGAACCTGCATCCTCAAGGCCACGTGTGGCTTCTAGGTCCTCAAGTGAGACCCTCTGAATCCGAACTTCACACAACACATCCCTTTAATAAAATGATTTGTTCTGTAAAACTTGGATTGTCAAAAGGCCGCACCTGAGGATCTAGCAGAGCCACATGGGGCCTTGAGGTTGCAGGTTCCTCACCCCAGTAACTCCTCTCCCTGCCTTCAGTCTCTCATCTCTCTAATCCACCTTTTCTACAGCTACCAAAATAATCTTCCTGAGGCATAAATTTAATCCTATGTTATTCCCCTGTTCAAGTCTTCACGTACTAATGCCTCTAGGATAAAAATAAAAATTCTTTAACCACTGTTTAAGTCCTTCTGCAAGTTTGCTTCACCAGACCTTTTCTAGCATTACTTCATGTTATAACACCTCACATACTCTTCTTCCCAGCCAAGTTATGCTACCTGCTGTTCCCCAAACTCTCAAATACTCTTTTCCATATCCATGTCTGAAATGTACACTCTCCTCATTCTTGACTTTTTGAATTGTTAGGATGCAGCACGGTACGGTGAAAAAAAAGGCTGGCTTTGGAGACACAGGAACTAGTTTGAAATTCTGGCTTTGCCCTTTACTACCTAGAACAAGTCACTCAATATCCCTAGGACTCAGTTTCCTTATCTGTAAAATTAAAGATTAGACTTAAACTATAAGCCCATGGTACTATAATCTACCTGCAAAGCTCAGCTCAGGTGTCAATTCCCCTGCGCAAATCTCCCCTCAGCTGAGAGTGTTCTCTCCCTCTTCAAATTTCCTAAGAGTTCTTTATACTGTCTATCCTTGACTCCTATTCATTTTCTACCTTGTATTTATTATGCCTGTGGGTGACTGAGAAGGATATATCCAAAATATAGCACCAAAGTTAAAAGGTTTTGTTACTGGCATACATCAAAAAGTCAAGAGGATGGAAAATAATAACCTTGACTCTTTTGCTTACCATTTGTTCTGAATTAAATTTATTTGCATGCAAAGCCATGGACTTTGGAAATTTCTAATTCTAAATCAATAATCTGAGATAAACAAGTATGATCTCAGTGCCCAAGGAGTTAAAATAGGTTTTTAACCTGGGATCTGTGAATCTGATTTTTTTAAAATATATTTTGATAAATGTATCTCTATATAAACAGTCTGATAATACTATATGTTTTATTATATACATTTAAAAACATCAGATAGCCAACAGTCTTCATAACACAAAAACAGTTTTAAAAACCTTGATGGTTAAAAGGAAAGACAAATTTGGGTTGGGGGCACTTTGCTTTTTTTTAGTTAGGTAAGTATAATGATTCAAAACTAGCTATCGCTACAGAGTTGTCAGCATGCCCTTCCCCTTATTAGGGAGAGGCTTTAAAGTCACCACACAACAGTGCTGGGGTTGAAATGACCATTGCTACAATGTTTACAATGCTATTTCATAAAATGTCTTTGCTTTGAACTATGAACTCTGGATGACTACTAAGAATAAACTCATTAGAGTAAGCAATGGGCTACAGTTTTGAGTGGAAACAGACCCACAGAACGTCTTGAATAGATTTTTAGAGGCACTCTATATGCTACAAATTTATATATTTCTTACTCCTCCAGTAACATGAAAAGTTTCTTAAAGGAGGGACTGAGTCATTTAAAAAAAAATTTTTGGCATCCCTTATGCTTCATATATACTGGACAATCAATGTTTGTTTGACTTTCAAATCACCAGTTTAATGCTGAGGAAAACTCTGAAATGATGAAAGTAAAATGTCTGAAATATCTCCAACAACTTCAATTGTATGCCAAGGTAAAACACACATACCTATCAACTTTGCAAGCTTTGTACCAGCCACCATATTCCCCAAAAGATGTCCCATCCTTTTGTTTTCCCTAAATTAGAAATGATATAACAATTAATCTTGAACTCATACAAAGAAAATCTTGAACAATCTCTAAAAATGTTACAGTCTTACTTTGCATTCTTCTCTCTCCTCAGCATGCATCCAAATGGGTTTATTTTCATCTGGGGGAGAAGAAAATTAGACATTAACTAAACACAACAGAGAATATTCTTATAATGTTATATTGCCTTCAAAAGATTCTTTTTTATGAGGGAACATATGGCAAGGCATAAATAGCTACTCATATTTATATCGTATTTTAAGGTTTATGACAAAGCACTTTTCTCACAACACCCCTATGAAGTAGTGAGAAAAAAGAAAAATGGAAACTGGTGGGAGGATCAATTCTATTCTGGAAAGGTCATCAAGCAAAAAATGGAGCTGACCATAGATGTCAGTAAAAAGTTTTGCAGCTAAACATACAAAGGTAAAACAAGAGATCCGAATCATAATTATTCTAGAGTGTTTTCCTTACTCGCTTCTGCCTTTGATGAAATCCTTCATTTCCTTCAAAACTCTGTACAAGCACCAACTTCTAAATGAAGCTTTCTCTGATCCCCCCCAGCAGCTAGGATCCTCCTACACCAAAATGTATCTCATATTTATTTTGAACACATTTTGCATATCCTTCTTTATATTATATGTATTCTCTGCTAATTGAATTAGACTCAGAGTGCTGATGGTTTCACTTGCCAATGTAGCCTCAGAACCTGGCACACAGTAAGTGCTTAATAAATTCTTGTTGATTAACTGATTCTGTGGTCTATATGACTCATACTGTTGTATACAGTTGGTATTCTAAAGTCTGCTAGCTTTTAATCAGAATTTAAAATGAGAGTATCATATCATATAATACATATTTAAAGAAATATACCTCAAATGATAGCTAATCAAATTCCCTTATTTAGTGGAGGGGGAAACTAAAACACACAGAGATTAGCTTACCCTGTTAGTAAATGACAGAGCTGACACTGAAACACTAGTCTTTTGAGATTCCATATCCACTAATTTTACCACTAAGCCAAGGGTACTTAATGTGGGGACCATGGATGAAGATCTATGTATAGACTTCAAGGAGTCCAGGAACTTGGATGGGGGAAAATAATATTTTTATTTTCACTAATTTCTAACTGAAATTTAGTATTTCCTTCAATTACGAATATAGCAACTAACATCATTCTGAAAAGAGATCCATAGGTTTCACCAGTGTGCTAAAAGAGGTCGATGTTTCCCTGAACTCCAGTTCTATATTTTCAACTGCCTACTGGATATTTCCATCTGGATATTCCAGCACTATCTCACACTACATGTGCCCTAAGTTGCACTCACCACTTTCTCCTACAGAAACCTGCCCTTCTCCCCACCATTCTCCTAGTCAACCACACCCAGAGTTCTCTGACTCTTCCCTTGCCTTTATTTTCTACATCCAAATGGTCAAAAGGGTGAAAATAGCTCTCACACGAGGCACACTCACATTACTGGTAATTCAGGCTCTCATTTATAGAGGCATGGCAATATGGTGAAAAGATGACAGATTAAGGAGAGAGCTGGTTTTCAAATTCTACCTCAATACATGCTAAACGTGATCACAGGTAAATCATTTGATTTCTCAGTGCCTCATTTTCCTCATCCATAAAACGAGAATAATAAAGCTATAGAACTTCTCTCAGTGTTTGTTGTGAGGAATAAATGAGGTAAAAAGTGCTTTCAAAAGTTAATTATTAAAATAGTCTAATTAACCTGAATCTAATCTCCATTCCCCAATTCATCCTTCACATTAACCACCAAAATAATCTTAATAAATTCTCCTCAAAAACCTTCAGATGGCTCTCCATTGCTTTTAGTAGGATATGTTTTAAGGACCCTGTACTGTTTTGTAGTTGTGTTCACCTCTTCATGACCCCATTTTGGGCTTTCCTGGCAAAGAAAGATACTGGAGGGGTTTGACATTTCCTTCTCTAGCTCATTTTACAGATGAGGAAACTGAGGCAAATTGGATTAAGTGACCTGCCCAGGATCACACAGCTAGTACCTGTCTGAAGCCAGATCTGAAATCAGGAAAATTAATTAATCTTCTTGACTCCAGACCTGGCATTCTTTCTCCGCTGTATCATCCAGCTGCCCTAAGTACCTTGTGTGTGTACATATATATATATATATATATGTATTTAAGCGACGCTGAGCTTATTTTTAATTTACTGTATTTCCCTCTTTGTGCCATATGCATTACAGACAACCAGTATACTACCTATTACCCAGTCTTATCCGGCATTATTACCACTTTGTTCATTCACACAAGCCATTCCAAAGCCTAGCATGCATCCTTCACATCTCTACCTCCTAAAATGTGCCCTTATCACATTCTCCTTCATATTATACTTATCTTTGCATACATGGTTTATTCTCACTATTAAACAGTCCCATCAAGACAGAGAACTGACACTTTTCATCTATGTATCTCCAGCTAGAGCACAGTACTATGAACTCAATAAGTACGTAAGGTACTTGAATTTGATATTCAGAATGATGAACCTGAGTATCTACATGACCCTAAATTATCACAGAAAATTTTAATCATATTCATTAGTGTACTCACTTATGCTGAGAAAATTTTAGTAAAGGAAATATAGAGATCACCAATTCCACCCAGAAACACTTAAGGATTTAGAAGTGTAAGGGATCTCAGATGCAATTCTAAATCTTTTTATAGATTCAAAAATGGGAGGCCCACCCAAGGAAGTGAGATAAGAAGGTACTTCTGCTCACTTTGCAAAAGTAGAAGACTACAAGTGTAAAACAATGCATATGATGCTAGACTTCTTCAGTGTGTTGCTTAGCTCTGAATGGCTTTTTCCCCCCTTCCTCTTTTTAAAAATTCTTTCTTGGTGATTGCAGAACACTGAAAACAAATAAAAAATAATTTAAAAAATAAAATAAATAAGTAAATTCTTTACTGGTTCACTGGGAGAGGGTGGAGTGAGATATTAATACAGTGAGATATTAAGATGATGAAAAACAAAAAATACCCATTTGTAAAAAAGGATATCAGAAAACAAAGAAAATAAAGGATTCCTATAGAGAGGAATTGAGTCTTTCTAAATGTATCTATGGCTTCTTCATGTCCTAGAACATGATCAGTTATTGTGAATTTTACGTATACAAATGAATAAAAACCATATTCTCTATTTTTCCAGTTAAGTTCTCTCAATATATCTATCCAATAGAGTTTCTCCAGCATTGAGTCAAGTCTGGAATTGGGTTTTTTTCTCCATTTGTTTTTATCCATTTGAGGATAATATAGTAAACTTTCCAAGTTTACTATAAAAGTAAATTAAATTAAAGAGTAAATTAAAGAGATTCAACAACCAAAAAATTAAAACTCACAAAAATCTAAGAACTCAGTCAGAGGCTTAGTACTTCCCCATGTGGATACCATTAGATACTATAGTAACAGCTTAAAGTACAGCTAAATGCATCATGTGTGGGATATCTTTTGTATGTGTTTCATCTTCCATCATCTTTGCATGTAACCACTAAGCTAGTATTATATATAAGCTCATTCTAGTCCATGGGGTCCCAAATACTTGCCTAAAAATTTCTAAAGGTTTCCCCACTACTGCCTTTAGGATAAATTACAAAATCCTAAGTCTGGCATTTAGGCCTTCCACAACCTGGCTCCCACTTATCCTTCCTGTCTTATTTTTATATTACACCCCTTCCTGTTCTCTGCATTCCAGTTAAATGCACCTGCTGGCTGTTCTTCAAATATCATAACATTCTATCTCCCACCACTGCATTTACACAGGGGGGTCCTCCAGATATGAAATTTGCTCCCTCCTCATCACTGGATAATCAACTCTGGATTCCTTCAAAGAACAGCCTAGATACAACCTTTACATAATAAATCTTTATATTCATTCTACTTTTCTTTCTTGAATTTCAGTTCCAAATCTCTAAGTTCCTTATGAACATCTCTTCCTAGATATATTCTGCTGACTTCTCAAATTCATTATGTCTACAGGTTCCTTCCCATCTACCTACCCTTCTTTAAAACTTCTCTATTTCTTTCAATATTGTCACTATCCTTTCAACCATCAGTCACTTAAGCATTATCTTAGACTATTCCCTTTCCATCACCCCCAATATCACACCAGATGCCTATATGTCACTTTGCCTTCTACAACATCTCTTAATAGTTCTTTCACTGGATGTGGATATTATCTTCCTTCACAGGTCCTTTGTGGCTGATATGAGTAAAAAGTACACAGCAAAGAACAAAAGAAAACTTAGAATGAAGTACAGAAAGCAACTTTGAAAATGATGCATAGTATTTATTACAGTTTTTCAAAAAAAGTAAGCCGTGAAACAGAAGTTAATGATCGTACATTGATTCCTCTTCTTGTGCTGTTATGTGGAAATGTTCCTTTTTTTTTTTTTTTGTCTTTTTGTATTTAAATTCAAAATGAATAAAAAAATAGATGTAGGCCAAAAAAAGGAAAGTAATGAATGGGAAGACCAAAATAATCAAAATAAGGCCAGAGGTTGAGGTGCAAAGACTTTGACCTTTGTCACTGACATAGGAGAAAGAATAACCTAGACTCTCCAAACTTTCTAATCATATCCTTCTATCAGTTAAAAAACATCAACACACGTACTTCCAATATGTATGTGTATAACCTGTACCAGAAATGTTTGAGCATTTATGTACTTACTTATAAATTATGTAGAGGTAATTAGTACACTAAAAATTATGTATACCATATAATGTACACAAAAATAGAAGTTTAAAAAGGATAAGTTAAAGATAAAATAATATTTGATCCTGCAGTCAGTGGGAGCCAATGGAGCTACTCAGCATAGGAGTGGCACAGATAAAACTGTCCTTTAGAAAAATCCCTTTGATGCTGTGTAGAGGTGTCAACTCTACTGGCAGTCCAGTTGAACCCAATTAAATATAATTGGGAAATATTTAACAAAATAAATATACAATAGAACAACTACACATAATGTTAATATGTGGTTTTCAATGTCAATATGTGACCTATAGGAATTCTTATGTACACTTTAGTGGCCTCCACTTCTATTTGAGTTTAACATCACTCATGCAGAGACTAGATGAGAGGAAAAGACTAGAGGCAATGTAGTACATGATAGATATATGTAGATATAGATATAAATTAAATCAAAACTAATCTCAGTTAAATTTAAGAATTATTTACTCCCCCCCAAGGTCATTAGTGATATTTTTGAATGTCACAAAAATCACTTGTGGAAATTGCCACTCATTTTTAAAACAATTATTTAAATAATGAACTCTACTGTATTTCATTATAAACGTAACTAAATTTCTTACCATCTACAGAGCCAAACTCTCTCTCATGTGCACGAGTAAGAATCTCCTTGTATAGTGTTTCAGCCTGCTTGAATTTCCCTTGCTTCAGGTAGCAGGATGCCTTTATTTAAAACAAAACATAACGGGCATCCCTTAGGCAAAACAGAAATATATCTTAATGTATACAACTAAAAGTTAAATTACTGAATGGAACTCTAACACACTCTACGTTAATTTCCACCTACATACCAAATTGTTTTTTGTTTTGGCCACATTAGGGTCATCTGGTCCCAGTTTTGTCTGGTAGATTTCAAGAGCTCTTTGATAATAATATTCTACCTCCTCATACTTGCCCTGGTTCTGGCAGAGTAAAGCCAAATTATTTAACTGTTTGGCAACATCTGGGTGATCTTTTCCCAAAACCTAAGAATAAAAACACATATTATATTAGGAAAAAATTCATTCATGCTAGGTAGTCATTTAAATTTCATCAGTCTCAATTTGACTATTTTTATACATTTATTTCTCCCTAATTTGCATTTTAAAATTCAACACCAAAGCGCTCAATACTTGACTATATATAATTCTACTGAATGACACCAAGATAAAGATGTGCCTATCTAATTTTCTATCACAGTGGGCCCTTTTCTATTCCCCATATCTAATTCTCCTTACAGCATCACTAATCATTTTAATACGTGTACGTCAATACCACTACACATAAAATGGAGATAAATAAAAAGAAAAAAATGATATAGAAACTTACATTTTTCACCCTCTGGAATTCCCTGTCCCACAAACTGTTTACAACTCCTTTAGGAATATACTTTTTAAAGTTACAGTACCAGTTTATTAATCTCTTTGAGCAAATAATTATTTTGCTTTCAAATTTGTTAATAAAAGATTGCAACATTGTATAAATACATTTTTAAACATAATATTATTACTGATAGCCATGCTTTTTTCTCTCTTAAAGAAGATGGCATCACTCTTTCCACCTCCTAAACCCTTCTGAGGATTGACTTCTTTAAAATCTTTTCTGAAATAAAGCCAGCTCCTGCAGACTTATAAAGAAAGAAAATCTTCACACTTCCTAAATATCTGTCTTATCCTAAACGGCTCCCCATTCTCACACTCCCATACCCAGTATGTGACATATACACTCCTGAGGCTTTGAGGACAATTTCACAATTTACTCCCGGGGAAAAAAATCAGTAATAAAATACAATTACAATCCTGGGGATTTGTACAGATTTGTAAATAAAATGCAAGAAAAGAATACAAATCTCAGGACATCACAATGTGCTCTGGTCTTTTCTACCTTCTCTCTGATCTCCAGGGCTCTCTTACACAAAGGCTCAGCTTCTTTGTACTTCCCTCTTTTACCATAAAGCACTGCAAGATTATTCAGAGTTGCTGCCACCTGTCAAAGTACAAACATTAAACACAATAAAACTGAACAAAATTAATATGTGAAGAGCCAACACTACATAACAGATAAAATTCAATTATATCTTAAATATACAGTGGAGGACTCTTAATTGGATAAAAGAATTTTACTTTAAACATTTAATCAAATTGTAAAAGTATCTTCCGCTTTATATATACCAAAGGAATGTCTCCAATATGTACCAAATATTACATATAAGTCCAGGTACAATGAGAGTGCCTCACTGTAAATATGTAAAGTACATTGAGCACAATTAAACAAATCATAAAGAATGGCATGATCTCAACATTATGTTTTGCTAGAAGCAATAAAGGAAACCAAAAAAGTAAAAATTTATGGGCATTTAGTGCTCATTGTGGGGTAAGGGGGAATAAAAATAAAGCTTTAGAAATTTTTTTCACAAGTACATGCAATTTGATTTAGAATCAAAATGTGGTACTTAGCCGATTTTGTGTGATATATTGCCTTAAACAGATCACATGTGCACTTGGATATGGCAAATATTAAAATGAAGAACACTTAGAACTTGTAATTGGTAATCAGTAAAGGGAAGGCTCCTACCTTTACCACCTAATGAATAAACAGGTCTTAACCCTTTCCTGTTGAGTTTAATATTAAAATCAGTTAAGTAAAAAACACAATAGGAAAAATAATACATCAAAAGGGTGAAAAAAATTATACAAACCGCTGGATGATCTTTGCCCAAGGTTTTTTCACGAATAGCCAGTGCATCATTTAGCAGATTAGCTGCATCTTTGTATTTATTCTGATCTCTAAATTTAAAAACAGATGTTAAGTTCTATAACTCATTGAGATTTTCTCAAATGATTTTGCAAGGTGGGGTGATTTCAATAAACAATAAAATCAAGTCCTAACACAGAAAATAAGGCATGAGCAGCTCAATCTTTCGTGTTAGTTGAAGGTGATAAGTTTTCTTGGGTAATACAGATTTCACCCCTAGTGAAACTACCCAAGTTCCTGGAATTTTTACTGCAATGGCTTCAGTTTCACCAGCAAAGATTAGAACTGATTCCCAACCTTAATTACATTCCTTTATCAAAGATCACTAATGAAAGATAATAGGAAATATGACCAGTAAATGGCATACAAGCCCCAATATGACTTATTTCTATTTGTCATAGGGGAACAGTGTGAATATTTCTGAGTCTATCTACATAATTAAAAGAAAACCTACTCAAAAACTACACCCAAATGGATTTCTCTGCCGCTCTTCACAATAGACTTAACTGCACTGACATTTCTCATATTTGTGTGAAAAACTTATTTCATAGAAATAAATACCTGATAAGTTAGGTTTTTAAAACAATGGTAGATTTTAGTTTTGTTTCATCTTTTAAGAAAGTAAACAGTTTTTACAATTAAAAGATAAAACAAGACAAAAATCTACCACTGATTTTAAAAACCTAACTGATTAAATGTTTCTATGAAACATTCAATTTTCCAGACAAATAAAGAAAAATATCAGAGCACATAACAGAAATGCATAAATACACTGAAATGAACTAAGATAAGAAATTCTGCTATGAGTAATTTATAATCCCTCTCTACTTAACCTCGGGGCAGGTCTGAATTTTGGGTTTATTTTATTTTGGTTTTTTGCCATAAGTTAACTCAGATGGAGGGTAAAACACTAAGAGCTCTTCTGAATCAAGACTCTTTCTGAATCAAGGTCAGTTTCCAAGGCACAAAGATTATTCAAAACATAAATTTGTAGCTTATTTTTTTAAAAAGTACATCTTCAGAGATTTTTTTTTCCTTTATTTTTTTTTTTTTAACGAAGGCACAGATGACTACAGAAATACTCACCTGTATACCAGAGCCAAGATATTTAGCATAGTGGCAACATCAGGGTGATCATGACCAGAAGTCTTCTCAAGATCTTCTAGTGCTTGTTTGCACAATGGTACAGCAACCTCATATCTACCTTGGGAAGCATACTGAATAACGAGGTTATGAAGAGTTCTAAGCCGTGCTGGAATTTCATAGCCCCCTTGTTGGGCAGCAGCTGCTGCACTGCTATGCTGCTGTTGAACTATACAAGAGATGATTTTAGTTACGACTTACTATAAAATAAAAACTCATAATCTTATCAAGAAAACAATCACAATGAACATAATAAAGGTAGTTCTGTTAAGAATATCTGACTTATACTATATAATCTTATCCCAAAATTTAGTTAATTTGATTTTTAAAAAGTCAGTACCCTAAAAGCATTCTATACTAACCTAAAGTTGTCATACAAAATAAAACAGAACCCTCTTACCATGTATAAACATAATTTAAGTACCTACTGCAAATCCAATTAAGGTTTTAAAAATCAGTATTTCCTTCTTGTATTTATAATTCTTCTGTTTGCTACTTTGCAGAAAATGTAAGAGGGTAGAATGTGAGTCAGGAAGATCAAGTTCAAGTCCTGCCTCTGACACATACTTATGGCTATGTGACCACAGGCAAGTCATATATAACCTCTTCATGCCCCAGACAACTAAATGGAAAGGTAAGCTTATAAACTACACTGGTGGAAGTTTCCATATAATGAGTTCCCTGCACTAAAGAAATCATAGGTCTAGACTAAAATATGCATATATTTTTATGCTTATGTATGTCTATGTATGTATGTATACAAAACCTGTAATTACATGGCTATCTCAAAATAATTTTTAAAAATAGGGACAAAACAGAAATATAGTCAACTCCCAAACATCTACCCTAATGATTAGATTTTAGCTACTTACTTTAGGAGCTACCATGGCACAAAAATATGGCCCTGCTTCATAAAACTAGGAAATTTGCCTTTGAGAACACAGCCTGTGCTCCCAATATATCTAAGTAAGTAGGGTAGTCCTTTATCACAATTTCTCTTCCAAAGAACTTTATAGAACAGTGATTTTGAGGTCACGTCCCCCACAAAGCATCACAGAAACTGGGTAACAAGGGTGCTTAGTGCTTAGTTATGGAGACCACAGGGATCCCTGCAATAGAGCTGCTTCATTAAGGCCTCAGACCTGCAGAGTCCTCTGACACAGGAAATGCAACAACAGGTTCAAGGCATGCCTAATCAATGGTGTATTTTAATATCAATGAATAATTATACCTTTAGTGTGGAAAGTCAAGTTGATTTTACAAAAGGTATGGTAGAAATAGCACTCATTTATGATATCAATCTAACAAACCAAAATGTTGCATACTGTGGTTAAAAAAAAGCTAGTTTTCCATATACAAAACCAAGACCTTTAAGAAAGGCAAATTAACAAATACTGAAACAGCCCTGAACAGAATGCTATCTATTCACACACACAGATACAATCCTAAAATAGTCCACATCCATGTAAGGTGAAAAATTTAAGTAAATAATACTTTGTTTAAATGATGCAACACAGTCATCTTAAGTCATGATTCCCTGCTGTTTCTCCAACAAAACTTACTAGCTATTTTTCCCACAAATTTATGATGAAGCAATTTGCTTTACCAATAATATCTAAAATGAGGGGGTTAGACTATACGACCTCCAAGATCACTTATATCCTATAACCCTACAAATACTAGCAACAAAATTTCCTAGATAATCTTAAAATTAAAAGCCACATTTTCTCATTTATATGGGCTAAGCCCTGCCTTAAGCCAAAGCCAAAACTAAAAAAAAAACCAAAACAAAAAAAACCTGATACATTCTTTCAGAATACAAGGGCCTTACATTTTTTGTAACAATAAAGAAAGTCAATCTAACAATGAATGGTTATGTAACTTTTTTTAAAAAGTCAATCTGCTAACTTTCAAGCATCAAATATTTTATGAAGTAAAAAAACCTACAATATGAAGATTAAGTTAATTTTAAAATCATAATGTACAACAGTCCAGCATTGCATGATGTTATTATATCAATAAACAAAACAAGCAGTTTAACATAAGGACAAATGAACTGACATGTTCAAGCCAACCAAAAAAAAATCCACTAATAATAATAAATTCTACTTGTATGACTCCAAAAAATCCCTGAGAGAAAAAAACAGTTGAACTTTTTATTCAATAACAATTACTTATACTACTATGACAACTGTTACTAAAAGTTCTATTTTACCAGGGTCTAAATTAATGAGGCTTCATCATAACACAAGAAACATTATAATTGAATGAGAAACTAGAAATTACAATTATATACCACACAGGACAAATTGGCATCTCATTTTATTTCAGGACATAACAGCTCTTCACTTACTTCCTTGACCTGGATCATCTTCATCATTGGGGAAAAGATCATCCAGAGGTTCTTTGGTAGAATCATTGTCTTTGTCCTCCTATAAAAAAATTCCCAAAACATAGACCTTAAGATTGTAAGTTTATATATACATACACACACACACACACACACATATATACGTATATATACATAATGTATATATGTATATATGTGTATATATGTGTATATATATATATATATATATTTCTTATTATGGCATTTAGCATAACACATTTTAATAAAAGGTTTTGTTAAAGATTAAATTACCAATTAATTCATCATCATGATGTGGCTTATTCAGACGCATAGTGTACCAGATAAACACCAAGGAAGCAGATTCTAATTTTAGTTCCACCATTAACTAGCTAGTTGAACAAATGAACTTAAAGGGTAATAATAAATGGATCCATGTCAACTTGGAAGAAGTTCTCTAATGAAAGGTGCCACATATGTATAAACTGATTCTACAACATGTTATTAAAGATCTTAAAAAAGCTAGAAAAATAGGCAAACTCTACTAAAATTAAACTTAATAGGGATAAATATTAAGTCCTTCATTTAGATTTTTTCTTAAATTACACAAGATCAGAATGAGGCTAAGGTGGATAGGCAGCAGGACATGTGGGAAAAGATACTGAGGTCCTATGACTCAAATGTATGACAGAGAAACCAAAAAGCTAAGGCTGTATCAATGAAACTATATTGTCCAGAACTGCATCCTGATTTTGTTATACCAAATCAGTTCTAGGGGCCACATTCTAGAAAGGTTACTGACACAAATTCAAGAGACCAGTGGTGAGGTAACTTGAAAGTATACCATACAGGCAGTCTTCAGCTAAAGGATATAAATGAAAGACTAGGTAGGACTTTACAGCAAACCTCAAATACCCAAAACATTCTGTCTTCAAAGGAAGAAAAATTAGACTTGTTATGCTTCAATCTAGAGGGTAGAACTAGAAGCAACAAGTGGAAGTTAAAAAAGAAAAAGACTTTCCCTCAAAATCAAAGGCAAAAGTTATCAGAATCGCTAAAAAATACAATAGTCTGCCCAGGCAAACACTGATCACTTGTCAGAGAAATTTCAGATAGAACTCTAGTTCATGCTAGGATTAGACTAGATAATACATGAAGTCCCTTCCAACTATGATTCTAGCTTCGCTATCTCATCTCTTAACTCTTTCACCCTTAGTCCTCTCATCTGTAAACAAAATTAGATTATTTCTAAGCTCCCCTCAGCTTAAAATTCTAGGATTTTGTGAAATCTCCTTTCATCTTCTTACTGACATCACCATTTGCCATAAGACGCCTTTGGAATCAAAATATTTAGAAGAGACATAAAAGCTGTCCTTGAGTCTGAAAGTAATATCAATCACCAGAATGACATGGGAAATTGAGAAAAAAAATGAGCGAGGGAGGGACTAAATTTCAAAGGAGTGACCTATTAAAGAGAGAGTACGGAAGTTGTACTTCAGTGAGGAGAAAGCTCTAAGGGAGACTCATATGAAAAGCTAGCAGCCAAAATGAGTTCACTGGGAAACTCACTACAAGTTCTGATGACATCATGGATATTAATGCTGATGTTCTTCGAACTGCAGCTTTAAATGCTGGAACCCAGAGCAGCTGATGAGGGCTGGAAGGGGGGTGGGAGGTTGAGACCCCCCCACAAAGACTGAGGTAACAGGGGCAGGCAGCCTGGAAGGAATTTGCAAACTCAAGCGTTGTTGAGGTCAAGGTAAAGATTTATACACTTGTCAGCGGGCAAGAGTTCTTAGGGAACATGCAACCTTAGAGAGGTACAGGTAGAGTTTACATAGGATGTTCTATAGTAAAACAAGTGCCAAATATGCTAACTGTTTTGGGGTGGGATTAGGGAGTAGTTAAGGAGTGAACGGTTCTTAAAGGAACATGCACTTTTGGTATCTACTGCACAGGTATTTTACCCAGAGTTCATCAGGAAATAGCCCAGGGACCGATGACGTGGAGGTGTGGTTTTATGCCTGAAATGATGCTAAGTCAACCAATGGTCAGGGTTGGCTCAGAAATACCAGGTTGCTCTCATCAATGTCTTGTTAGACAAGAGAAATGTAAGGGAGTATACGCGTGTCTAAAGCTATGACTGGTCAGTGAGTAATAAATGTCATTAAGACCCAGTGCACAGCCAGATCAACCAGTATGCAGCTGGTTCACACTAATAAGTTCTGTAGGTGCAGCAGGCTGCTGTATCAAGAAGGGAGATAACAGTTGTTGCTGAGGCAGGCTGTGTCCTTGGGCTGGTGAGAAACTGCCTGGGATAGAGCTTTGAGGTTAGGGAGATATGTGATTTTTAAAGAGAAATGTGATTTTAGAATTGTGAACCAAGCACATGTACCCAACCACTCCATCATTCCCCCCTTAAACAGATGGGACGCAAAAATCTTTTGGGGCAAGGGACAAAAAACTGAAACTGCTTCATGCTGAAAGAGGACATAGAGCTTTCCCTGCCTCACAGAGTCCCTCCATTGGAGGAGTTGGGTCTGTAGCCAGTGTGATGCAGGGTCCAGGGGTGATGAGTCATAGTCTTGGACAAAGAGGATGGTACCCAGCCTCAGCTGTCATCTGCAAGTGGAGGGTACTTAGAATGTAGAAGACACATATCTGGCAAAGAGATTAAAGAAACAGGAACCAAAAAGGAGTAGGGAGAAAATGACTAGAAGTGGGGTGGGTATGAGAATCCTATCAAACTTCCTCACACCCTCTCAACATTCTTAGTAACTATTCAGGAAGAGGAGGGGTTTGGATGACCCCCATTTGTCCCAAACCATCTTATCTGCTTTCCATATTTTGATCAAACTTTTATTCATTTTTCCAAATCTTTTGAACCCATTATCCAGACTGGTTCACTTTCCTTTATATTTCTATCACAGACAAGATAGCTCACAAATTACTACTCTTCACTAGCATACCTGTATTGCTTTAAACAAAAGAGGTTTGTAACTTGAACCTCACAACTGAATAGATGTACATCCTTGTTTCATAAGCTTGTTTATCCTTCTCTAATTATATTCACTCTGGAAGAGAAACTTTAGAAATTAAGTTTTTTTTTTTTACATGTAAGTTCAAACACTAATTTTAACTTTTGCTTAGGCTATGAAATGACTACAAATTTGGATTAAAATAGCAAGATCATTACATATTAATTCAACAATACATTATCGTGTAAATGAAAATTTAGTAGGCCTTACAAGAGAGATTTTTTAAAATATATCTTCTAAAAGTATTTCCTTTTCTTTTAAAACAGTTTAAAACTTATCCTGATGTTAACAGAATCACTAAACTTTTATAAAGAAAATTAGTTGAAAACTTTTAAATGATAGTTCTCTTTTCACCTTAAAGCAAAAATAAACCTTTAAAATTGAAATTCATTAAAGTTTAGTTGGTATAAAATGTCCTTAAGTAACATGAACTCCCATAGTATTACAACAAACTTAAATTCCTAGTTGTTGCAGATTTCCTAAATATCACAAAATGCTTTAGTAAAAAGGTGTTGTAACGGAATCTCACATTAGTAACAGTAAAAGACTGATCACAGGAAATACTACTATTTTTAAAATCCTTTTAAACAATGAGAACATCTTAAGGTGAGTCTTAAGTAGTTTACATAAATTTCTGCACATAATTCTAATTCTGGATAAAAAATATTAGATTTCCCAGTAAGATTACACAAAAAGGGTCATGCATTTTACTATTTGCTCTGATCATAGAAATTTGCTATAGAAGGAAAAAGCAGGGACCTGTGACATGCCAGCTATGACAGAATAAAACATCCTTGACTGTTTGAATTCAGGTTAAGAGTGAAATTCTCCAATCATGCAGTATCTGTTTCATAGCCAGACTCAGGAATAGTCAGGAGGGAAACATTCCTTTTTAAAGGAACACAATGAGGAAACTGAGCCAGGAGGATCCTATCCTAGATTGAGGCTAGAATTGTCCCCTCAGCGTTTCCTTTCCAAATAGAAACTTTGCCTGTTAACAGTTCAGGATCACATTCCCTCTGAGTAGCCAGTGACATTTCTCTCAGATACTGATTTAATGCAGACAACTATACTCAAATTCAAAACAAAAATAGTTATGCCTTTTACCTTAAACAGCAAGCTTCACTAATCACAGCTCAGAACCAGATACAATTATTTCCACTGTCATGGAGTTGCAATAAGCAATAAAGATTTACCAGGACTCACACACATAAGGGATTCCATTTAATATCTTTCCTTCTCAAATTTAAAACTTGTCTGGACATAAAAGTCAATGGTTAAAAATCCTTTCTATCTATTACAACTTCTGAGCAAGTTATATTCATTGTTTAGGAACTACAAAACCTAAACAAGTTCTTTCCTAGGGCTGATGACCTTGCCCACACAGATTGTTTCCACGGGCCTTGGCAATTTTACAAAATAAGGGGAATTGGCACAGATCCCAGGGAGAGGGGCTGATGCTATTGTCCCTGACTGCCAACATACAGGAAGACTGTTCTGAATTGGCAGAACCAATCTGAATAAAGTTTTCACCCAATTCCCTTCTTTCTATACACAGTAATCAATTAACAATTTTAGGTTTCAGCATTAAAACAGTAACTCGAAATAATTTAGTTAACAATCTTACAACTTTCATAAGTGATAGCCAACTGTTTTACCTGTAACCTCTTTTTAACTACATGCAAAGGAGAAAATACCTGATTTTCTAAATAGCAATTATAAAACATTATAAGACAGGGTTATTAGCAAGGTTGATAAAGTAATGTAACTGATTTAACACGAAGACCTGATCTTATCACTGCCTTGCTTCTAAAGAAAAAAATCATCAATGGTTTTTTATTACCTGCAGTAAGAAAATACAAGCCCCTTAACCTGGCTTTTAAGTCCTTCAATAATCTGAAGTCCAACCTATCTTTCCAACTTTAATTCATTCTACTTCACTTCAGGTAGTCTACATTCTGACCAAACTGTATATATGCTATTATAGTCTGATCACATCCTACTCTCTAACTTTTTTTCTACAATCAAAAAGTCCATTCCCTCTACCCAGACTACACTCTCTATATTTTTGATCACTTTTCTTCCCTCAAAGTCCAGGTCAGGTGCCATCTCATCCAGGAAGACTTTTTTTATCTCCATAGGTAAAAGTGATCTTTAGCTCCTCAAATCTTATAGTTCTCTATTTTGATCTCTCCTTTGACCTTATTATACTATAGTTTTTATCATGTTTAGGTATATAAATGAGTCTGATCTTTATTAAAGTAAAATAAGCTCTTTGAGGGCAAAGTCTATACAGTTTATCATCTTTGTATCCCTAACACAATGTAGGCATTTAATAAATACTTATTTAAATGAATATTCTGAAGTTCCAGGTTACATAATCCCTTCTGAACCAGAAATCTCTAGTTGTTCTAAGTTCCTATCTAATATGTACTATTTGTAGAAACAACAAATAAAATAATGCCTTGTGAAACATAAGAACAATTATATACATTTAATAGAGAGTGTAATTAAGTCACAGATTTTTCCAAAAGCACAGACAGTAACAGCCTTTTCTGTAACATCACACTGAAAAGAGTATTTACACAAAAGGAAATATACAGTTTCATAATACTTTAGAATTAAAAGCTTCTAAGTATCTGATAAAGATGAACTGATATAATAAACAGCTACTTACTGATGGAGAAATGTCATCATCATATTTTTTTAACTGATTCATGAATTCCAGATGTTTCTTTTCTTCCTCCAGCTGAGCCACTGATTGCTCACTTTTTTGTAACTTCTGCTGTGTATTAGCTAACTCATCCCGCAGCCACTGATTTTCCTGGCACAGACGGCGTACTTGGGCACGCAATTTCTGTTTCTCTGATTCAACTGCATTTAGATGGTTTGACAAGGCCATCATTACCTAGGACACATAATAAAAACTTAAACCTTGCCTTATAATATTCATCACCTTCCTAATTTTCTACTGAATTCATATGCTAAGAATTCAGAAAAATTGCTAAATTTGAATATTTCTTTTATTTTAATTCCTCTAATATGTATGTTGTTATTGTCCCCAGAGTAAGTATACCATATTTTGTTGAACAGATATAAATTCCATCCTCTTGATATATAAATGAAGTATGTGACCAGAGATTATGGTTCGTAATAATGTATCCCAAAATTATACCAAGTTTTAAACTTCCTCTAAACCTTTCAATAAAATATGGGGAAAAAAAAAGGCTAGCAAAGTAATCACTCAAAATCCTACATTAAAAATTCATAACATGAATAGAAAAAAAATCTAAAATCAGAGTAGGCACATCACTTTTGATGGTAAATAAAATCTTCTCTGAACATATATTGGTTACAGCTCTTTTTTATGCCAACTAGTAAATAAACAAAATAAATAAATGACCAAAAGAAAGCCAAAGCATTTTAATATCTATTTCATTCAATTTTATCTATTTTTTAGAAGACTTCAAATTCAAAGAGGGAAGTCAATAATTCTAAAACCCATCTTTATATTGTAGATCTAAACTAATATATACATAAAGGCACCAATCTAAGGATGAGCCTCTTGATTTTAATCCAAAAAGCTTTCTCAAATCTATCTTAAATCAATTTCTATAATTCATTTAATGTGAAGTTCTTAGAATCATCTTCCCTTTTTTATATCAATGTCAATTCTAATAATGGTCTTCCTTTTTTTTTTTTAGCACTGATAGTGTCTCCCCTTACAATTTCAAATATATTATTACTTCTCCATTTTTCCATCTAGATAAAGCTCAAGGTCATTTCCCAATCTACCTGTGCCTCACTCAGTCCAAGCTCCAACATTTCGAGTGACTTGCGAATCATGTTCGATTTCTCTTCCACCAGATTGCTTTCATCATCTTTCTTCAAACACTTAAGCGTCTCAAGTAAACTTTGCAAGATAGAATTATGTTCATTCTTCAGAGCTTCCAGTCCCTGAATCACTTGCTTTGTCTTAGAAATGATTTCATCCTGGGTAAGCTTCTCCAACTTGTCTTCCTTTAGGTACACCATTGTGGACATGTTGTCATACATTCTAGAATTTTAAAAATCACAATTAGTCATCAAGCTAAATTTTAATCAATAGTTATTAACATTATTTAATTAATATCTAATTTCTCTAAACTATGCAAACCTTGTGACCCAGCAATACACTTCATTAGATCTATAACCTCAAACAAATCAAAGAAAGAAGAAAAAGACCTACATATATACATGTATATTTACAGCAGCTTTTTTCATGATGGCCAAGAACTGGAAACTGAGGGAAGACATATCAACTGATAGCTGAGCAAGTTATAGTATATGAATGTGATATTATTGTTCTATAAGAAATGATGAAGGGGATGGTTTAAGAGAAACTGGGCAAGGTCTGTATGAATTAACACAAAGTGAAGCGAGCATTACCAGGACAACAATTTATACAATAACAGTATTGTAAAGACAAACTACTTTAAAAGACTTAGTAGAACTCTGATCAACACAATGAACAACCATAATTCCAGGAGACTCATGATAATATATGCTACCCATATCCAGAGAGAAAACTCAAGAGTGCAGAGTGAGGCGCGCACACACACACACACACACACACACACACACACACACACACACACACATATTTGGGGGTCATGACTAATGCAAGAATTTGCTTTGCTTGATTATGCATGTTTGTAACTAGGAAGATGTAGTATGAGATATGCTATATAAACATTATCCCTATTTTACAAATGGCGAAACTAAGGATTAAGAGATGTTTAGCGACAACTAAGTCACAATCTCTCTTGGGGTCAATTTCATCTATTACATCAAAGGATTAGACTAGATCTCTGAAATCCCTTTTTCCACTAAATCTATGACCTACTGCCAAGATTACAGGCCTAGTGTCACTTGAATTCATCAGGCCTTTTGACCCTTTCAATTAAATAACAATCAACAGACATTTATTAAGTAGTATGTGTCAGGTACCACAGAGGCAAAAAACAAACATTTAGAACAAAAGGACTAGCATAAATGGTAGCTGTTACCTGAATTAAATCATCATTAAATTATCAAGAGTAATTATTAAACTTTATTAATAAAAATTCAACATTACAATACGGAAAGATTACAGCCTATTGATTATGAGCCAGTTTGAGAACCATCATCACCTTATGAAAATACGAAAGAGGGAAGAAATTTTTCTACTGAGCCATGGAGGAAAAAAAAATTGAACCAATGTATAGAAGTTAAAAAGAGATAGGTTGTGGCTGAACATAAAGAAAAACACCCTAACAGTTAAAGTTGCCCAAAAAAGGAAATGAGCTGATAAGAAAAAACATCCAAATAATCAGAATTATCCAAAAATCAAACGGGCTCTATTCAGGGAAGCAAATAAGTTCCTTAATCACTAGAAGACTTCAAACAACTGGCTAGGTGACCAATAATGGGGAAATTGTAGATGGAATTCTTCATTTGGTTAAGAAAAGAGAACTTGATACTCCATCCCTCTAAATTCACCCTTCCTGTTGAGGATACTATCATCCTTCCCAGATGCCCATATTCACAACCTCAGTCATTCTCAACTATTCCCTCTCCTATACACTGGCCCTTTTTGGTAAGTTGCCAAGTCTTACTAATTCTACCTACATATCATCTGAGGCATCCTTTTCCTTTCCTTTTCTCCCCATTCATAAAGCCACCACCGAATCCTAATTCAGGACTGTCTCATCTCTCACCTGAACCATTGCAATAACCTAAATGAACTACCAGTTTCTAGTCTCTCCCCTTTTCCTTCTCTCCTCTTAATAAAACTGCCAAACAATAATCTTCCAAAAGCTTAAGTGTGGCTATGTCTCTGCTATCACACTACTCCAGAATATTCTGTGGCTCTTTAATTTGTCACTCAGTTTGACATGTAAAACCTTTCCACAACCTAGCTACAGCCTATCTTCCCAGGCTTATTGCACACTGTCCTCCATTACAGAAAACTGGTCTACTTACTTTACTGTTTCCCAGAATCAGCATTTCATCTCCTACCTTTGCACAGGCTACATCCCCTCATTCCTGGAATGCATACCCTTTTCACCTTCACCTCTTAGAATCCCTAGCTTCCTTTTAGTCTCAGCTATGCAACTCTTATCAAGTCTTTCCTTAGTGAAATTTTGTGAATCTTTAATGAACCAGTTTAACTCTATACTATCCTCTGCACAGGAATCTCTTGCTCCCTTGCCCTATCATTTGCTCATGCTTCACCACTCCCTGAATTACACCCACCTTCTGCCCCTTTTGTTCCTACTCACATGCAGTGGAACAAATAAACATGATGATTGGGTTTGCTACAAATTTGTGTTCTCTAATCTCAAATACACCCTTCACTGTAGCTATCCAATCAATTTATTCCTTTCTAATTTAATCTATATCCCACTTATCACAGAAGCTATTTCAAATCTTGTCTTCTCTCTAGAAGCTTTCTACTGTGCTCACTCTCCTCATTCTTTCAGTTGAGCACCTCAACTTACACTTTTTTCAAGAAATAGATGCTATTTCCCATGAACTCTTTCATCTCCTCATCTCACATCTTTCTGGCATTAAAGCTATGACTATTTTTGTAAATTTTTACTATGTAATTTAGATTATTCTCCAAAAAATGATCCTACAAGTTTGCAATTTCTATATACTACCTAATGCTCCAACTGTTATCTGTAAGTTTGTCAAATATGCCTTCAACTTCTTCAGATTTGCAAGTCCTAACTCCTATTTGAACATTTGATTCCACCCTAACTTTGCCAGGATTTTACTTCAGTTACTCAGTTCTTATTTTCTTCTCATGCATTTTCAATTTCTCCCCTTCCACTGGCTCTTTGCCATTTGTCTACAAACATTCTCCGGTTTTCCCAGCTCACAAGTAAGAAAAAATTTCCCTTGTCTTCCATCAAATTACTATCTCATTTCTTTCCTTTTCACTGAATTTCTAAAAATGTAGTCTAAATGTGATGCCCCCACTTCTTTACCACTTGAAATTTGGTTTCTACTCTCAGAATTTTTTCTCATTTTCCTTAATTCTCTCTAGCAAATCCCCCCTTCCTTCTGGACATAACAGCCTCCCTTCACTACTAAAACACTATAATCTTCTGGTTTTCCTAATCATATCACAAAGTAGCACATGAGTTTGGTTTTGTAAAGGGGGAAAGATTTCAATAGGCAGAGATTTGAAGAGTGGTGGAAAAAGGAAGTCCAGTTCAGTCCAAGCATGGAGGAATGGAATGAGCAGTCACAAAGACAGGCTAAGGCAGAATAAGATCAGGGACAGGAAAGACAGTTCGCTTAGAAAACAGAAGGGCTTAATGGAGAATACTGTGCAAAAAGATTGTAAAGGGAGATTGATTCAGAATAGAGGGCTGTGACAGGCAGGCTAAAGAATTCATTTTGATGTTGTTCAGTTGTATCTAACTCTTCCTAACACCATCTGAGGTTTTCTTGGCAAAGACATTGGAGTGGTTTGCATTTTGTTCTCCAGCTTATTTTACAGATGAGGAAACTGAGGAAAGAGTTAAATAACTTGCCCCGGGTCACACAGCTAGTAAGGGTCTGAGGCCAGATTTGAATTCAAGAAGATGAGTCTTCCTGACTCCAGATGTAGTTTCTCTATTCACTCTATCACCTAGCTGCCCCAAAGGAATTCATATTTTTAATCTTAGTACAAAACATCTATTTCAGATCATACTGCTATCTACTCTTCTACTGCTATCCTACTCCTTCACCTGGACTTCCAGAACTTCCTCTGTTCCTGAGTCAATCCACTCAACTTTGGAATTCCTGCTGGAGCCCTGGACTGCTGTATGAGTGTAAACTTGCATGAGCACTATACAGCTAACTACAGACACCATATATTTCATACCCATTTTTTGAAACAATCCTAGCATTTGCCCTGTTGCCGTAGGAGTCCCACCCTTGATTTTCCTCATCTATAAAAAAAGCCTTAGACTCGATGGTCTCTAAAGTTTCTTCCAGCACTATCTGTGATTAAATGATTATTTGAAGCCCAGAAGAAAAAAAAATTTAGCTAAGTTTTTAGTGTGTTTAAGAATACTATTATTTTGCTTCAAACAATAGTCTCTACTATGGTACTTTTTCCTCTCCATTTACCAATAAGGATTAGATTCTCTGTTTTATCAATCCATGCCCCATTAAAAAAATGTGCAACCTAAAAGAAAGCATTCATTTTTTACATGAAATTAAGATAGGCAGTGTTCATAAAATAATACTTCTCTTTGAAAGAGGAAAGTGATTTATAAAGCAAAAAGGTTTGAAACTTTTCAGAGGAAACAGCAAAAGTACTCAAGGAAGGAAATTTTTTTATTAGTGTCCTTTCATAGAAAAATGAAGGAAAGGAAATAAACAGGATAGAACTGCCAACTTCATGTTTTACTAAATGCGGTTAAGTTAACTGGATCCAACAAAACAAAAATGACAAAGAATTTGTCATTTGTTTTTGCACGAGGCAAATAGTTCAGAAAATAATTAAAAATTTGCTGATTAGTCTCATAGTGGAGAGGAGAAAAGAGAAAAAGATCATATTGTTTGTGTGTCACTAACAGTAATTTTCCTTTGCTAGAAGAGTAGTGTACATATAAACTGCAAAAAAAAATTAAAATGGATAGTTCTAACAGGTCCTATGAGGGGAGAAGATGAAGAAGCTGAAACTCTGAAAAAATCTATATTCAAAGCTTCACTACAGTGCAAAACTCAGTATTGACCAGATTCTTCCTCACAGGGCTAGGATCAAGAGTTCAATCACATGGCAATTCAATTTAACGAATATTAAGCACAGACAACAAGAGTATCTTCTCTGTGTTCTATGCTGGAAATGGAAAGCCAAAAACTGACCCAGCGTTCAAGGAGTTGATTCCCTAATAAAGTATGAGGGGAGTCAAGTTGACAAGTATCTATGGTACAAGATAGAAGAAAAAGAATCTATGTTTACTCAAATGCTGAAAATCAGATTATAAAATGGTTGCCTCCAGGCGTCTCTCCTTCTATAATGCTGCTGTACTTCAATTATAACTAAATCTGCTGGCAAGGACCTCAACATTCTAGTGTAGAATAGTTGCTAGCAAGCTCAACAGCTATCCAATTCATCAAAGCACCAAAGCATCTATGAGGTAAACAGAGTGGAATATCTCAAGGGAGAAAAAAACTACTAAAAACACAAACATTTTACAACAATTCCAATTTTTTAAAAATAACTTGACAATTCTTATCCTTCTATATCCTTATGACAAAAAAAAAAACCACACAACAAACTGCCCCATGTATGTCCAACCAAGAAGTACATTTTGATTTAATTTCTGCTCTCTGTCCTCTGTTCTTATTATATCATTATGGCATTTACAAAATACCTGAATTATTATCTAATCTAGTGGTTCTCAAATTTTTTGGTCCTAGTTTATATTAATATCTGTTGATATTTACCATGCTAAAAATTAAAACATTTTTGGTATCATTATGAAAAGTCCTGACCTTGCGGACCCCCTGAAAGAATTTCGAGGATTCCCAGTAGTCTCCAGACTATACTTTGAGAACTATCTGGTAGAAATACTAATCATTTTACAAATGAGGAAACTGGAGACCACAGTCAGGTATTCTGATTCCAAAATCAATGTACTCATTGCACTCTTGGAATCATCTGACACTAATGTTTATCTCCTTTCTAGAAACTTATTCTTCTTTTGGCTTCCCTTATACTGTAATAGCTCTTCTACCTCTGTTATCATTCTTTTTTTCTTCTTTGCTAACTCCTCTTCCACCTCTTAACTCCAACATACAGGTTTATACCCCAAGGATCATTCCTTAATGTTCCATTCATTTTGTCACAATCTTTACTATTTAAGTGAAATAATCTTCTTTCATGTTATGTGAACACTCTTTCATGTTAAATACCCCCAAACTTCTACTTCTATATTGGATATACTACCTCACCTCAAAACTTACTTTAATCCTGTGAAGTTATGTGACTATTAATGTGGTTAGTTCGGTCCACCAATCCAGATCACAATGCCTTCCATGCTTCATACAATCCCTTCATGCTTATGAAATGCTTGCTATAGCCAAAAATATTCATTCCCCAGAGGATCACCCCCTGGTATTGAGATTTTCAGTACTTAAAGTAGAATAGTCCTTAGACAAAACACAATCTGCAGCTACAATTTAGACTCAAAGAGCTTGATAAAAGCTGTCAGAGCTGTCTACTGACATAGCTCAAGAACCTGTAACATTAACAAGACACTAGGGCACAACTTTACGGGGGGCCTTATAAATTTAAAACATGTATAAAATTTATTATCTATTCCTATGCCCCAAACCCTGCAAAACATCTCTTCTTCCCAAACTAAGAAATCAATTTTCTTCTTAGCTCTAGCACATTTAACTGTTAAATACACTAGTACATGATACAGCTGTCTTATCACCATATTAAGGTATAAGAGCCATGAGTGCAATAAATTTGTCATCTAAATTGTGTGTATCCCCCAGTGCCTAGCATTGTTCTGCACACAACTGGAACTTAATAAATATCAGTTAAACTGAAAATCAACTCAAATGCTGCATCCTACTCAAGCAATTCCTGAAGACACCAGTCAAGACTAGATTCAGATTTCTGTTGGCCCTAGGCATAAATACTCTGTTGGATACATTTCTACAAGTGTAGTTGATTTCAGTTTTTAAAAATCTCACAGGTTTATCTTTGCTGTTAATTTCTTTTATTTCTTTTAAAGTGATATTGACATAACAGCCTCTGTTGAATAGCATAACAACTTTGTTTTCTCAGTCTCTCTCCAAACATAACACACTACACATTTTGACACTTTTTAGCATACAAATTATTTTCCAAGGCACAGACAGAAGTCTTTTCACTGGTCCTTTATAAATGTAGACTCTATAATATGGCCCCAACAACCCTGGCGGATTTCTTCCTCCTCTACATCCCTTTACTATTACATCTGTAATACATAATCCAGCCTCAACTTACTGTTCCTTAATCCTTTCATGTCTTCTGTTGGCTACAGGTATCCCAAATATTATATTATTATAAAATATATTATGTATTATAATTATTATATATTATATATAATGTATACTGTATTATATAACAAACATTAAAGGCCTATATCATTGAAGATGCATAGAAAAAAGGAAATAATATCAGCCTTCAAGAAACTTAGATTATACTAGGGGACAGAACATGTAAAAGACAGTAAATATATAATTTGAAGACAAGAACTCCAACTCCTAAGAGCAGAAATGGATGTAGGAGGTGGCACCTGACCTGAGCCTCAAACAAAACTAAAGTTTCTAGAGGCATAAGAAGAGTACATTGCAGGCATAAGGAATGGACCAACAAAGGCATGGGGGCTAAAGATAAATTGCTGAGTACAGGAAGGAGCAAATGGGTCTTTTGGCTAGAATGTACATGAAGGGAAAAATATATGAAATAAGTCTGAAAATGTAGGTTGAGGCCAGGTTGTAAAGAGTCTTATATACCAACCTATATATCAACCAATTGATATTTTGTCCTAGAGATAATGGATAGATAGTCTCTAAAGATTTTTGAGCCAGGGAATGACATGGGTCAGATTTTCCTTTAGGAAGAGTCTGGTAGCTGTATGGAAATGGATAAGAGGAGAGAGACTGGAAACAAGAAGCCACATTAGGAATCTACTGCAGAAGTTCAGGTGAAAGGTGATAAGGACCTCAACCTGAGGTGGTAGTTGTATGAGTAGAGAGAAAGAAAAAGATGAAAGAAATGTACAGGTGGAATAAACAATATTTGGCAACTGTCTGGTTATGGAGTGAGGCATAGTCAAGAGACAAGTTCAGAAACCTGAGAGACTCAAAGGATGGCAACAAAAGAGGAAGAATTAAGGTCTCTGGGGAAACAGGAGAGGATGAGATCAAGGTCACAAGTAAAGGGGCTGGCTTTGACAAAGAGAATTCCCTCTTCATTAGAGAAAGTGACAGATAAAGATTGAGATAAAAATAATTATAAATAGATACCTTTCTCCAAATGAATTCATATTGCTCTATGATTTTTGAGGTATAAAAAAGAAGAGGAACTTCATTCCTAATGGCTTCTATATTCTTAGTAAAATAGATAGGAAAAACATCTGCTGATTCAGAGGAATATAAGGAAGCAATAGGAGCTTGACAAGAAAGGATTTCAGAATAGCCATGGAAGGATGTAAAACAGTAAATCAAGAAAAGATAAAAGTTTTTCTTGGCAGTATAAAGATCCAATCAATTGCTGTTATTCAGTTGTTCTGACTCTAAGTGACCCCACACATAGACTTTGTCCATGGGGTTTTCTTGGCAAAAAAAAAAAAAAATGGAGTGATTTACTATGTATCCAGCACTGACAGATACTTGGGAAGTTACAAAATAATTACAGACACCTTTCTCCAAAGGAACTGACATTCATTCCTCTGTAATTTGTTGATATTAGGTGCATTTAAATTACCATTAACTTATTTTTGTCCATGTTTTTCCAAATTCAGAAAAGTCTATCTGTAAGAGGACCATTATATAAAATGGAAAGATGGAAGGGAGTCCTGAGAGAATACAAGCCTCACCAAATTAAAAGTAAGGTGAAATTTCAACTTAAAATGGAGAAACTATCAACCACAAAACCCAGGAAAAACATGTACTAAATCACAGATTAATTGAAGTTCATGGTTTCTCCAAGTATTTTTAATAATGTTAAAGTAGGCATGCTAGTTCTAAATAGCAGGTCGGTTTCCATTTCCACTATTACAGAAATAAAAACAGTTAGTTTAGGTCTCTGACCAAATAAATCTTAAAACAGTCTAGACTTCTGGTCAGCTCTGAAATCTATCACTGAGGAATGGGTAAATAAATCTAGTATATCAATATAATGGAATATTATTCATCATAAGAAATATCGAATATGAAGAACAGAGAAGGCTGGACTAGTAAGAACTGATTCACGATGAAAGAAGAAAGAAAAACACATATAGGACTATAAAAAACATAAATGGACAGATCTGCAACCACAAACCAAATGAAAGTGAAAGTTGCAAAATTACAAAGAACAAGAATGGCTCCATAGAAAAAATATAAGACATTTCCCCTGACTTCTGTGGTAGAACACTGTATATATTTTCTTTTCATTTTTTTTTTACTAATTGATCAATTTTGCTGATTTTTTTTTCTCTTCTTTCTCATTTTCTTTTAAAAAATACTTTGTTATATGGGATGGCTCTCAGAGAGTAGTAAGAAGGAATACTACGGAGAATGTACGTGACACAACAAAATATATCAATAAGAAAATCTATTTAAAAAAGAAAAATGATTAAACTGCAGTCTTTGACATAGCAATACCACCACTGAGCATAAACAAAAGATTCCAAACATAACAAAATTGTTACAGTAGCACTTTTTCTTAAAGCAGAAAAAAGGAAAATGAGTGCCCATCAACTAGGAAAAGTTTGAATAAATCATACAAAGAATTCTTATTTGAGACTCGTATGAACTGATACAGAGCTAAGTAAGCAAAATTAAGAGAATACTCACAACACAAAACAGGGATTTCTTAACTTTCTGAGTCATGGACCCCCTTCACAGTGTAAAACTTATGAACCTTTAAAAACATCTCAAGATGTTTTTAAATGAATAAAATACATAAGATTACAAAAGAAATCAATTATATTGAAATAAAGTTATAAAAAATTTTTTTTTAGGTTCACTTTCCCCAGTTTAATGACTTAAAGGAAAACAACACTAAAATATAATAAAACTTAGATCAAGGCAATGACCATTCTTGAATGCAGAGGACTAATCATGAAATGTACCTCCCTCTTATCAGAGAGGATGTTGACTACTATAGGGAAAGTATGAAGTAAATACTGTCAAACACAGGCAAGGAGTATATTATTTGATATAATTAAACTACTTTGTTACAGGGAAGAATTATATGGAGGAATAGGAGAAATACTGAGAAATGAAAGTGACATCCTAAAAAGTATCAATCAACAAGCATTTATTAAGTACCTACTATAATACAACAATATAATTTAACATATATGTGTATGTATATATGTGTGTGTGTGTATATATACACCTGTGTCTGCCTGTCTGAAATCCATAGGTATCTCTGGTTTTCCATGATCTTTCAAAAATCACTAACAACAGCTGAGTAATTACACCTGCCAGTTCTTTCAGTATCCTGGAACGTAGTTCATCTGGACCTGATGATCTGAACTTACTCTGTAGTATCCAGGGCTATTTCTTTTCTTAACTTGGACTTCAATTTCCTTTTAACCATTTCTGATCTGTCCTTCCTATTCCAAAGGCAATTCTTTTGGGGAGAAAAAAAGGAAAATAAAAGTTTAATACTTCATCCACTATCATTATTCCAGTCATTCTCAACAATAGTTCTTTCCCTACTTTGAGTTTCCTCTTGCTCCCAATATAATTAAAGAGGCTCCTGCTCCCCACTTTATTTGTTGTCCTTCCTCAGCCTCAGCTCAAGCTAAGTTTTAGCAATCTTGACACTATTCTTACAGGACTGAGATATAAGTATCCTCAATTATCTCCTCCTTGCTTGTATCCTCTGCATTATTTATTTTCAAATTCAAGTTGATGAGCTCTGTATGCATACACAATTCCTTTAAGATAGTCCTTCTTTTATTTCTTATGGCAATTGCTTCATGGTGTTTTCTGGAGTCCAGTTTTGAGAGCTTCGCATGTCTCCTGGGCCAACTTCCCCTGTAACACTTTAGATCTTACCTATCTTACCTATCCCTAGCCCTGAACCCTGTAAACTCTGCACTTCCCCAAATCTAGGATATACCTCAGATTGTGCTGCTTTCCTCTTCTCTATCACCATTGCAAAGGGTGGAGCTGTCACCTGCCCCTCTATTTTTCCCATCATATCCAAGGTGACACAACTAATTTACTGGTAGAGCCAGGAAAAAAAAATCTATTTTTTCTTCAAAATTCTACTCTAAGGGGCAGATAGGTGATGCAATGAAGGCACGATGGCCCTGGAGTCAAGAGACCTGAGTTCAAATTTGACCTCAGACACTCGACACCTACTAGCTGTGTGACCTTAGGCAAGTCACTTGCGTCACCTCTTCCCTCTAAAAAAAAATCCTACTCTAGTAGTCCTGCTAAGCCATACTATTAGTAAGTCAACAGGCATATTAAGCAAGTGAGTTCCAAGTACTGTGCTCTGATGTTACAAAGGAAAGGCAAAAACATACACCATGCTCTCAAAAAGCTCACATTAATAATGATGGAGGTAACACACTGATAAATTATATACACTTAAGACATATACAGTATAACTCAAAGGTAACCTATAAAGAGAAGACACTAACAGCTGGTGGGGCCAGAAAAGGCAATAGGACTTGAGTCTTAAAGGAAGCAAGGAAAAGCCAGAGGCAACAGGTGATAAGGCACAACATCTTAGATAAGGTGGGTGGTCAGTAAAATGCATGCAGAGTCCTATGTGAGAAACGTCAAGTAGGCCAGAGTCGACAGATCACAAAGCTAGTAGAAGGGAGCAAAGTGTAAAGAGACTGGAAAGGTAGAAAAGGGCTACATTGTGAAAGTATTTAAATGCCAAACAAAGGATTTATATTTGATCCTGGAAGTAACAAGGAACCACTGGAGCTTATTAAGCACATAGAGGAGAAGGGGACAAATGTGGTAAAGACTGCACTTTAGGAAGATCACTTTGATAGCTGAGTGGAGGATAGCCTTGAGTGGGGAAAAACTTGGGCCAGAAGGAGGTGGAACCAAGATGGCAGAGTAGAAGCAGAGACTTGCTTGAAATCTCCTCCAAACCCCTCCAAATGACTCTGGATAAATTCTAGAGCAGCAGAACCCACAAAATGATAGAGTGAAGCAGATTTCTGGCCTAAGACAACCTGGAAGGGTAACAGAAAAGGTGTGGAGGGTTGGGAGCAGAGAGCAATCTAGCATGGGCCACACTGGCATATATGGACCCTGAGCAGTCCTCAGGACACTGAATCCCTAGCAGCTGCAGCACTTTCCAAACTTCTCAACCCCAAAACACCAAGGACAGACTGGAAGGTCAGTAGAAAAGTTGGTCAGACCTATGTAACAGAGGAGCACAGTCCAGCCCCAGTCCTGGTATGGCCCCAGCCCTAGGGTGGTGGAACTGGCAGCAGTAGCAGCAGCAGTGGTGGCTGTTTCTGGAGCTCTAGGTGTACACATTGTAGGGGGATTGAACAGCTGATCAGAGGGCGATTACTGGGATCTCTTTGCTAGTGCTGAAGCAGGATTCTCTTGCTTTGCCCTGCTTGGATCTGGGTCATAGTTCTGGGTGGCTGTCCTGGGGCAAGGGGGAGTGCTGTCATAGCAGAGCTTGTAGCAGCAATGGAAAGGGAATCCTCCTCAGTTCCAAGGCTGAAAGGAGTGCTTGAGATCACTCACAGACCAGAACACAGACCACAAGAGCAATAAACACTTTCCTTTGATCATACAACCTTGTAAGAGCTAAAAATTTGGAGATACCTAGAAGTATCTCTGCAAATAGTTGTACAAAACCACCATGCCCCACTGGAAGCAGAGACTGACCTTGACAAAGAGCTTAAAACTCAAGTAACTCGCCAAGAAAATGAGCAAACAGTGTAAAAAAATCAGACTATGGAATCTTACTTTGGTGACAAAGAAGATTAAAACATACAACCAGAAGAAGAGAACAAAGTCAAAGTTCCTACATTCAAAGAAAAAATATGAATTGGTAGGTCACGTAAGAGCTCAAAAAGGACTTTGAAAATAAAGTAAAAGTAGTAAAAGAAAAACTGGAAAGAGAAATGGGAGTGATGAGCAGCTTCTACATTAAGGGACCAAAGATTCTGGAACATGATATTCCAGAGATCAAAAGAGCTAAGATTAAAACAAAGAATCACCTACCCAGCAAAACTGAGTATAATACTTCAGGGGAAAAATAAAGGGATATTCAATGAAATAGGAGTCTTTCAAGCATTCTTGATGAAAAGAGCAGAGGTGGAATAGAAAAATCTGACTTTCAAATACTAGAACCAAGAGAAGCATGAAAAGGTACACAGGAAAGAGAAATCATAAGGGACTTACTAAAGTTGAACTGTTTACATTCCTACATGGAAAAGATAATATTTGTAACTCTTGAGACTTTTCTCAGTATTAGGGTAGTTGGAGGGAATATACAGACAGAAAGTACAGGGTGAGTTGGAAAAAAAAAGACTTAGGCCAGAGATACCAACCAGAAGACTATTGGCATTAGTCCAGGCACAGTGTCTGTCCTATTTTACAAAGGTGATGGCTCATAATTCCTTCAAAATTAGAATGGAGCAAATGGAAGCTGATGACTTTATGAGAAATCAAGAAATTATAAGACAGAACCAAAAGAATGAAAAAATAGAAGACAATGTGAAATAGCTCATTGGAAAAACCACTGACCTGAAATATGGATCCAGGAGAGATCATTGAGAAATTATTGGACTACCTGAAAGCCATGTTCAAAAGAAGTGCCTAGACATCATCTTGCAAGAAATTATCAAGGAAAACTGCCCTGATATTCTAGAACTAGAGAATAAAAGAGAAGTGGAAAGAATCCATCAATCATCTCTTGAAAGAGATCCCAAAAGGAAAACTCCTGGGGATATTGTAGCTAAATTTCAGAATTCCCAGGTCAAGGAGAAAATATTACAAGCAGTCAGAGAGAAACAATTCAGGTATTCTGGAAATACAGTCAGGATAACATGAGATTTAGCAGCTTCTACACTATGGGATCAGAGAGCTTGGAATATGATATTCCAGAGATCAAAAGAGCTAGGATTAAAACCAAGAAATCACCTGCCCAGCAAAACTGATTATAATAACATTTATTATATATATAATATATTTATTATATATAATAATATAATAACTTCAGGGGGAAAAAAAACTGGGATTTCAGTGAAATAGATGACTTTCAAGCATTCTTGATGAAAAGCTCACAACTGAATAGAAAATCTGACTTTCAGATAGAAGAATCAAGAGAAGTATGTAAAGGTAAACAGGAAAGAAGAATCATGACAGACTTATTAAATTTGAACTGTTTACATTCCTACATGGAAAGATGATATTTGTAATTCATGAGACCTTTTCCAGGATTAAGGTAATTGGAGGAGATAGATAGATAGATAGATAGACAGATAGATAGATGGAGATGGATAGGTAAATATAGATGACATAGGGTGAGTTGAATATGAAAAAACTGATATGTAAAAAATAAAATTAAGGGGTGAGAGGAATATATTAAGAGAAGTAGAAAGGGAGAGTAAATTATCTCACATAAAAGAGGCAAGAAAAAGGCTTCACAATGGAGGGGAAGAGGGAGAAGGTGAGAGGGAATGAATGAATCTTACCTTCCTAGGATTTGGCTTAAGGAGGGAAGAACATACACACTCAATTAGGTATCTTACTCTACAGGAAAGTTGAAGAGAAGGGGATCAGAGGGGAGGATGATAAAAGGGAGGGCAGATTGGGGGAGGGGGTAGTCAGAAGCAAACACTTTTGAAAAGGATAGGGTCAAAGGAGAAAATAGAATAATCTGAGGGTGGGATAGGATCAAGAGAAATATAGTTAGTCTTTCATAACATGACTATTATGGAGGTGTTTTGCATACCCACACATATATAACCTATATTGTATTGCTTGCCTTCTCAATGAGGTTGGGTGTGGAAGGAAGAAGGGAGAGAATGTGGAACTCAAAGTTCTAAAAACAAATGTTAAAAAATTGTTTTTACATGAAACTGGGAAATAAAATACACAGGCAATGGGGTGTAGAAATCTATCTTGCCCTTCAAGAAAGTAAAAGGGAAGGGGATAAAAGGAAGGGGGTTGATAAAAGGGAGGGTAGACTGGGGGAAGGGATAATCAGAATGCATGCTATATCAGGGTGGGGGGAGGGGAGAGATGGAAAGAAAATCTGAAACTCAAAATCTCATGGAAATGAATATTGAAAACTAAATAAAGATGTCCAAGTGACATCAAGTGATTCAAGACTGGAGCTCAAAAGGGAAATTAGGCCTAGAAATACAAATCTAGAAATCATCTATGTAAGACAAGAGTTAAATAAATAGAAGTTGATGAAACTACCAAGATAGCATAAAGGAAAAAGAGGGCCAAGGAAGAGAACTTTGGAATCCATCCCATGTTTAGTGACTACTATCTGTATGAAGATTCAGTAAAGGAGATTTAGAAGAAGCAGTTTCACAAAAACCCAGGAGAGTATCGAAGAGGATAAGATGATCAACAGTGTCCAAAAGCTGAGAGTCAAGATTCAAAAAAGGTCATTAGATGTGGCAATTATGAGCCCATTTCTAACTTTAGAGAGCAGTTTCATTTTATAAGGTTGGAAGATAAGACTGTAGAGGGTAGAAAAGAGACTGAGAAGAAAAGTAGAGGCACCTAGTTTGGACAGCTTTTTCAAGGAGGTTAACCAAGGAAAAGGGATATAAAATCACTAGAGGTGATGGTAAAATCAAGTGAAGAGTTTTTTTTGGTGTTTTTTTTTAAAGTGAGAAAAAAACAAGAGCAAGGTCATAGGCAGCAAAAAAGGAGCCAGTAACAGGAGAGATAGAAGATTAGAAAGACAGTGGTGTCAGCCTGATGAAAAAGATAGGGAAGGAATAGGATTAAGGGTGTATACAGATGGGTTTGCCTTGGCAAAGAGGAGAGCCCCCTGTAACACTCAAGGCAGCGGTGAAGGAGAAGATGGTATGGGAAATGACTGAGTGATGTAAGAAAAGGAGGGGGAAGAAACAATTCTGAAGGAATGGCCTAATATTTTCAGTAAAGTACAAAGCAAGGTCCTTAGCTGAGAGGATTGATGGAAGTAGTGCTATGAGAAGATAGAGAAAGGACTGAAACAGTTGCTATGATGAGTAATTAGCAAATTAAGGAGGTGTAAAAAAACTGCCTAGATGAAGTGAGGACCTAGTTGAGATTTTGAAAATTTACAGTGGACCCAATCAGTTCCATGATTTTCTCAAGCTTCATGTACATGAATAGGAGCAAAAGAGGTGGATGAATGAATGGTAAGAGGAATCTAAGCTTAGGATTTAGCAACACATGTTCTGAGAGACAGCCATCTGAAGTGCTGGAGAAGGCCCTAGGATAAGGCCAGAGAAGGTATCTGGGAACAGATCTAATGTAAGGCACTGGGAAAAGGCCCTGAGCCAAAAGCTGAGGCCTGGGAGAGGAGGTGGAAAGGCTCTGAGATAAAGAAGGTAACCAAGAGGCAAATTAATCCCCACAGACACTGGAAAGACCATAGGACTAAGATTATGACCAGGAGGCAAATGAAATTCCACAGGGCTCTGGAAGGGCCCTGAAGAAGATGGAGGCCCCAGATGACAAGTATAACTTCTTATTCTTTTACCTTTGGCTTATTAATCAATTAATTATTAATCTCTAGCTGGAGAATTAAAAGTACCAAGAAAAGGAGTTTTCTAAGTCAGTATAGAAAGGGTTTGACATTTATACCATAACCAAAAAATAGTTTAAGAAACATAAAGGAATCTAGGATGACAAGAACAGAAACACTGACTATTTTATAATTTTTTTAAAAAAATAGAAGTAGATATGTTCTAAGGTAGCAAAAAAACTGAAAATTATCTACTTATTTAAGAAATAAGTACCAATGCCCATAATGGTAAAGAAAGCAGATAAGGAAAAACCCAATGGAGAAAAAATTACTTAATTCTGTTTTAATCAATAATGTTTTAGTCAAAAATTCTGTTTTTGATGCTTTACTAATGTTATACTGAACAGGTCACAAAGGCAATTCTGATTTAAATAAAGAGACCTGTGAATTATTTGCATACAAATGGCAGTTGAAGCCATGAGAACAAAACAGCATGACTGAAAATTCTGATATTAGAAGAAATACAGAACACTAAGGTCAGAGTACTAAACTATCCCATAGTCAAAATAAAGTGGACAATGAAAGCCTCTGATTGAAGGCAACATAGGGCTAGCCTAAATTTAAGTTGCAAGAAAAATTAAGCAAACATAGATGTCAAAGTAACAGAGATTAAATCATGATACAATATCAAAAGGTGCAGAAATTTTTTTAAAAAGTCAATGTGAAATAGTAACTTTTACCACTATCAAGGAGATTACTGGCAACAATATGAAAGCCAACAATTACGGTGAAGAGATAAAACCCATGTCCAAGCCATAAAGTGAATGACTTCACCATTAATTTTAGATTTCAAACTAAAAATATTGTCCCTGAATATTCAAAATGTTCCAATACAAAACTGTGAGTTTCTCCACAGAAACACAGAAAATATCTATAATGGCTTACTTTTATTCTTTAATCTAGTATTTTTCATATACTATCATATGCTTACTCAAAGAACAAAAAAAAATTCCTAGAATCTGATTCACTTCAATGAGAAGATATTTAAACTAAATTTTCCCATTTTCAGGGTAGCATAAAGTTTTTATGTGGAGTAGCATAATTCAGACCTCCTCTAGTACCCTATCTTTTTTTTTTTAAGTACTGTGCATTTAGACCTGAAACTTACCCTATCTGTGCCACAAGTTTAAAATAGATGGACATGGCCTTGAGACCAACAAAATGGAGGACTAAATATCTCTCCAAATCTCATGACCTCTTGAACCTCTCCAAAACATGAATTATGCAGAAGAGATGAAGCAACTGCAGTTCTTTCTGTGGCCTACAACACCAAGAATCCAAATGAGACCTAACAACAGAGAATACTGATCCCTAACCCCAGAACTTGGGTTCTGTCACTCAATACCTCTCTGCAACTGGGAAGCAGGGCTAAACCACTGAGCTTCCCACAGCATTCAACCCCACCACAAAATCTGAAGCTCCAAAGGCAGAAATTTGCTAAGACTGTCAATAGCAACTTGATAGTTCTTGGTACTGCAAACAAAGCTCAGCCAGAGAACTGATGAACACAGGAAAAAAGGGCTACTCCACTGAAGCTGAAATAGCCCAGCATCCAGCTGGGCCCAGCTCTGTTCCCCAGAGGTCACAGAGGAGACAAAGGCTAGTGAACTGTGAACTGCTCAGAGCAGAAGGCTGAAACTCTTGATATCCAGCAGCCAGAAAAATCACCAGTTAGAAACATGCTTGACACTAAATAGGTATCAAGGAAAATTTATTATAGCACAGTTCAGAGGAAGTGAACACCTCTGGCCAAAAGCAGGTTGAATCCTTCTTTAGGAAGAGAGAGAGCACGGTATACAGAAGCAAGAGCACCCTTATACTGTTAGTTCAGGACAGATCCTCCCATCAGGAGACGGATTGGTCTGTTCTCCATTAAGTCACCATCTTCTCTACAGGTCCATTATGTGGTCATACCATTGGTGTCATTCTCCCCTTCAAAACACGCTTTAACACAGGACCTATGATCAGAAAATGGAGGGATAATTTTATGCAAGGGGTGTCTGTTTATATATATATGAGGTTCCTCAAGCAAGCACAGTATAGAAAGCTTTCTCCAGGTTATTTTAGGTAATTTTTTTCAGACTGGTTCAGGCCACTATCTTGTCTCCTAACTGGCTGAGCTTTCTTCTTATTCTCAATGATTTCAGCAACTAACAATTTTGTGGAAACTTAACTCTTTGCTGTCTCTCACACCATCAAATGGGAGGGAGTCAGAAGGTAAGCAAAAGGAGAAAGTAGAGGGGGAAAAAAGACTAAAAATTAACAAAGATCTCAGGAAGAAGAAAACTCAAAGGTCTCAAGCATAAGCAAATAAATCAGCAGGGAAGATATTAATAGAAGAAAGAAATATGGCCCCCAGATTAGGTTTTTAAAAAGTTCCACCATCTATGAATAACTAGTCTAAGACAAAGGAAAATGAATTAACACCTGATGAGGCAGAGGACCCTGTGGATTCTCAAGAGAGTGTGAAACCACATAGAAGTTCTTGAATGGGTTAAAAGAGAAGAGAAACAAGAACTGTGAAAGCAGAATTTACTGGCTGCACAGCAGAAATAATTAGGAGAATAGAAAATTTAAATCCTCAGTTGCAAGTCTCAACAAAGAAACAAAAGCTAGGGTAATTGATTGGGAATGCAAATACATGAAAGTGAAGAGCAATCTAGAAGTTAAAAGCAGTAAGATTCAAAGAAAGCATGATTCTCTATACAAGGAAAACACAGTGATCTCAGAGACAGGATGCACAGAAATAATTTAAGGATTGTAGGTCTTCTGTAGGTAATCACAAGTGATATAAATGGACAAAAGATCGTATTTTTTAATGGAGGAAAACAGACAGTATCTTTCACAACCATGGCTAGGAAGACAATAGGGAGATCTCAAAAAATAAATCATTTTGATTATATGAAACTGAAAAGCTTTTGGATAAATAGATCAATGCAGTTAGCTTAAAAATGGAAATTACTGATTGGGAAATACATGTCTGCATCAAATATCTTTGATGAGGGTCTGATGGCCAAGATAAATAGATTACAACACAAATAGACAAGAATGAGAACTCTTTCCCAAAAGATAAATGATCAAAACATCAATAGTCCTTGAATCTGAATTACAATTAACAACCAAATAAAATATTGTAGAAAACAACTAATAAGAGAAAATGCAAATTAAAAGAACTTTCAGGTTTCCCCTCACACTCAGCAAATTAGCAAAATAGTCAATGTCAGAGGAACTATATAGTAAGATAAGCAACATTTAAGACTACTGTTGGTGGAGATGAGTTAATCTAGACATTCTGGAATTTTTTAAACAGAAGTTAAAATGTCCATACCTTTGACCCTCACTATTAGGAATGTACCCAAAGATATCAAAGACAGGAAAAAAGGTCCCACATATACCAAAAGAGCTAACATAATACTTTTTGTGGTGACAAAGAACTAGAAACCAAAAAGATGCCCATCCATCAGGAAATGGATAAACAAATACAGAAATATAATGGAATTTATTACTGTACCCTAAGAAATGGCAACTATGATGAATTCAGAGAAACATGATACCCTCCTAACCATGATCTCTATCTACCATTCTAGATATTCTACTGCCTCATCTGCCTCTCATTTCTAGCCTATTTACTTTGTCCCACAGCCATCCAAAAAACAGTATTGATCACCTTGAATAAAAAGAATGAGACAAAACAGTTTAAAAAAAAGAAAATAGTTTATTTTGTGTATTCACAAAGCACTAAGTTTTTACAGGTTAAATAATTTTAAAATGTTTTAATAGTACAGAATGACACATGATATTTCTACTTAAAGTGTTTACATCAGCTTCCTAAATACAAGATTGAAGAAGTGTAGCTAGATAGTTCTGAAAAAGATCTGTGGATCTTAGTCAACTGTCAACTCAATATAAGTCAAAATATGACCATCAAAAAAGCTAATGTGACCTTGACAGGCAAAGATGTCTAAGCCTAGAAAGGTCCTGCTATACCTGAACCACTCTGTTCACTTCAGGGCTTCACATTTTTAAAAAGATATCAATCAACTGTCCAGAGAAGGTAGATTCAGAGGATGACAGGAATAGAAACCATGCTATATGAGAATCAGCTGAAGGAACTAGGGTTGCTTAACTTGGAGAAGACCAAAAATGGATGAAAGGAGAAGAGATGGACATAATTTGGAAGCTATCTTCTTGGTACCAGGAGCACAAAAGGAACATGGGGTAGAAGTTGCAGAGGCAGATTTAGGCTGATATATGGAAAAGAAATTCTAAAATTAAAGCTATACAAAAATAGTAAAAGGGGCTGCCTCATGATAGGGTAGGCTTCCCCTAACCAAGAATCTCCAAGAAAAGCTAGAGCCCTTGATATTACCTCCAGTTTGGATTCTGTCATTATTTGGAAAATAAACCAAAGTACATAATTTACATACTCTGACGTATTCTCCTATGTTTCTCTTTTTCTCCAACAAAACTCAGGAAAATTTAGACAGCAAAAATTATGAAATAAGAGATGCAAAAAAGCTAAAAAAGGACCTCACAAATGATAGAAATAGAGTTGGAGGGGTTGTGGGAAGAAAAGCACACTAGTGCATTTGTTGATGGAGCTGTGAATAAGAACAATGGTTTTGAAAACAAATTTGGAATTACACATGAAGTGACTGAATGTCCACACCCTTTGACACAGACATTCCAGTACAAGGAAGTCATTGATAAGCGAGTCCCCAAAATATTTATAGCAGCACTTTTTTATAACAACAAAGAACTGGAAACAAAGTAGATATTCATCAATATTACTACTCTATAAAAAAAGATACACTAGGAGAGTTAAGACAGAGGTGGCCTACAAACGGACATGTGACAAATAAGACACAGCACGAATCTAAGTGCCAGATGAAAGCTTTAATAACCATTTACCCAGCCACTGCAGCCCATATGATGAAGTTGCTGGTCTTCACCAAGGACTGATTAAGAATAAAATGGGGGAAAGATGCTCAGGAAAATGGAAATGTACTATTTTCTGTTCCATGTCTAGTCATCTTAAAATAATCTGTATTCAACTTATGTTATTGAATAGTGTTAATTTCAGGACATTTGCCCCCCTGTTGCTTTCCTTCCTCTCCCCCACACAAAAATAATAAATCAATCAACAACCAATCAGTAAGTATAGGTAAATAATAACATATCCTTCCCTCTTGTTATAAAAGATTAGGACTGTGGTTAGGGGGGAAAGTCCCTCTTTTCCAAAGTTATATTGTTGTTCCCTTTTCTTCCAGTTTGTAATTTTTCAAAAATATTCAAATGACTGACACAATTAAGAGCTGGGCATAACATATTTACGTTATTTTTATACTTCCATTGACTAATTATGTATATCACTCAAAAGGCTCAAAACTAATAGCAAGCTTCAAATTAAGGCTACAATAATCTTTCCATTTTCAATTACAAGTTTCTTATCCTAATCCAGAAAACACAAAACTCTACACAGCAAAGTCAGTCAAATGAAAGTTCAACTGTCATGCAAAAAAATCACTTATTTTATAACCTCATAAAGTATGTGAGTATATGTGTGTATATATGTATGTGTGTGCAAATATATGTACATATAAAAGTTTAATTCTGGATCTCCAAACAGCATAAAGAAGAGGGATGCATTTGTTCTCAAACAATTCCATCTTACACATGCTCGGATGGTTAGAAAAGTAGGTCATTTACAAATAAACAATTCTTAAAGATGACTTTTTTCTAAATAGTCTTTACTCAAAAGACAAATGCAGCTTCTTTTTTTAATGTCTATTGCTATGCCACTCAAAATGCTAATTTCATAGGTTTGCTTATGATTCTAATAGCATTAACTTATTTTAAGACTTCTAAAATGAAAACAATAACCTAGCATTTTTCTTTAAGAAAACGTCAGAGGCCACTTGTTAAGCATAAAAGTCAATGAAGAAACCTTTATTTTCTTTCAAGATAAACCAAGCTCACATTGGCAAAACCAGCTAATTACTATTCAGTGAATGAGTACACATTAGAGTTCAGTGACTAAGCAACTGTTACTTTTTCTAGTAAGATAAACTCAACCAAGTTAAGTGAACTTCCAAACGCAAGGGCACTGACTACATCTGCAACACCACCAACAGGAACTACAGCAAACTCTAATATTCATTTCTAAAAGACTCAGAAAATAAGTAGTACAAAAAGAAAATGTGATTATCAAAGGAATTAATGAAAAGAAATGCAAGGGAATGTGGCCTAGCAGTACCAAATCTAAAACTGTATTATAAAGCAGCAACCATCAAAATTATTTGGCACTGGCTAAGTAATAAGAAAGGTAGATCAGTGAATAGGTTAGGTAAACAAGATACAGTAGTTAATGACTATAAGTCATCTACTGTTGTGATAAACCCAAAGACTCTAGCTTCTGGAATAAGAACTCATTATCTAACAAAAACTGCAGGGAAAACTAGAAAAACAGGATGGCAGTAACTAGGCATAGACCAACATCTTACACAGCATACCAAGATAAGGTCAAAACAGGTACATGATTGAGACATAAATGGTACTACCATAAGCAAATTGGGAGGACAAGGAATAGTTTGCCTGTCACATCTATGGAGAAGGGAAGAATCTGTGACAAACAAGAGATAGAGAACATTAAAAAATACAAAATAGATAATTCTGATTACATTAAATTAAGTTTTTGCACAAACAAAACCAATGCAGTCAAGATTAGAAAGGAAGAAGCTGAGAATTTTTACAGCCGATATCTCTGATAAAAGTCTCCCTCATTTCTAAAATACATACAGAAATAAGTCAAAACGATACGAACAGGCAGTTTTCAGATGAAGAAATTAAAGCTATCTATAGTCATATAAGAATGCTCTAAATCACTATTAGAGGAGTGCAAATTAAAACAACTCTAAGATACCACCTCACACTATCAGATCAACTAATGTTACAAAAAAAAAAAGAAAGAAATGATAAATTGCTGGAGAAGATGTGGGAAAACTGGAACATCAATGCGTTGTTGTTGGAGTTGTGAACTGGTCTGGAGAGCAATTTGGAATCACTTGTGCATAAACTAAATAATAATAGTTTCTCTTTTACCTAGGAACCCTGAGCGTCTTCCCCTCCTGGTTTGACTTTTTTTTATTAAAGGGGCCATCCTTTGAGTAAATTAAAGAAGCCTATTCAATGAATAGGTGTATCTCACTCAAAGTGATAATGTGATACCACCTTAACCTGAAAGGGCCTGGGTTTCACATTGCATCCTGGGCAATCCCCAGCGGTCCTGATGAATATCAGGCCACTGGACCCAGATGGTTCAGGAGAAAATAGTGAGGCTGGTGACCTTGCACATCCCTCCATGACTCAAATCAAATTCAACTGCAAGTCATGTCATCATCTTGATGTCATGGTCCTCACAGAACGAAAGACAAACACAACAACAACCCCCTGATCCAGCAATACCACTTCTAGGTCTGTATCCCAAAAAAGGAAAGGGAAAAGGACCCACATATACAAAAATACTTATATTAGCTCTTTTTTTGGTGGCAAAGAATTGGAATTTGAGGAGATGCCCATCAACTGGAGAATAGCTAAATAAGCTATGGTATATGAATGTAATGGAATGGCATTATTCTATACAAAATGATGAGCAGGCAATTTCAGAACAACCAGAAGACTTACAGAAACATGCTGAGTGAAGTAAGCAGAACCAAGAGAAGGTTGTACATAGTAACAGCAACACTGTGTGATGACCATCTTCGGTAGACTTAGCTCTTCTCAGCAATACAATGATCTAAGACAAGTCTAAAAGACTCAGAATGGAAAATGCTATCCACATCCTGAAGAACCAGCTATGGAGTCTAAATGCAGATCAATGCATACTATTTTCTCCTTTTTTTCTTTCTTGTGGTTTTTCCCTTTTGTTCTGATTCTTCCTTCACAACATTACTAAAAGATGTATAATAGGATTGTACATGTACAGCCTACAGTAAATTGCATGCCATGTTGGGGAGGGGGAAAAGAAGAAGGGGAAGGAGGGAGGAAAAATTTGGAACTCAGAATCTTATAAAAGTGATTGTTGGGAACTATCTTTACATGTACTTGGAAAAAATAGAATACTATTAAATGGAGGAAAAAAGAATATATGTTAATGTACATATGAGAAAATCTGAGTCACAGGACAATTCAACTGTCAAATCCAAGTATTATTAATTTCATTGTATAAACACTTTCACTCAATATGGAAAATGACAACAAATTATTATGATAAACTCATAATTAAATGTTCATCAACAACATTTGTGGACAACTAAAGCTTGCTCCAGACTTTTTAAAAGGTCACCATCTTTCTATTAAAATTGAATAGCTTTTTTTATAATTAAGGAGTTGTCACCTCCTATCTAGACTTAAAAAGGTGTTATGAATAATTTTTACCTTGAGAAGAAAATAACATGCTGAAAATGAAAACACCAAGCCAAAATAGGTTTATGACAAATTCTCTTCTTTTTTTAAACATATAATTCATTTCCTGATACATAAACCAAAAAATGTGAGGGAAAAATCCTTCCATTTCAGCCACTGTAAATATCTTCATTTTAATTGCTTTTCTACTTCTTAAAATGTACAAATTTCTCTCAAATTATTGTTGGACTTGAAGAGGATAAAAGTTAAAATTTTAAAATATAAGCAGTGAACAAAACCACTATAAAGTCAGAGAATCAATTAATAAGTATCCAAGGCTAGATGAAAATTATAAAAGAAATATAAAACATAGCATGTCCTAAAAGGCTTACAATCTAGCTGGAAGAATACAAAACTATATATAACAATACAAACAGTTTCAAGACAGCCATTATCAAATGCTAAATTTTAATATGGGCTATTAGTGCTGACAGAAAAAGGAGAGATCAGTGAAGGCTGACACCGGAGAGGTTGGGCTTTGATCTGAGAGGAAAAAATTGGGTAACTCTATAGGAGAGATAGGCATTCTGAAAAAGGGGAAATTATGAGTGAAGATACAGAGGGTAGGAGGATCCTAAAAACATGGCATTGTGGTAGAATGATGAGATAAGTCTAACAAAAGTCCTGAGTATGTGATCAGGAACATAAAACCAGACTATAAATGCCCCTGAAAACCATTCTGAGTAGTTTAGACTTTATGAAGTAGAAAACAGGGAGCTAATTAAAACCAACTGTTGGAATAGTTCAAGTAAAAAAAATTGTTTCATGTCTTTTGTCCATGCTGTATTATACTTATCAGTACTCATATTGAGTCTTCTCCTCAGTAAGTTTTTTTTTAAATTTGTTTCCCTAGCACTTGTAGATGAATACATAACAAAAGTCTACCGAAAAGAAATTATTAACTGAAGCTATGATATGGAGTTTTTTTCTCTTATATAAGTACTGTATAACTCTACTTGTGATGACTACTGTAATTCTCTAGACCAGCTGTTCTCAGACTTTATGGTCTCAGGATCTCTTTACACTCTTCACAAGTATTGGAGACCTCCCCAAAGAGCTTTTGTTTATGTGGGTTACATTTATCAATATATACTGTATTAAAAATTGGAGTATCTTAATATTATGAAAATAATCTTGACCTCAGGGAAGATCACACTTTGAAAATGCTGTTCTAGACAACATTCTAAAGCATACTAAATTGGGCTTTATAATCTAAACTTTCTATGTATTCATTTGTCTCTAAATTTGTGCTGAAACTAAAAGCCAACCAGTGGAAATTCATCTTTTAACTTTATTGTTCCCTTTGATAATCCAAGTATACAATGATGGCTACAGAGCCAAGAGAACTACTATACATACTAATCCTAAAGTTTCTGAGTAGGAATATCAGATGGCATTTGAGTTAGCATCTGCCCATTTAGGGGCAATATTGCCAAGATACTCAACTGTGTGGTTCATTTTAAACATGTTAAAAAGATCAAATTATTTTCATTCACACTGAACACTTCAAAACTGCCAATCAACATCCTTTTTAAAATGTTGTAGGTTCAATGGAGAGCTCTCTTGCTAATGCCTCATAGTAAATATTCTCAGGAGACTGCACTTAAATGTATATTAATATTTTTCAAAATAGCCAGTAAAAGTTATTTGCCTCATAAAATACTAGCTTACACAAGATAGATATATCTTCTAACTCCTAAAAGCAAAGTTTAACAGAACTATTCCTACAACTGGTTCAAAACTTTTCTCTACATTTCTTTAATGAAAAGAATTTTCTTGTAAAGAAAATCTCTAAAGGGAATTGTGATGAACCTAAGATGATCCTATGATCACTGTGAGGTTCAATATCAAGTTCTCTCCATACCACTAAGTAACACAGCACGGGTGCCAAACTTCAACTGCAACATGATGCAGAAATGATGTTGCATTCTTTAGTGACTTTGAGAAACTGGTTTTTATATTACCTATCCTACAGAGAAGAATACTGCAGTCCGCAATACATTAACATTTAATCACTTTGCCCTTAAAGATACTTAATAAATTTCACAATGAGACAAATTTCCCACCATATTAAAGGATTCTTATCCCTCAAAAGACTGAATCTGTAAACATTATGGTTACTAAACATAACAAAGCCATTTCATTTTTCCTAATGGCATTTCGTTGGTATCCAGTGAAATGCCCATTAAAAGGCAATGAGTAATTCCTACACCTTATACAAAAAAAGATCAAGAAGTGTAATTCACAATTAACTAGAACAAGGAATGAAGTAATTAAACATGGTCTAGTTTATAGAGATAGTCTAAAATACTATATAATTGTTCATGACTAACATCCCAAAATGTATTTTTGCAAGATATCCTCAGAAAATACTTAATATTCTTTTTTAACTCAATCTTATAAGACAGCAAAAGATGCTTTAATATACAATACTAGAAAAAAAGGTAGACATTTTGACACTATTACAATCTAATCTACAACGTATTAATAGTACTACTGCTGCTGATATGTTGGGTTTTATTACAAGAATTCAACAGATTTTATAACTGAAGAAAGTACTCTAAGTTGGAGATGAAGTTCAGTTTTAGAGAGGTTCCCAATCTGATGGGAAACATACCGGGCTACACAAAACAGAAGAAATCTGGTCAGAGCGCGCTTTATCGGTGAAGACAAGAGGAAAACGAAATTACACCCCCCGTTTCTCCTCTCCAAGGAGAGGAAGCTGACCTTCCTCTTCCAGGAATGCTGATAAAAATGTCTCATCCAGGGCCTTGGTCCAGGGTCTCCTCCCAGGGCGGTGTCTTGCGGGTGAAGGGGAGGGGGAACCGGAACCGCAGCGAGGAGGAACCCGGAAGGAAGAGGCCAGAACTCGGACAAAGCAGAACCGGGGCTGGCGGCCGGGCATCCCTCCTCTCTCCGCTCCCGGGGCGGCCCCATCCCCGCTCCCCGCGCCCCTCCTTTTCAGGGGCTCCGGGGTGGCCGCCGACATTCGGCCTTCACCCCGCTCCTCCTGCGACCTGGGCGCTACCGAAGGGAGCCCGAGCACTTGTCGCCCAACCAGCCCCCAGCCCCGAGTGCCCCCGCCCCACCCCATCCATCCCGCAGGCTCCCGGGGAATGCTGCTCCCGGCGCCGAGGGCCCGGGCAGGGATGGAGATGGGGAGATAAGCGAGGCTCCACCCAGACCTCGCGGCCCCGGGGAGGACGAGGCTCGGTCGCCCTCTAAACTTCCGTAGAGAGCACAGCCCCGGCGAGGAGGAGCGGAGGAGGGCAGACGAGCCCCGGGCTCCGCGCCCGCAGCCCCCCGCCCGCCGCCGCCACTCACCGTCCTGCTCCTGCGGTGGCCGCGCTGCCCGCGGGCTGACAAGGAGGGAGGGGCTGGGGCCGCCGCCCAGATCCGCTCGCCCGGGGGCCGAGGACGGCAGGCCTAGGAACAAAGGGCCGGCCGGCGGGGCAGCCGGTCCCCGAGCTCGGGAGCCGCCGTCAAGCCCCTCGGGGCTCGGGGAGGGCTGTCGGGCCGTCCGTCCGTCAGTCAGTCACTAGCGAGGGAGGCAGGTCCGGCCGCCGCCGCCCCGACGCATCCTCGTCCGGGGCCCCCTCGCCCCCGGTCCTCCCGGCCTCGGCCAAGCGCGTCCCGAGCGCCGAGCAGCCTGACCCGTCCTCCACCTCCGAAACCCGCGTCCCCGGCTCCCCCGTCAGCCGCCGAAAATGGCGTCAACACCCCTCCCCTCGCTCCCTTCCCCTCCCTCCTGCCCCAGAATGCCCCGCGACAGCTCCCCTCCCCGCCTAGCCCTACCCGATGATGTCATCGTGTCAGTCTCCTCTCCAGCGCGCAGACTCCTTTGCGGAGCAGGACCCCCATCTCTGCTAAACGGGCTGACCTCTGCTGTTAGGCTAGGGATTGGGGGCTGGGGGCCAGCCCTTACTCCCCGGAACGGGGAGGTGGGAGATGCGGCCCCTGGTCCACAGACTGCCCCACCGGCAAGGCGAGGCCTCGGAGACGCGTAGTGCAAGCCAGAGAAGGGGAGGGAGACCCCCACTGAAGGAAAAGGAGGGTCCCCGTGAGTCTGTGAGGCGGCCAGCACTCGAACCCAAGCTTTCTGACTCCCAAGTCCAAATCTCCCCAGGGGGCGGTCACGGAAGGGTGCCCCTAGGAGCTGGCGGCGTCCAGAAGGGTATACTCGTGCTCCCCTTTTCACGTTTTGGGAAGCAGCAGGGTGCAATGAAAGCAGTGGACCGAGATTTAGAGGACCCGAGTTCGAATCTCCTACCCGTGCGATCTTGGCCAAGGAATGTTCATAGTTTACTGATTGTAAATGAGACGGATGAACTAGCTGATTTCCCAGCTTTCTCCCAAACCGTATTAATTGCGTAGGAAGAAGAAAGAAGCATTCCAGCCACCACCCTACCCTTATGTTCTGTAGTTGTTTAATAAAAGTTGGTGAATACTAGTCTGCTTCAACGCACTGGATCTCCAAGTCTCCCATCTCTGCGGTGGGCAATCTCCTCTGCCAAGTACATCATCCCTCTCCCAGTTATCTTTGAATTTTTATCCATTCTTTAAACGTGACCTAATGCCACCTTCCTGTTTGGATTCCTCCCTCTACCCTCAAACCTTGTCTCCAGATCCTACTATAGCTCTCTGTGTTGCATCTTTTTAATGTACTTATGTGACAGCTGGGTATTATAGTTATCTGTCATCCCCCTTACGACATTCTGTTAAGTTCCGTAAAGGGAAGGACTGTGGCCAATAGAAATCTTGTAGCTCCCTCCAGTGCCTAGCACTGTGCACCGAAGTACTTCATGTTTTGTTTTTTAATGAATACATCTATCCCACCCTTCCTTGAAATGGTGGAAGACTGTGGGTGTGGGTTATCGCATAAAATATGTATGTGTGTATGCATGTGTCCTGTGAGCCTGACAAAAGATTTTAAAAGCACTTCAAGCAAAACCAACCACCGCAACTACTATTGACTGTATAAGTGCAAAACCAACCTACCAAGGCGCGCGCGCACACGGAGCCAAACAGTGGTTGCGTTGCTTGGTTTTGTTTGAAGTGATTTTAAAATCTTTGTTATAAAGGGAAGGCTCGCTGGGTGGGAAAGGACATGAATATATTTCGATATTCGGAAATAAAGATGTTAAAAGAAAGACATCAACAAAATTAAGATTGTTCGAGGGATTAATTTAAAAATGTTTGTTGAATAAATCCTGTCCCCCCGACCCTACCTCCTTCCCCTTTCTCACTTCCAGTGCGTGCTTCTAGCAAAACTCATTTCCTGGGCTGGGCAGGGCTGCGGGGTGCCTCCTCCCCGTGCCCGGGTCATCCCACTCCCTCCCTGTCTGTTTTTAAAATCTAGTGGTCCAGGTGACCCTGCGGCGCAGAGCCAGGTGCCTTGGCTGTGCCAGGGGACCGAACTGTCAGGGCTTGCACCTACTGAGCCCCACCTGGAGGCAGCGCGTGTCGCGCACGCACACGCCGGGACCTAGCTCCCCACCGCTCAGGGCACCCCCACCTCCACCGCCGTCACCACGTGCGCACTTTCCTGGCGGCCTTGGAAAGCTGGATGCTCCCAGGCCCAGCTTCCGCGCTGGCTGGGTTAGAGGGCGTTTGCATCACTAAAGGGGACATAGCGGTTGCTTGCCTGAATAGTAGAGAAAACAGCGCCCCAGGAAATGGAAAAAGGCACACTGCTCACTTTTGCCACGGTGACAGCCAAGAGAAAGGAGGAGGGTTGAGATTCTGTGTCAAATGCCTCCCAAGGGCCGAACCCCGAGGATGGTATCATTTATTTATCTGTCACAAATCTTTTATTCCTCAAGATTTCTCCACGCGGTGAAGACAGCTGGCCGGCGTCGGTCATTAAAACTGAATTCTAAGCACTGAGTCACGACTGAAGAACCCCTTCTAGTTCCAAAATAAAGTGGCGTGTCCATGGGTTTCATACAGACCCCGGGAACCATTACTCTTTGTTTCTAACCATGTGTGCAGATCTTTTTTTTTTTCTGAGATTGTGTTGTTCCTATTTGTCGGTGTAGGTACCTGTGCTTGGCCATGTGTGTGTATTGTTGTATATCTGTTGTGTACCTTCCTTTTAGTCTATCCCAGTATCCGTTTTGTTCCTGTGCATCTATCTGTGTGTGTAGCTGAGTCTGTGTGCCGTATCTACGTAAGTGTCTTTGTGTCTCCTTAGCACTAATCTGTTGCCCTAGAGACCACAAGGGCAGAGAACAAAAGAGTCTCTTCTCTTTCTCCCTGGCAATTCAATAAGGAGACAGGGAGGGAAAGCTTGATGAGAAGGCACTTCCAACACCTTTGGAGAGGTCAGAGAGGGAGGGAGAAGTGAGGAAATGAGGTTTAGACACCATTTTATTTAAATGACATGGACAGTATGTAATGCTTTGCAATGTCTTTTTTTCAGCCTTTTTTTTGTTCTCGGGTTCCCCAGAAGCACCCACCAATGAGCACCTAACTTCAAATATAAATGAATTCATTCGATCGTTGCCAAAAATATGACTCTCCTGTTCTATTCTAATCAGGAAATCTGGATTCCAGTTGTGGCTCTACGGTGATCTTGAGGAGCTCAGACTAGAAGACATTCTCTAAGATCCCTTTCCAATCTGATCGTCTGATGTTCTCCCAGCTCTGATTTTCAATGTTCTGTAACCCCCATGGGAATCCAGGTTTTGGGTCCACAAGGGACTGAATTCAATCTTAGGGTCAGTCTCCTCTATGGTTAATTTGACCCCACCCAGAGCCTCTTTCTGGGAATTTCAGAATATAGCTGGTGTCTAGATCTCATAAGTACTCAAAATAATAATGCATAGCAGAGAGATTTTTTGGGGGGCAGAGGAGAAGTGTACAAGGATTCACAGTAGCCCATAAACAGTCCCTCCTCTCTAATGTGGCCCCATCTTTCTCCCTCAGGGACCTAAATAGTCCTCCAGACCCACAGAGATACCCTGTAATTTGAACTACATAAAGACATTCTGGTGTGATTGAGCACTTGAATTAGAATTAGAAAGACTCTTCTTAAACTCTTTGCCTCAGTTTCCTCACCTGTAAAAAGAGGCATTTAGATTTAATAACCTTTAAGATCTCATGCAGCTCTAAATATATGATTCTATGACTCTTCTAGGAAGAGAAATACAATGTTAAAAGAAATAATCTTCCAATATTTATTTCCTAACCCCAGAGACTCATACAAATCTCCAACCTAACAGGTTTGAACCTCTCTCAATAGAAAAACAAACTCAGGGTAAGAGAGACATTCCCCTTACTATTGGACCTTCACTATTTTAATAACTCACAGCAGTAGCAAAGAGCAAAATCCTTGGGTTTTGGTCCCCTATACTATGACAGTCATTTCTTCAACTGTTGTCATTTCTTGAGCTGAGAGGTTCTGTAGCTGCCTCTCTACAGCTGACATTTGTAAGGGGAACAAAAGTTGTCAGTTTATCATTTTGTCCCTGGAGGTTGTGCAGACAAATAAGCATCCCAAGCATTCCCTCTTTCGGATCTCTAATCTATCTTCAGATTCCTCTGGATAACTCCAAAAAGAGATTGCCTTTTATAGGCACCAGACAAAAAGGTAGCTCTGACCCACAATAACCCAACAAAATTATTTTGTTGGCTACTAAATCACTCCAGTAACCGAAACTTGATCACTCATCTTCCATGAAATCTAAATCAATGCACAAGTCCCTACCTTCCATATGGGAGGTTTGCCTCCCTGTAACTGAACTCCTTGAAAGGACTTGCTTCTTGTCTTTCTTAGCATCCCTAGCCTTAGCACAGTACCTGATTAATAAATAATGAACGATTCTTTACTTGATTAATAATCCCATCTAGCTGAATTGAAGAATTCCCCTGACCACCCTTCCACTGTTCTGATTCTCTCTGATTCTGATCCCCTTCAAGCTCTGACATTCTGAGTCTTATGATTTTAAGGGACTTCCAAATGGTGGCATTTGATGGTCCCTTGTAGGGGAATCATTGAGAGATGTCTAGTCAAGAATAGCCTGATCAAGGTAAGATCCACTCACTCACACTCAGACAAACAAAGGTACTAACCTATAACCATATTCAGCTCCTTAGTACTATAGCATCCCCTGGGATAGTTGGCTCAGTTCAGCATTCAAAGGAATGAGTACTACTACTAAAGGATCAAGGTACTCTGCATCTGAACTCTCCAAACTACAGTTTGTTGTTTCCTGAACTTGACCCTTAAAAACTCCATTCCTGGAATGTTCTTCCTCCTCTATAACTTAAAGTTGGAACAGTAGTCTTGGGGTGAGTTTTAGAAATAAAGCTGACATATTCATTAAAAAGGGAAGGCAGGAAGGGCTTGGCAGAGAGGGGGTGGAGTACAGATGCCAATGTATTGACTTGCTTGCTTGACTGTACTTGCTATGAGAGAAGTTCTAGTGGAAGGATGGAGTCATTGGGAAGCGATAGTGACATTAAAACAAAAAGTGATGTTAAAACATTTACCACTAAAAAAGGAAGGGGGAGACCCAAAAAGTGATAGGGTATTTAGTTTGAATTCCTCTATTTTTTTTACCACTTATGGTTTTAAAGGTATTATCTTATTCTCATGAAAAGGCAATCTGGGTGGGGGTAGTTTTGTTTGCTTTAGTTTTTTGTCACTCACTGAATATAGATGTGTGAATATTAACAGAGTCCAAACCAAGGGGAAAAACAGGGACCTGGGATATTTAACCTATATAATTCTTGCCTGCATATACACCTTGGTTACACTTTTTTTGTGGATGGAACTATATAGAGAGTGACTAGGACAGAAAAACAATCCAGTCAGACCTAGAACAGTAAAATAAAAATTGTCACCAGCCTTCCCTTTAATGTACTTAGGATCACAGGAGTATTCCCATATACTCAGTTTGGTGGACAGTGTATCTTTAATGTACACTGGCCAGCTTAGCTTTATTAGTCAGTCATCAGATACAATTAACTAAAAGAAAAAGCACTTGAAGATTTGGCAAAGGAAGAACATTCCTCCCATAAATCTTCAGGTGCGCTGTTTCAGAAACAGACACATATGTGGAATACACTAGTAGAGAGATAGGGAGTACATGTGGCCAAGGTAACTCACATTTCCAGTACTACAGAATCCTGTTTTTCTTGGAAGAAGTTAGATGACAAAGAACACTGAGCCTGTAGTCAGAAAGAGCTGAGTTCAAATCCCACCTCAGATACTTTCTAGGTGTGTGACCCTAGGCACGTTACTTAACCTCTATTTTCCTCGATTTCTTCAACTGTAAAATAAGAACAATAATAGCACCTATCTTAAAGGTTTGTTACACAAATTAAATGAAATTATATCTATAAAGTGCTTAGTACAATGCCTGACACATAGTAGGCCCTTAATAAATGTTTGAAATATTTCTTCCCTCCTGCTTCACTTCCTTCCTTCCTTCTTCCCTTCCTTCCTTCCTCTTCTTATGGGATACAGCCAAAGAAATCCTTAGGAAAAAATGTGTAACTCCTACCACTTTTATCATCAAAGGAAATAAAGAATATAAATAAAATGGCCATTCAAAAAACAAACCAAAAAAAGTAGAAAAACAACAAATCAAAAATCCCTAACTTAACACAAAAAAAGAAATTTAGAAAATCAAAAAAGAGATAAACTAAATTGAAAACAAAAAACTGAATTGATCAATGCCAAAAAAGATGTCATTGACTATGCTGGTAAAAGAGAGGAAAGCAAATTTGTCAGTCTCAAAAACAAAAAGATTTCAAAACGAATAGGAAATCAAGGAAATTTGTAGAAAATACTTTACCCAGTTATATGGCAACAAAACTCATAACAATGAATTTGTTTTTTTACAAAAATGTAAGATAGTAATATTAACAGAACAAAAAAGAGAATTTAAATAATCTAATCTCAGAAAAAGAAATTGAGCAATAAAATAACTCCCAAAGTACCAAATGGAATCTAAAGTGAATTCTAACAAAATTTCAAAGAATAATTAATTCCAATATTATATAAACTTTGAAAAAGTCAACCAAACAGCTTCTTTGAGAAAAATATGGTCTTGATTCCCAAACTAGGAATGACAAAACAAAGGAAGAAAATCATAAATCAATATTCCTAGTGAGTATTGCTATAAAATAGTTAATAAAATACTAAGCCTACAATAGCATATTAAAAAGATTAGTACTACATTACATTTATGACAGGAATGCAAGGTTAAATATTAGGAAAATTGTAAAGATAATAGACCATAATAATAACAAAAAGCAATAAAAATCACATGATTGTGTCAATAGATGCCAAGAAAAAAAGGTTTTGACAACATACAATACTTACTTCTGTTAGATACATAAAAATCCATAGGAATAAATGGACCATTTCTTAAAATGATAAATATTATCAAAACAAAACCAAGACCAAATGTATCTGTAATGGAGAAATACTAAAAGCATTTCCAATAAGATCAGTGTTAAAGCAAAAATGTCCATTATCAACACTATTTTTTTATTCTATTTCTCTCTTTTTACATTGCATTTGTAATGGGGGATTTTTCTCATCCACTACAGAGCTGTCCAGTCACTATTCCTGGTTCCAGGTGACAATGAAGAAGCATGTAAGGGTGAGGAAAGATGGCCAATTTGCAATGGATTTGCACTGGGAGATTATGAGTCCCTCAATTAGATGCCAAATTGGAAAATAAAAGGCTTAATGGATACACAAAATGGATATACAATTTGCTCTTCCTTCTCTCTTTTTCTTTCTATCCACATGTGGACTATTTTAAGCAGCACCTGGAAAATCCAGCAGGGGGGAAGTGGTGATTGCTCACTGTGCTTCCATGTGTCCATGAGCTTCTCTGATGGGTGTTCTTTCATGATCTTAGGCAGGTGAACATGGTAAACATATCCAGGAGTGGAAGGGATGCTGTTTCAAAAGGTCTGAAGGACTTGGTACACCTTTGCGTATACTGGGTATCTGGGTGTCCAGAGTAGCAGTGGCTGGTCACAGTGGAAGATTATCTGTGAGTATGAATGTGAGTGAGAATGTCAGTGAGAATGGCCATTACAAAGCAACTGGTCTAAGCTTGGCAACTTCGAGCAGTTCTGGGAGTGGTTAGTAAATGTCAAGCCAAGTTGAAATATAATATGGCTAATTAGTAATATTGCAAAATTCTCATCAGAGGCAGGCTTCTCAAGATTTAACCTTGTCCACAAATTGCAATGGCAGAGCACAAAACAGGAAGGGGCAAGTGCCCCAATATCGTTAGTCCCAGCACTAGTTCTTTCAAAGCTAGACATTATTTCATGAAAGTCTTTCCAAATAATTGTGGGCCTTTTCCACATTATAGTATTCAATCACATTAATGCTTCATAGTTTATTTAACCATTCTCCTATTGTTTGGTCATTTCCAATTTGAGGGGTTTATGGAGTTTTTTGTTTGTTTTTTGAGTTTTGTGTTTTACAATTGCATATTATACTCCTAGGAAAGTTTTTGAACAGGAGAATTTTTCCATTTTTAGTCATAATTTCAGCATTTATTATCAATGGAATGTTTGAGTCATAGACTATGATTCTAAAATTTTACCACATGCTTCCAGATTGCTCTCTAAAGATATTTTACAAGTTTGCAATTCCATCAGCAATGAATAAGAGTACCTATTATTCTACAATTCTATAAATAACAATATTCTCATTTTATAGATGAGGAAACAAGGTCACATAAGAGTTTGTGGCAAAGTCCAGAGCACAGGTCGCCTGCCTCCAAGTTCATTGCTCTTTGATTTTGAGAGACTAGAATGTCTGTCCCATGCCTGGGTTGTACTATTCTCTAGCCAGTGTGACACAATGATCCCACTGCAAATGATACAAAGATCCTTTGTTCTATAGGTCAGAGAGAGCAACACTGTACTCTAGCAGCATCCCTTGCTCTGCAAAGGCCTGAGTCAGCAAGTCTTTCTGCTGACTCAGTCAGCAGTGTTGATGTCTGCTAGGAAGGCACTGGCTTGACTGAACTCTCCTTGCCAAAAACCATGACTCCTATGAACAAGTTTATAACCAACTAACATTCAGTGGGAACACATATCTGGATCAACCTCGAATTTAAAATAGTATTCTAAGACAGCAGGGAAAATGATGCTCTAATCACTGGAACTACATCTTACACTGAAAGATAGGGTCAATTATAACAGTCAATTGGTCCTGGGAAGATAGCCAAGCAGGACTGAAGAAATCCTCCCCAATATATTTTCTGTTCTGGGTCAAACTTATTTATTAAGAAATATAACAATAATGGCACCCATTTCTATAATACTTTGATGAGGACACAGGAACCCTATGAGATTGAAAGTATATTTTACAGGTAAAGGAACTGTGACCCAGAGAAGCAAAATGTCTTCTCCATAGTCATGCAGGTGGGCAGTATGGGAGCCAAGACCATAACCCAGTTCTTCATCTGTGAGTCAGGTGGTCTTTCTACTTCACATTGCCTCATTTGGCAAACACAGTAGAAGGGGAAGAACACAGGAAGAGGAAGCCAAGGGGAAGGGTTTATGCCCAGAATGACTGCTTTGGGATAACAGAGACTAAAGGAACAGACCATTGAGTATTAATAGGTATAGGTACTTACTTATTATAAGACAGGGGATAAATTGACTCCTTTCAACCTATACCTGTTATGAGCATTTAATCAAAATAGGAAGAGTTGACTGAGGGCAAATTTGTGGAGTTGTCTCAAAATTTACCATCCCTATTAGTCCAAAAATCAGAAGCTCTGCCATTCAGCAATTATGAAAACTTGGGCAAATCCATTAACCTGCCCAATCCTCAATTTATTCTCTTGATCAGTTGAGAAAATAATACCTGTATCTCATAAGGGTGTGGTAAAAAAAAAGAGATATAAAGAAACGGGATGGGAGTCAAGGAATCCTGATTCTAATCTGGCTTTTTGCTATTAATAATACACTGTGTCATGTATAATCGATATAAAATTGCTTGCCTTCTTGAGGAAGAGAGAGGGAGGAAATGAATTTGGAACTCAAAAATTCTAAAAAAAAATGAATGGTAAAATGTTATATGTAATTTGGAAATATTTAATGAAATAAATATATTTTTATAAATAGAATATAAGTTTATTGAGGGCAAGACTTTGTATTTCTTCTTTCATATTCTCAGGCAAAAGTATTTGTCACATTGTAGACATTCAATAAAGGTGTGTTGAATTAACCACTGTATAACTTTGGGTGAACTCCTTCTGGTATCTTGACCTCTGTTTCCACAATATGGCACAATGGAAAGAAGGCTGGGTTTAGAGCCCTTTAATCTGGATTTGAATCCAGAGCTCAGTCATTTAGTGAGCAAGTCACTTAAATCTTCTCATCTCCATTTCATAAGACTAATATGAAGAGGTTGGGGGTAAGTGTTGTAAAGTACCTTCTAATTCTGACATTCTAAGATTGTACAGAAAAAGTGCTGAATAAATTTTAAAACATTATATAAAATGTGAGGTTTTCATTGTTGTTTCATTGTTCAGGATCACATTGTTGTTTGCTGTTGTTTTATGGTTATCAGAATCACACTGCTAGTAGGGGATTGGTAGGATTTGAACTCAGGTTGTCCTGACTTCAATTTTGTACTGTATTCACTTAGTAAAGTCAATTTCTTCCCTTAAAACGCATCAAGAATTATTTTAAGCATAAAGATTTTCCTGATTTCCCTGTTAGTACCTTCCCTCTCAAACTACCTTGTATTTAGTAATTTTGTATACATTTGATTATATTTGCTTTATATTTATGCTACATCAATTTATGTATGTACTTGTCTCTCCACTACAATGTAAGCTCTTTATGAATAGGGATTGTTTCATTCCTTGTACTGCATTTGCATCCCCAGCAAGCAGCACAGTACCTGGCATTTAGTTGATGCTTTGTAAATACTTATTGATTGCAAAGGAGCCATTACAGGCAAAAAAAACAAGGAGTGATGACTCAGAGGTAAGAATGTAGAGGGGACAAAGGGGAAGCCAATTTGGGTAAAGCACAATGTTTCTCAAAGGAAGAAATGTGAGATAACCCTTGAAGGATAGGTTGGTACCAAGCCATTAAGGGCCACAATCTAGCCCCAGTCAGAAGCCCAAGGCTTGACCTTCACAAAGATCCCTACATGATTACCCTTCTCTCTTATCTCTGGACCCCAAATCATGGCCTAGGGTACCCATAGATTTTTTTCCTTAACATAAATAATGTTCTGTTTTTATATTACCTTCACTTCTAAACATATCTGTCTTTTCTCCTCTTCCAAGATAGTTATCCCTTGTAAAAAAAAAAAAAAAAAAAAGAATAAAAAAGAGACAAGAAGTTCAGAAAAACTAACCAGCACAATGGATAGAGCCAAGATGGCAGACTAAAAGCAGGAACTTCCCTGAATTCTCCCCCAATACCCCTCCAAAAACCTGTAAAAAATGACTCTAAACAAATTCTAGAGCTGCAGAACTCACAAAATGATGGAGTTAAACTAAATCTCCAGCCCGAGATAGCCCTACAGGTTGACAGGATACATCTATCACACTAGGCTGGGAGCAGAGTGTAGTGTACTCTGGTGAGGGCCATGCCAATACAGACAGGGTTGGAGCAGGCCTCAAGACCCTGAATCACTGGCAGCTATGGCAGTTTCCAGTCTTCTCAACCCACAAATGCCAAAGACAGCATAGAAAGTCAGTAGGAAAACTCTGTGGGACCTGGTCTGACTGAGGTCCAGCCCCAGGCCTAGGGTAGAAGAGGCAGCACCATCAGCAGTAGCAGAGGTGGTGGTGGCTGTAGTGGCAGTAGCTACTTCCTGAGCTCTGGGCCCGCAGATGGTGGAGGATTGAGCAGCTGATACAAAACCCCTGAAGCCTGGGAAAGTACACCCACCCCCATCCCCACCCCCACTGGAAGCAGAGTCCTACTTTGACAAAGAAGTCTGTATCTGGCTGGGAACATGAACAAACAGAGTAAAAAAAACCTCAGACTATAGAATCTTACTTTGGTGACAAAGAAGATCACAACATACAAACAGAAGAAGACAACAAAGTCAAAGCTCTTTCATCAAAAGCCTCCAAGAAAAATATGAATTGGTCACAGACCATGAAAGAGCTCAAAAAGGATTTTGAAAATCAAGTAAAAGAAGTGGAGGAAGAGAAATGAGAGCGATGCAGGAAAATCAGGAAAAACAAGTCAATAGCTTGCTAAAGGAGACCCCAAAAAATACTGAAGAAAACAACATCTTGAAAATTAGACTAACCCAAATGGCAAAAGAGGTCCAAAAAATCAATGAGAAGAAAAATGCCTTAAAAAACAAAATGGGTCAAATGGAAAAGGAGGTCCAAAAGATCACTGAAGAAAATAATTCCTTCAGAATTAGAATGAGATGGAAGCTAATGACTTTATGAGAAATTAAGGAATTATATACAGAACCAAGAGAATGAAAAAATAGAAAACAATGTGAAATATCTCATTGGAAAAACCATTGACCTGGAAAATAGATTCAAGAGAGATAATTTTAAAATTGTTGGACTACCTGAAAGCCATGATCAAAAAAAGAGCCTAGACACCCTCTTTCAAGAAATTATCAGGGGAGGAACCAAGATGGTGGAGTAGAAAGACTCACATATGCTAGGTCCGAACCCATAGCCCATAAATTTTCTGTAAAAAGAACTCCCCACAAATTCTGGAGCAGTGCAAGCTGGCAGAAACACAGTGGATGAGATTTCCGTTCCAGAGAGCCCTGGAGAGCTGTCCCCAGGGGTCCGTCGTGCTCCGGACAGGGGAGCCCACCCCTGCCCTGCCCTGGTCACATGACCCCAGAGGAGCAGATCTGAGCAGGCTTCAGGGATGGAATTTCCGGCAGCCGTGGCCACGAAGGTCCCTCCACCCACAGGCGCTACAGGTCAGTGAGAGAGACTTCTGGGCTGGCCGAGAGGGGAGTGGGGTGTCTCTGTGACTCGGGGCCCCTCGGGAGGCAGCAGCAGAGGGAGTGGCAGAGGCAGCGCAGCCCAGGACTCCCAGAGCAGACAGGAGCTCCACTCGATTACTGAAGATCTGCATAAACCTCCTAAGGGAACTGAGCCTGGGAGGTGGCCCTGCCTCCACCTGAGCACCAGAACTTAAGCTCACATTGAATAGCAGCTGCGCCCGCCCTGAAAGCCCTGAGGCTGGGGAGCAGCATTTGAATCTCAGACCCCAAGCACTAGATGAGCAGATCTAGACGGGGGTGCAGAGGAATCTCAGAAGTCAAGTAACTGGCTGGGAAAATGCCCAGAAAATGCCTGAAAGAGATCCAAAAAGAGAAACTCCTAGGAACATTGTGGCCAAATTCCAGAATTCCCAGGTCAAGGAGAAAATATTGCAAGCAGCTAGAAAGAAACAATTCTAGTATTGTGGAAATACAATCAGGATAACTCAAGATCTAGCAGCTTCTACATTAAGGGATCAAAGGGCATGGAATAGGATATTCCAGAAGTCAAAGGAACTAGGACTCAAACCAAGAATCACCTATCCAGCAAAACTGAGTATAATACTTCAGGGGAAAATATGGTCTTTCAATGAAACAGAGGACTTTCAAGCATTCTTGATGGAAAGACCAGAGCTGAAAAGAAAATCTGACTTTCAAACACAAGAATGAGAAGAAGCATGAAAAAGTAAACAGCAAAGAGAAGTCATAAGGGACTTACCAAAAGTGAACTGTTTACATTCCTACATGGAAAGACAATATTTGTAACTCTTAAAACTTTTCAGTATCTGGGTACTTGGTGGGACCACACACACACATACATGCACACACACACATATACACATGTGTGTGCACACACATACACACATGCACACACACAGAGACAGAGAGCACAGAGCGAATTGAATAGAATGGGACTATATCTTAAAAGAAATTAAGGTAAATGGTAAGAGAGAAATGTAGTGGGAGGAGAGAGGGTGAAATGGAATGGGGTTAATTATCTCTCACTCAAGAGGCAAGCAGGAGACTTTTTAGTGGAGGGAAAAAGAGGAGAGCTGAGAAAAAAACATGAAGTTTACCTTCATCACATTCGACTAAAGGAAGGAATAAAATGCACACTCATTTTGGTATGAAAACCTATCTTACAATACAGGAAAGTGGGGGAGAAGGAGATAAGCAGGGTGGGCGGGGGATGATGGAAGGGAGGGCAATGGGAGGAGGGAGCAATTTGAAGTCAACACTCTGAGAGGGACAGGATCAAAAGACAGAATAGAAACAATGGGGGGCAGGATAGGATGGAGGGAAATACAGTTAGTCTTACACAACATGACTATTATCAAAGTCATTTGCAAAACTACACAGATAGGGCCTATATTGAATTGCCTGCCTTCCCAAAGGGAATGGGTGGGAGGGAGGGATGGGGAGAATTTGGAACTCAAAGTTTTAGGAACAACTGTCTAGCATTGTTGTTGTTACTAGGAAATAAGAAATACAGTTAATGGGGAATAGAAAGTCATCTGGCCCTACAGGACAAAAGAGAAGATGAGGACAAGAGAAGGGAGGGATGATAGAAGAGAGGGCAGATTGGTGATAGGGAAAATTAGAATGCTCAGTGTATTGGAGTGGGGGAGGGATAAATGGGGAGAAAATTTGGAACCCAAAATTTTGTGCAAATGATTGTAAAAAGTTAAATAAATAAATTTATATTAAAAAAAAAAAGAAATTATCAAGGAATACTGCCCTGATGTTCTAGAAATGAGGGTAAAATAGAAATGGAAAGAATCCACTGATCACTTCTTAAAAGAAATCCCAAAAGGAAAACTCCTAGGAATATTGTAGCCAAATTCCAGAGCTCCCAGATCAAGGAGAAAATATAACAAGCAGTTAGAAAGAAACAATTCAAATACTGTGAAAATGCAATCAGGATAACACAAGATCTACCAGCTTCTACATTAAGGAATCAAAGAGCTTGGAATATGATATTCCAGAGATCAGAGATCAGAGGAGCTGGAATAGAACAAAGAATCACCTACCCAGCAAAATTGGAGTTTTTTTTTTTACTTAAGGGGAAAAATGGAATTTCAATGAAATAGAGAACTTTCAAGCATTCTTACTGAAAAGATCAGAGCTGAATAGAAAATTTGACTTTCAGATACAAGAATCAAGAGAAGCATGAAAAGGTAAATAGGAAAGAGAAGTCATAAGGGACTTATTAAAGTTGAACTCTTTACATTCCTACATGGAAAGATAATATTTGTAAGTCATGAGACCTTGTTTAGTATTAGGGTAGTTGGAGGAAATATAGATAGATAGATAGATAGATAGATAGATAGATAGATAGATAGATAGATAGATAGATAGATAGATAGCACAGGGTGAGTTAAATATGAAGGGATGGTATCTAAAAATAAAATTAAGGAGGGAGGGAGGAATATATAGGGAGAAAAAAGGGAGATACAGAATGGGATAAATTATCTCACACAAAAGAGGCAAGAAAAAGGTTTTACAGTGGAGGGGAAGGTGAGAGGGAATGAGTGAACCTTACTCTCATAGGATTTCACTTAAAGAGGGAACAACACACACACACACACACACACACACTCAATTGGGTATCTTACCCTACAGGAAAGTAAGGGAGAAGGGGAGAAGAGGAGCATAATAGAAGGGAGGGCAGATTGGGGAAGGAGATAGTCAGAAGCAAACACTTCTGAAAAGCAACAAGGTCAATGTTGAAAATAGAATACGTGGGGGCAGGATAGGATGGAGGGAAATATAGTTAGTCTTTCACAACATGACTATTATGAAAGTGTTTTGCATAACTACACATGTATAATCTATATTGAATGGCTTGCCTTCTCAATGAGAGTGAGTGGAGAGGGAAGAAGGAAGAGAATTTGGAACTCAGAGTTTTAAAAACAAATGTTAAAAATTGTTTTTACATGCAACTGGGAAATAATATAAAAAGGCAATGTGGTATAGAAATCTATCTTGCCCTACAAAAAAGTAAGTGGGGAGAGGATGAGAGGAGGGTTGGTGATAAAAGGAAGGGCAGATTGGGGGAAGGGATAACCAAAATGCATGTCGTATGGGGTGGGAGGAAGGGAAAGAAGGGGAAAAAATCTGGACCTCAAAATCTTGTGGAAATGAATGTTGAAAACTAAAAATAAATAAATTATGGAATAGAAAAAGAAAAAGAAAAAATCTAACCAGCACATCAGCTAAAACTGACAGTAACAATGTTCTTTACTCATACCCCCCACATCAGTAGAAAAAGTAAGGAAGTTATATTGTCTTCACTCTTCTTTGAGATCAAGATTGATCATCATAATTACAGAGCATTTAGTTTTGACATTTTGTCCTTTCCAAATGACACTGTTGCAATCATTGTGCATATTATTTTCCTGGTTCTGCTTGCTTCATTCTATATTAGGTTCATATAAGTATTCCTGTGCTTCTTCATACTTTTCATATTAATTTCTTATGCAATAATATTCCATTACATACATGTACCAGAATGAGTTTAGCCATTCCCCAATAAATAATCATCCACTTTGTTTCCAGTATTCAAATTGCATGAGCATGGTATAATGGAGTTGATCAACCAAATACAGTTTGTCTATATATAGCTCCTTACTCATGCCTATAGAGATAAAAAGAATAAAATGAAATATACTGAAAAAACAACTAATGGATGAATTGTGCCCTCTCAGGTTCTTGCGGACCTAGATGATCCTTTACGAGGTTATAGACAAATACAAATCCAGGACTTATAGAAACACAGTCGGAGTGCCAAGACTCAGACCCCCTCATCAGTCACTCCCACAGCAAAAGTCCCCTGGTAGTATTTCCTCACATTGCCTCTTTTAGCATCCTTGTCCCGTCATTTGTGGGACACAGAGTTTAGGGTCCTCTTGGCTGATCCCTTTGTCTCCTCCTCAAAGGCAGCCAAAAGTTTATCTGGTTTAGGGCACTGATAAGTCCCCTAGCCAAGCTGGCTGGCTGGCAGCTATTCTCCAGCCACGTTACACTCTGTTTTGGCCTCCAGCTTTACATGCCCTGAGGCACAGCCTCACTATCCCAGTTTCCTTTAGATATTTAAAAGGGAGAAAAGCAGGCTCTCCCCAAGCAGGTATCATTTTGTTTTCTTTGTTTTTTCTGTCCTTTTAGCTCTTTTCAAGTCATCTTCAAAAGTTTCATAAGTAAGACCTACCTGAAATCTCAGTCTATATATACATATATATGTATGCATACACACACACACACGTGTGTGTGTGTGTGTGTGTGTGTGTATCCTCTCCTGGATCACTGCCTTGTCAAAATAGAAGGACTTTTGTAGTTCAATGAAACAACGAGCAATGCTATGCTAGGTTACCCAATATGGACAGGTCATAGAGGATGAGTTCTGACAAAAGGTGACCTTCTAGAAAAGGAAATCATAAACCATTCCAGTATTTTTGCCAAGAAACACCCATAGACAGTACTAAAATGATAAAAGATATCACATTAGAAAATGAGCCCCTCAAGTTGAAAAGTACCCAACACGCTACTGAGGAAAAGTGAAAGACAACTACAAGTGGCTCTAGTACTAATGAAACAGCTGGGCCAAAACCTAAAGGAAGCTCAGCTGCAGATGTGTCTATTGACAAAAGGAAAATCCAGTGCTGCATAGGAACCTGGAATGGAAGATCTCTCAGCTAAAATAAGCTGAATGTGGTCAAACAGCAGATGCAAAGATTAAACACCAGCCTCTTGGATGGCAGTGAACTTAAATGGAAGGGAATGGGTAAATGTAATTCAGATGATCATTATATATATATATATATTACAGTGGTTAAGAATCCCTTTGAAAAAATGGAGTAGCCTTTATAGTCAATAAAAGGGTGAGAAAAGCAGTACTGGGGTATAATCTCAAAAATGACTGAATAATATCTGTTCAAATTCAAAGTAATTCAGGTCAACATCACAATAATATAACTCTATGCTCCAACAATGAATATGGAAGAGACCAAAGTTGATGAATTCTCTGAAGATCTTTAACAGCTTCTAGAAGTAACACCAAAGAAAAGATGTCACATTCATGTTAAAGTAGGAAATCAAAAGATAATTGGAATAATAGGCAAGTTTGTCCTTGGAGTACAAAACGAAGCATGACAGAGACTAATATGTCTTTGTCAAAATAACTTGCTGGTCCTTTTTTTCCCAGTTCCAGGAGGCAAGATGACAGAGTGATTGGTAATTGCTATCTCCCTCCTCTTGTTGACTTTGGTGAGCCCAGAGAATATCTCCCCAGGAAAAACCCTAGAACAGTGGGAGCAGCAGAAGGGGTAAACAGAGTCTTAGCCTGTGAGGCTAGGAAGATTGCTAAGGAGGGTCCCTCTTGCTGTGGCCAAAGGTGATCAGTGCAGGATCACAGCTGTCCCAGATAGCCCCACCTCAATAAACCAGGAGAACATCCTGAGCCCTAGGGGGGTGAAACCAGTAACTGCCAACACCAGGACCCCAGGAGAGCCTCAGCAACCCAGGGGAATTGAGAAGACACTAGCGCAGACAGCTGAGCTTGCCTATGCTCTAGCTCAGCAGAGGAGACCTCCTGGGACCAGACCACTCCTCCCCCACACTTAAGGAGGTAGCTCTAGGGTAACTTCAGGGAAACCCAAAAAGATCTCACCTGGCCTCTGCTTTCCAACACCAGTCAGCTCAGCATCAGGTAAGTTGCAGCATTTTAGCTTCTAGATGAAAGAACAAGAGGCCACAACACACAAAGCTTCAAGTTTTAGACACAAGAACTGTGGGACAGAGCTCCCTGTGCTGCAGACTCAGAGATCTACCTTAAAAGCCAGGAAAAGGGTTATTATCATGAGTAAGAAGCAAAGCAGAAAAGAAAAGACCATAGAATCTTTCTATGGGGACAAGGACCAAAACACAAATACCAAAGAGATCAGCATTGAGACTGTACTATGATCTGAAACTTCAAAAGGAAATATATACTGGTCTGAAGCCAAAGAGCCTTCTTGGAAGAGCTCAGAAAAGATTTTAAAAGCCAAATTAGAGAAATAGAAGAAAAATAGATCAATGACTTTTAAAATACGAAAAAAGAAATAACTGAAGAATTTAAAAGGACAATTGGACAAATGGAAAAGGAAGCACAAAAACTAACTGGAGAAATAATTCCTTAAGAGGAACAATTAGACAGATAGAAAAGGAGATGCAGAAGTTAACTGAAGAAAACAATTTGATAAAAAATAGAATCGGGCAAGTAGAAGCTAATGAATCTATGACAGATCAAGAAATCAGTCAAACAAAATCTAAAGAATAACTTGCTGGTCCTAGCAAACACTCTTTTTCAACAAAACAGAAGGTCATCCTTTCTCTATTTGAAGCCAGAAGGTGATGCATGGACATCACCAGGGGGTCAATATCAAAATCTGATTGATTATATACTTTGAAGCCAAAAATGGAGAAGCTCTATACAGTTGGTTAAAATAAGACCTGCAGCTGACTGTGGCTCAGATCATGAGCTTCTTATTACTAAATTGATACTTAAATTGAAGAAAGTAGGGAAAACCATCAGACCAAATGGGTATGACTTAAATAACTTTCCTTATGAATATGAAATGGAAGTGATAAATAGATTTAAAGAATTCAATCTGGTAAATAGAATGCCTGAAGAACTATGGCAGAAGTTTACAATATTTGATAGGAGGCAGCAACAAAAACCATTCCAATGAAATAGAAGAGCAAAAAACAAAATGCTGTCTGATGAGGCTTTGCAAATAGCTGAGGAAAGACGGAAAGTGAAAGGAGCAAAGGAACGATATCCCCAAATGAATGCAGAATTCCAGCGAATAGCAAGGAGAGATAAGATTTTCTTAAATGAGCAATGCAAAGAAATAGAAGGAAATAATAGAATGGGAAAGACAATAGATCACCTCTCTAATGACCTTTGTCCTTTGGGTAGAGGGAAGAACCCTGGGGTAGTCTCTAGGAAAGATGAAAGTCCACTGAAGGAGGAAAAATAGTTTTGGGGAAATTATTTATGAGTTTGGGTAGGAGTCCTTTTTCACATTTGTGTCAGCTTAAATTAAATTTGTCCTGTATTTTATATGGTGTCATGACAGTGTCATGAACAGAATAGATACTCAGTAAGTAACTAAATCAATGCCGAAGTACTTTAGGTAGGGAGAGAGGTCAGGGTTAGAGGTACCCATAGCTTTGAGTATCATCTGCTTTGAATTACTGTTAAAGACATAAAAGCATATGAAATTGCCAAGGAAAAGTGTACAAAGACAACAAAAGAGGACAGAGGACAGAGGTTAAAGAAAATGCTTAAGTGGAGGGGATGGCAGGAGAGAAACCTTTAGAGGAGCAATGCTGAAATCTATTTTTCATGTATTAATGCTATTATATGTGTATCTTTTCCCCTTATTAGACTATAAGCTCCAGAAGGGTGGAGATTGTTTTATATTAACACAGTTTCTCTCTCAGGACCTAGAATAGGAAATGACCTTCAATGAATGATTTATCATTCCAGATCAATATCAATCCAGAAAAGGATTAGATAGAGGTGTTCAGTTTGATCATTGCAGATAGCAAGTGTAGTCATGAAATTTAAAAAATGTTTGTTCCTTGGCAAGAAAGCTATGACAAATACTAGATACAGCATACTAAAAAGCAGGGACCTCACCTTGCTGACAAAGGTCTGTATAGTCAGAGTTATGATTTTTCCAGTAGCAATGTATAGCTGTGAGAGCTCAATTATAAGGAAAGTTGAGCACTGCAGAAACAGCACTTTCAAACCAGATGCTGGAGAAGACTTTTGAGAGTCCTTTGGACAGCAAGGAGATCAAATCAATCAATACTTAAAAGAAATTAACTCAGTCTGTTCTCTGGAAGGTGAAATACTGAAGTGGAAGCTTAAATACTTTGGCCACATAATAAGATGGGACTTATTGGAAAAGACCCTGATGTTGGGAAAGATTGAAGGCAAAAGGAAAAGGAGATGGCAGAGGAGAGATAGATAAATACTGTCATGGAAGCAACGAACATGAACTTGGATAGACTTCAGGAGGTAGTGGAAGACAGAAAGGTCTGGCATACTGTGGTCCATTGTGTCACAAAGAGTCAAATATGACTGAACAACATTGCCTATCTCTCTCCTCCCTAGCTGCCTCATATCTCTTATAATAATGAACAAAAGAAAGAAGGGAAAGAAGAAAATTTCACAAAATAACTTTAAAAAAAAAGCGCACCTACTTCTATGTGCCAGGCACTGTGCTAAGTGCTTTAAAAATATTACTCTATCTTATCCTCACAACAACCTTGGGAGTAGGTGCTATTATTATCTCCTTTTTTAACAATTGAGTTATCTAGTGAGAATAAAGAGCATTATCCACCTCCAGAGGAAAAACTGATGGAATCTTAATGAAGATGGAAGCACACAATTTTTCACTTTATTTTTGTGGGTCTTTTTTGGCTCTGTTTTTTCCCCCACATTACTAATATGGAAATATATTTTGTATGATTGCACATGTATAACCTATATCAAATTGCTTACCCTCTCAGGTGAGGGCATGGGCGGGGAGGGAGGGAAAGAGAATTTGGGACTCAAAGTTTTAAAAAAAGAAATGTTAAAAATTGTTTTTACATGTAATTGAGAAAAAATAAAATATTATTTTTCTCTTAAAAAAAGAAAATAAAGAACATAGAACTTAAAAACAGAAGGGACCCTAAAGGTCCCTTAGTCCAGAGGAGAAAACTAAGAACCAGAGGGTGGTGGAGTGCCCAGTGGCTGGATAGCTGCTTTGCACAAAGTAGTCACATTTTCGGATCCAAGGGAGTAGTGCTGGGATGACAAGCCTTGTCTCCAGAGCAACGTTCTTTCCATGGAAACATGTTGCTCCCAGTATAGTATGAGGTGTTGTTTTTTCTTCTTGACGATGCCCATCCTTTCTTTTCGAAAAGGACCAATGACATCATGGGTTGATGTCTTGACTTGGACGTGAATTAAATTTAAGTGAGGCAGGGCTACGCAAATTCCAGTGACTTTTTTCTCCTGATCTATCTATTATCAGTGGGATGGGAACTCTGGGCTCTCTCCAACAGTGGGGATGGGTGGTACTAAGCCATTCACATATTTTCTCTCATGGTCCTTGTGATAAATGGTTCACATGTGTGACACAGCTGGTTGGGGTGAGGGCTGCTTCTGGGGCTGGAATCAGATCGAGGGACTCATTTAATACTGGGCTTGGGAATCTAGTTCAGCTGTCACAAACAACTTTATGGCTTACATGAGGGGTGTGAAAAGGAGGGATGTGACTAACACTCTTTTGAGTGCAGTGAAAATATAGATCAGCTAAATGAATCCTTTAAAATCTAACACCTACGCCTACCTTTCTAGTTTTGTTTCCTACAATTCTTCACAACCTCTACTTTTTGGATGTAATGTTGGTTACTAAGGATCCAGTCATCTCAGCCTGCTAATGGAAACTTAAGGATCCTGCTTCTAGAAATACATGGATGAAGAGGCTCTGCCTCTGCTCCAAAAAATGCACAGGTATCCTCTGTTTCCTGGTGACTCACTGCATTGTGACAAAGAAAAACCCAAACTTTTTAGATGGCTATAGAGACAAAACTGAGTGTGAATACAAAGATCAAGTAAACCGTCTCCTCTGTCTCCCTCTCCCTCTCTGTCTCTGTTTCTGTCTCTTTCTCTGCCTGTCTCTTTGTCTCTATCTCTCACTGTCTCTGTCTTTTTTTTGTCTCTCTGTCTCTTCTTATCTCTTTCTCTGTTTCTATCTCTGTCTTTCTCTTCCTGTCTCTCTGTCTCTTTCTTTGTCTTATTTTTTTTTTTAGTCTCTCTCTGTCTCTATTTCTGGTTCTCTGTCTCTGTTGCTTTCTTTCCTGGTGGAGGGCAAAGCAAGAATGGCTGTGGTTCTCCAGGTAGAAGAGGGTTACTAGGCTCTCTTTCCTACTTGTTAATACACTTGTGAACACATTTATACCTTTACTTCTTTTGTCTCTGTTGTGTTTATTTCTTCCTAATCTTAGAGGAATAAGTATTTGAGAGAGATTGGACCAGGTTATGACTGTGAGTTCTGAAAGTTCGGAAAAATTATCAGGGTCCCCCTCCACAACTGAAACATGGTATCGACAGTAGTCAAATCTGGTGAGGTCAGTCCTCAGCTGTGACCCATTTTATTTAGTCCAGCTGTGACTCAACCTGAGGGCTGAGACATTTTGTTCCCTACAAAGAAGGAATACATCTGTCTATTGGCTATGCCATACCCTGAAGTGAATTTAGTGGGGACTCTTGGAATGGAAAAAATAGAAAAAAATGCAAAAAAGCCAGGAACAACAACTATTACACCTCCTCCTCCTCCTCCTCCTCCTCCTCACTACCACAGTGAGGAGGATAGTGATATCACTATCACTACCACTACCATACTACTACTACTACTACTACTACTACTACCACCACCACCACCACCACCACCATCACTAGCATTTATGGTTTGCAAAGCACCTTATAATAGTTATCTTTTTTTATCCTCAAGATAACCCTGAGAGGTAGCTGCTGTCATTATTCCCATTTTATTACTCCTATTTTACAGTTGAGGAAACCAAGGCAGATAGAGGTTAAATGAATTGCCCAGGGTCACACAATTAGCTAGTGTCTGAGGCTAGATTTGAGCTCAGGTACTCCTGACCCTATCCACTCTGACACCTTATTGCTACTGCTGCCACCCTTAGATAGGGGTGGGGTAGGTAGTAAACATTTTAAGTTTGGGTCTACTCTTCTTGGGGTTTGGTTGTGTGTACAAAGATGAGAGTGAGTACCTCAGTTTGAATGGGATATTTTTATATTTCAGTCCTCACAATGCCTTCTTAGTATTATAATGCAGTGGAAATACTTATTTCAAAGGAAAATCACAAAATATAGAAATTTACTCCTTCCAACATGTAGGAGATACAAAACCTCACCATCTCAGTCTCTAGGGAAGGGAAAGGGCATAAAATTCGTAGTTTAGCTTAGTTTTCACAGAGCACAGGTCTGAGTCCCGCCCAAAAAACCCTGGGGTTTGAGTACCATACTGACCTGTAATCCTGGCTCCAAGGTTGCTATGGCTTGAGGTGCCTGTCTAAGAAGATTGCCTCCAGCACCTGAAACTGAGGAGGACAAACAATGCAGAACAGAAAGAAATGCCCCTCAGGCCCACTTTTTGGAGCCAGGATAAAAGAAAGAGTGCATGGAACGTCCAAGTCCCATTCCCTGTCACTGGTTCAGTTCATAGCAACCACACTGAGTGAAGAAGTATCTTGGAGCAAGGCCTAAAAGACGGTGGAAAGAGAATGACTAGTTTGATGGCCATACTTGTAAAGTCATAGACAATCAATCAAGGAAACCAAGCTCCATGCAAAATACACTAGGTTTTATTATTAAATGTGACTTTGTAAAACTTAATTGATATTCATTGATGAATTAATTTCAGAGAAATAACAACTGTTTGAATGATATTATAGGGTACCAACCAGACTAGGGCTCATAAAGGATAGTACTAGGCAACCCCCAATCCCTCTGGGAATCTCCTAGAGTCCTGAGGGAAGAAGTAGTGAGACTCTGGGGAGCCACCCTGCCAGTATATGTTAGGTGAGAGACTAGAATCTGTGCCACACAAATAAACTATAATTTTAGCTCTTCCCTGACCTTGATACTCCAACTCCCACCTTTGTAAATCTGCACCCCATTCCTAGAGCAGATTCTGCCTTTATCTCTTTCTCAGAATCCTTATTTTTCCTTCAAGGCTTTAGTCATGAAGTTTTCCTTGATCAATCAATCAATCAGTATTTATTAAGCACCTACTATGTGCCTGCCACATACTTGGCTGGAGATCTCTGCACATATGTTGTATCCACCCAGTATAATGTAAGTACATAGAGGGCAGACTTTTGCTTTTGTCTTTTTATATCTGATGTGCAATAGTTAAAATTAAGGTAATCAAGGCACAAAATTCTGAGTTTAATCAATTTATTCCTAAACTGCAAATTTATTAATAAATAGGATTTCAACTTTCTCAGCAAAACTAAACCCCAGTTCTTTTATAGCTTTGGGAAATACCAAAAATAGGAAGACTAACATCAAAGGTGGAAAAAAATATCATTGGATGGAAATTGGGAATGAGAACTAGCAAGAACTTCCTCTTTTCCTCCTGTGACTAAGAAACGTTCATTGTTTTTTTGTCCAGCTGTATCTGCAAGGACACAGATAACAAACCAGACATCCTGGAAAGATAGCTTGGTGGTAAAAAGATACTAGACGAGACTCCATGGTGTCCACCTCCAACCTTTAAGGGTAACAGATTTCTTTGACACAAAAATAGAACCAGTGATTAATAGGAGAACCAGATTTCTAAACCTAACATTACAAGCCAGCTAAATTTCTGAATTTAAGGTCAGAGACAAAGAATGATGAGTTAGGCAGTTCCAGAAGAAAATCAATTTCTAAATAGGATCAATTTTAAAAAGACACAGAATCAATTGGATCATCTCAATTGAATTGAATTCCATTGAAATGGGAGGGAAAGAAACAAATATTTATCGAACCCCTGCCTGTGGATGCCTAAGGAGACCGCTGAATACAGCTGTTTGTTCTTGGTGCTGCAGTACTCTGAGTGGGGATGAGAAAGAACCGTGCACTCTACATCGCAGAAGTCTTAGGTTCAACCTGTAGGACTGAGAGGAGAAGAGAGACATAGGTTTGACTCTTTCTCCTTTGGGGTCATGCCTACAAGGAAAAACAAGCCATAGCAACGTCATGGTGGATATTGGGGATGTCCAGAAGGAGCCAGTGTTAGCATGTCATTTGGTAGTTTGGAAACTGGTGAGGTGGTGTGGGTGCAGTAAACTAAAAAGATGCCAGTTTTTAGGTATTGGCTCTGCTGTGCAAGTTGTATGACCTTGAATAAGACCTTTCTAAACCTCAGGATCATATGTAGGATGTCCCCAAAATTTTAGTGTCGTTTTAAACTACAATCGCTTAAAACTGCATCAAGATTTTTGGGACACCCTATGTTTAGATCTGGAAGCTATGATTAGCCATCATGGTAATCCAGTCCTCTTATTTTACAAATAGCCCCTACTGAAAGCTTCCAGAGACTAATGAGATAGTCCCCTGGGGGTGGGAGTTGTGAATCCCAATATGAGGAGGGAAGGGTAGAAGATTGGGATTTGATAATATGAGTTTAGGGTTGGGTACGGTGAGACCAGACATCTACCTCAAGCAGACAGAGCACCATAAATAGGGCAAAGCAGCTATGGTGATGGACTGTTTCATATCAGCTGTGAAGGCAAGCAGCTGAGGGCATCTTCTCTCTTGGTAAAACTATTTGTTGAGATGGAGACGTACCCCACAGAAAAAGGTCTTTACATCAATCTATTCCCTTTGCATAGATTTCTCATTGTGTAGTGATTGTAAATCAGGCAGTCAAATATTTATTTAGTGCCTGCTGTATGGGCTAAGTCCTGATTGTAAATGCCAGTTGAGTAGGATAGACTGAAGGGGGGCAAAGAAGACGCTCTGGGGCAGTTTTATATTTCACAGAACATTTAAACTAGGACTTCACTCCCAAGAGATCACCAGAAGGGAAGTGTATTTTATGAGCCTTCTGCCCTATGTTTCATAACTAAAATCCCCAAACCAGAATGGATACAAAACCTGAAACTCATATTATTTTCAGCATGCCTTTCATTTATATTGGTTGTAATTACCTGGGGTAAGAAAGAGCTTGGTGGATACTCTACAGGGACAGATGAGTCCAGGGGATTTTAAATGATTATCCAAGGAAACACAAGCAGTTACAAAGGCAGAATTTGAACTCAAGTCCTCTGATTCCAAATCACCATGTTGCTCATGGTGCTTATCTCTAAAATGGGAGTAATATTTATAGTATATAATCATAAAAGTACAGAGCCATACAAATATTTCTGTTTCTTCTGTCAATGGACATTTATCCCTTAAGCAAAAGTGGCAGGGGTTAGAAGCCTTGGGCAGCTAGGTGGCACCATAGTGCACAGAGGGCCAGGCCTGAAGTCAGGAAAGCTCATCTTCCTGAGTTCATATCTGACCTCAGACATTTATTACCTGGGTGACTCTGGGCAAGTCACTTTACCCTGTTTACCTCAGTTTCCTCATTTGTAAAATGAGATGGAAAAGGAAATGGCAAACCACTCCAGTATCTTTGCCAAGAAAACCCCAAATAGAGTGACAGAGTCCAACATGACTAAAAGGACTGCAACCAAGCAAGAGGCCCTGTTAAGGTCTGGGTGTTCTCTCCCTTGAACCTTATCCCTGCATCATTTTCCAGTAGGATTGCTCTACCCAATGACAAAAGGTCACTGGGAACCATTCCTCCATCTGCAGCTTCTTATTAACCTAGACCAAACTCAGGGCGTGGAGTCCAGTGTGTTGATGCCTACACGCCCAGGCTGGCCCCATCAATTCTCCTTTCCTTCCTTCCTTGCATCTCTTCACCCAATGTTTAAAAATACATTCTCAGCCTCCTGGCACATTCTTCACTCCCCATCCAGATGCCACTTCCCAGTTCACACTCCTTGTCAGACAGGCTAACATCAGCTGAGACGGTGATGTCAGGAGGACCAGCTGAGCTGCAGGGCCTTCTCCATGTGAGTCATTCTATCAGGGCAGGCAGGGGCTCTGGAGGTCAAGCGGGCCTGAAACACTCACAGGGGTAGGTCTTGTTCTGCCCAAATCAGGGCAGAAAGAGAGCCAGGGATTAGGAAGGGCCAGGGCTAACTTTGGGTAGACCTAATTCTGTTTCCTGAGTTCATACCTCAACAGGATCTATGGTGCCCCTTAATTTGCAAAAGGGTTTTTATCAGCTTTTCTAGATGACTGCACAACATCAGAGCTAGAAAGGCACCTTAGGACCACAGAACATAAAAGGAAGGGACTTTAAGAGTCCAAAAACATGGAATGTCAGAGCTGGAAGGGACCTTAAGAGTCTTAGAACATAAGAGGCCTTAGCACCCATTTTGCAAATTAGGTACCTGGGGCCAAGGGAGACTGATCTGCTTTAGGGTTACCCAAGTAGTAAAGCAGAGGCAAGTACCTGATTCAAAGCATCTGGTTCAGTTAAAGGAAAGGAAGGAATGGAAAAAGCATTTACTCATTGCCTGCTTTGTGTTATGTACTCTAAAAAGTGCTTTTACAAATACTGTCTTATCAGATTGTCACCACAACCCTGAGAAGTAGATGCTATTATGATCTCCATTTTACAGTTGAGGAAACTGAGGTAAATAAAAGTTGTGTCTTTCCCAGGGTCCCAAAACTAGAGTCTAAGGTCAAATTTGAACTCAGGCCTTCCTGACTCCATGCCCTGTGCTATCACCACTGTGCCACCTAGCTGCTAAGCACTTTTTTAAAAATCTCATGTTATCTTTGATCTTTTACAAATATTATCTCATCTCTTGGGTCCTCACAACAACTTTGCAAGGTAGGTGCTTTTATTATCCCCATTTTACAGCTGAGGAAACTGAGGCAAAGAGAGGTTAAATGTTTTGCCCAGGGTCACACATAGTGTCTGAGTCACCATCTAGCTAGCTCTAAAGCCCAACTCAAGTGCTACAATGCAATGCAAAGGCTTGAAAAAGGGAAATGACTTGCCCAAGGTCACATATCAAGTATGTACCAGAACCAGAACCAAGAAGACAATGGAATGCCTCTGGCTATTAGATATAATGATATTCTTATTCCATAGTAAATTGAATAGGACAATCAGAACATAGTAGCAGTGATAGACTGAAGCCCATAGATTCATAAAGAATTAATATTTAGATAACATTTTAAAGTTTGCAAAGCACTTTACATATACTCTGGGTTTGATAGTGAGGTAATAATATAAGTAAGTAATGAGGGAAATAGTAGGATCAGGAGACAGAAAATCTGGGTTCTAGCCCCAGTGGTACCACTTGAGTAGCGGTCACTTTAGGCAAGTGTCCTCCCTTCTTCCCTTCAAAGACTAAGACCTTAACACTAGAAGAGTCCCCAGAGACCATCTAGCCCAGGGCTCCTTAACCTCTACCATGGATCCCTTTGGCTATCTGGTGAAATCTACGCATTCCTTCCTTCTCAGAAAAAGTGGTTTTAAATGCATAAAATAAAATATGTAGGTTTACAAAGGAAATCAATTATCTTAAGATAGCTAAGAAAATAATTTAAAAATAAATGTATGCTACAGTAATGTATTTAGTGGCAGGTCTAACAACCACAGTAATTTCAAAGTAGTGACGATCATAAATGTTATTTTAAGACATCAGCAACAACCATTAGTGACAAAGCGACAGAAATAACTACTGTGGTCTGTTGCCCACATTCATAATCAAAGGAAATATTAGATTTCAGTTAGTGGGTAGTGAAAATAAAGATGTGATTTTTTTTTCTCAACCAAGTTCTCAGACTCCCTAAAATTTATCTCCTGATCTAGACCAAATACTTTATTTTACAGATGGGGAGACTAAGGCCTGGAAAAGGGAAATGACTTGCTCAAGGCTACACATCAAGGACTCCTGGCTTCCAGCTTCATATTCTTTCTAATACACCACAGTTGTCTCAGTTTCCCCCTTTGTAAAATGAGGTTGGGTTAAGTAATCTCTAAGAGCCTTTTTCAGCTCTAAAATGTATTTGATCTTATGCGTCTGGGGCAGCTAGGTGGTGCAGTGAATAGAGCACTGGCCCTGGAGTCAGGAGGACCTGAGTTAGAAATCTAGCCTCAGACACTTGACACTTACTAGCTGTGTGACCTTGGGCAAGTCATTTAATCCCAATTGCCTTGCCTTCCTCCCTCCAAAAAAAAAAAAAAAAAAGACTAAGAGTCTAAGATCCACTCATTGTCAAGGGAGCTAAGCCACTGAACCTCTGCTGAACATGAAGTGAGGCTCCTTAGCTAGGAGAGCAACAATCCAGACTGGAAAGACCCCTGGCATGTGGTGCTCAGTTACAGTACTTAGTCCCTATGTAATCTTTTACAAGGGCCTCAGTTTCTTCAACTGTAAAAGGAAGGGGACAGGATACTGCATGATCTTTAAGGTCTCTCAGTTTTCAATCCCGTTGACTTCCTTTAGCTGATGTTGTTTATTAGAATTCAAACATCTTCTCTCTCTCTCTTCCTGCTTCCCCCAAACTACAATGACAGTACAGGTCTGGGCAAAGCTTCAGGTTTCAGGAATGAAAGTGCTTGCTCACAAGATCTAAAGATGAGCTTCTGAGAGAGAGCTCTCAACCCAGGTCTGCACCATCACTTTTGAATGCCCAGAGAGTGTTCCATGGGGACTGACAAGTGCTTCTAGAACCCATCCTGGCTGGAGAGTGTGGTCAAGCAGCTGAGATTGTCTCTTTGTCTCTGTTTCTCTCTGTCTCTCACAGAGAAAGACAGACAGACAGAGCGAGGGGGTAGAGGGAGAGAGAAAGAGAGAGATAGAGAAAAAGAGAAAGAGACAGTGAGAGACAAAGACAGACAGAGAGAGGAGGAGAGAGAGAAAAGAGAGATAGAGAGACAGAAAGACAGAGAGAGAGAGAGAGACAGAGAGAGAGACAGAGAGAGAGACAGAGGAGGAGAGAGAGAAAAAGAGAGATAGAGAGACAGAGAGAGAGATGGAGACAGAGAGAGGAGGAGAGAGAGAAAAGATAGGGAGACGAGAGAGAGAGAGAGAGAGAGAGAGAGAGAGAGAGAGAGAGATGGAGAGAGAGAGAGAGAGGGAGAGAGAGCACTACCATTTTTCTTTATCTCTGTCTCTATCTCTCAAAGCCTCTTTGCAATCAGGAAGCTGGAATCCATTTCAACATGTGTTCCAGACTGTGATACTGGGGCTCTAACAATAGGTAAGATATGAAGGCAGGGCCTCTGGGCTCAGACTTATGAGCAGTAACACAGGCCTTGTGAGAATCTGGGTATCAAGATAGAGGTCAACTGCCACCTATGCTATATAATGGGATCATAGGGCTCTGGAAGGACCTCCATGCTCTATAATCTCTCCCCCACTGGCCTATCATCCACCAGCAATCATTTAATTAAGCACCTACTAGGTACCAGGCATTCTTCTATACCCTAAGGATAGAGATATAGATGTTAGATAGATAGATGATTAGATAGATAGACAGATGTTCTTAAATGTGTTAGATATAGATATAGATGTGTTTTTATATATGTTAGAGATAGAGATGTGTTTTATATATGTTAGAGATAGAGATGTTATATATAGATATGTTTTTATATATGTTTATATATGTTATATAGATGTGTTTTTATAATAGATGATAGATGGATGGATAGATAGATAGATAGATAGATAGATAGATAGATAGATAGATAGATAGATAGATAGATAATCTCATACAAAGCAGAGCCAAGATTCATCTTGGTGGGTGAGGGGTAGCGGTGGGAAGAGGGTAGCTGGAAGAAGCAAGCCAAGTTTCCTGGACAAAGTGATACTTGAGCTGACTGCTGAAGTAAACCAGGGACTCCGAAGGGCCAGAGCGAGGTGGGACGGGGCATTCCAGGGAAGAGGAACAGTCAATGCAAAGACAAGAGGTGGGAGGCATCATGTGCAAAGAACAAGAAGTACAGTTGGACTGTAAAATGGAACAATCTATAATTAGGCTGAAAAGGTAAAATGGTGCCAGATTATGAAGAGATTTGTCTTCTTTAAGCATAAAGACTTTTTTATTCAATTTTTTTTAAGATCCAAATTCTCTCTTTCCCTACCCCCTCCTTCATCCAGTGAGAAGGCAAGAAAAAACAAAAGCAACTACAAATATGTATAGTCATGCAACAAATTTCCGCATTAGCCATATTATTTGTTTTTGTTCAGTCATGTCTGTCTGACTCATGAGCCCATTTGGAGTTTTCTTGGCAAAGATACTAGAGTGGTTTGCCATTTCCTTCTCCAGCTAATTTTATAGATGAGGAAACTGAGGCAAATAGAATTAAGTGACTTGCCCAGGGTCACATAGCTAGTGTGTGTGTGTGTGTGTGTGTGTGTGTGTGTGTGTGTAAGTGTCTGAGGCCAAATCTGAACTCAGGTCTTCCTGACTCCAGGTCTGGCACTTTATCCATTGCACCACCCAGCTGCCCAAGTCATGTTATGAAGTATTTCAATTGTCAAATAAAGTTTATGTTTCATCCTAGAACTTATGGGAACAAGTAGGGAGGTGACCATAAAGATAGGGATTCCCAAGTTGATGACTTTTTTGGATAATGGCATTGAAGAACCTTTGAAAAGCCCTTGTTCACAGTCATCCAGTGTTTGACAAACCAAGAACACAAATTATAAGCAGCTAGGATACACTGGGTAGAGTGCCAGGCCTGGAGTCAGGAAGACCTGAGTTTAAATATAGCCTCAAACACTTACTAGCCGTGTGACCCTGAACAAGTCACTTAACCTCTATTTGCCTTAGTTTCCTCAACTGTAAAATGGGAGTGATAATAGCACTAAAGTCCCAGGGTTGTTGTGAGAATCTAATTGGATAATACTTATAAAGCACTTTTCATAGTGCCTGGCACATATTAAGAGATATATAAAAGTTAGCTATTATGATTATTACTGGGGAAGGACTCCCAATTTGATAAGAACTTCTGGGAAAACTGGAAAGCAGTTTTGTGGAAAATAGATTTAGATCCAAATCCTAAATCATATACACACATATATACACATATATGTACATATAGATATTTTTAAAATAATATTTTATTTTCCTTCAGTTACATGTACAATTTTAACATTCATTTTAATAAAAATTTTGAGTTCCAAATTACAATAAACTCCAAATAGAGAAGCACTTTAAATATAAAAGAATATGTTATAAAAACAAGAGAATAGGAATGAAATCCTTTTCATACTTATGGAGGCAGAAGAATTTATTACCAGATAGAGATATTTACAAAAGACAAACTGACAACTGTAGTGATGTAAAATTTAAAAATATTTGCATAAGATAAATGAAGCTTGAATAGAGGAAAAGACACAGTGAAGCAAGTCATTTAATTTCTCTGGGCCTCAGTTTTCTTATCTGTAAAATGAAAGGGTTGAATTAAATTATCTCTAAGATCCCTTCCAGGAATATGTCTATGGTCATATATTCCTAAGAACAGATTATAGAGGGTCAGTTAGTTTGCATGGAGCAAAAAGTACATGGAGGGCAGATAAGACTGGAGAGATTGATTGGTAGAACCAGATGGTGGAAGGTCTTAAATGCCAGAATAGATAATTTATACTTTCTAAGGTATGCACTAGGAAGTCACTGAAAGTTTAGATCAGAGGTTCTTAACCTGGGGTCCACAAACCCCTTTCTAGATAGCTTTCAGGGGAGCTTGTGAACTTGGATGGGGAAAAATACATTTTTATTCCGATATACTTGGTTTCCTTTGCAATCCTATGTATCTTATATGTATTTAAAAACATTATTCTGAAAAGTTTCACCAGACTGTCAAAAGGGGTGATGACACATTAACCACATCATCTCACCAGCTATTCCTTTCATGATGGTCTCACACACACACACACACACACACACACACACACACACACACACACACACACTACCTGGATGAAGAAGCCTCCTCTGCCCCTTTTTTTTATTATTATTGTTATTATTTTTTAAAAAATTATTTGTTTTCAACCTTCATTTCCACAAAATTTTGAGTTCCAAATTTTCTCCCCATCTCTCCCCTCCCCCACCCTAAAATGCCTTGCATTCTGATTATTCCTTTCAACAATCTGTCCTCCCTTCTAACACTCCTCCTTTCCCTTACCCCCATCTTCTCTCTTGTCCTGTAGGGCAAGATAAATTTCTGTATCCCATTACCTATATTTCTTATTTCCCAGTTGTACACAAAAACAATTCTCAACATTTGTTCCTAAAACTTTGAGTTCCAACTTCTCTTCCTTCTTCCCTCCCCACCCATCCCCACTGAGAAGGCAAGCAATTCATTATAGACTATATATGTGTAGTTTTGCAAATGACTTCCATAATAGTCATGTTGTGTAAGACTAACTATATTTCCCTCCATCCTATCCTGCCCCCCATTTCTTCTATTCTCTCTTTTGACCTTGTCCCTCCCCAAGAGTGTTTACTTCTAATTGCTTCCCCCTCCCATTTGCCTTCCCTTCTATCATCACCCCCCACTCTGCTTATCCCCTCTCCCCTACTTTCCTGTGGTGTAAGATAGGTTTTCATACCAAATTGAGTGTGTATGTTATTCCTTCCTTAAGCCAAATGTGATGAGAGTAAGCTTCACTTTTTCCCTCCCACCTCCCCGCAATTTTTCCCTCCATTGAAAAAGCTTTTTCTTGTCTCTTTTATGAGAGATAATTTGCCCCATTCCATTTCTCCCTTTCTCCTTCCAATATATTCCTCTCTCATCCCTTAATTTTATTTTTTTAGATATGAACCTTTCCTTTTCAACTCACCCTGTGCTGTGTGTGTGTGTGTGTGTGTGTAATCCCACCAACTACCCAGATACTGAGAAGAATTTTTCCTCCACTTCTATAACTTGATTTTCAAAACCCTTTTTGAGTTCTTCCATGGCCTGAGACCATTACATATTTATTTTAGATGTTTAGGATGCAGAAGTCTTGACTTTTATGTCTTCCACTGATGGTAAGCATTGTTCTTCCTCACCCAAAAGGATGGAAGAAAATACCTGTTCATCAAGAAAGTAACCTTCTATAGTCTTATTTTTTTCCCCTTTTTTGGGAATTTTCCCAACCAGTTGCTTGACTTTTGGGTCCTTTGTCAAGAGTAGGGTATACTCTGGGGACCTGTAAGGTCTCAGTTCCTCCATGGTAGCACAATCAAGGGAGAGGAGTTTGCTCTTCAGGGGCCTCCGGCTCTGCCACTAACCAAGATTGTGCTCAGGGCTAAGGTTCAGATCAACTTCTCAATTCCCCCAGGGGTTTTAAGAGGAGGGCTCCAACAATGGACGCTAGCTGCTGCCTGCCACAGCCACTGCCACCACAGCCACTACCTGCTGCTGCTGCCGCTGCTGCCACTGCTGCCACCTGAGACTAGAGCTGGGGGAGACTCTGCTTCCTTCTCACCTACCTGAAAAAGCCCTCTCACTGACCTTTGAAGCTGCCTTTGGTGCCTGTGGGTTGAGGGGTCTAGGAACTTCCACTGCTACTGGGGATTCCACCCCCAATGCCTGCTCTGGCCCTGCTCCTCCCAGTGCCACGTGATCAAGGCTGTGCTACACTCTCCTCTGTGCTCAGTGTGACAGATCTTTCCCATTAGCCTTCCAGGTCACCCTGAGCTGGAAATCTCCACTCCGTCGTTCTGTGGCTTCTGCTGCTCTAGAATTTGTTGAGAGTTGTTCTTTACAGGTGCTTTATGGGCTGTGGGGGAAGAGCTAGAGTATGTGTGTCTTTCTATTCTGCTTTTCTACTTGGATCTGCCCCTTCCCTGCCCTTTCTAGCTCACAGTATTCCAATACCTTCCTACAACCTTTATTGCAGGAGACACTCACTGAGCACTGACCCCCCACCTTGTAAAATTATCTGCATCATCCTCACTTAACTGTGGGTAAGCCTGTTCTCTCAACTGGGCAGTGTAAAGAAATCCTTGGGTCTGGGGCTCAGGAGACTTGGATACTAGTCTGAGTTCTGACACTGATTTGTCATGTTGTCTTGGGGGAATCACTTCATTCTCTCTTTGCTACAGGCTCCCCAACTGTAAAGTGAGAGGATTCAGAGACCAAAGAATTTAAAGCTAAAAAGAATCTTAGAGGTCACTTAGTACAACTTTGCCATTTTAGAAATGAGGGTCCTGAAGAAAGTGACTCCCCTGAGACCATAGAGGTAATAAGTAGCAAAAAGAGACATCAAACCCAGATCTTCTGTCCTCAAAACAAATACCATTCCCATGATTACATAAGTGTGTCTCTTCATAGAATACTAGATTTTTCAAGCTGAATGGTACCAGATCACATAGTCTGAGTTTCAGTTTCTTCACCTGTAAATAGAATTGTACTAAATGTGCTCTCTAGCTCTAAATCCTGTGATCACTATGAGCCATCTCATTCTACAAAAGAGGAAAGTGAAATCCATGGGGAAATAAGTACCCAAGGTCACACAGCAAGTGGCAGGTCTAAGACTAGACAAGGTGATCTCTAAAAGCATCTTCCAACTCTGGTAAAGGATTCTAGCTAGACTTGTGAGGACTGAGAGGAAAGAAGCCATTTCCTGTTCCTTCTTGCCCTTCCTTTAGCACTGACAAAAGACGTTATGAATAATAGATACTTGGGAAATATTTGTTGAATGACTGAACCAGACAGCATCTGGGAACTTCTGAAGTTCTCTAAGAATTCTTTTTGCCTTTGCTGTCTATTGGACTTTGTGATACTGCTACAAATGGTGTTATTATCAAGCCTAGATTTCCTTACATCAGCAAGATTAAACACTGGTTGTGTTTCCTTTTCTCTGATGGCTGGTCTTTCTTCATCTCCTCTTCCTCACTCCTGTCCTGGTAAACAGGAAGGATGTATACAATACTGGATTCAGGAGAAGAACCTCCAGGAGACAGCAGGCACAGGTCACTCCCCTTGGGACTATCTGGCAAAATCCCTTTGTCTGGAGATTCCAAGAATAAAAAACAAAGATGGTGAGAGGCCCTTTGGCCAGTTCTCAGGGTGGTTAATTATAACAGCCACTATTAATGATAATACCTTCCAACTATAAGGAACTACCAACAAGTGCTGGGGGTGAAATTAGGATACAAATGGATTAATAAAGGAATTTTATCAAACATTGAAAAGTCATTAATATCAATGCTACACAAATTATTCCCAAAAATTGAGAAACAAAACTTTTATAAATCAAAACCAGTTCTAATATTTAATAAACCAGGCAAAACTAAAGCAAAAAATAAAACTGTAAGTCGACATTGCTAATGGATATTAATGCAAAAATGTTAAGTAAAATCCTGGCAAAAAAAAAGCAATATCAAAAAAAATTAGTCCCTATGATCAAAGTAGACATATACAAGGATTGTTTCACATCTGAAAAGTAACTAACATAATTAATCATATTAAAATACCACAATAATAATACTATTGAGTTACAAAAAGAAGGTATTCAAGCTACCTGTGGAATACTCTACAGAACATTAAATATAAAAAATAATGTCAGGATAGTGACTTGTCTCAGGACCACTCTATCTGAAACTCTACTAAGCAAAAACAATAATTTAGAACATTAAATACATAATTTATATAAATATATTATATATAAAAATTAAAAATTTTGTATTTTGTATTTTATAAATATGAAAGAACAATAACTTGCCCCAGGACCACATAAATCTATCTTAACTCCATCAAACAAGATAAGAATGATCTTTTATAAGAATAACAGTTATGAAGATGTAAGTTGGATCAAATGAGAAGCACAAAGCTTGCATATCATTAATATAAGGAATGACAAAACAGATTACATAAAGGGAGATAAATGAAACTCTAGCCTTTCTCCAAAACTGGGAAAGAGTAGGACCAGATAAGATCTATAATTATTAGCCCAAACACCTCACAGTTGCACACATATTATTAGCAAGGTCCTTTGCTGGCTTCCTCTTAGATATTAGCCTGATCCCATCTTTCTTAATAGAAGGTGTCATGTTTCTATTACCAAAGGATGACAGCGCCAATGATCACTCCAAATATAGGCCTGTTATTGCTTATATACTTTATACAAAGTGTTCACAGCCTATGTTAATTTTAAAAATCTATATACATGAACAAGAAAATAATATATTGACTGAGAAGCAAAAAGACTAGGCTAAAAAGTACCAGATATAAAGAGCAATTAATTGTTGATTCAGTTAATTACTGAACAGAAAGCAACATCACATTACCCAACATTACCCAAAAGCAACATCACATAAATACTGCCTTTGTTGCAAAGCTTTTCTAAAAAGGATGTTTTTTCTCAATTACATGTAAAACAATTTCTAAAATTAATTAATTCATTGATTTATTTTTTCGAACATTCATTTTTATAATGTGTGAGATCCAAATTCCCTCCCTACTTCCCTTCTCCCTCTTTGAGAAGGGAATCAATTGGATATCAATTATACATATGCAGCTGTGCAAAACATATTTCCATATTAGCTATGTTGCAAAAGAAAACACAGAACAAACCCTCTCACCACTCCCAAAAAACCAAACAAAAATAAAGTTTTGAAAGTATTCTTTGATCTGTGTTCAGACTCCATCAGTTCTTTCTCTGGAAGTAGATAACATTTTTCATCATAAATCTCTCTATCTGCCTGTCTCTCCACCCCCCACCCCCGCCTCTGGCGCGCGCGCGCACACACACACACACACACACACATATATATATTCCCTCCAACTCTTCTAATACTGAGAAAGGTCTCATGAGTTACAGCTATCATCTTTCCACATAGGAATGTAAACAGTTCAACTTTAGTAAGTCCCTTATGGTTTTCCTTTCCTGTTTACCTTTTCATGCTTCTCTTGATTCTTGTATTTGAAAGGCAAATTTTCTATTCAACTCTGGTCTTTTCGAAAAGAATGCTTGGAAATCCTCTATTTCATTGAGGTTCCATTTTGTCCCCTGAAGTATTATACTCAGTTTTGCTGGGCAAGTGATTCTTGGCTTTAATCCTGTCTCCTTTGACCTCTGGAATATCATATCCAAGCCCTCTGATCTCTTAGTGTAGAAGCTGCTAAATCTTGTGTTATCCTAATTGTGCTTCCACAATACTTGAATTGTTTTTTTCTGGCTGCTTGCAATATTTTCTCCTTGACCTGGGAACTCTGGAATTTGGCTACAATATTCCTAGGAGTTTTCTTTTTGGGATCTCTTTCAGGAGGTGATTGGTGGATTCTTTCCATGTCTATTTTACCCTCTGATTCTGGAATATCAGGGCAGTTTTCCTTGATAATTTCTTGAAAGATGATGTCTAGACTCTTTTTTTGATCATGGCTTTGAGGTAATTCAGTAATTTTAAAATTATCTCTCCTGGATCCATTTTCCACGTCAGTGGTTTTTCCAGTGAGATATTTCACGTTGTCTTCTATTTTTTCATTCTCTTGGTTTTGTTTTATAATTTCTTGATTTCTCATAAAGTCATTAGCTTCCATCTGCTCCATTCTAATTTTGAAGGAATTATTTTCTTCAGGGAGCTTTTGGACCTCTTTTGCTATTTGGGTTAGTCTGATTTTACATCTGTTATTTTCTTCAGCAATTTTTTGGGGCCTCCTTTAGCAACTGATCACTCGTTTTTCATGATTCTCTTTCATCATTCTCATTTCTCTTTCCTATTTTTCCTCTACTTCTCTTACTTGATTTTCCAAATCCTTTTTGAGCTCTTCTATGGCCTGAGATCAATTCATATTTTTCTTGGAACTTTGGATGCAGGAGCTTTGGCTTTGTTATCTTCTTCTGGTTGTATGGTTTGATCTTTCTTGTCACCAGTGATGTAAGAAAATGCCTTTTTCACTGAGAAGGTAAGAATTAATAGCCTGTTTTCCCCCCACCATTTGCTCATTTCCTCAGCCAATTACCTGACTTGTGAGTTGTTTATTAAATGAAGGGCTCCAGAGGCAGCCACCTAGCCAGTTACTTGACTTTTGAGCTCTTTCTTAACTGGAGGGCTCCAGAAGCAGCTGCTTCAGCAGTGGTTGCCGCTGCCCTGGGGCTGGGGACACTCAGCCAAATGAGAAACCCTTCCCATTGACCTATGAAACTGTCTTTGGCATTTGTGGTTTGAGAAGTCTGGAAACTGCTGTAGCTGCCAGCAACTCAGTGCCTTAAAGCCTGCTCCAGCTCTTTCCACACCATTGTGGCACATGCCAAACTCCACTGTGCTGCCAGCCCAGTTAGACCCTTCCTGTTGACCTTCCAGATTGTGTTGGGTTGGAAATTTTCTTCAGTCTGTCATTTTGTGGCTTCTGCTGCTCTAGAATTTATTTAGTGACATTTTTACAGGTTTTTTGAGGGGTTTAGGCAGAGAGCTCTAGCAGGTCCCTGCTTCTATTCCACCATCTTGTTTCCCACCCCTCTTCCTTTTCTGTCACATTAGCCAGTCTGATAGGGGTGAGGTGGAACCTCAGAGTTGTTTTAATTTATTGCATAGCTTTTGATTCAATTCTGAACTCATGGGTTATTCACTCCCTCTCAAAACTATGTTGAATTCATTTTTTTCTATATTGTATATATACTTCTATATTACATACAGATTATGTACTCTGCTAGAATGTAAACACTTTGAAGGACTATCACTTTTGTCATTGTATCTCCATTATTTTTTTTACAATGCTTGAAACTCAATATATTCTCATTGATTTGTTGATTGAGGCTTTGCTTGGTTTTCCACTATGCCTTTTAACCCTTTTAAGGTTAACTTGTATCTACTTTGAATACACATTCTAAGTCCTTATATACCCATGGATTGTCTCTATTCTGGTCCAATGATCATGTGAGAGCTTGGGGATTGCATTATTGTGCATATGCTATATGTTATTTTGAACCCCGGGAAGCCTCTTCTATTTTGTATTTCTTACCCTGAACATACATGACCAAATAGTAATCCTGAGATGGACATTTCCAGACTTCAGGAAAACCTCATGTGTTTGAGAGTTTGGGAGTTCTGCATTCCTCAGCCCAAGCAGCAGGAGAAATCTACTGAAACTGTATTTCTGGCCTGGATGGCCAGAATACATGAACCTTGAGAGAGTTGCTCAGTGAATGCTGAGCTAAGGTCAAAGTAACATGCCTATTCAACTGTACCACAAAGCGCTCCACATCTTAATGTTTTAAGTAACCTCTTTGTAGATTGTTAATTATAGGTTACTGTATCATTTAATTCTTTGCCAATGTGTATTTATCAGTCTTCTATGTTTTAAGCCCTCTTTTTGTAGTGGAGGAAAAAAATGGCTGTTCTTTACCTTACCTACCTTGTACATTGAGATCCCTTTTGGGGAGACTCTAGACATGAGCCAGACCTGAGTTTTAAGTGATTTCCATCAGGAATCACTTGTGGGGTGGGGGCATAAAGAATCAAAGACAACAAGAAAGAGCCTGACCCTTCTCTATAGACTATTTTTAGGAAATGTTCTTTTGCTTCAGGATGATCTCATGTGTATAACTCTGGCTGGCTAAAATCCAAGGGGAAATGGGAGTTTGTAGTCAATAGAATGTGCAGTCCAACAGATTTTAGATATACAGAGAACATACAGGGTATTTCATGTGTTTGGTCAAGGTCAGGATCCACAATGGTCTTCAGTCCAGTGAGTTCTGTGGTAATGATTTAAGCCTCCATGGTTAGGAGACAGTCCAAAAAGGTCAGGGCTGGGAAGTTCCTACGCAGGGGAGGGGAGTTAAAGTAAAGGGCACTAGCAAGAGGTCATTGATTGGGTCCTAGAATTAAGAATTAGAAGGAATCTTAGAGAATGCAGAATCAGAGATCTAGAGCTGAAAGAGAGCTTTGAGGCCAGCTAAGTTTTTTTTTTTTTTAATAGAAGAAGAAAATTGAGATGTTAAGTGATTAAAACCCAAGGTTACACAGGTATCAAAGACCACATCTGCAATTTTACCTCAAGTTTTTTTGGAGGACTCTTCCCATCATGCCATTGCTGGAAGAAGAGGATTATTATTATTTCTATTTTACAGAGGAGGAAGAAACTGAGACCCAGAGCTGAAGGGTCTGGCCTATGATCACACAGCTAATAAGAGCTGGATCCAGGCCTTACTCTTTCCACAATACTGCAACGAGACAGAATGCAAGCAATGACATGGGGGCAGACAAACAGGATGAAAGCTGGCAGAATTCTCCCATGTTGTTGCATTCAGCATTCCGTGGGTACATGCATGTTTTTAGAACTAGCCAACCTCCCCCTTCAGCTTCCTCTGAATTTTCCTCAGCTGGGGAATTCTTCTCTAGCACGTTCCTCTCCATGACGACTGTTCCTAAGCAGCAGGAGATAGTGTCCATAGGCTGTTCCAAGGCAGGTACTGAAGCTTCTGTTTCTTCTTTAATTTCTTTCTTTAAAAATCATTAATTTAATTTTTAACATTCACTTTTAAAATTTTGAGTTGCAAATTCTCTTTCTCCAGTCTCTCCTCTTACCCTTTGAGAAGGCAATAAGATACCCATTATACATGTGAAGTCATGCAAAATATATTCTCCTATAATTCCCAAACAGAAAACATTGGAACAGCAATACACCCACAGGGAAAGCACTATAAATGTCATTAACTGAATGACTATTTCTTGCCTTCCTGGAGCCTGCCCTTTGCAGCAGAAATGTCCATGTGAAAGCAACTTTCAATGTCATTGCTGGCTTTGGTTTCAGCTATTTACTGCCACGGATCATATCTCTTTTCACCTAGAAATTTCTGATCTGTAAATAGTCATGTTATTTCTCCTAAAGATGAACCATTGTGCCTCTGTCTGGCGAGGAGGCACTGTGACATAATGAAAAGAGAAAAAGTGGAAAAATAGAAAACTCAGACTCATATCTTGGCTCTTGTATTTTTCAGCTATGTGATCCTGGTCAAATGAGTCACTTAACCTTGTCTTGGTGTCATCATCTGTAAATGAGGGATAATAGTAGTTGGATTACTTGGATGATAATAAAACTTAGATTATAATTGTAGAGTTGTGGCAAAAGTACATTATAAACCTTAAAGTGTTATTAAAATATTTTGTTCAAAACAATGTATATTGGAATTCCAGAGAGGTCAAAATATTGGCTTTCAAATTTTTTCCCCAAAGATCAGTATTACAGCTCGCTAAAAATTTTAAAAGCTTCCCTTCTTCATCTTCAAATCTTAATTTCCCATCTAAATAAATTCTAATTATCTAAGTATGATAAGAAAGTGAGAATGAACGAAAGTGAGAATGAACGAACAAAAAGAATCTCAAGAGACTTGAAGCGACTGGGAAGTTGCTATATGTTGAAATTAACTGAATTGAATGTAAAAAGTTACTGAGCAAATTTAGTTCATTGTACTGATGTTCAGTACTAAGTTTTTAATAGTATAATAATAAAAGAGTAACCAATCAGGTTATCTGATATTAGTAAATAATGCAACAATAACAATAATTATCTGCACTTTGATATGGACAGTTTAATGGAGGGAGAGAGTATTCTGAAGAGACAAAACTTTTGAAATTTTTATTTTAAATTTTTTTTGTTTTTACATTGTTTTTTTTCCTCAAATATATTCCTCTTCCCTCCCCTCCTCAGTGAACCATCCCTTATAAGACAGATTTTAAAAAGAGAGAGACAGAGACAGATCAAAGGGGGAAAGAATGGGGGCCGGGGAGAGGGAGAAAGACAGAGACAGAGAGAGACAGAGAGAGAGAGAGAGAGAGAGAGAGAGAGAGAGAGAGAGAGAGAGAGAGAGAGAAGGAGAGAGAGAGAGAGAAGGAGAGGGAGAGAGGAAATTCAGCAAGATTAACCAAAAGACTGACCAGTTATGAGTATACGTAATGTTCCACACTCTTATAAGTCAGCCACACACTTCTGCAAGGAAGGGCGTGAAGGAGAGACATTTTCTTAATCTCTTCTCCTGTACCAAGTTTAGTCATTACAACTGCATAGCAATGAGTTGCAGTTTGTATGTTCTTTTCCTTTACATGCTATATGTCTATTGTGTATGTTTTACTGGTTCTATTTACTTCACTCCAATTCAGTTCACATAAACCTATCTCTGAATGCATAGTCATTACTACTTAGGGCACAGTAATTAATACTCCATTACATTTATTTATTGTACTTTCTTTCGTCTTTCCCCAACTGATGGGCATACGTTTGTTTCCAATTCTTTAATAATACTAATTTTATTTTTGGGGGGGTAGGGGTGGGGGTAGTGATGCTAGTTTGTGGTGAGTAGACATGTGATTTAACTCAGGGAATTTCCAGTAAGCAAATACTATCTACCAGTTAAGAATGGCACCTTTTTTGAAATTTATAATCTTAGTTGTATAAGGCAATGAGAAGTTGATGGCTTGACCAGTCACACAGGCACTATGCACCAGAAAGGGGACTGGAACAGTCTTCCTGACTCTGAGACTGGCTATTTATCCACTTCTCCATAGCTATCTCTCTTTCGCAAAGTTTTTGGTTTGTTTGTCTTTTCAACTATCAGATAAACGTCATTTAATGTAGTCAGGGGCTGATCCAGAAAGACTGGCCAAAAGGCTGGCAAAAGCTGCGACCCCTTTCCCACTAAGAGGTCATAGCTCTGGGCTCAGACCCAGATGGAGTTCAGACCTGGGCTCTAAAGACTGAAGTGAGGTTCTTTCTTGCTGTCTTTGGCCCTTCACCTCACTCCTCGTCTCTGTCTAGGAGCTCTGGGTAAAATCATTTAAAAACTTAGGCTTGGCTCATGTCTAGAATCTTTCCAAAAGGCATCAGAGAGATAATCAATGTAGAAGGTAAGTCAGGTATCAGAGATTTCTTTCCTCCACTACAATATAAAGGTTTCAAACACAAAAGACTGCTAAGTACACATTGACAAAAACTTAGAACATGATATAACCCCCTATAAGAAGTGTGGCAATGTGAAGCAATGGATAGAGTGCCTGACCTGGAATTAGGAAGATTCATCTTCTCGAGTTCAAATCTGACTTCAGACACTTATTAACTGTGTGACTCTGGGCAAGTCACAACCTTCTTTGCCTCAGTTCCCTCATCTATAAAATGAGCTGGAGAAGGAAATGACGAACCACTGTAGTATCTTTGCCAAGAAAATCCCAAATGGGGTCAGGAAGAGTTAAGCACGACAGAAAAATGATGGAATAATCACGTACAACTCCTTCTACATTCTTCTAGGGAATGATACTTAAAATCATTGAAACACAAACCACTTAGTGAGACTGTTGGATAGGAATCTCACTTTTAATTTGACTCTGTACTTTCTGAACACCTCACTCAAGTCCATGTCTTTTGGCCAGCCAGGCATCCCCCTTAGCATAGTGGGGTGTTTTTTGTTTGTTTTTTTGAGGATATATGTAGCTACAGAAAACTTCTCCTGATGACAGTCAGTTCTGTCTGGGAAACCTAGGAATCACCAAACTCTTTAATTCACCAAGGCTCTCTTCAAAGCTAGAAACATTCATCTCATTCATCTATTGCTGTGGTTTGCTGTTTGATCCCTTATGTTCAAAGAAAGAAACACAAAACAGAAGAGGCAGCCAAAGCCCAGGATTTGTAGCCTAAACAGTACATGCACCTGCTGCCACTAAAGCTTTTGGGAGAGAGACCCCTGCCCATTCATGGGAAGGAAGTCCAAGAGAGAACTTCTGTAAAGTCCCCACAGTCCAAACATTGAGAGAGTCAGGAGGTGGATGTGAACCTCTTCGTTCAAGGTCTACTGAATGGGCTACCCTTCCTAGCTCTTTATTCGCTCAGTGGTCAATATTCTGATGCATCCTCCCTCCCCTGGTGGTGTCATATCATGCCCAAATCCTTCAGTGAGGAGCAGATGGATCTTGGAAATGGACAGGAGGATTTAATTCAGTTCCATGTATCCTTCAGGAGGAGTGTGCTCTAGCCAGAGCAGATCAGGCAGGGGCCTTGATAACTCCTCCTATGATGGAAATGTAAGAAAACAAGAAAATTATGACAATGGTAAACATTCTTCACACGAGTGTTCATGTAATCACCCAACTAAAAAAACAAAAAATAATCAGCCTCTCAACTTTCAGTCCCTCATTTGAGATGTTCTGATTTTCATTTATCACTAGTAATCTGAAGAAATGTTTCAACAGTTATTAACAGTTGTGTTGTTCATTCATTTTCAATTGTATCTGACTCTTTGTGACTCCATTTGGGGTTTTTCTTGGCAAAGATACTAGAGTGGTTTGCCATTTCTTCCTCCTGCTCATTTTACAGATGAGGAAACTGAGGCAAACTGGGATTTGCCCAGGGTAACACAGGAAACATCTGAGGTTAGATTTCCGCTTGGAAGAAATTTCCTGACTCCAGGCCCAGCATTCTATTCACCGTGCCACCTAGCTGCCCTATATGTACACATATAAGTGAATACAAAATAAACACAAATCATAGGGGGTGGAGAAAGGAACTAGTAACCAAGGGAAAGGCTCTTGGTCCCATATTTTGTGTTAAATCTCTCTACATCTTAGATATCAGAGATGTTTTATACAAAGATGTGTTCACAATCTACAATTTGTGATCTACAATCACAATCTACAAATACAATCCTATTTGTCCTAGCTCTAGCATTCACTTTATGAAAAAGTTCCCAAAGGATTCACGTAACTGAAAGTACTTATTTTACCTTTTGTCATGCCTATCCCTTATTTAGTTAAGCATTCTCCCATTAGCTATAGTCATGAAAGATGCTTCCATTTCATTTTCCTCCAGTTTTTTTTCTGGATGATGTAACTTTTTATATTTTTAAATGTCCACTTGGAACTTACCCTGGTATACAGTATAATCTGTTGGTCTAAAGCTATTTGTCACCAAACTGATTTCCAGCTTTTTCCTTAGCAGTTCTTACCAAATGGGATGTAGGTTATGTCCTTGGGTTTATCAAACACTGAATTATTAAGTTTGCTTGTTTCTGATTTTTGCTTATCTCTTTAACTAACATACTTTTCCATTTTAAAACATTACTAAATGATTTGTGAGGCAGTTAGGTGGCTCAGTGGACAGCACGCTGAGCTTGGAGTTAGGAAGACCCGAGTTCAAATGTGGCCTCAGAACTGTGCACACTAGCTGTGTGATCCTGGGCAAGTTACTTAACCACTGTCAACCTCAGTTTTCTCACCTGCAAAATGAGTATAAAAACATTACCTACCTTACAACGTTGTTGTAAATGAGATCATATTTGTAAAGCACTTATATATCTGGCATATAGTGTGCTTAATAAATGCTTATTCTCTTCCTTCCCTTCTATCTTTTCTCCTAGATTTTGCTTTGACTGCATAGGAATGCTGATAATTTTTGTGGGTTAATTTTGTATTCTACTACTTTACTGAAACCATTAAGGGTCTCAATTAGTTTCTTTTCTGATTCTTTAGAGTTTTCCAAGTTAGACCATTCTGTCACCTGCAAATATTAATAATTTCATCTTTCTTTGTCAGTATTTGTGACTTTATTTCTCATCTTACTGCTATGGTGAGCATTTATAAAATTGTATTAGATAATAGTGGGGAAAGGAGATATCTTTGTTTTCTATGCCTATGTTTATTAGGCATGCTTCTCATATTTTTCCACTGCGAATGATATTCGCTTTTAATTTTAGATATGTATTTTTATAATAGTAATAATGGTCCTTCTATGGCTGTACTTTTTATGGGTTTTAACACAAATTAATGTGGTACTTTGCTATTTCATGTGTTATATTCCTTCTTTACTCTGTTTTGCTCAGGATGGTAGAGCTTCTGGAGTACCAACTTTGTACTCCTTGTATTCTGTTTCTGTATCACTGCATACAGTGTGTAAGGATACACTAGTAAATGTTTAATAATTAGCTCTCTGGGGCAGGAGGTGGGGGAAATGTACCCTTGGCACACTTTTAACTTTAATCTCATCATTCACATTTTCTCCATCACTTTCTTATGTCTAGATAATCTACAAAACAGTAAATCAAGTTTTAATTTATAGTATTTGCTGATTTTGGGGGTGTGAATGTTCACACTGAAAATATAACAGCCTAGCTCCAGCATACCACTGACTGTGTTTTACTCCCTATCATTTCTTTTACTGATGTGTCTCATTTTTAGGAACATCATTTTATAAAGGGCAATGGTGAAGAGGAGTGTCTTGGGACGGGTGTAACTCTGAGTCCTACTCCTGACTTTTAACAGAACCATTCCTCAGGCCCAGCTCATAATAAGATGTTTTTCTCTTTGAAAAATTGCTCATTTTTCTTGTGAACATAATAAGAAACAAAGAAACTCATGCCTTTTACCACATTTACCCTATGTGAATACTTTTGAGATTGAACCCTTTTGTTTTCCTTTCGGGGCAAAACTGCCTCCTATTCCCAATATCTGTCTTCCCCGACTGTTGCTTTCATTCTATCCTGCTACAGCCCCCACCCTTGTTTGAAGAATTACCATTCCTTCTCTGTTGACCTATGGAATGAGTGAAAGTATAGCTCCAATTCCCTCTGACTCTTACCTCTTTGCGTAACCTCCTATTGTGCTATCTCTCCCACATACATGATTTATAAGGGATCATGGGATTTAGTCCATGGGGTATTAATTCATCTCCTCCTCAAACCCTTCTCCTGATTAGGTTCTTAGATCTTTAGCCTTAAGCCTTAGCTTTCTATTTGTTAAAGACAAAATATATGTTTTATCAGTTAGTACCAATATAATCCAATGCTTTAATCTGAGTTTTACTGTCATTTTAAAGTTGTCTTCATTAATTTAGTTACAGTGATTGAATATCTGTAAATTAGAAGCTCTTGTGCCATGCAAAATTCAGTTGAGCAGAGAGAAGGTAGGGTGCAGAGGACAGTCCACTCAGGTCAAGTATAGTCACAATTGGAGAGGGGATGGCTCATTCCCCAGAAACTCCAACCAAAGCCTTCATGATCATAGAGTTATGGAAATATTTGAAACCTTCAGCTGTATTTACAATATTCAGGCTATTTAGAGTCTTCTAGGTGAACTTATTAGTATGTAATTATGTTTCCATGATCTTATTTGTTATAGATATGGATTTCCTTGTTTCCTGTTTCAATTCTTTATTCCTTCACATCTTTGTTACAAGCCAACAGACCTTTCAAGATAGATTTACTGATACATACATGCATCCATTGATATATACATATGCATCTATTCATATGTATACATATATACACATCTGCACTGTATGCATATTACATGTGTACATGCACATATATGTAATAGTATCTATGTATTATTATATTTTTGTTTTGTTGCATATTTCCCAATTATATTTTAATCTGATTCAGATTTCCATCTAGATTTCTAGGGTTCTAGGAGAAATATTTGATTCCTTCAGTTAGATATAGAAAATTTTATCTATTTAGAACAATGCAAGATGGTTTAGAGCTTACTGGTAGATTTATCGCTATGTAGTTACATACTTGATTTCTGTTTTCACAGTGATAATATCAGATTGATTTCCCCCAGTTTGATTTTCACTATTTAGGATACTTCCAAAATCTGACTGATCTAATTGTATTTTTGATAATGTAGTTAGAACTGATTTTAGGTCAGATTTCTGGCTTCTGAAAAGTAATATTGGGTTTCTCAAGCTCTCTCTAGTATAGCTATTTTTATCAATCCAACAGGAATTGGAGCTATCTACAAGGACTTATTACGCAGTCACTATACAAGTGTTTTTAACTTAGGTTTCTAGGCTGTTGTTGAGTCATTTCAGTCATTTCTGACTCTTTGTGACCCCATTTGGGATTTTCTTAGCAAAGATACTGGAGTAGTTTGCCATTTCCTTCTCCAGTTCATTTTACAGATGAGGAAACTGAGGCAAACAGGGATAAGTGACTTGCCCAGGATTATATAACTAGTAAGTATCTGAGGTCATATCTGAATTCAGGTCTTCTTGATTCCAGGCTCTGGCACTCTATTCACTGTACTATTTTAATCTTTCTGAACATCAGTTTACCCATCTGTAAACTGGGAATAAGAAGACCTATTTTAGAGAACCAAATGATATAATAAAGAACTTTGCAAATCTTAAAATCATTATTATTAACACACTTGCAAAGTTCTTGCAGTATGTCCATTCTCTTCTAGAAGTTACTATTTGTAATGTTAATGATATTTATGTGAATAGAGTTGAAGATCTTCCCCATCCATTAATAGGCTTCACTGTGGAGCCCACTGGGACAGGAACGTGTTTATAGGGCAAGTTTGCTTATGGGGAGGTTTGCTTGCTTGAAGGCTTTCATCCCTTTTGTTAATTAGCTGGCTCTGAAAAGTCTATACATACTCTGAGGGGAAGTTTTGCTTTGGGATTTACTCTTTGGAAGAAGGTTCATGTGCCAGATGAGACTCTGGGTAGCCCTTAAGAAGCCCCACCCCTGACTTTGAAAACCCAGATGTTGGTACTTCTCTCTCTGGTAACTATGTATGTATGGTCAGACAGTTGGATCTGTTGATCTGTGATGCATGTATTGTTTATGGTCAGACAGTTAAAATCCCTGTCTATTGATCTTTATTTTCTCTGCTTGTATTTTCTCTGTTGGTGAATATAATTAAAGGAGATTGTTGACCCCCTTTTAAGTTGCTTTCCTTAGAAAAGCAGATCTAAGAACCTGTGCTATCAGGTCATCCTGAATATGTGTCAGAGTGCTTGCTGCTACACTATTCCTGAATTGTTCTTTCCTTCTGGAGATTTTACTTCATATTTTTGTAATATTTATTATATTGAGCCTTTTTCTCTTACTCATTTCGAAGTTTTTCTTTTTTAGCTGGGTGATTTTTCCTGTGAGGTTTTTGTTCCCTTCCCCCCATTTTGGTGGTGGTTCTTTTACTTCAGTTGGTGCATTTATTATTGTTTTGAGAGGTACAAGACAGCTGACACTTTCCGTCTAAATCCTTTGAACTGAAATAAACATTTCAAAGGCTGAAGGTCCAATCCTAGCAAGAAATAAAGAATTCTTCAAACATAAGCCCTTCCCTTCACATTAAAAATAACCTAAATTAGTCATTTTAAAATGACATAATTGAGAAAAAGATTCATTCAAATAAACTAAAATAGACCTAAATAATAAAAAAAATTCATAATTTCCTCACTGTCAGTGCTCTTCAGTGGTATAGATCACAACAACCTAGGCTGAAAAGTATAAACACATAATAGCCTGTGATCAAGGCTTCTTTTAAACCACAGACTTTTTGCATGAGTGTATTGGAGACTGATAGCCTGGGTACTTCCTGTCATCTGAAGAATTAAGGAATGCCAAAAAATAGTTGTCAAAATGTTTCCTGTAAATGTAGCATGAAAAACATGAATGACAACTTAATGGTAGAACTCTAAATAGTAAATTTAAAGCAAAATAATTAATGTACTCTCTTTTTAGGTGCCTGCCTCATGGCATGGAAGCAACCCTAGGGCTTTGAAAGTTATGCTGGTAAAGCCAAGCTACAAAGGTTTTGAGTGTGGGCCCAGACATAGACTGTATGTCTGCTGACAATGGGAAGTGGTCTGGTTAAATAGGGATAGGCTTGTCACCAGAGGAATAGTCAGCAGGGAGTGATTTAGCAGGGTCATATCAAAACTAATATTTGGAGTAGCTGAAATTTGCAATGATGGGATCAAAGATCTTTTTAAGTGTTAAGCGAGCTATTGTTAAATTATTATTATAATTATTATGGGTTAAATTATTATTTTTAAAGCAGGAGATCTATATATCCCCTACATACACACACACAACACTACATAAAACAATCTAACCCTGCAAGGAGACTGAAATAACTGTGTGTTGAAAGATGCACAATTCTACTACTTACCTGTATGAGGGTAAGCAAGTCCCTCATCCCCTCTAGGTCTGTAAAATGAATGAGAAGGAACATATGTCTCTAAGGCAACCAGCGTGCTCAGACTGGAGTCAGGAAGACCAGCGTTAAAATCCAGCCATAGACACTTCTTAGTTGTATTACCCTGGGCAAGTCATTAAAAATCTATGTGACTGTTTCTTCAACTATAAAATGGGGATAATAACAACATCTATCTTGCAGGGTTGTTGTGAGAATCAAATGAGATAATATATGTAAAGTGTCTGGCACAAAGTAGCCGTTATAAAAGCTCATTCCCTTCTCCCCCTTTCTAGCTCCAAATATCAGGATCCTGGAAGAGCAATCACTGAGTCTTCAAGGAAAGAGACAGGCAGGCTTGATAAGGCTAAGTTTCTCAGGAATGGAAAGGACTGAAACAGAAGCTGGTAACCAGAAGCTTAAGTGAGGAATCCAAGCCAAGGTCTGTAGAAATCCAAAAAACATACTTACAGGAAGTTGGTGAAATGACACTTTGTCTGAGGGTCCACCCAGAATAAGGAAGGACCCAGGGGCATACAATCATTAGGAAATCTTTTCATCATCTTTAAAATGAGAGGTTTGAATAACATCATCCCTGAGGCCCCTTTCAGCTCTATTTCTAAAATCCCATGATCCTTGATCAGTTTATAAATTGAGGTGATGTAATGGAAAACTTGCTTAGGAGCCAAAAATTCTTAAAGTCTGAATTTTTTAGAAATATATAAAGGAAACAGGATGTTAATGAAGGTCCAAACCCATAGGGGTAAAGTTGCTAAAACCTGTCACAAGATTGGAGTAGCATGGTTGTGAGAAACTAACTGACTGTTGTCAAGAGATGGCATACGTTCTTCTAGAAGGTAATCCCTCAGCTGGGAAGAGTGGTGACATATATAGATCCCCCAGCATTTGGCACAGTGCCCTTTACATAGTAGGCACTTAAAAGGATGTAGACTGGATAAAAAGGTATCAGTTGTATATATGACCATATTTGTCATGACATGACCCAGAAAAAGATTTTTCATTGGGAGGAGTACCTACAACTCTATTACTAATTTGACCATATGCCAGAGGTACAGGACAATTGCATCACAAGGAAAAGACTGTTACTTGTATGAAGAGATTTCTGAGAGAGGGAAACCACATGGAGGAAACAATGTAATGGCAGTATCTGGGAGACCTGATATGTTTCTAAGACCAACAAAAAAAGAAGAAATAGCTACCAAGATAAGGGAGCTGAGTCAGAGGTACCTGATATCAAGACGCATTTTTCAAGCAAGGATATCTACACTGAAGGCACTCTTTCCACTATGATTCCAAAGAAAGGGAGAAATATCTATCCTCATTTGGAAAGCATGAATACTGATGGGGATACTGATTCCATTCTGGGGAAAATTGGGGATGAATTTGTACTCTTTGGTAGTGGGTATTGAGGTGTATTTCACCTTTTCCTTTGCACTTTAGTCCTAATTAAATGTTTTGCTTTTAAAATGCATATTCCTTGTTTGGTACAAACTAAGGGTCCCCAACTAAATTGAAATAGGAATTCAAGTCAACTGAAGGACACATCTTCCAAAATATCTCATGTGAAAACCTGTGGTTCATGGGAGTCTAGACTCAAGACTGGTGAGACAGTGAGATACAGTGGGGAAAAGCAGTAGATCTCTAAAAAGGAGACTTGAGTTCGAATTCTGAGTCTGCTTTATTACCTGTGTGACCTTGGGCAAATTCCTTCACCCTTTTGGGCACCATCAGTATAATGGGGGGAGAGGTGAGGAGAACATTCATCTCAAAGTTTCTTCCAATTTTTAATCTTGTGATCCTAAAAAAGCATATGGAAAGTGCTGTGGAAATCTTAAATGTATTATATTAAGGTGATTTATACTGAATCCTCTGTGTGTCTTCCACTGAATTAGGCCCATGACAAGAGATTCATCAAAAACATATTTAATATGAAGGTATGCTCAGAAGGGTCCCTGTGCTTTGGTGCCATTTAGTGAGAAAGGGCATAAGTGAAGCCATCTTTAAAATGAGCTTCTCTTGTCTCAGTATCTGCCAGAAGACCACAGTACTTAAGTCACTGCTTTTTGTTGGGGCCTGGAAAACTAGGTTTCTACAGAACTTTATAGGATATAGTTATAACATGCCACTGCCTTATGTCTACAGGTAGATTTTTCCAACATGGGGCTTGTTTGGGTAAAGAACTTAAAATTATGCACTTATCAGATTTATGCTTTTGGAGAGGGCATGAACTGCCCAGAAGTAGCAAATCACACACTTTGGTTTTTGATACTGTAATAATAGGCACTGTACTAATAACTTCTGAGAATACAGAGGTTTATAATTATCAAGGCCTTACATGGTTTATAGAATACTCTGAACAGAAGTACAGCTGGAAAAACGCTGGCCTGGAACACAGCTGACGTGTTCTAGCCCTGGCTCTGCCATTAAAACCCTAGGTTGCCTTGGCCAAGTGCCTTTTCCTCAATCTGGGCTTGCTTCCCACATGAAGGGGTTAGGGGTTGAAGCCAGAATATCAGATTATGTCACAAGTACATGTGACCTAAGGGGTCTGGCATATGGTCGGCAGATTCTTTCAGTGGACATCCTATGACTCTAGTTCTGATTCCCAACTCAGGCACGAGGACTCTTGGGTCCCTTCTAGCCTGGACATGCTGGTCCCCAGCTCTTTCACTATGGATTCTCACTCTAAGGTAAAAGATTGTCCTCTTCAATGTAGTTTGATACCTGCATTTCCCTGTTATTACAAAAGTGAAAGTGAAGTGAATCTCTATGAAAACCACCAAAAATAAGAAATGAAAAATACAAAATTTTTAATTTATTTTTTAAAAGCCCAGATAACAGAATCATTTTCACCAAATGGAAAGATATGGGTAAAGCCAAAATGGAAAACATTTGTAACCACTAACCATATTTAAAAATTCAAGTACGGATACAACAAACATTAAGTTCTAAAAGCTGAAGATGGTTATTTAAAGAAAATTGAGAAGATTTTCCTTTAAAAAGAAACTATATAAAAAAAATTATTTTATGAACATATAGGCATCAGGGTCAATTCAAAATGACCTTGAAATTATTTGCTTCTGGTTTATGTGTGGCATCAGGTAACATTAAAATGATTGCTTAGCTCAAATATTTATAACTCAGGAAAAGATCAAAGCCAGAGTACCTCCTCATTTCCTATCAATTCCATCAGCACATTTATACCTCTAGTAATAAACAGGGTTGACACTAAAGAATCAAGTTAACATTTGGCATTAAAATGTGACCATTATTTTTCAAAAGTTGATCTGATCGATTTGGATTTCAGCGATCATATTTATGTATTCAGTTGCTAAAAGCTTCTTACCAACAAAAGCTCTTTAAAATGAAAAAGATATTGGGAGAAGGATGCTGGAACATAGAGAGAAGAGAAACCTGAGGTGTAGAAAGAAGTGACTTTCTCAAGATCACACAAATACAAAGGGTCAGAGCCAGAAGGAGAATTTCCCTAAATCTCAGTTTGGTGCTTTCTCCCGTATGGCCTTTCCTCCACACCAGATGTCCTCAACACAGATGACAAAGGCATACAAATTCAGCAGAGGTTAGACCAAACTTTAAAGGAAAAGGAACAGATCTGCAAAGAGCTCTAGGTTCAATAAAGCTCCAGAACCCATGGCAACGATACTCAAGGGATCTATTGTTTTAAAAATCAGCTCCCTTTAACTCTAAACTTCAAAGGGCCTAAACAATAAGCTTCAACCTATCGTGTAACTGGAGACATTTTCTTTCTTTTGTGAATTCAAGTCAGATGTCTTGAATTTTTCAACATATGTTCTGTAATTTTCTCCCTGAGAACACAATATTTATATGAAAACTTTCAATGAGATGGTTTCAGAATACTGCAACTCTTCATTCTTACTTTCCAGGGGTTAGTGCTGAAAGCCCAATGAGGCCTTATTTGGAAGCACTGCTTGTCAAGTATTAATTAGTGCTGGTCTGTCCCCTCACCACAGGGATGATTTAAGCCAATAGGATAAAAACAGTTTCTTTTACTAGGTCAACATGCATGTTGCTGTCACAGCAGCACGGAGATCACAGGCTATTAAGCAAACTTAATGGATTAAAGAGCCTTGTTGAGGCATGCAAGTGATCCAGGCTTTTCAAATGCTACGCTAGTGGAACATAAGCCTCGGCAAGTCTTAATAGTCTGGAATGGTTTCAACAACAGGTAACAGATCTGTTTGTCTGCTGTTTAGTTTAGAAAGACTCATCGAGCAGCAGTTGGATTAAATGCTATTGAGTAATGAATTATTCATTGAATTATTAATGAATTATTCAGCCACACCAACTCTCCAGAACCAAACTAAAGCATAAAAAGGACTGTGATCTCCATTACTAGGAGGAGGACCCACCTATGAAAATCACATGTCCTTAAAATATTTAATGTAGAGTGGATTAAGATAACACAAAACACATGATGAAAAGCAGCAAGATATGATAGAAAATAGAAAAATAATGATTTGTGAATCTGGACACTTGGGTCTTGTCTTGGCTCTGCCACCAACATACTGTTTGGCCTTGAGCAAGTCCTCTTCTTTGGACCTGTTTCCTCATTTATGAAATAGGAAGTTGGACTCAATCTCTAAGGTCCTTTCCAGCTCTGACACTCTAATGCATATGGATTGAACTGGATCTTTTGAAGAAAAACCTGATTTCTCAGTTACATTTTAAAAATAAAATAACCATTTTTTAATTTTCTTTGCCTAAAGATAAATATTTAACTACTTCTTTTAATTCAAAAAAGAAAAGAAAAACCAAGACAAACAAAAAACCCCTCCCAAAACCGTTTCCTAGTCTTAAGATGCAAGCCTTAGCAGAGAATAAAAATGCAAAGTCCTCAGGGCTCTCGAATTTGAACCATCTGATCATTTGTCTTTTCCATACTTCCACAGCTAAGAACACTCCTTTTTTACTGCCCTTCATAACACTCCATTCCTTCACACCTGCCAACCACCTGCTCCCTAGCTTAAAGTGGAATTTAGCAACCACTAATTCTACAGTGAGAACAAACTTGTGTGTCTCTGAAGCAAGGACAATATGTCTACCTCCCATACTTAAAATTTACCTCAAAGATATGGTTCCTTCCTTAAAATCTACTAGCCCTTTTCTGGGCTGTAGAGGAAAGAGGCCAGAGGAATATAATCATGCTGAAATGTTAGTCACTAGAAGAGCTGGAAAGTTCAATTCCTCTGCTATCTCCATACTGACCAGGGTATGGCAAGGTCTTAAAAAGACCTGCAGACAGGCAGCAAGGGCAATGGGATGGTGACAGAGATTATTGTAGTTAAAATTAATATCTTCTCCAAGGTGCTTACAATTTTGAGTGGTTTTACAGGATGAGGACATCACTGATTACTGCAGCCTTTACTGCAGGCTTTAGTCCAAAATATCATTTTAAAGCACTGTGATTAGTTTAACTAAACGACCAGAATTTACACGAGTGGGTTTCACCTTTTCAAAGAAGTTATCCTCAGACAGAGGTTTATCCATGGCTACCATTTTGCCCCTGTTTAAAACACAGGAGGTATGAGTTAAAAGATACCCTAAAGGCAATTCTAGAAATCTCTTTTAGGACACGTAGGGCCAGTTTAACCAGTTACAGAAGAAAAGCACTCATTATTTTAGAATCACAGCTTTTTTGGAACCCAAAACTGTCCCAACCAGCAGTATCACCCACTTCATTTGCTAGACATGGCTCTCAATGTTTCAAAAATTCCAATTACCCTTCAAGGGTAATGATATGCTACAAATGAGAATGTTCAAAAATCTAGGAGGTAACCTCTAGAGAAGAGTTCTAGAAATATTTTGGAAAATAGTAATAGTTTCATTTGGAAGTATACATTCTTTTAAATTAGTTAAAAAAACTCCCACAACTTTTTAATTACAGTGTAGTCACACTTCAAACCTTTGTTTCAAAGGATATTTATTTCAAAATAAGTACTAAGTATTTCTTTAAAGCTTTGGCAACCAATGTGATGTCTGATCAGCATGTGGATATATACACTGGGGATAGCTAATGTTATGATGCCTTAATTACCTAAGACTGTGATTACTTGACAAGGGGAACGTCAATTACTTTAAAAGTATGTTTTGGCACAACAAATTATAGAGCCTGGGTATTATCTCAAAACATGCTGACCCCTAAACTGCCAACTCAGGAATTAAAATGACCATAATACTTATCTTCATCAGGAAAAAAGTCACGTGAAGAAAAAGCAAGCTGAGACCTGTGTGTTCTCTGGGTCACACCTCTGCCCCAAAATAACTCTGTCCCAGTTCATGTAAATTACGTTAATTGCTTGGGTTGTTGTGGGAAGGAATACAAAAGTGATCTTGAATGGAAGAACTTCTGAAAGACTTTTTGTTACACTTAAATTTTTATAAATAATTTTATAAATAAATTTTTTCTTTTATCATCCACGTAAGTTGAGTTTGTCAGTTACTATGTTTGAGGTAAAAGGATGTCACAGTCACAACAGTGCCTGAACCTGATGGCCAGCACGGCAGCGGGTGAAGGCAGATGTAGGTGTGCTTCTAATTGTTCTTCACCTGTTTGAATCCAAGCTTCCTCCAAATCCTCTCTAGGGCCACTCTTCCCATGAACAGGGTGATAGTAAAATTACGTTTGTACCAGTCTCTAGATTTCACCACAAGAAAAAGAACAAGGAACATTATATAGTATATATAATAGCGGCTTATAATTAATATTTTAAGCATTAGAGAAAAGACTTAGCATCAAAACCAAAAAGAGTTGTTTACTATCTTCCTTTGTTAATAATTTTCCCCTTTTCCTAAAATACCCAAAACATTGAATATTTATTACAAGACAGGAGGAAGGAAATGGAAGGTATTTATCATTAAAGAGGCCTTTTTAAATTATCTAACATTCAAAAATAATATTTAAGAAAAAATAATTCTAGGGAATCACAGAATTTCCCAGCTGGAAGCTGTACTAGAACCCTAACAGAATATCCAGCTTCCACTTGAACACCTCCAGTGATGGAAAGTTACTAACCTGCAGAGGCAGTACTTCTTACTCTGAAGCGGAGATCTACCTTTAAGCCTTCACTGACTCAGACGCTGCCCTGCGCTAAACCCCCAGCCTCTGCCCAATGCCCTACTCTGTGTTGATCTTTTAAAAGTCTAAACGTAGGATTTTACATGTGCCTTTATTAAATTTCACTGTATTGGACTTAGTCCATCATCCTCCTGAGAACTTTGTGAGCTTTCAAAATGAAACAGGGTTAGGCCACTTATCCAACTACCTTTGCTTATTCTGGTGATGTAAGCTCCACTCCCGACTTGGGCTTCTAGGAAAAAAGGAACATTTGTGGCCTCTGGAGGAAATGCAGAAATTCGATGGATTTTCTATACACTTTAGAAAGCTTTCTCTGGGAAAAAAGACTCTGGAGATGAATGATAAGGGGTATGTTGAATAGGCAATGAAGTGCTTGGACAAGCTCTGTGGGAGTTGAGGGGGGGCTGCCCTGTAAGCATCCACAATGCCTGATCCTGGCCCTCTATTTACAGAAGCAGCACATTTCATACTCAAAGGAGAAAAGACAGACCCTCCTCCCCAATAATGGCCAGAAAAGTGGTTAGATTCATTTACCCCTGATGCTGACCCGAGAAAGATTATTAATATGCTGAAACTTGCATTTATCATTACTATAGTTAGTTCCCAACTCAACCGGAAATGCTTATATAGACTCCATAGCTCAAGGCAAGGGTCTCAAATTCTGAAAGCTAAGCCTCTCAGAGCCAGAATGCTAATAAGTATGTAGGTCATGCCATTAGTTTCAGCCAAATGAGCTGATGAGTGAACACAGGACTTCTGTTCTGGAACGGGCTCAGAGTACTTTATCAGCACTTGGGACAGAAGGAAGAAATAACAAACGAGGGCTCAAACACGAAGCAAAGAGATGGCAAGCAGATGATGTGAAACAACATGTTACATAAAGCCTTTCATAGTTACTCTGAAAACTACACAACCACCCATCACACATGAGAACAATATTTAAATTTCTATTACTTCAGGGGAGGGCCTGGGAACCTAACCACAACTTGTAACATCATTTTATGAGAAAATGTGCTCTGAATTCTAAACAAATTATGTGTAAACTTTTGTAACAGGTTGTAGTGAAAAGCGCACAGGGTTAAGAAACTGAAAACCTAGGCTCTATTATTTACACGCTATGTGACGCTGGGCCAGTAGCTTCCTCTCTCTAGGATACAATTTCTTCTTCTATAAAATGAAAGGATTGAAGAACATAAGGCTCTACCTGTTGGGACACTCTGTGTCCTAAGGTCCCTGCCAGTTCTAACATTGTAGGAGTCTGTAAATTTATTTATGGGTGGCCATTCAAAGGGAAAGCAATGCCTTAATGAAAATCGGTATGAGAAGACAGGAAGTATTTTGTCTAGGTTTATTTAGAATAAGCCTATCACACAAAAGACCATCATATACTGACTTCTATATCACTTTTCATCAGAAGACCTTAAAAATGTAAAATGTGAAGTTACGCAATTGTAGCTAAGACTCCATTGCTAATGCTCCTGCCCTTCATGTACATAAATTATAAATAGACACATTACATTATTAACCAACCATAAAAACCAAGCACACATGGATGGGGATTAGTATGGTAATAAAAAAGTCTTAAAGTTATTTAATAAAATTCATAAGCATTACTGTGTTGCATTGCAAGGTCATTAGGTATAATTATATATAGCTCACATAAATGACTATGATTAATGAAGTCTGACTTGAATTCGCAAAAGGAATTCCACCAACTTCACAATGAGTTGTGAGGGTTAACAGCAAAGCTTCATTCTTCTGTGTACTCTGTGACTAACAGGCATCCCTCAGCTTCTGCAGATACAAGGCCATTTCCCTTATTTTACTATAGAATAGGAGGAGAGAAAATAAAATACTAGGCCCCTAAAAATGGAGATGTTACCAAACGGGTAAAAAGACAAGCAGAGAAGACTGTGGGCTTCACCCAATTCACAATTTTGCCTCAGGTTGGCTCTGTTTACTTTCAACTCTACTTTCCTTAAAAGCTTTACCCAGAAATATTTTAGGTCACGTGGGGTCATACACTCAAGCAATCTATAGAGAACACTGCTATGTGCACCAATCAGAAGCTGAGGACAGAAATTAGATACAATAGATACCTGTTTGCCTAAAAACGTGGTTCAAATCCTGGCTTTGCTACTCTAGCCGAGTCACTTCACCTATAGGGGCCTTAGTTTTCTTATTTTTAAAACAAAAGGGTTGGGTTGGAATATTCCTAAGATGTTTTCTTATCGGACACCTCTGATACCTTTAATTTTTTTGTTAGATCATAAAGAAGGTCAAAGTAAGACTGTTTAAAATGATCATTTCACTTAAAAATTCTGAGAAGTAGGTTGGCAGTAAGAATATATGCATCTTACATAAAAATGAGATTAACTTAAAAAAGACTATTACTGTGAACTAATATGCAATCATAAACCATTTGGATTTAGTATTCTTCAACTATGCTAAAATAAAAAGGACATACCTGTTATAGTACATATGCTTCTGAAAATTTTTACTTAAGAATTCCTTGTAAAAATCAGCCATTTCTTCAGCATTCAATGTTATTTTTTTACCTGAAAATTAATTTAAACATAAAACAAAGGTACAGGCTTAGGGAGAAAAAGATTTTGCTACTGTAATTGGGGTGAAGAGTTCACCTTTGCTTCAAGTGACTTAAAGAATTATAAGGAAAATGCATAACTTCTCTATCACAAAAACCTTTTTACTTTTTAAAGAACATGAAATAAAAAATGCAATACCATTATGAGAAAGTAGATGAGATTCTTCCCTTTCAGGCATCCTAGTCTGAAATTCAACCTTGTGTACACCCAGGACTGTGTACATATCATACAAGTTTTTAATCTTAACAGAAACAATTGGTTTTAGGCCATTTCTCAGGACATCAAAATGAATTCCCAGCTGCCAATACTTGTTGGCAGCTTTATTATACACCTCTAAAGCTGAAGGGACTTGGAAGTACTTTTATCTTTTATTCATAGTAGACCCTTCCATCAGAACAGCATAAAGATACACCGAATGGGGAAGAGGAGTTGTTTTAGGATACTTGCCCTATGTGTCTGTGTGTGCGTGTATGTATGTATCTAGATAAATCCTAAAACTTCTATATTAAAAAAAACTCTAGAACCACTTGTGGCCTGCAAAAACAGGTGAGCTTAGAATAATTTTTACATTTTTAAATAAAGTTTTATTGTATTTAAAAATGCAAAAACCATTCTTCATTCATGAGTCACACAAGAGGCAGGTCTGGATTGTAGTTTCCCAACCCCTGACAAGAGCCACACAAAGGGTTCTAAAGAAAATTAAAGTGACCATAGACTTATCTATCTTTAATACCTTTCTAGTCACATCTAGTCCAGGCCTCTGCAAGGGTCAGATGTTGTTGCTGGACAAGGTCTGTATTGGTTGTTGGAGATGGGGAGTATATGGGAAAAAGACAGTACTGTGTGAACAATAAGCATAATAACATCTTAAAAAATAAGACTGGAAAGGCAGGTTGGAATCACATCCTGGAAGAGTCTATATAACAGACAATGTGTATAGGGAGATATTGAAGATGTGGACTGCTGAATTTGGTAGGATTTCCAGCCAAGATGATTCTATGACTAGAATAGCCATACCTACTCTAGCATAAAACCTAAAAATTGCACCAAATCAAATAATGATCAAGAAAGTCAATGAGAAATTACAGTGCTTATTCTAGAACTTTACAAAAAGTCAGTCAGTAGCCCATGAGCAACAGAAAGAAAGCCAGTGGCAAAACTGGACCCAGCTCCAGCATAGGCAAACAAGACAGACATTTCCTAGTCAGATAAGAGATGGCCCAAAGACACCTATAGAATGCAAGAGTACAGGATTTTCTAGAGAAAGCCCCAGGGAGGCTGGAAAGCCACATCATGGAGGCAGGAAACCCACATCATGGAGGTGGGAAACCCACATTGAGGACTCTGGTTACCTGGAATGTCAGGGACCAGTGCAGTCATGACAGCACTCAGCCCAGGTGCAGGTTATCAGAAGGCTCCTACATTCTGTCCTACCAAAGGGCCCTAAAGGTCTAGAGCTCTGAACAACGACAATCCAAGAAGGCCTGGCCCCTGGAGAAAAGGAACCCAGGGGATCCAGGGTGACACTGAGCAGTACTCCACACTGAATCAGGAACCTTTACAAGAACCTCTACAAGAAGCCTTAATTCAGGAACTGAAGCTGGACAGATCAGAAACCTCAAGGGTATACAGATCACTCTACAGGCATGACCTATATGAAAATCCAGCAAAGGAGACTAAGGAGTGGCAAGTTAGGTAGGAAGAGAACCAGGAAAGTGCAGTGTAACAAAATTAAAGGCCGCAAAGAGGACAAGAAAGAAGGAGTCTAAGAAAAGGGCAATAGATTTAGCAGCTAAGAGATTACTGGTAACTTTGGAAAGAGCAGTTTTAGTTGAAAGATGAACTAGAAGCCAGACTGTAGAGAGTAAAGAAGGAAGTACAGGCATCAAGTGTAGATAATCTTTTCAAGGAATTCAGCCACAAAAGTGAGGAAAGATATAACACAACAGCTAATGAGGATGAAGAGATGAAGAAAGGGGAGACATGTGCATGTTTGTAGGCATTAGGAAAAAAGCCAATAGAGAGAGGGGGAGACTGAAGATGAATGAAAGAGTGGGGAGGACAGAGGAGGTAAATCTGCTGGAGCAGATGAAGAGGAATGAAATAATTTGTGCACATATAGGGGTTAGCTATGACAAGGAGATGGGCCATCTCTTCCTGGGAGACAGGACTTAAGGAGGAGAGAGTGGCAGAAGGCATCTGAGTGATATGAGATGAGGAAGAGGGAGTTCACAGTGAATGGCCTTAATTATTTTTTCCAGTGAAATATAAGAGTTCTCAGTTGAGAGAGTGAAAGGAAGGGAAACTTGAGGATGGGTGAAAAGGTTTAGAAAAGCTGTTGCAAGGAGAACAACCATACGACAGAATGTATGAAATCACTAATCACAAGACACAAACAGAGTATCTGATTGGCAAAGAAGTAAAAAGATAAATTGATAAATGCTAGAGGAGTTATGAGATGACAGGAACAGTAATCCACTTGGTGCAGTTGTCAATCAATTCAACTCTTTTGAAAAACAACTTGAAATTATACCCTTTGTATAAATCCTTTGAATCAGTACTCTCACTCCTAAGAGGCAACAATTCATATACACAAAAAGATTAGTAGTAGTAATTTTTGTGGTGGCAAAGAACTAGAACTCAGGTAGATATCTCTACCAACTGGGGAACAGCTGATCAAATTGAGGTATATTACTGTGTTGTAATAAATGACACATGAAAAATTTACAGAAATTTGGGAAAATGTAAAGATTGAAGTAGAATGAAGTAAGCAGAACCAATAAAATAATTTACATGACAGCTACAATAAAGACAAGGAAAATGAAGGAGTTTAGAACTCTGATCAATGCAGTAGCCAGTCATGACTTCAAAAGACTAAGAGTGAAGCTTTTGGACTAGAGATGTAGAACAAGGCACCTATTTTAAGAAATGATCTATTATGTTTGGTTATACTGATTACAAGAGATTACAAGTCATGGGGAAGTGACAGTAATATTTAAAAAAACACCAAGAAAAGACTTTAAAAAAATAAAATAAATAGAAAAACATCAGAACTCTGGTCAATGTAGTGCCCTTGAATTCACAGGACTCCCATGGGAGGTGGTAGACTTCCAGTGCAGAATGAGACATGTGTTGTTAGATGGGGTCAATGTTGGTTTGTTTTGGTCAGTTGTACTTCCTTGGCCACGGATGAGGAACTGGGAGAATCAATGAGAATTTACACTGGTGTCTATTAAGGCATCAATAAAACATTAAAAACAAAAATAAAATAAAGTGAGGAGCACTTTCAACAATTCCAGGGTCCTCCTCAACATAAAATCCTTAACTTCCATGGCCCTCAGTTTCTTCACCCATGAAATGAGGGTACTAGACTAGCTGGCCTTCCAAGTCCTTTCCAGCTCTATATCTATGAGCCTCTGAATAAAACGTCTGTTAAAAACCATTACTCTGACAGTTATGCTAATATGATCATGAATTGTAGAACACCATTGTCTCTCAAGTATCAAAACTGTAGGTGATCTAACAGTTTAGGCATATGTAAACAGCCTACAGTTTAAAAGCAAAGATGACTTGAGTGTGTGAAATGATGCATTGTACGATCAGAAAAAAATCACGTATGGAGAGCAAGTAACAGCCTGACTGTCACTCTGATACCTCAATACTGTTAAAAGATCTTAAGAAAGACCTCTAGTACACTGAGTTTATAGGAAGATATGGACAAAAGTTGCACAGGCTGAGAAAGTTTGGAGAGATTATATTCTCAATCATTTGAGGGAAACCATTAAAGGATCCCTGAGCATAATCTTAAGAGTGCCCTCCTAAAAATGCAAATCACAAATAGTTGCCTAATAGTACTACTTATCCCAAAGTTGGCCTAGTGGACAGAGCACTGAACTTAAAAGTCAGGAAGACCTGGGTTCAACTCTTACCCCAGATATTTAGTAGCTGGGGGACCCTGGGCAAATTACTTGACTTCTTGTGACCTTAGTAAAATCAAAATAATAGTTAGAGTGCTTTACCTAAAAGGATTGTTGTGAGGATCCCAATGTGTTATAAAAAGCTTTGCAAACTTTGAAATACTATACATTAGTATTATTAAAATAGCATCCTTATAACAAAAAAAAAAGACCACTGTACTAACCTGTTTCATCTTTCAATCCCAGACCTTTAGCTTTCAATCTTGAGTGAATAAATTCTTCTTTTTCCTAAAAGATAAAATTGTCATTTTCTGAAATGGTAAGACTTTGTCCCTGAAGATAATCATTTTATCACTGGCTCCAATTTTTCTTCCCAGACTTATTTTTCTCTGCTTCCCTTCACACATTCTAATTTGAAAGACATACCCAGAGCCTGGGCCAGGTGTGCCAGGACCCTGGGGGTCACATCCAGATGGACCTACAGTAATACCCAGAATGGATGACTAATCACTCATCTCTCTTTTCTTACTTTCTACTTCTCACAATTGGGGAGATCATCCCTCACACATAGAAGGCCCTTCCTCCTGGTGAAATCCTGCTCTTTTATTCAAGATGCTGCTTGGGTGCCATGCCATCATTCCAAAAGAAGGGATCTCTTCCTCCCCAATCTCTCTCTGGTTGGTTTGTCCTATACATTTAGCACATTTTAACTTATAGTATGTATGTGTCCTATCCCTTTACTATATTTTTAAGGTCTTTAATATTAGAGATCATAGTTTTCATCTTTGTATTCACAGTGCCTTGCACAGAATAAATGTCTACTAAATAAGTGATGAACTGCGTCATACCAGCTCAGAGCTAAGTCACCACACTACATGACTTATACTTAATCTGCCTACATCAGGCAGTATCATTCATTGCTTTTTATTAATTTAAAGACTTTTCATAACTGCTTTTCTTGCAAAAATAATTTACCTTTGATAATATAATGAAAATAATTTAAAATGCTAATAAGCACCACCCTGGGTTGCTAATCTTGTCCTAATTCTTCTTCTCCAATGCTCCACTGCTCCCTTCTCTTTTTCATTCTCCAGACCCCCAAAGAGAACAAAACACACAGAAATCTAAGAAGTTTGAGACCTGGATTTCCTGCTTAGCCCCTTGCATATTTTTATGCTGACAAAATTCAATTCAGCTTCATAAGCATTTAATATTAGGGACAGAGAGCACAGGAAATTCTAAAACAAACTTCTAGTTGTACAGAGCTTGCTTATAAATTCACAGAATAGGATAATACACATTTTTGGGTGTATAATACATATTTTTGATAGCTCGCCAGAATGGATACAAATATTACACACACATACCAATTTAAATATGAAAATTGATATTTCTTTTCAATTGTGTACAAAATGTTGCAGTAAGAAATTTGAAATCTTAGAATGTGGCCACATTACACAAAAAAATACTATACATTCATATTCCTTATGTGTAATGTGTACATACAATTTCAAAACTACAATACAGTAATAACGCCACTTTTCAAACTATTTTTACACAGTGAAATGAGATTTTTAAAATGTAATCTACCAAGTAACCAAAGAAACAAAGGTACATCTAGCGCCACCAAGTGGCCAAAAAGCTAACTTGCATTTTGTTCAAACCTAGGCTCACCTTAATAAATGTCTGATTCTGCTTTGCCCAATATTGTTGGTTCCACTCTTGGGTTTCTTGTCTTAATTTCCTAAGCTGCCGTTCCAATGGAGATTCATTTTCAGGGATGTAAAATCTGATCGGTCGAAGGTTTGAATATCTATCCGGGGGTCCAATCCAATCATTACAAGATTTTCTGGGTGGACAGGATCTTGACATCTTTAAGAAGAAAATTATTAATACATTAATACGTAGCTAAAGTATATCAACAATGATTTAAGTTTAATAAACAAAATGCATTCACCAAAGTTCCTCATTAATTTTATTTTCAAGCTTTAGCGGACATAAGCAGGGTGCAGCAAGGAGTGATGTAAAAGATATTGAGAACATGTAACTATAAAAGGAACAATCATATGTCAAGAATAAAAAGCATTATATAGTAAGATGACGAGCCAAAATGTTACACTGTTGCTCACTAAATATTAAAAGAACAAGGTCATCAGAGCACTGGGTAAATCTTCTATGTAATACTTACAGGAAAGCATAGATAAGAACTGCACAGAAAGAGAAGAAATGATACATGCAACACTCACAGAAAGGAAATTATGAAACTGAACTTCATTTGAAAGCACAGATAAAGAACTGCACAGACTGGGATAAGATGGTACAATGAAAATTCACATGAACAAATAATCATCATCTTCACCATCATTACAGTTAACATTTCCACAGCATCTCCTATGTGCCAGGCACTGTTTTAAGCATTTTACAATTCTTATCTCATTTGATCCTCATGACAACCCTGGGAGGGAGGTACCATTATTATGCCTATTTTAGAGTTGAGGAAACTGAGGCCGATCGAGGTAAAGTGATTTGGCCAGGGTCACACAACTAGGAAGTGTCTGAGGTTGGATTTGAACTCAATTCTTCCAGACTCTATGCCCAGCACTCTATCCAGTAGGCTACCCAGTGACCCTGGATGAACTCACTCACTCATCAAAATACCAATTAGGAAAAAAAAAAATGAAGTCATAGGGGAAAAGTGAGCATGTAAGAAACCCTCTCTCAGTTCTCTTCTTAATCCTCCTCCAAGTATTCAATCAATTTCTAAATCTTGCTTGTTTTTTTTTCCCTTAGCAGTATCTCTCTTATCTGACCTACTCTCCACATTTATTCACACAACTACTCCCTTAGTTCGTCACTTATCACCTATTACTCCGACAGGTTATGATATCTTGAATTGCTACCCCAAGTTTATCTCCACTCCATTCTCTCGCAAAGTTGACCAACCACCAACCACCAACCTTTCAATAAATTCCACTGACTCTTCTAAGCTCTATAATCTCTCTCTCTACATATATATATATACACATATATATGTATAAATATGTGTGTGCATATATATATAGATATATATATGTTTATGTATATGTAAAAGTCACAGAGATGCTCAGTTCTCTTCAGATTTCCAGGGGAGCCAGAAAAAACATACGGAAAAGGAGTGAAAGGCTGCCAGTGCTCACCAGAGAAACTCTATCTAGGAGAAATGAAGATTCAGCACTCTAAGGACATTCTGTTTTTGTTTTTTTAATATTTTATTTTTTTCCAATTACATGCAAAAATGTTTAACATTTGTTTTTTTTAAAAATTTTGAGTTCCAAATTTTCTCCCTTTCTCCCATCACTGAGAAAACAAGCAATTTGCTATAGGGTACACATGTACAGTCATACAAAATACCATATTAGTCAAATTGTGAAAGAAGACCATAAACAAAATGAAAAATAAAGGAAGTGAAAAAAGTATGCTTTGATCTGCATTCAGACTCCATTAATTCTTCCTCTGGAGGTGGATAGCATTTTTCATCATGAGTCTTTTGAACTGTCTTAGATTACTATGTTGCTGAGAAGAGCTAAGTCATTCCCAGCTGATCATCACACAATGTTGCTATCACTGTGTACAATGCTCTCCTGGTTCCACTCACCTCACTTTGCACAAGTTCATGTAAATCTTTCCAGGTTTTTCTGAGAACATCCTACTAGTCATATCTTATAGCACAACAGTATTCCATCACAATCATGGACTACAACTTGTTCAGTCATTCCCCAATTAATGGGCATCCCCTCAATTTCCAGTTCTTTGACACCACAAAAGAGCTGCTATAAATATTTGTGCACATATCGATCCTTTTCCTTTTCTTTTCTTTTTTTAAATCTCTTTGGGATATAGACCTAGGAGTGGTTATTGCTGGGTCAAGAGATATAAAGTTTTATAGCCCTCTGGGTATAGTTCCAAATTGTTCTCCAGAATGATTAGATCCACTCACAACTCTACCAACAGTACATTAATGTCTCAATTTTCCCACATCCTCCCCAACATGTGTCATTTTCCTTCTGCCATATTAGTCAATCTGATAGGTATAAGGTGGTACCTCAGAGTTGTTTTAGTATATGTTTCTCTAATCAACAGTGATTTAGACAATTTTTTAATATGACTACAGATAGTTCTGATTTCTTTGTCTGAAAATTGCCTTTTGACATCCTTTGACGATTTATCAACTAGAGAATGACTTATAGTCTTATAAATTTGACTCAGGGCAAGGGTTCTTAACTTTAACTTGCCCTGTAGGGCAGGGATCATGGACCCCTCTGGGCAGTATGGTGAAGCTTCTAGACTCCTCAGAATAAGGTTCTTAAATGTGTTAAATAAAATACAGAAGATTATAAATGAAACAAATTATATTAAAATAAATCTATATTTTTCTCATCCAAGTTCATAGATTCCTTGAAATCTATTGATGGATCTTTTGTGGATGTGTGGAACACAACTTATCATCGTCTTTGTGCATGGTTGATACAGAGTGGAGGAATAGGTTGTAGGAAATTAATAAATTAAGGAATTAGTAGGTCACGGTGTTTGAAGGAGTATGTATAATGAAGTCCTGTAGTATGAGGGCCGGTATTAGGGAGGAAAGACTGTAAACCAGGCACTGGACTCATTTAGGAAAGAAGGAAAGTGTCTGGGGTCAGGAGATAATAGCTTCTGGAATTCTGAGTGGTAGACATGGACTGAATGAACCTCAAAGGAAGAAAGGTTACTGAGTACTAGTGGTAGGTAGAGAACTGAAATATAGCTATAGGGAACAAGGAGTATTCCAACTCCCTGACAGGGAATGAGTGAACACAGCCAGTGCTGTGACTACAGACAGGGAGCTAGTTTAACTTATAATTGCATAAGAATCCTCTCACATCCTTGACGTGGCCAGCAAACCTTTGTCAAAAAGTTTTCCCTCACTCTCTGCAACTCTTCAGCATTGCCTCTTTTCACCTATTGTTCCTAGATCTGTTCTTTGGGGACAGAAAGAATAAATTTGATTTTACTTCCTCATGACAATCCTTCAAATGCTTAATGGCCACTATGATGTCTGAACCCATATGGCAGGATTTTGAGGTGCTGCACCATCCTGTTCACCTTTTTCAGGATGCACTCCAGCCAGTCAACGTCCTTCCTAAAAAATGGCACCCAGAACTAAACACAAAACTACAGATATGGTCTGATGAAAGTAAAATATAGACTATTTCTTGCCTTTCTGGACATAATTCATCTCAAAATATCCTTAGAAAACACTAGCTTTTTTGTTTATCATATTTTAGTGTTAATTCACATACTAAACATGCTATCTATGAAAAGACAAGATTTTTTTCAAGATGAATAGCTCTTTTTTTTGTCATGAGTTCTCCTCCTCCTCCTGCCCCCCCCATCTCAACCTAGCCCTCCCAAATCTAGGACATGGAAAGCTGATTTTTTGAGATTCGTTATGTTTTGTCTTTCTTGATTCTTCCCAATGTTCATGAGATCTTGTTGGACTCTGACTCTGTCATCCAGTATGTCATTCACTTTCCCAGATTAGTGCTATATACAAATCTGATAAGCATGCTTCCTATTTGCAACTTTCAAGTTGCTGGAAAAAAAAAAGGTTAACCAGCATAGACCTCAGAAATACTCTATAGGTCTAGCCATTCAACAAAATTTGGATCCACCTGTTTGTAGGTAATGATTTTTATCTTGTCCACAAGGATGGCATGGGAGGCTCAGTCCAAACTTGAAGACAGCTAAGATAGCATGGTAGAGTCAAAAAAGATTTCAACTAGCTAGAATGATGGGCCACAAATAAGGTCAAGAAGAATCATAGTGCAGTTAAAAGAATGCTGGATTTGTAGTCACAAGACCTGGGTTTGAATCTCCCTTCTGCCACTATGTGTGATCTTGGAAAAGTCACTTTCATCTCCGGGCCAGAAATTTCTTGTTTGAAAAATGAGGTCCATGGACTAGATGACATTCGAGCTCTAAATCTATGATGTGACGATACAATTAATGGAGAGGGGGAAAAGTCCTATTTTTTTAATCACCTTTATAAATATGAGATAAGCAAGTCTTCCACTGATGTAAAAAAAAAAAAATTGAGTGGTTGTAAGAGATTGAAAGCTCAATGTGAGTTAATGGGGTGAGAGGGCAGCCACAAAGTTCTATTTTGATGCCTTGTGGTGTGGACAGAATGTATACTCTTGCATATGTTGAAGAGCTTTGTGTATGGCCCCATCAATCAAGTGAGTGTATTTCCTGAGGAGCAAACTAGCTAACTAAAGAGAAGCAAACCACCAATAGGTTGGGCACTTGGTGATAATTTTTTTTTTTACCATGGCAACCTATGAAATAAAGAAAAATTTAAAATGATATCCTATTGCTTCTACAATGACAGTCAGGAAAGGGAGCAGAAGTTGCTAAAAGTATCACACCCCACCATTTGTTGGGTATGTTATGGTATAGATTCCTTTTGAATATGGGTTGAACTAGATGGCCTCCCTTCCAACTCTCGAATTCTGTGATTCTGTTATAGAAAGGTTTCATACGTGCAAAATATCTATAGCATCAGTTTTTGTAGTAGTGAAGATTATAAGCAAAATAAGTGCCTACCAACTGGGAAATTGCGAAAATGGTGATATACAAATGTAATGGAATATTATCTCCCTGTAAGACAAATATGAAGCATTCAGAAACACTTGACAAGGTTTGTATGAACTAATAAAGTTATATTCGCAGAACCAGGAGGATAATCTACATGATAAACACAAAAATGAAAAGCAAACAACACTGAAGGCTTTGGAACTTTGACCAATCTTGATTTCAGAGGGCCTCCTTCCTCCTGGCAGGGAGATGGTGGACTACAAGTACAGAATGGCACATACATTTATCGACATAGCCAATGTATTGAATTGTTTTGGTAGATTACTCTTTTGTTATAAGTAAGTATTCTATGGGGAGGGAGAAGTCATTGGAAAGTGATAGTATTATAAAAAGAGATAATCAGTAAAACATGTGAGGGGGCGAGGAGACTGGTGGAATAGGCATAACCTTCTACTTTCAAACTGACTATCTGCCACTGTCATTTAGCAACCTCTCTTTATGCTTCCTTTATTACTCAGGCTAATTCCTCATTAAAAAAAATTCTTCCAGTTTCCAGGTCAATTTCCTAGCTTTCTCAAGGAGTTAAGTTCTTGGGTCAATTTTCTTCTTCACTACAACCATACCTGAGAATTTCAACACATACACATAACATATATATAAAATAATATATATGTGTATATATGAATATAAGTATATACAATCCTGCAAATATTCTACCAGCATGGCTGTATGTCAATGAAACACAGAATATAACAATCTCTAAAGAATTAAAAATGAGTATCACACAGGGATGTGGAGTGGTGCATGGTGGAAAGAACAGGAATACAGAGACAGTTGTAAAAGATGTCATTAAGAAAATGTATGAAAAGAAGAAGAGACAAGCTGGAGACATGGTGAGAAATGATAGATGAGGTCAAGAGAAAGTGAAGGCCTCTAGTATGTTGGTTGGTATCTACTTTAGCAAATTTATAGAAAAACACAAACAAGAGAGACAACAGGACAGAGGCATAGAATAGATTTCAATCTACATCACAAGACTGCAAATTGAGGAGACCACAGAACCATTTAAGTATTTGAATCTGCCAGCTGAAAAAGTTAATAGGACCTTTGACTGCATTAAAAAAGGTAGTGTCAAGAAAGTGAGAGAGATCGTTTGCAGAGGTCAGACCACATCCAGAAAATTACGTTCTAGATGCTCTATTTTAGAAAAGACATTCAAGTCAGACACTAAAACCCTGTGTGACTTTGGATACTAAACCTCTCAAGGTTTCTCTTTCCTTATGCGTAAAATGAGGAGAGTGGGTTGGATGACTTCAAAGGTCCTTTCCAAATCTAAACAGGAGCAATTAAAATCATGAAATAAAAGAATAAGTTAAAGGAACCAGTGATGGAGGAGCTTGGAGGAGAGGAGTCTTGGGAAGGAGGGGAATAAATGAGGGTTTTCTTCAAGGATTTGAAGGTCTATTTCTCCCCAAGTAGAGGGATTAGGATTGTTCTGCTGGACCCCAGAGGGCAGAATTAGAGGCAATGAAAGTAGAGGCTACAGACAGGCAGGAAACAGAAGTTTAAAGGACAATGGAGGAGAAGCAAATAGGTAGGAAGAAGGCCAGGAGAGCATAAGATCATGAAAGCCAATCAAGGAGGTAGTGGTAAATAACTATCAGAATCTCCAGAGGTCAAGAAAGATGAGGACTTAGAAATGGCCATCAGATTTAGCTGTTCAGAAATCATCTATAATCTTTAAAAGAATAGTTTCAGTAGAATGTTGAGGTTAGAAGCCAGATTGTAAAGCTCTGAAGAGTGGGTGGTGAGACAGTAGTGGCATTAAGTATAGATGTTTTTGCTTTTCTGCCACGGCATGAAAGCAAATTAGAAAAATGGATCTTCAGATCTGTGGTACAAAAAAAATGCCACTGTATCAGCCCACCTCCTCACCACACAAGTGCAAATGTCTGCAAAGTAACATTATTTATGACACTTTTCCAAATAAAAATAATACTGCATATAGCCTGTGTTATTCACAGACCCCGAAATTCCATTAATGTCAATTGAACAGTTAGTTATAATGTAGCTTTAACTTGTAGTTACACAGCTGGGAGGAAATATAAATAGCATTTCAATGCTGAAGACTGTAATGGCAATAGTTATATAAGGCCATATCTCCACTGTATCAAGACAATAAAATGGGAGTTGAGGGGGCAGGGAACAGCAAATTTGTGAACCTATTTTCAATAGTGAAACTTTGCCACCATGCAACAAGTATGGCTCCTTCAAGAAACTGGACTAAGTTTTGCTCTTACAAAATGATGCTCCCTTTAGACTATTCAGCTACCTTGTAAACATGAGTTCTTGCTCTGAAGAGGGCCCAATGAGACCTCTAGTGAAATCAGTGGAGCTCTATCACCATAACTAGAATTGTAATTCAAGTCTTCTGAAAAAATCAACCCATCATATAACATCTTGATGTAATAAGAGAAATAGAGGCTGAAGTAGCTATCACTCCCTTTGACTTCTGCTCCAGAAAACGTTTAGTCCTAAGTTTCCAGGCAGCATAATGCAGTGGAAAACATCACTGGGTAAAGAATATGAACAAACAGTTTTTAAGAGAAGAAATGCCAACTACTATGTGTAAGAAAAAAGTTCCAAATTATTAATATGAGAAATGCACATTAGCCTAACTCTAAAATTTTAACTTTATAACCATCAAATTGGTAAAGATGATAAAATTAACAAGTATTTATTTTACACCCATTATGTGTCACCCATTGTACTAAACACTGGAGATTCAAAGAAAAATAAAGGTCTCTATCCTCAAGGTATAGCCAGTGTTGGGGAACTGGACCGGTTAGCTAGAAGCTAAGCCAATTAGTACACTTGGCAACTGTTCTGGAAAGCAATTTGAAACTATTTGGGAAAAGTTACTAAGTTAATCAATATTTTTCAACTCAGATATCTCATTATAAATGACACAAAGTTCCCATACATACCCAATATTTAGGGCAGAGCTTTTTGTGGTAGTAAAAAGTGAAAATGAAATATGTGTCTAACACCTAGGGAATAACTGAACAAATTGTGGTATATGGATGTAATGGAATATTAATGTGATTTCTCTGGTACATAAGTGAGGAAATTTCCCCTACAAAAGTGGCAACTTATCATCCAACTTATGACCTGGAGTTTCTTCTTCTTGTTGCCGTTCAAGTAGTTTCAGTGCCACCTGACTCTTCCTGACCTTATTTATGGTTTTCTTTGCAAAGATACTGGGATGGTCTGCTTCTCTTCCTTCTCCAGCTCTTTTTACAGATGAGGAAACTGAGGCAGACAGGGTTAAGTGAGTTACCGAGGCCTACAGAGCTACTAAGTGTCTGAGGCCACATTTGAACTCAGGAAGATGAGTCTTCCTAACTCCAGGTCTAGTGCTCTCTCTATCCGCTGGGCCACCTAGCTGCCCAGGGTTGACCAAATCTTCCTGGCTTTTAAGGCCAGCTCTCTGTCCACTATGCCACATCAATTCTCCATACTGCATTTCTGTACTTTATCTTCAGCAGAGCCAGTGAGCTAGTATTTTCACATGAAGGTAAAAAACAACAGCAACAACAACAAAAAAAAAACCAACCCATGAACTGTGACAGAGAAATGAAAGGGGTGGGGTGGGGTGGGGATTGGTCCCTAAAAGTATCCGAGAGAAGCCTGGGGTGAAGAGGCTACCAGTCATACTTCTAGGAGGTTTCAAAACACAACGGCAGACCCTGTAATACATACTCTGGTCAATTCTCTTACAGAAACACTTCATGCTCCTGACATTCCCCTCAAACACAGAGACCCGGGGTTAGCTAGCAACAAATGAGGGCAGATTCAAACTTCTGCCTCAATGTTAGGAATCTTCCTTTCTAGGAGCTCTTAGGTACTAAGATATAAATTCCATAAAACAGCAGAGGGAGAGAAAAGACCTAAGAGAGTAAGAGACTGTTATGTAGTCTATTATGTAGGCTATCTATATTTAAATTAACCACTTGTTTTTAGAATGCGGCTGATCATATCTCCAGAGAAAACCGGTACGGAAGAAAGTTGAGATCTGGCAAAAGATCCCGCGCTAACCCCTTTTCCCCTCTCCGCCCGCAGAAGACGTGGAAGGGACTCAGCCGTGCCCCTGGGTATCAGGGAAGCCGAGACCAGAAGAGGGGGTCCCTCCCCACCGTAACTAAGGCCGAGCCAAAGCGACCACGGCGTTCACTCTGGCAGCTGCACAACTCCCGGGGCCCATGGAGGACCGGCCTGAAGGGTCCGAGGAATCAAGGGCAGACGATGCGCGGGGATCTGGGGACTCGCCACGACTCAGGCCGTCCGGGCAGGGGTTCAGGAACTTGGGCTGCATGAACGCGCGGTTTAGGGGTACAAGTCGTGCCCCTCCACAGGCGCGGTCAGGGCCCATGTCACCCCCTCCCTGCAGGGCCAGGGCATGGACAGACTTCGGCGTTCCGTTCCGGGAGGGGCTGAGCAACACACAGACGAGGGGGTTCAGTGACTGCCGGCGTCCCCCCTCCCAGGGCCCGGCTCAGGGGCAGACACACGTCGGGGCTCAGTCTCGGCCCCTCCCCCACGAGGTCGGAGCTTGGCGGCTCCTCTCTGCCCCTCCCCCCGGGGCCGGGGCTCAGTGACCCGCTCCCCGCCCCTCCCCCACCCCGGCCGAGGCTCAGAGGCAGGCGCACGTCGGGGCTCTGGGGCTCTGTCTGCCCCTCCCACCAGGCCGACGCTCAGTGACACCGAGGCGGACGCACGTCGGGGCTCAGTCACTCACCCACACACACACGTCGGGGCTCAGTCACTCACCCGCACACACACGTCGGGGCTCAGTGGCTCTGTCTGCCCCTCCCCCCAGGCCGACGCTCAGTGACACCGAGGCGGACGCACGTCGGGGCTCAGTCACTCACCCACACACACACACGTCGGGGCTCAGTGGCTCTGTCTGCCCCTCCCCCCAGGCCGACGCTCAGTGACACCGGGGCGGACGCACGTCGGGGCTCAGTCACTCACCCACACGCACACGTCGGGGCTCAGTCACTCACCCACACACACACACGCCCACGCACACTCACCCACACACCCGTCGGGGCTCAGTCACTCACCCACACACGCACGTCGGGGCTCAGTCACTCACCCACACACACACGTCGGGGCTCTGGGGCTCTGTCTGCCCCTCCCACCAGGCCGACGCTCAGTGACACCGGGGCGGACGCACGTCGGGGCTCAGTCACTCACCCACACGCACACGTCGGGGCTCAGTCACTCACCCACACACACACACGCCCACGCACACTCACCCACACACCCGTCGGGGCTCAGTCACTCACCCACACACACACGCCCACGCACACTCACCCACACACCCGTCGGGGCTCAGTCACTCACCCACACACGCACGTCGGGGCTCAGTCACTCACCCACACACACACGTCGGGGCTCTGGGGCTCTGTCTGCCCCTCCCCCCAGGCCGACGCTCAGTGACACCGGGGCGGACGCACGTCGGGGCTCAGTCACTCACCCACACGCACACGTCGGGGCTCAGTCACTCACCCACACACACACACGCCCACGCACACTCACCCACACACCCGTCGGGGCTCAGTCACTCACCCACACACACACACGCCCACGCACACTCACCCACACACCCGTCGGGGCTCAGTCACTCACCCACACACGCACGTCGGGGCTCAGTCACTCACCCACACACACACGTCGGGGCTCTGGGGCTCTGTCTGCCCCTCCCACCAGGCCGACGCTCAGTGACACCGGGGCGGACGCACCACCCACACACACACACGTCGGGGCTCAGTGGCTCTGTCTGCCCCTCCCCCCAGGTCGACGCTCAGTGACACCGGGGCGGACGCACGTCGGGGCTCAGTCACTCACCCCCACACACGCACACGCACACTCACCCACACACCCGTCGGGGCTCAGTCACTCACACACACACACACGTCGAGGTTCGTCGACACCCTCCCTCCGGCCCGGGCGCAGTGACACGGCCGTCGCTCCCGCGGTCACGGGCTGGGTCACGGGCTGGGTCACGGCCGGCCCGCGCACTCGCCGGGCCTTGCCACCTCGGGGGCCCCGGACCCGCCCCGCTGACGCCCTGGTTACCCGGCTCCGCGTCGAGTCCTGGGGCTCTGGCCCTCTTTCCGAGCCGAGCCGGCGGCCGTGGCAGGCGACGCCGCGGCGGGGCGGACGGAGGAGCCCCTGCCTCCAGCCCACGCGAGCGGTCGCCGCCATCGCCATCCCCGGGGCCCCGCCTCGGCCGCGCCGCTTTACGGCAGTCTCGTAAAATGGCGGCTGCGGAGGAGGAGCCGGAGAAGGAGCAGGAGCCCGGGAGCCGGGGGCCCACCATGTACTCGGCCAGAGGTGACCGGCGAGCGGCGGAGGCGGCGAGGCAGGGCTCCATCTGGCAGCCGGGGCCGCCCCCGCCTGGCGATGCGGGGCAGTGTCGACGCTCGGCCTCGGGGATTCAGGAGGACGCCTCTTGCCGCAGGGGGTGGGTCGGGCCTTCCCAGGGCGGGGGCGGGGGGCGAGGGAGGCGGAGCGGGGGGAGGAGGAAAGGGAGGGGCAGGAAGGGGAGAACTAGGCCGGGCTGAGGGGCCGGGGCCCGGGCCATGGTGGCGCTGGGGCGGGCGACGGCCGGCCGAGCCAGACGGGGCGCTTTCCTTTCAGGGTCCGGCTTGAGGTGATAAGAGCGAGGGTGAAGGACTCGGCGGTGGTGACCGACTGCTCCCTGCGGCCCCTCCGGAGCGCGAGAGAGGGGTATGTATCCCTCCTACCCGCCCCCCCCGGACCGGGACCCCCCGCGGTGCCCTGCCGGGCCGGGGCCCCCTTTTCCTGACCCCGGCCCCATCCTCAGTCTTCTCCCCACCCTTTTTTTATAAACCTCCCCTGACAGGCCATTCTCTCTTGTCACCCCCCACAAACTCCCAGAGGCCAGCCCCTCTCTTTTTACTTCCTCCATGCTCCCAGAGGCCGATCCCCTTTTTTTCACTCCCCCACATCACAGGATGCCCTCCTTTTCTCAGATCCCCTCACAGCCCGGGCTCCCCTTCCCATGCCTTCGGAATCCGGGCCCCCCTTTTTATTCCTCTACTCAGGGCGGGGCGGGGCGCGGCCCCCCATCCCTCCCCATCCCTCCCCTCTGGTCTTTGGGTCTCTTAGCTTTGGGGGGCCTGGCAGGTGTGTCTCCCCACACAGAACCATTTCTTTCCCCGGCGCTGCCCCCCCACGACCCCCTCCCCCCATGGGAGGGAATGGGGTCATCGATTTTTAACTCACCCCTTAGGAGCGCAGCCGAGAGCCTCAGGAAGGTCCGAGATCTCCCCTCCCCCATGGCGGACCCTATTGTGAGGTCAGGGCCAAGTCAAGGCCTGAGATTCCCTGGAAGCCAGGCAGCCCGGCCCAGGAAGCCACGCCGTAGAAGGTGGCCGTAGTGGCCAGTCCCCTGAGCCCTGTACTCCTTTGAGAACTAGCCGGGGCAGGGTGACACAGGATGCAGCTTTGGGCTTTGACACCTAACCCGTAAAGGGGCTCATCCATCTTAGCGTAACAACTTCTGGAAGCAGACACAGGGGCCTGGCCAGTTCCAACACTGCTCAGCAGTTTAACATCATTTCTTTGCTTCTGGGTAACTCGAAGAGACCATTTACGAGGTGACACCAGGAGCCCAAGGTGGGAGGTGGCACCTGGTCCAGATCCTCATTCACTTTTGCCTCCCTAAGATTTTTGAGTAATTTTATGGCCCTGCTATCTGTAAAGCCAACAGGAAGTTTTGAGACTAGTATTTGTGAGTGAAGGTTTAGTTGGCATCAGTTAATAGTTAAATTAAATACCAACACTCTGTCCCATGTAGACCTGATTTAGAGGGAGGGGGGAAATGGCTGTCGTGGAATTTAGAGCTGGAAGAGACTTTGGATTTAGATCCCCTAGTCTACCTTTTCTCCCTTGCATTTTATAGATGAGGAAATTGAATGAAACCCAGAGAGGGAAGTGAAGTAATTTATCCAGAGTCCCAGAAGTAGGTAATAGAACCTAGCTCCTCTGACTTCAGATATTGCCTGCCTTTCCACTAGTGCTGAATATTTCAGCCCCTATATGTCCCAGTAATACTCCTTGTGGAATACTTGCCAGATTTTTAAAGAGGAGGTTTTTGAGATTTTGGAGTGAAGGTAGGAAGAAAATAGAAAATCTATAGATCAGCTAATGATCCTAGGGAATAAGAACTTAACAGAAATCTGATGTAGGTATTTGGTTTTTGTTTGGAGGGGTGGATCTTTGCTTAAATAGCCTAATTCTTATTGTTACATTTTCTTTGTTGGAAAAAGGAGGGCAAAGGGTGATTAGGTCAGAGAAGGAGAAAAGGAATTTTACCCTTAACTTCTCTTCTTTCAACCATTTAACTGTTTAGTGTTATATAAAACAAAAGGAAAGAGCAATTTGATGGCTTAAAAAAACTTTGAAGAGTAGAAACTAAAAGAGTAATGATGTTAAAAAGCTTTTTGCGACCTTTTTTAATAAGTTGTGTCTTAGTTATTTAGTACAGTTGAAGATATTTGAGATACATAGGCCCAGCAGCACAGAGCAAACATGTGGCATAGAATCCAAGTCTTCTTGGTTTCTAGTCCTGGGCTCAAAGTATATAATGTAGTATATGATTATTTTTCTAATTTTATTGATTTAGGTAGTTTGATAGGTTTTCCTCTGTTCTCCTTGTGGTGTGAAAATTTTCAAAGGCAAATTGGCAGGATCTGCCAAGCAGAAATAAGCTTCAAATATGTGCCAGATGACAGACACTCTGCCTGTTACCTGAGGAACATCCTTGCTAAGTTCAGGTTGTCTTCAAGGTGATGAATTTTGGGTCTTCAGCTGCTCTAGAAGATTTCTGCTTAATCATTGAGGGATTGCTATATGTTGATGAAGGAGTAGCCGCGTCAAAGTTATGTAGCCAGATTTAGGCAACTTTTGAAATAGAAAGCTAACATAATACATAAAGAATAAGTGGAAGAAATGAAATTATTTTAAAATGAATTACTGCGTGACAACTATTCCTGTTCTGTAAAGACATTATACTAAAATAACTAATCACTTTTCTAATTTTTTTTAGCTCTTGTGGAACTGAACCAAATAGAAGTATGGATATGGGAAATCAACATCCTTCTATTAGTAGGCTTCAGGAAATACAAAAGGAAGTCAAGAGTATTGAACAGCAAGTAATTGGCTTCAGTGGTCTCTCAGATGACAAGAATTATAAGAAACTGGAGAGGATCCTAACTAAACAACTTTTTGAAATTGACTCTGTAGATACGGAAGGAAAGGGAGATATACAACAAGCCAGAAAAAGGGCTGCTCAGGACACAGAGCGCCTTCTCAAAGAACTGGAGCAAAATGCAAACCACCCACACCGGATAGAGATAGAGAATATTTTTAAGGAAGCTCAGTCACTTGTCAAGGAAGAAATTGCTCCACTCTGTAGTGGAGATAACCGGGTGACTGATGAATTTGAAGAAGCCATCCAGGATGTCATACTGAGACTGACACATGTCAAAACTGGAGGGAAAATCTCTTTGCGGAAAGCAAGATATCACACGTTGACCAGAATATGTGCAGTTCAAGAGATTATTGAAGATTCCATGAAGAGGCAACCTTCCTTGCCACTTTCTGAAGATGCACATCCTTCTGTTTCCAAAATAAACTCTGTTATGTGTGAAGTGAACAAAGCCAGAGGGACTCTTATTGCCCTTTTAATGGGAGTAAACAACAGTGAGACTTGCAAGCACTTGTCCTGTGTGCTCTCAGGATTGATTGCTGACCTGGATGCTTTAGATGTTTGTGGACGTACAGAAATAAGAAATTATAGGAAGGAAGTAGTGGAAGATATCAACAAATTATTGAAATATTTGGATTTAGAAGAAGAAGCAGATTCTACTCATGCATTTGACCTGGGACAGAATCAATCCATTCTAAAAATAGAAGGGGTCCTCAAGAAAATGAGAGAAGTGAAGAATGAGCTTCTTAAAGCACAAAATCCTTCTGATTTATACCTGGGATCAAAGACAGAATTGCAAAGTTTAATTGGACAGTTGGATGAAGTGGACCTTGGGAAGAACCCATGTATCCGAGAAGCAAGAAGAAGAGCTGTGATAGAAGTGCAAACGCTTATCACTTTTATTGACTTGAAGGAAGCTCTTGAGAAAAGAAATCAGGGGGTTGCTGAGGAACACCCATCCCACAAATCCATCTGGAGTGTTCTTGGAAGTTTGTCTGAGATCCAGCGAGAAGTTCTTTCATTTGATGGAAATAGAACTGATAAGAACTATATAAGGCTGGAGGAGCTCCTCACAAAGCAACTGCTAGCCCTAGATGCTGTCGATCCTCAAGGAGAGGAGGAGTGCAAAGCTGCCAGAAAACAAGCCGTGAAGCTTGCACAGAATATTCTCAGCTATCTCGACTTGAAATCAGATGAATGGGAATACTAAGATATCAGAGGTCACATATTTGATATTGCTTGTTTTGCACTTTATGTAGATTCCTATATATTTATATAGAGCTCTTTCAGTCTGTATGATTTAAACATGCATATTTCAGTACCAGTATTTGTTTATGGCCCCTGACTTGAGCTGATTATATCTCTACCATTTTTCATGGTGCAAAAACAGATGTATTTACAACCCATTAGCATTTCCATTTGGGTTGTATTATCTATATGATGTGTATTTTTATTCTGGAAAAAAAAATGAGTTCTGTCAGAAGCAGAGTTTGTAGTAATGGATCTATTTTTAAAATGGATAGTTCAAAAGCAAAAAATGCAAATGTTCAGAAATTTAGATAGACTTCTTATACAGTACTGGAAATAATTATGAAAATGAGAAATAGATTAATTATTGGCCTGTTAAAATTAAGACACAAACACTAGAGCAGCACAAAAAAGTTTTTAATATGCTAAATAAAAGCAAAAAAGGAAAACCAGTTTTTAAAATTTAGAAATGTTGGTTTGTTTTTCCATTTTACTAGTGGTTGTTGTTTAAACTACTTTTTTTTCTCTTTTAGTAAGAATTTTATGTTTAGAAAAGTATCTTTTCTTCTGTGCTATGCACAGGGGATGACAAGGGTGGTCAACAAATTATTTTCCTTTATTATGAAATGATGAAAACTAATAGCAAAAAAGGGAAAAATTGCAGATTGTATTGAAGAGAGGAGATAAAACACTCCATACCTTTTAAGTTTCTGTCTTTTTTTTTTTCAAGTTTGTGTGCTAAATCTGAGTTCAACTCTAGTAATTTGTATGGATTTGGATTGGCATTTTTTGGTTAAGTTTTTTATCTTTGGGGGGGAAAGATAGAAAACTTGTGGAGACTAGGAAATGAGTAACTTGTTCTCAGTGGCAAGTTATGCTACGAGTCAGAAAACATATATATATATACACATACACATATACATATATAGTATATAATGATTTTCTTCTATCTGACAGTCAAGGCTATGTAGTAGACAAACTTAGTAAATAAACTCAATGTTATTTCAGAAGTTAATTGCAAAACACAGCCATTGAAGTAAATTTCCCTTGACTTGTCATTATAAGAAATTAATTTCCACTGGGAAAGAGATTTTGAGCACCAAACTAAAAGGAAAAAGACATTGAAATAGTGATGCTAGGTAGTCATCAGATTACTGGGGGTAATATTATTTGTATGTGGGAACTTTTTTTACACTGAAAATAGACATTGAAACAGTTGCAATGCATGAAAGTTTTTACAAAATTCCCTAAGTTTCTAAATTTGATTTTGTTTTCTGCTTGCCCAAACAAAAGAATTTCTGAAAAGCTCTTAAGTGCCTTTTTAGCATCTTAAAAGTAGTTTCATCTTTCTAGGTTCCCATCTTCTATATGAGATAGCCAGACCCATATAACATCCCTCAGAAAATATTAAAGCCTATTAAGCTATGTAGATTGAACCATTAGTTAATATTTACTTTCAGATGTTTTTGTTGTTTGAATTAGAAAAAAGAACTATTGGCGAAGGAAAAATTTTAATAAAGTACCACTTTATTAAGTGGTTAGCTTTTTCACTTTTGTTTTTGGTGATTACAAAAAGGTAGTTGACACTTGTCTGTCCTCCTGCTTCATTTATTTTTTCCCATCTTCTCAACCTTATATAACAGGAACCTGAAAGCCAGCAGCAGAAGCAACCTATGTATGATAGCTTCTTTGCCCAGCATTCCCTAGACCATCATAGTATTTCATTTAGTTTATATTTTCACTTTTTTCCTAAAAGCTTGAATACATCACTGACTTTTTTAATGATCACTTTAAAGGGACTATAGTCCCTGAATTGTAATATTGCCTATTAACAGAATGTTACATTTTCAACCTCTGAGAAATAAGATGTGACATAATGATGCATTTAACATCACCCCAGTTTTATTTCATTTTATTTTGCATTGTGTCTTAAAATATAAAATGGAGGGGTTATTCAAGATTAAAATGTATCCCCTAACCTTTAGAGTGTAACATTTTTTCATGCAATTTTTTTTCCAAAACTATTTCCCATGGCTTATTAAAGAAGCATCTTATTTAAAACTACTTAGTATTAGACACTGTCTGTATGTGGTGCTAAATTTGCTAGCTAATTTGAATTGATCACAAGGTTATTTTGTCCACCAAAACTGCCAGATCATCCTTGAGTGATCTAATAGATTGGTTATTTTGGTGGTTGGGGAAAAACTGAACATGATTTGTTTGGTCAAAATGTTCAAGCATGCCTTTTGTTTCTTTATTTTATTCCTTATTGCCAAGAACCCATTCCTATTAGTACTTACTGGTGTATTGAACCCAGTAAAACACAGGTTAGTTTTTCTGTTTTGCTTATGAGAAGTGGTTTGGGTTGGAATGCAATTTACAGGTTAGCTTATCATACTGTATATTTTAATAATTTTTGCATGAAGAATATTGTAAACTGAGGACAATATACAAGAAAAAAGTATATCCTATCCTACTTGTGTTACTGAATAGTCATAAAACATTTATATGTAATAGGTAATCTAATGTTCTTAACTAGAATGGCAGTGTTTTCTTTAGCTTTTTTAGATCTTTTATTCAACTAATTTAAAATGGACCAGACTATAATGAAGTAGTTATTAGACATAAATATTCCTCTCAAATAGAATTTAAAGGAAATGCTTTTATTTTGTTAAAGTGACGTGGTACAGTAGTGGCAATACAACATACATTTTATGTGTTTTGAGAAAGACGTGAAATAATTTGTGGGGTTTTTTTCATCTGTTGTATTACTTTTCTGCATCTTTGTGCAGGTTTGTGATTGTTTTAAGATTATTCTGCAAGTTTAGGTTTTTTGTAGAAATCATTTAAGCATTCAAATGACCAGATCTTTCTTTTTTCTTTAAAAAAATCCTTTGGGAAATACTTGCCATTGATTGTTAAAATGTATAACTATACCTAAGTATTTCTGCAGTATTTGTTTCCTACCCCCTTTTGACTGTATAAAAAAATGTAATAGTGTGTCAAGATAGTTTGAAATTGTTTTGAATTATACATATTCATATGTGCTTAATTGCTAATGAAATAAAATCTCTTAGCTTATGTTTGAATGGAGGAAGGGCATAAGCTAAGCCAAGGTGTGTGTTTTTTTATTTTGATAACTATTTAAAATTTTTTGTTAAACATGATTACCCTCATTAATAGTGATTCCTCAGTTAACAAATGTTTTGGAAACAAAGATCCTTTTTAGTAAAGTTGATTCAAGTGGGGAAGGAGTTGAGAGACCAGCAGAGGATGTAATGGTGCTATGTCTCAGGTGTGAGCCTGTTGTAACTGAACTTCATTCCCTGGGATTGGAGAAGATCCTTCCTCAGGCCAAATCATATTCTTTGTTGTGAATGGGGAGTTGGAGGCAGGTGTCATTCTAAGGGAAAACTAGGCATATATTTGGCAGAGAGGGATTCCTAGATTCTACTACTGTTAATAAAGTTTCTGGCATTTAAAGCAGCATTGATTATGCCTCCTCTTCACAAATGGAGGTATGATTATTTTGTCCATGTAAGTCTTCTCTTGGATATATTTGAGATTCATTGTATTTAGGGTTTTTAAACTATCCAAGTGTGGTGCTTGGCGTACTAAGTATATAAAATTGGAGGGCTGGATGCATGTTTGCAGATATCTTTATCTGTATATACATAACATATTTTTATTGCTATCTTTGAGTGATTTCTTGGTGGTTGTTTTTTTTTTCTTGTTTTCCAGGTGACTCAGAATAGAAAAACAAGGGCAGCTTGGTCATCTATGCAAATTTAGAATGAGCCCAGGAACCAAAAGAAATTAGTATAGGTGGAAAATAAATCATACTTTGTAAGAGTTAAGAATTTTAATAAAAATGGGAAATTTTCTCCCCCCAACACTTACGCTGTTTTGAAGCTATTGAGACTTATGACCTAATTTATAGGTGATAGTATGTAGAGTTAGCAGGAACCCTAGAAATCTTGTCTTCCAAACCCTCACTGTGATGTTGGTCAATTCAACAAAGATTTGAGTTCTTAACTTTTGCATGATTTGGGAGTCCAAAGAATGATACCTCGAGGAATAGAGATAGAAAAGTCATATATATGCAAACAGGTAAATAATAAAAGGAAAAAGTGTCTTAGATTAGTTATATACTGTTTTTTAATCTTTATTCTCGGTGTCATTCTTTAGCACAGGGTTTCTTATCCTTTTTTTGTGGCATGGCACAGTCTAGTGGCATGTCTAGTTCACTGAAGGCTGTGGGACCCTTTCTTGGAATAATGTTTTTAAATGAACAAAATAAAACACAAGAAAATAAATTCTATTGAAATAGTTGTCCAAAAAAAATTGTTTTTAAGTTTGCAGCCCTTAGGTTAATAATCACTGCTCTAGTAGCCCTTTGTTTTTATAGCTTTCACTTAAAATAATCTGTCCTTTTAAGTTGGAGAGCCAGTTAGGATTACAATATATCAATGAGAGTCTCTCAAAATACTTATTTGACGTATCTGTTCACTTCATGGCAGAGGAGAAAGCAAGGGTATCTAGATGCTATTACTTATGTTGGAAAGCATTCTTTATGCCATATTTTAAAATATCTTGGAATAAAAGTCCACTAAAAATCCTATAGTGCTTTATCATAGCATAGAAGTAACCTTAAATTCCTCCAACTCACAAGCTCCATCAGCTCCTGCTAAACTGAAGAGGTTTAAAGTTGTCTAGTGACAGATTAATATCTGGCCTCTAAATAGTGACCAGTTTTTTCCAGAGGCTCAACACCAGAGTATGGACCTTTTTAGGCTATAAATCATTAAACTTAAGCATAGAAGGGACTGCAAGTTGATCAGACAGATGAAATTACAGTCTTGAAGCATGTTAGAACAAAATAGATTATTTTATTATAATTTTAAATTGCATTATAATGAGATCTAGAATACCAAATTTGAACCAGAAAACCCCACCTGTGTCATACTACAATCCTTTTGCCCATGAGAATTAGTATATAGTTTTCCTTGCATCACCTTAGGGGACTCCAAAAGCCTTTTAGTTTCCCCAGGTTTTATGTGGCTTCTAGAGGGGCTGGCCAAGTTTTTCTAATGACATTGATACATTAAAGACATCAATGTCTCACTTATCTTGAGTGATTGGCCTTAGCCCCTGACTGCTAGTCTATATTTGTCTTGGTTAAGAAGTGGACAGATGCGGCTCAGCACATTATGGCTATGGTGTGATGCATTTTCCTTATCTTTGTAAGGTTAGTTTTGATCTATGAGCATGAGATCATCCTCTCTATGATTCTGAAACACAAGCCTATGTGTATCTGGAATAGTATTGTGCCCTGACGATAGGCTAAAACTTGAAGACTTAATCTGATACTTCCCTCATGTTTATACAGCACTTTAAGCACTTTTCTTTACTCAACATAACTCTAGTACAAAGGTTATCTCCATTTTACAGATGATGAAACAAGCACTGAAGTTGTGGCTCACCGCTGTTCACACAGCTAGTAAGAGCTGTGATGCAAACCTAGGATTCTTCACTACAAGTTCAACATTCTGCTGTACCCCATTGCATCTCTCATGTGATGTAGGACACAATCTCAAAGTTGAAAAGACTTCAGAGGCCATTTAGTACAACCCATACTTGAATAGGAATACCCATTCATCTAGCCTCAGCAGGAAGACCTCTAGCAATTGGGATCCCACTCTAACAAGAGCTGTTCAAAAGTGGTAAGGCTGCCAAAGTGGTAATGTGTTTTATTATATTGAGCCTAAATCTGCCTCCCCGTAACTATTGCTCTCCATCTGTAAAATGGGGGTGGGGGTGGGGAGAGGTGAACTTGATCTGTAATGTGTTCTTTGGTCCTAAATCCTATCCTGTAAAATGAGACAATTACAGAATGTTAGAACTGAAAAGAGACCATAAATTTTAGATCATTGAATCTACCCCCCAGTTTTACAGCTGAGGCCCCAAAAGGGAAAGTAATGGACCCTAATCCTAATTGTGAAATGCTATACAGGCATTTTACTTGTTTCCTAATCAAAATCCTTCAAAAAGGATTGAAAAGATTTGAAAATATGCATTTATTAAGCAAAGTGCTGCCCCTGATCTCATGGAACTTATATGTAGTAAGAGAATGATGCATAAACATAGGTGACTGATACATATACATAACATTACATGATTAAGTGCTGCATAGTTCTGAGGGAGTGGGGAGGAAGATCATTGTACATCAGAAGGATTCAGGTTAATACTTTATGGAAAAGTCTTTAAAACAGCCTCCTGTTTGCTAGAGAGCCAACCAACTAACCATTATGCCTCACTTTCCCCTCAAATTCAGTAACCATTGATTACATGCCAGCTTTGTGCAAGGTACCGTACTGAGTATTGATAATAAAAATGTATTGTACAAACCTGGCTTTGAAGGTTACATCCTACACAAGCTGTGATAGTAGGGAGAAGTACAGAGATGTCTAGGCAAGATGCAATGAGAGACCACCCTCTCCTAGAAGGCAAGAGGGATTTAGGTGGAAGATAATACTTTAAAGGAAGCAGAAGGAAAAATAGGAAAAGAAGTCTAGGTATGCACTATGATTAGTAAAGACATGGAGAAAAGAGCTGGGCAGAGTGGGACAAAGTTTCTCAAGAGTAGTTCAGTTGGCTGGAATTCACAGTATTTGAAGAGGGGAATATAGTATAAGACTTAACAGGTGAGTAGAGCCAGATTATGGACAATCTTGAATACTAGAATTGGTTTTATATAGGGTATAGTGGAGAATACAGAAGGTTTTTGAGTAGATGATGGCCAGATCAGAATTATGCATTGTTCGGAGGCTTATTCAGGCATTTATTTGTAGAATGGAGAGATTGGAGGCAGGAAAACCACTTGGGAAAGCCTGTTGCAGTAATCCAAGAGAGAAGTGATGGGGCTCTGAATGACAGCCGTGCTAGTGAATGGAGAACCAAAGAGGGAGAGCTACTTCAAAGGGAGAGCTAATAATTTGGCTGATTGCTAAGAGTAAGAGGGCAGGGCAGAATCAAAGATGATTAAATTTCCTAGCTTTGGCATCAGGGAGATAGTGTTGCCATCAGCAAAACAAGCTATGGGGAGGGCAAGTTGAGGGCATTGGACTTAAACTGTCTTTACAATCCTTTCTAACTTTGACATCCTGTGAATTTCAAAAGTATAGATTTTTCCCTTTGGAAGAGTATGCTGGGATGATTGGGAATGAGAGCCTTTGTTACACATCTGGTCTGTTACTAGTGTGATAAAAATTGTAAATGTGTGTTCTTTAGTCATGAAACCTTGGAATTACCTTTAATAATCTAGATACTAGATTTGAAGTAAGAAGACCTGAGTTTCTATCTTAGCTGGGCTATTTTATATGTGACATTGGACATTTAATTTAAACCTTCTGGACCTCTGTTTCTCCTATAAAATGAGAGCATTGGAACAGATAATCCCTAAACTCCCTGCAGACTCTAAAGCTATAATTGCTTCTCCTTGCCGAAGTTTATAAAGCTTCAATTATGTAAAATAAGAGCTATCTTGCACTAGAACATAGGAAACACTTTTAGACCTAGGTCCCTCTGATGCTCAAGTCTAAGCATACTATAGAATATGCCTCAAGGTCTCAAAAATGGGCTACATTCTCCCATCTGTGGGAAGAGGAATCATTGAGTTGCTTCTTCAGCTTTAGGCCCTTTTCTACTAAGAATTAGGAGTTAGGAGTAATATCAATAATCCCATGAACCACAAAGAGTATAAGCATTCATGGAATAAGAAGAGAAAACTGGTGTAATTGGCAAGTGGCTTCACTTTTTAAAAAGACATATATTTAATATTTTATTTTTCCCCAGTTACATGTAAAAGTAATTTTTAACATTTGTTTTTAAAACTTTGAGTTCCAAATTCTCTCCCTTCCTCCTTCCACACACCTTTCTCACTGAGAAGGCAAGCAAATTCGATATAATTTATACATATGTAGTCGTGCAAAACATATCTATAATAGTCATGTCATGAAATAAAACATAGACAAAAAAATCTCAAGGAAAATAAAATTTAAAAAATATGCTTCAATCTATATTCAGACACCATCAGTTCTTTCTCGGGATGGATGGCATTTTTTTGTCATAATTCCTTCAGAGTTGTCTTGGATCATTGTATTGTTAGAATAGCTAAGTCATTTACAGCTCATCATCTTACAATATTGTGTTACTGTGAACACAGTACATTTGATTTTGCATCAGCCCATACAAGGCTTCCCAGGTTTGCCTGAAATCTGTCTGCTCATCATTTCTTATAGAACAATAATATTCTATTACGTTCATATACCACAACTTGTTCAGCCATTTCCCAGTTGATGGATATCCCCTCAATTTCTAATTCCTTGCCACCAGAAAAGAGCTACTGTAAATATTTCTGTACATATAGGAGTGACCTCACTTTTGCATAGTGTTTTGCCTATTACAAAGTAACTGTCTTTTTCCTCTAAATTTTAATTTATTGGAGGGAGAGAGGGAATAAGCTTTTGTTAAATGCTTACTATGTGTCAAGCACTCAAATGCCAATCACTATTGTCTTTTGGTCCTCACAAAACAGGCCGACAGGTTAAATTATTTGCCCAGGGTCACACAGAAAGTATCTGAGGCAATCCATTGGATTTGAACTTGGGTCTTCCTGACACCAAGCCCAGCACTCTATTCACTGTGCCTCCCAACTTCTATTGATACCTTTTGTTTTTATATCATTTTCATGTCCAAATATATCCTTCCCCACTTCCTTATAATGTGAGGTATCTCCAGCAGCAATTAAAAGGAGATCACTAGGATTTATAAAGCACTTTCCTGAATAGAATTCCTGTGAGATAGATCCATACCCTATAGCATGGTGAAGGAACATTAGGAGGCTTTTTGATCCAAAGTTGTAGCAAGGGTCTATGCAGGTAGCAATCCAGTCCATGGAACACTGCTTCCAGGTGCTCCACCTGCCCACTCCGGAATCATGACAGAATAGGTCATCTCCTTCGCTAAGTACTTCTTGACCTGGCATTGCCACCGCTGCCTCGCAGACAATGTGGTGGCCTCCATCAAGAGAGTTGCAGCCTGCAAGGAAACACATTGCTGCTAATTAGTAGTACAAAGGCAGAGTATAGTCAGAATTCCAAAGGGACAAGGGGTGCTTTCCTTCTGATAGGGTAAACTTCTCAAATGTCATCAAATATTTCCCCACTTAGGCCCTTAATTTATCCTTGAAGGATAAATACGAGCAGACATTTATGGGAGGAGTGGACAAACGAACACAGTTTTGGAGGCATTTTGCCAGTAATCTTGCCTCTGCTGGTATAGCTAGAGTCACTTGTCTGCTTTGTCTACCCGCTGGATTTTGCCAGAATCTTCTTGGCAGTCAGTGTCAAGAAGGCTGGTACTAGGAGAAAATTAAAATCCTGGAAGCCGACTTTTGAAAAATCACCAAGTCTGGTGGAAGCCGAGACTTGTACCAACATTTCAGTGTCTCAGTGCCTACTTTGGAATCTGTGATAGAGTATTCCAAGATCCTAAGAAAGTGATTGCACAATCAGTGACCACTATAGCAGGAGTGGTATCCTATGCCTTTTGTGGGGATGCTCCAATGCTCTCATTTTACAGGTGGAGAACCTGAGATCCAGACAGGTTGTCCAGAGACTTGCTCAATGTCACACACCCCTTTACATGGTGAATGATGATGTAATCTGAGTGCAAAGCAGCTGATATCACATATAATGGGACAGTTGACTTCTGGATTAAGATTGCTAAATATCAAGGTGGCAAAACTTTGTTGAAGGGTTTCTGGTCCAATGTTCTTAGAGGCATAGGCAGAGCTTTCCTGCTTATCCTAGATGATGAATTGAATAAAAGAAAGTAATTAAGGTACATCCTAACTAAAAATGGAGACTGAAAAATGTACAAGACCAAGTTTAGATAAGGATATCCAAGGAAAAAAGGCCACAGTGACTTTTCCAGTCCAGGTCAGCAAAGGGAGAGAGAGAGGTCTATGGATGCTAGGGACAAGGTCTAATGAAGAAGCCTGGGTGGAGCATCCCAACAGAAAGGATTGAAAAGATGTGTGCCAGGGCAAGAAGTCCCAGATTTGCCACAGAAGAGACTGACGCTATGCAGGGAACAGTAATAGCTTCCAACTGAAAATTTCATCCTTTGTTACCTACTGTCAGGGTGCAGACCAATTGTAGACTAAAGAAAGAACCTGCACATAGGAGTGGTAGTCAGCTGTCAAGCCTTTATTGAGTACCTACTATGTGCCAGGTACTGTGCTAAGCACTAGGGCTATAAAACAACAAGAGGTAGTCCTTTCCCTCAAGGAGTTCACAATCTAATGGCAGTCCAAGGCCTAGGCTGTGTACTGTGTATCAAATGAGAGAATATTTGTATAGCACAGTGCCTGGCAAATGGGAGGCACTTGATAAATGCTTGTGTCCTTTCTCTTCCCTTCTCCCCTGGAGTCCCAAGACCTGGTCTCGATTCCTGCTTCTCCCACTTATCATTCAGAAGCAAATCATTTTACTTCCCTGAGACTCTGTCTTTTGTCCGGTTTCCTTACATTTTATACAGTACCACATTCCCTTCAATATGGTGGTATTGGCCTCCTTATTATTTCTCACACAAGCCACTCTCTCAGGAGATCTCCAGGCATCTTCACTGGCTGTGCCCTGTGTGTGGAATGTTCTCCCTCTCCCTCTCCATCTCCACTTCTTGGTTACCCTGACTTCCCTCAAGTCCCAGCTAAAAATCCTACCTGCTACAGGAAATCTTTCCTAGTTCCTTCCAATTCTAGTGCCTTCCCTCTTTTGATTATTTACAATTTATCCTGTATATAGTTTGCTTGTACATAGTTATTTTCATTGTCTCCCTTCATTAGATTGTGAACTCCCTGAGAGCATGGAGTGTTTTTTAACTTTCTTTGTATCCCCACTTAACACAGTGCCGGGCACATAGTAGATGCTTAATAAATGTATATTAACTGTACTGATCAAGAAGCAAGCATAGAAACAAGCAACAGCTATGTCACCCTGACCCCAAAAGTGCAATGGAATCTCAGATCCATCCCCCAAACCTATCTGAAGCCTGCAGCAGAATAACCAGGGTAAGAAGTCAACAAAGAAGGAGGAGCCAAGATGGCGGAGTAGAAAGACTCACGTATGCTAGCTCTGAACCCACAGCCCATAAATTTCCTGTAAAAAGAACTCCCCACAAATTCTGGAGCAGTACAAGCCATGCAGAAAAACAGTGGAGGAGATTTCCGTTCCAGAAAGCCCTGAAAAACCGACCCCAAAGTCCGTCGCGCACCGAACGTGGAGTCCACCCCTGCGCTGCCCTGGCCGTGGGCGGCCGAGAGGAGCAGATCAGAGCAGGCTTCGGGATGGAATCTCCAGTGGCCTCGAAGGTCCCTCCACCCAGGGGCTACAGGTCAGTGAGAGAGACGTCTGGGCTGGCCGAGAGGGGAGCGGGGTTTCTCCGTGACTTGGGCCCCCTCAGGAGGCAGCAGCAGAGGCAGCGGCAGACAGGCACTCCCAGAGCAGTCAGGACCTCAGTTCCTACTGAAGGTCTCTGCATAAACCCCCTGAGGGAACTGAGCCTGGGAGGCGGCCCTGCCCCCACCTGAGTACCAGAACTTCAGCTCACATTGAAGAGCAGCCGCTCCCGCCACGGAAAGCCCTGAGCTGGGGAGCAGCATTTGAATCTCAGACCCCAGGCACTAGCTGGGCGGATCTAGGCAGGGGTGGAGAGGAATCTCAGAAGTCAAGTAACTGGCTGGGAAAATGCCCAGAAAAGGGAAGAAAAATAAGACCATAGAAGGTTACTTTCTTGGTGAACAGATGTTTCCCCCTTTCATTTCTGATGAGGAGGAACAATGCTTACCATCAGGGAAAGACATAGAAGTCAAGGCCTCTGTATCCCAAACATCCGAAATAGATATCCAATGGGCTCAGGCCATGGAAGAGCTCAAAAAGGATTTTGAAAGTCAAGTTAGACAGGTGGAGGAAAAACTGGGAAGAGAAATGAGAGAGATGCAAGAAAAGCATGAAAAACGGGTCAATACCTTGGTAAAGGAGACCGAAAAAAATGCTGAGGAGAAGTCAACAAAGAAGCCCACAGTTCTATCACACTGAATCTGCAGAACTTTCTAGGCTGATTCTAACAGCAGTCTACTGGAGCTTCAACCAGAGGTAAGCCCACAGTTGTGTTGCTCAAAGACAAACTGAAGAGCTTGCAGAACTTTGATTGGAAAGGTGGTTATCAGACTTTGCCCTGCATCAGATCACTGACAGATCACTGAAAGCTTGAAGGTCCCCAGCTTAAACTACTGTTGAGATCCTGGAATAAGACAACACTCAGTACCTTGAAAAAAGCAGAAATAATATCCAAGAAAACAAAAAACAGGAACAAGCACAGAGCAGTCATTCCCTCCAGAAGCACATAGAGCCTGAACCTAACACAAAGTCCAAAGTCAGGAAGGATGTCTGGGAAAAAGAGTAAACAAAAATAATCTGGGTAGAGCCAAGATAGCAAATTAAAGGCAGTCACCTAGCTGAATTCTCCCAACTTTAAGAACTCAAACAACTTTAAAATAACAAATCACATTTTGGAGTGGCAAAACCAACAAAAAGTCAGGATTAGATATTTTTTCTGCCTAAGAAAAGTAGAGATTGATAGAAGTCTATGACACCAGGGTAGAGGTCTATCCAAAACCCACATAAATGGCAGGGGCAACAGCAGCCATAGCAGCTTCAGGAGTGACAGTGAGAGGGTCGGATAACTGATCAGAAAGAGATTATAGGGGACACTTTGCAGACACTGGATACAGGTGGCTCTGATTGACAATTCTTTGCCTATACATAGTTCTGGGTCATAGTACCAGGACAAAGAAGAGCATTGATGGTCAGTCATAATGAAGCAGGGGCCCTGGTTACAGTTCTAACATAAAGAGGAGTGCTATCATGGGCACAGGGTACCAAGACCCCTTCCTTGGTAAAGATCAGAAATGCAGACCAGGAGAGCAGTAGCCACACTTCTCCCAGAATCATGCCACCTTGGAAGTTCCAAAAGCTTGCAGATCCCCAGAACTAGCTCTGAAAACAGTAGCACAAAAAAGTCTGAAGCTTTGGAATGGTTCCTCCCCATGCCCAGGTGAGCAGAGCCCAACTATAACATAAAGTTCAAAGTCAAGAAGCAGGCTGAAAAAAATGAGCAAACAACCACAAAAAAAAGAATTTGACCATAAAAATCTGCTATGGTGGCCGTCAATAAGCAAGACATAAGCTTAAAAGAAGACAACAATGGAAAATAGTTACCAAAAATGCTTCAAAGAAAAATGCTAATTGAGCCCAAGCCTAATAAGAATTCCTGGAAGAGTTAAATAAGAGAGATGGAGGAACAAAATCAGAAAAAAATGAGAATGGTTACAAGAAAATTATGAAGATTGCCAGCTTGGTAAAAGAGTTCACAAAAATTCACTGAAGAATTACTTAAAAAGCAGAAGCAGGCATGTGGAAGCTAATAATTATGAGATGTCAAAAAAACAAAAAAGCAAAGTCAAAAGTGAAAAAGTAGAAGAAAATTTGAAATATCTCATCAGGAAAACAACGGACTGAAAATAGATCAAGGAGAGATCATATAAGAATTATTGGACTACCTGAAAGCTATAGTTAAAGAAAAACTTTGCATCAAAGCTTTAAAAATTATAAAGGGAAACTGCCCAGTATCTTAGAGCCAGAGGGTAAAATAAAATTAAAAGAATCCACTGATCACTTCCTGAAAGAGATCCTAAAATGAAACCTTCCAAATTATAACCAAATCCCAGAGCTCCCAGGTCAAAAGAAAATACTTCAAACAGCCCTAAGAAACCATTTGAATACTATGGAACTGCAGTCAGGATCACATAAGATTCAGCAGCTTCCACATTAAAGAAGTGGGGAGCTTGGAATATAATACTATGGAAAGCAAATCTGTTAAGATTACAATCAAGAATTACCTGGCCAGCAAATCCAGTGTAGTTCTTCATGGGAGGAAATGGATGTTTAATGAAATAGGGGACTTTTAAACATTCCTGATGAAAAGACTAGAGCTGAATAGAAAATCTGACATTCAAACACAAGACTCAAGCATAAAAATGTAAACATGAAAAAGTAAGCATAAGGGATTCAATAAAGTTAAATTGTTTATATTTCTATAAGGGAAGATGATACATGTAACTTCCAAGACCTTGCTAATTTTAGGGCCATTAAAAGGAGTTTACCTAGAGAGAGGGTGTGGGTGTGTTGATTTTGTTGGAATGATCTCCCCCCTACCAAAACAAAAGGAAAAGGGGAGAAAAGGGATGTACTGGGAGAAGGGGAAAGGAAGAGCTAGGTAGAATTTTCTCACATAAAAGAGGCTTACAAGGAAGAACTTTTACAGTGGAGAATAAAATAGAGTGGGATGACAGGCAGTGCTTGAACCTCACATCAGAATCATATGTGTGTGTGTGTGTGTGTGTGTGTGTATGTATGTATATATATGGGTGTGTATATATATGTGCATACATGTGTGTATGTATATATACACACATATATACATATATATGTGTGTCTGTGTATACACACAAATTCTTAGTTGTGTATACACTCACATTCTTAGTTGTATATAGAAATGTAACCTACCCAACTGGGAAGTAGGAAGGGAATGAGATAAGAGAGAGGGGTGTGTGTGATAAAAAGGGAGGGCAAATTTGGGAGGTCAGTGTTAGAAACAAAATAGATTTTTGACAAGGGACAGTATAAAAAGAGGATGAGAGAAGAAAAAACAGAAGAAAGTGGGATGGAGGGAAATACACTGTAATTATAGCTGTGGTGAGCTCAGGCATAAAATAGAATCAGCAGAATGGGTTAGAAATTAGAATCTAATCATGCGTTGTTTATAAGAGACGCTTGAAGCATACATAGTTAAAGAGCTGGAGCAGAATCTAATATGCCTCTGTGAGGTAAAGGTAAGGCTAGCAATCATAATCTCCGACAATGCAAAGGCAAAAATAGACTTAATGAAAGGGATAATCAGGGAAACTACATTTTGCTAAAAGGTACCATGCACAATGAAGTAATATCAAAAAATTTTATGGCAAACTATAGAACTGAATCAAATTCATAAAAATAAGAGTCATTCCCCAACTGACAAATGGTCAAAAGATATAAACAGGCAGTTTTCAGAAGAAGAAATCAGTTATCTAAAGTCACATGAAAAAATGCTATAAATCACTAATGATTAGAGAAAGACAAATTAAAACAACTCTGAGGTACCATTTCATAGTTATCAGAAATGACAAATACTGGAGGGAATCAGGAAAAATAGGTACACTAATGAGCTATTGGTAGAGCTGTGACCAACTGTCCTGGGAAACAACTTGAAACTATAGGCTATATACCAAAGGGCTACAAAACTACACATATTGTTTGACACAGCAATACGCTACTAGGTCTATATCCCAGAGAGTTCAAAGAAAAAGGACTGATATGTACAAAAATATTTATAGCAGCTCTTTTTGTGGTGTCAAAGAATTGGAAATTGAGAGGCTGCCCATCAATTGGGGAGTGGCTGAACAAGTTGCAGCGTTGCATTGTGATGGAATACTACTGTGTTATAAAAAATAACAAGTGGGGTGGTTTCAAAAAAACATGGCAAGGCCTGTAGAAACTGATGTAAAGTGAAAGGAGCAGAACTGGGAGATCGTTGTGCACAGTAACTTCAATGTTGTAATGATTAACTGTGAAAGACAGCTACTCTGATCAATACAATGATCTAGGACAGCTCCAAAGGACTCATAATGAAAAAAATGCTATCCACCTCCAGAGAGGGAACTGATGAACTCTGACTACAAATTGAAGTATAATTGTCTCACTTTATTTTTCTTGCTTTTTAAAAAAAATATGGCTAATATGAAAATGCATGATTTCATACATATAATTGACATCATGTTGATTATCTTCTCAGTGGATGTGGGAGGGACTGGGAGTAAGGGAGAGAATTTGCAATTCAAATTTTAAAAAGAAAAGAATGTTTTAAATAAATAATTTTTTTAAAAAAAATCCAATAATAGAGAGCTATTATGGTGATGAGGAAACTCAAGTCCAGACTTGTCTTCTCCAGAAGAAGAGAATGACTCCAAAACACCTAAAACAAAAACTTTAAAGAGAAAAACACCACAGTGTTCAATTAGAATTCCTAGAAGATGAGAAGCAAGAGTTTTTTCTTAAAAAGAACTAAAAATGATTTTATCAATGAAATGAGAGTACTAGAGCAGTGGTGTCAAACTTAAAGTGAAACTGGGGCCACTGCTTCATACATAAGGATCTCTGTGGACTACACATTGACTTGATTTTAAAATGCAATGTTATCTACATTTTATTGTATTTTTATTTAATTTTTTTAAAGGGACAAACATAGGAATCAAATGAAACATAAAAACGGTAAATATGAACAAGTAATCATAAGGGATTAAACAAGTATAAACTGTATACATTCTAACATGGATAGAGGACACATGTATCCCCTCAGAATCCTGTCATCATCAAGGAATACCTAATAAGACAGAGGTCTGGGAGTGTTTTTTTTATGTTCTTTAAAGGAAAGCCTCTCTTTCCTGTGGGATGTGGGAGGAGAGGAGAGGGAGAAAGAGAAATTATTGCACATAATTTGGGTGTGCAAAAAGAAGACTGTAAGTGAGGAAGAATTTGGAAAGGGAGGGAACAACATCTCACTTTTATCTGAATTAGTTAAAGGAAGAATACAGACACATGGTTGGGTGTAGAAATGCATTTCACTCAGCAGGGAAGCAGGAGGGAAAAGAAAAAAGAAGATTAATGGTAAATTAGTGGAGGGGGTGGAGTCAAGATGGCAGAGTAGAAAGACTCATGTGTGCTAGCTCCGAACCCACAGGCCATGGATTTCCTGTAGGAAGAACTCCCCACAGGTTCTAGATCACTGCAGGGCACGCAGAAACACAGTGTAAGAGATTTCTGTTCCAGAGAGCCCTGGAGAGCCATCCCCAGGGGTCCGTCACACCCCAGAAAGCAGAGCCCACCCCAGCACTGCCCTGGCCGCACGGCCGAGAGGAGCAGATCCAAGCAGGCTTCAGGGACAGAGGCTCCGGTGGCCGGGAAGGTCCCTCCGCCCACAGAAGCTACAGGTCAGTGAGAGAGACATCTGGGCTGGCCGAGAGGGGAACGGGGTGTCTCTGTGACTCAGGCCCCCTCGGGAGGAAGCAGCAGAGGCAGAGGCAGGGGCAGCGGCAGAGGCAGCAGAGGCCTGGGACTCCCCGAGAAAGCAGGCAGAAGCTCAGGTCTCTGCATAAACCCCTGAGGGAGCTGAGCCTGGGAGATGGCCCTGCCCCCACCTGCTCCATCACTGAAGATCTCTGCATAAAGCCCCTGAGGGAACTGAGCCTGGGAGGCGGCCCTGCCCCCACCCCAGCACCAGAACTTAGGCTCACATTGAATAGCAGCCACAGCTGCCTCAGAAAGCCCATTTGACTCTCAGACCCCAAGCACTAGCTGGGCGGATCTAGGCAGGGGTGGACAGGAATCTCAGAAGTCAAGTAACTGGCTGGGAAAATGCCTAGAAAAGGGAAGAAAAATAAGACTATAGAGAGCTTCTTTGAGTAGGTGCAAATGTTCCCGCCTTTCAATTCTGATGACGAGGAAATATTCTTACTATCAGGGAAAGACATGGAGGGCGGGGCCTCTGTATCCCAGGCATCCCAGGGGGATGTCGGGTGGGCTCAGGCCTTGGAAGAGCTCAAAAAGGATTTTGAAAAGCAAGTTAGACAGGTGGAGGAAAAACTGGGAAGAGAAATGAGAGAGATGCAAGAAAAATATGAAAAACGGGTCAATACCTTGGTAAAGGAGACCCAAAAAAATGCTGAAGAAAATAACACCTTGAAAAATAGGCTAACTCAATTGGCAAAAGAGGTTCAAAAAGCCAATGAGAAGAATGATTTCAAAAGCAGAATGAGCCAAATGGAAAAAGAGGTTCAAAAGCTCACTGAAGAGAATAGTTCTCTCAAAATTAGAATGGAACAGATGGAGTCTAATGACTTTCTGAGAAACCAAGAAATCACCAAACAAAACCAAAAGAACGAAAAAATGGAAGAGAATGTGAAATATCTCATGGGAAAAACAACTGACCTGGAAAATAGATCCAGGAGAGACAATTTTAAAATTATGGGACTATCTGAAAGTCATGATCAAAAAAAGAGCCTAGACATCATCTTCCATGAAATTATCAAGGAAAACTGCCCTGATATTCTACAACCAGAGGGCAAAGTAAGTATTGAAAGAATCCATCGATCACCGCCTGAAAGAGATCCAAAAAGAGAAACTCCTAGGAACATTGTGGCCAAATTCCAGAATTCCCAGGTCAAGGAGAAAATCTTGCAAGCAGCAAGAAAGAAACAATTCCAGTATTGTGGAAATACAATCAGGATAACTCAAGATCTAGCAGCTTCTACATTAAGGGATCGAAGGGTGTGGAATAGGATATTCCAGAAGTCAAAGGAACTAGGACTCAAACCAAGAATCACCTACCCAGCAAAACTGAGTATAATACTTCAGGGGAAAATATGGTCTTTCAATGAAACAGAGGACTTTCAAGCATTCTTGATGAAAAGACCAGAGCTGAAAAGAAAATCTGACTTTCAAACACAAGAATGAGAAGAAGCATGAAAAAGTAAACAGCAAAGAGAAGTTATAAGGGACTTACCATAAGTGAACTGTTTACATTCCTACATGGAAAGACAATATTTGTAACTCTTAAAACTTTTCAGTATCTGGGTAGTTGATGGGATCACACACACACACACACATGTACATGCATGCACGCACACACACATACACACATACAGAGACAGAGAGCACAGAGTGAATTGAATAGGATTGGACCATATCTTAAAAGAAATTAAGGTAAATGGTGAGAGAGAAAGGTAGGGGGAGGAAAGAGGGTGAAATGGAATGGGGTAAATTATATGTCATTTAAGAGGCAAGCAGGAGACATTTTAGTGGAGGGAAAAAGAGGAGAGCTGAGAAAAATACATGAAGTTTACCCTCATCACATTCGACTAAAGGAAGGAATAAAATGCACACTCATTTTGGTATGAAAACCTATCTTACAGTACAGGAAAGTGGGGGAGAAGGAGATAAGCAAGGGGGGGATGATGGAAGGGAGGGCAATGGGAGGAGGGAGCAATTTGAAGTCAACACCCAGGGAGGGACAGGATCAAAAGACAGAATAGAAACAATGAGGGGCAGGATAGGATGGAGGGTAATTCAGTTTGTCTTACACAACACGACTATTATGGAAGTCATTTGCAAAACTACATAGATAGGGCCTATATTGAATTGCCTGCCTTCCCAAAGGGAATGGGTGGGGAGGGAGGGATGGGGAGAATTTGGAACTCAAGTTTTAGGAACAACTGTTTAATATTGTTGTTGCTACTAGGAAAGAAGACATACAGTTAATGATGAATAGAAAGTCATCTGGCCCTACAGGAGAAAAGAGAAGATGGGGACAAGAGAAGGGAGGGATGACAGAAGAGAGGGCAGATTGGAGATAGGGGATATTAGATTGCTTGGTGTATTGGGGTGGGGGGAGGGGATAAAAGGGGAGAAAATTTGGAACCCAAAATTTTGTGAAAATGAATGTAAAAAGTTAAATAAAAAAAACAAAACAAAAAACCAAAAAAAAAGAATGAGAAGAAGCATGAAAAAGTAAACAGCAAAGAGAAGTCATAAGGGACTTACCAAAAGTGAACTGTTTACATTCCTACATGGAAAGACAATATTTGTAACTCTTAAAATGTTTCAGTATCTGGGTAGTTGGTGGAATCACACACACACACATGTACACACATGCACGCACACACACATGCACACACATACAGAGACAGAGAGCACAGAGTGAATTGAATAGGATGGGAACATATCTTAAAAGAAATTAAGGTAAATGGTGAGAGAGAAAGGTAGGGGGAGGAAAGAGGGTGAAATGGAATGGGGTAAATTATATGTCATTTAAGAGGCAAGCAGGAGACATTTTAGTGGAGGGAAAAAGAGGAGAGCTGAGAAAAAAAAAACAAACCAAGAAGTTTACCCTCATCACATTCGACTAACGGAAGGAATAAAATGCACACTCATTTTGGTATGAAAACCTATCTTACAAGGGTAATGGGAGGAGGGTGCAATTTGAAGTCAACATTCTTGGGGAGGGACAGGATCAAAAGACAGAATAGAAACAATGAGGGGCAGGATAGGATGGAGGGTAATTCAGTTAGTCTTACACAACACGACTATTATGGAAGTCATTTGCAAAACTACACAGATAGGGCCTATATTGAATTGCCTGCCTTCCCAAAGGGAACGGGTGGGGAGGGAGGGATGGGGAGAATTTGGAACTCAAAGTTTTAGGAACAACTGTTTAATATTGTTGTTGCTACTAGCAAATAAGACTTACAGTTAATGAGGAATAGAAAGTCATCTGGCCCTACAGGACAAAAGAGAAGATGGGGACAAGAGAAGGGAGGGATGATAGAAGAGAGGGCAGATTGGTGATAGGGAAAATTAGATTGCTTGGTGTATTGGGGTGGGGGAAGGGGATAAAAGGGGAGAAAATTTGGAACCCAAAATTTTGTGAAAATGAATGTAAAAAGTTAAATAAATAAATTTTTACTTCAAAAAAATAAATAAATAAATTAGTGGATTAGTGGAGGAATTAGTCCTAAGTAAAGCAAACTCTTACCATGGTGGGGGGATCTGGAAGAATTCAAGATAAAAGAAAGGATAAGAAAATGAAACTGGGCATTGGTTGAAGGAAAGCAAAGAGGCAGAGAGTAGATGCGGACTGCATCAGGGGCTAAGCAGTTCACTATTCTCTTCTTTATAATGACTTCGATTGACTGCAAGGACCAACCCATTTCCTGACACAGAGGTGATAGTTTTAGGGCACAGATTAACACATATTTTTCCATATATTACATTTTCCAAATATAATGGCTAATCAAACAATCAGTAAACATTGATTAAGTGCATACTATGCACCAGGCACTATGCTAAGTACTGGGGATGCAAAAAAGAGGCAAAAGATAGGTGCAGCTCTCAAGGAATATATAGTCTATTGGGGGAGACAATATACAAGCAAATATATGCCAAATGAGTTATATATAGAATAAATAGAAGGTACTAGAAGAGTGTTTGGGGAAGAAGATGAGATTTTAGTTGAGACCTAAAGAAAGCCATAGCTATAGACATAGAAGTCTATAGGCACGATGTTCCAGGCATAGGGGACAGTCAGAGAAAATGCCCCAAGCTGAGAGGTAGACTATGCCTATTTGTACAAGGGTTTTGTTTTTATTTCAAAGGGAAAAGTGGGGGAGGTGGGAGGTAGAGAAATGGATTTTCATTCATTGAAAATATGTGTGTGTGTATGCACACAAGCACACACGCACACACGCACATACACACACATATTTAAAGAGCATTAGGTTTGGATTCAAGAGACCTGGGTTCAAATTCTGAGTCATTTGATTTCTCTGAATTCTTTCTGTAAAATGAAAGAGGTGGGCTAATATTGTCCTTTCTAGCTCTAAATCTATGACCCTACCATCATTACCTTTAAGATTATCTACAAGGGCTATGATCCTACCATCATTACCCTTAAGATTATCTACAAGTGCCCTTCAAGAGCTTTCAAAACCTATGAGGAACATAACTGCTCTCTCCAGAGATGCTTTCTCAAGGTCACACAGATAGCATAAGGGGGACCACAGCCCAGGTCTCCTGACCATGCAGCAAATAGGATGGGGTGGAGATTTTTGTTCTAATTTCTGATAATAATAGGTTACTGCCTGCCTTAGCAGTGCATGTTTAACATGTTTTATTTTCAGAAACCTTGGCCCGAAATTTATGGAGTTACTACATCTTGTATCCAATTCATCCTTCCCTGTTTCCCTTGTCAAGGAGCTGGAGACAAGTGTGGATATCCAAGTTGGGTGAGATCCCTTTTGTTTTTGTCATTCACTGGCATAATTTTGGATGGCTAAATAACACAGTGGATAAGCACTGGGCCTGAAGTCAGGAGGGCCTGAGTTCAAATCTGACCACAAACACTAGCTATGTGACCTAGGTAAGTCACTTAACTCTGTTTCCTTTAGTTTTTCATTTGTGAAATGAGCTGGAGAAGGAAATGTAAAACCATTCCTATATCTCTGCCAAGAAAATCCCAAATAAGGTCATGAAAAATCTGAACAAGAAGCATAACTTTAAATCTTTCTCCACAAGAGCCTAATGCTGGTTGACAAAGTAGAACCTAGAATTGTAGATGAACTCCTTTAGAATAAGTGGTAAATCTTTAATAGGTCTAGAGAAAAGTGTGAGAAGAAACAGGGGGTAGTGGGAAAAACACCAATTTGTGATTGGAAGATGTGTTATAATCCCACCTCAGATATTCATTACCTGTGGGACCATGGGCAAGTCACTTAAACCTTAACGAGCTTTTTCATTTTTGTCATCTATAAAATAAGGATGCCTTGTCCACTTCAAAGGATAGTTGTGAAGAAAGCAGTTTTGTAAACCTTAAATCACTGTGGAATTGTGAGCTGCTCTTTATTATTTTTAAATGCTTACAACTGAATTAAGCATTTTTATTGGGTGCCTACTCTGTGCTTTAATTAATATTACTACGAATACTCATAATTAGTGACCTTTTTGCTTTTGTTTTCCAAGGGTAAGGTGTGGGGAGAAGTGTTAGACTTGGAAAGTCAACCCCTTTCTATTCCTAAAAAATAAGGCTGATAAGGGAATAAACATTTATATAGCATCCAGTAAGTGTCAGGAACTGTGTTAAACACTTTTTATAACTATCATCTTATTTGATCCCCACAACAAACTTGGGAAGAAGGTGCATGATCCCCATTTCACAGTTGAGGAAACTGAGGTTAAGTGACTGGCCTAGGGTTACACAGCTAGTAAGTGTCTGAGGCAGGATTTGAACTCTGGGTGCAGTATTCTGTCTACTTTGCCACCATCTGCCTCTAATCATGTCTCTAATGGTTCCTGTACTATTTAACTCACAGGGTGGTTGTGAGTAAAGTGCTTCATAACCCTTACATAGGAATTGTTATTTGTCTTCCTGTGACAAAGTATGACTCAGTATTCACTCAGCTGGGAGAAAACACAGAAACAGCCACTACACAGTGTATCCTGCTTACCTGGTGCAGGTGTTAAGGACTTGAGTGGGCCATAGGCAGGATTATGTTGGTGTAAGAACAGAAGGTTCCTTCTCATCTAGCAGAGGGACTCCTTGCATGATGGTGGTGATGTGTAGTCATTGTTTGGTCATTTCAGACTCTTCATGACCCCACTTGGGGTTTCTTTGGCAAAGATACTGGAGTGGTTTGCCATTTCCATCTCCAGCTCATTTTCAAAATGAGGAAACTGAGGCAAACAGGGTTGAGTCACTTGCCCAAGGTCACACAGTTAGTGTTTGAGATCAAATTTGAACTCAGGTCTTCCTGACTCCAGGTCCAGCAATGCTATCCACTGTGCCACTTAGCTGCCCTGATGACCAGGCCTTCTAACTCAAATTCTCTGCTATATCAGAGATTGCTTTCTCACAGATAATTAGGACTATGAAGACCATATGGAGCCCCAAGGATGATCCCAAGCCTCAGAGAAAAAGTAGAAATTGAGAGGTACTGAAGAAACAATTATTCTGTTCAGAGTCCTATATGACAGAATGGGGGAATGTAAACCTTGTCTTCCCTCACTGAGCCACTTCACCCCACCCTACCCCAAAGCCTTTCAATTCATTTAATATTAGTACTGTTTGCCATACCAGCCATGCCAGTAATAATTCATCATAGTATTATTAGGAAATAATTCATAATAGTATTCATTATCCATGAACACATTACTCCCATAGGGAGAGATAGCTCAGTAATTAGATTTTCTTGAGAAGGAAAATGAATTTCAGTGGGCCTCTGCCTCCATTGTCTATAATACATACACTGGTTTATGCATCACTTATGATGCTGTGAAATACTGGAGGTAGATTCCTCTAATTCTTTCCTACCTACACAAATTGTTAACATCTATACCTGTTAAACAGATCTATACTGTGTAGCAGATGTTCTTGTGGCAACTTCCAGCTGTTAACAGGTTTCTCCATCAAACAGCTTACCTTTTCTTTGTTACTGGAGGAAGAGTAACAACTCAAGTTTAAGGTTAATGAAGTACTTTACTCACAATCACCTATTAGTTAAGAAGTACAAGGTTTATTATCCCCATTTTGCAGATGAGGAAACTGAGACTGATAGTGTCACACAATTAGTAAATGTTGGAACCAAGATTTGAATACAGATCTCTCCCAACTCCAAGTCTAGCCTCAATTCACTCTTCCCTGTTGTTTCTCAGGCTAGCAGAATGACTCCCAGCCCTGGATCAAATTTCTTAGAGCTATCCCTTTGCCTGGACCTCTGATTTCATTTATTTCACCCTCCCTTGTGTGATTTGACCTTCCTACCATGGACTTCTTGAGTCCATGGCCTGTATTATGTCTAATTTGTGTCCTGATTGCCTATTTCAGTACCTGATACTTAGTAGATACTTTTAAAATATGCATTAATTGTATGGAGCAAAATTGAATTGACTTGGTTATGTTGAGGGCGTATTCCCCACAGAGCTGTCTTCTGATCACATCTGAACATTCTGTTCAGTTCCACAAACCACATATTAGGAAGGATATTGACAAACTGGAGTTCATCCAGGGGATGGTGCCCCAGAATTGGAGAAACACTCCATATAAGGATTGATTGAAGGAACTGGAGGTGTTTACCCTGGAGGAGAGAAGACTTCCGAGGAACATGACAGGTTTCTTCAAGTATTTGAAGGATTGTCATGTGAAAGAGGAATTGGACTTGTTATGCAAGGAGTGGTGGGTGGAAGTTGTAGAGGCAGATTTGGGCTTAAGTTGGAAGAGAAAACTTCCTAACAAATGAAGCTGTCCAAAAGTGAAATGAGCTATGAGCTACCTTGGACGCTCCATCCCTGAAGATTCTAGTGGAGGCTAGACTTTCACAGAATAATAGATGTAGATTTGGAAGGAACTTTAGAGGTCATCTTAGTCTGGCACCCTTGTTTGATGGATGAGGAAACTGATTTTGTGAAGGCAATTCCTGTTCAGAGTGAATTCAACGTGAACTAGATGACCGCTGATGTTCCTTCCATCTCCACTCTCTGAGATGCTGTAATTCTGTGGGTGCTCGACAAATGCCTCCACACCCTTCAGAACTCACACTGTTTGACACATCACCAAAGCTGGTGAACAAAATATAGCTTGACTCCCCAGTGATAAGCTGCAAACAACTAGTTTTGTGAATCTGAGAGGCAATTATCTGTGATGAGTTACCCACTCATCTCTCCTCCGCTGCTATCCTACGGGGAGAGGCTGCAGGTGGCTGACACTCAAAGCAGACATTGTGGGACGCCCACTGGGTGTATGCAAAGCCAATCTATTGTTGAAGAATCTTTTCTGAAAGAAATGAAGAGATGTTTGTGAGGATTAAGCATGAGACTAGAAAAAGCAGTTAACCAGTTTCAGGATAATAGGAGTCAGAGATGCAAAGAAACCTTCAAGATGATCCATTCAGAACTTGGGTCATAGAATTAATAGTTGGAAGGAATCTTGAAGTTCACCTCATCTAATACCTTCATTTTATAGATGAGGAAACTGAAACCCAGAGAGAATATGATTGTTCCCCATCCCCTCTCAAGTTGGTCACACAGGTAATAAGCAAAAAAAAAAAAAAAAAGGAATTTAAATACAGACCATCTGACTCTAAATCCACTACTCTTATCCTTGTCACATTGCAAGACCCATCAGTTGACATCCTCTTCATTGAATAATGACTGGTTTTAGATACTATAAGGGAGACAAGGAAAGAGAAAGTCTCTGCTCTTCATAAGCCTACAACTGTATCTGAATCAGAGAAACTCTCTTTGGGGGGAAAAACACATAGGTCTGGAGAGATTCATGACTTTCTGAGGTCTCCAAAATTCATGATGCACCTAGGTCAATCTGTTGGTTTCAAATGTAGGTCAGTATGCTCTGAATGAGTAATCTCTCACATTTCTATAGTCCTTTACTGTGTATTTACTCTGCCTTTCATCTGCTTGTGAGTAAGGCAGGGCAGAAATTATGTCAGTCTTGGAGCTGGAGATAGTATAGTCACACGCCTAAAATTACATAGTTACCAGGAGTCAAACTCAAGCCCTTTGACACTTAGTATAGTCCTTTATCCACTATACCAAACTGTCTTCTGGAATCATAGGATCATCTACCACGGTTCTTAACATGGGGTCTGTGAACTGTTTTTGTTTCCCCAAAAAATATGATGTCCCCAATAGTGCAACTTTTAGTGTTGCAAAAATCAGGGCAATTTTAAGCTAATAAGGCTTAAAACTGCACTAAATCTTTTGAGATACCCTGTATTTGATGGCTGTTTTTCAGTATAATTGGTTTCCTTTTAATAGTGTGCATTTCATTTAATGCAGTTAAAAAACATGCTTCTGAGAAAGGGTCCCTGGATTTTATCCAGCTGCCAGAGAAGTCCATGACCCCTCCGCAAAAAAAAATTTCCTGACCTACTCCAACCCCTAATTTTACAGATGAAGAGTGTAATGGAGTAGGGCAGCAGTAGGTGTATTTTTGGGAAGTTACCCTCTTGGCTAGAGAGTGGCGAAAGCTACAAGTTTTTTAAAAGAGATGATACCGTATCACCAACTTCCTTCTAGATATAATCAGAAGAAATGAGAAAATATTGTAAAAGGGAGAGTTTGGGGGAAAACAAAACAAACAAAAGCTGCAGCCATCTATACTAATATCTGAGTCTTTGCCAATACAATACAATATTCCTAGGTTTTCCAGAGACTTCAAAGAGGGGAGACATCACTAAGGTCAGGGAAGGCTTCTTGGACGAAGATGGAGCCTGAGAGAAAGGTCTTTATCCTGGATGACTGTGAGAATGATAAAATTTCCATTAGTTGAAACCAAATTTCCATTGGTTGAAATAGGGAAAGTGGAGGGCTTTCAGAAAGTAAAGGGAACTTATGGCCCCTTGATTATTTGATGAGATGAACAAAAGAGGTAAATCTCTGAAGTGGTCCATGGAATGACCTAGAATCAAAGCATTATCAGCATGGGGAGGGACTTCAGAGTTCACTTAGCCCAATCTATATCTGAATAGAAACTCTGCCCAAAATATTTCCAATAAATATGCCTCCAAAATTTGATTGAAGACATCTAGGGATAGAGAACTTACTGTCTCCAAAAACAAACCATTACACTTTTGGATAGCTCTGGTTAAGGGGAGTGCTTTCTTTTAGTTTTCAACATTGGCTTTTATAAGATTTTGAGTTCTGAATTTCCCCGCCTCCTTCTTCTCCCTCTTCCCAAGATGGCATGCAATCTGATATGGGCTATACGTGCACAATCATATTAAACATATTTCCACATAGTCATGTTGTGAAAAAGGAATCAAAACAAAAGGGAAAGAGCATGAGAGAGAGAGAGAGAGAGAGAGAGAGAGAGAGAGAGAGAGAGAGAGAGAGAGAGAGAGCCCATAGTATGCTTCAATGCTTCAAGCTGCATTCAGAATCCATGGTCCTTTCTCTGGGTATGGACAGAATTTTCCATCATGAGTCTTTTGGAACTGTCCTAGATCGCTGCATTGTTCAGAAGAACTAAGTCTAACAAAGTCACACAATGTTGTTGTTACTGTGTACAATGTTCTCCTGGTTCTGCTCACTTCACTCAGCATCAGTTGATTCAAGACTTTCCAGATTTTTCTGAAGTCTGCCTGTTCATCATTTCTTATAGCACAATAGTATTTCATTATATTCACATTGCACAACTTGTTCAGTTATTCCCCAATTGGTGGGCATCCCCTCAATTTCCAATTCTTTGCCAGCACAAAAAGAGCTGCTATAAATATTTTTGTACATGTGGGTCCTTTACCCTTTTGCATGCTCTTTTTGGGATACAGTACAAACCTAGTAGTAGTATTGCTGGTCAAAGGGTATGCAGTTTTATAGCCCTTTGGGCGTAGTTCCAAATTGCTCTCCAGAATGGTTGGACCAGTTCACAACTTAGGGAATTGTTCCTTACTAAAAGAGTCTAACTCTGCCACTCTGAAATTTCTTTGCTCTTCATTGTCCCCTGTGGAGCCAAGCAAAACCAAGAAACTAAAACAAAACCAAAATCTCATACCTCTTTCACATGACAGATACACAAATATTGACGTAACCCTAAAATGACTGACTCCTACCTAGCATAACGACCCCAAATGTACATACACTAGAGACCTCTCAGGTCTCTGACTTGCTGCTTCCACCTGGGGTGAACTGGGAACTACAGTAACTGACAGTTCCCACCCACCCCCTCCCCTTAGAAGCATTCAGATGCCCAACACTTCAAAATACAGAACAGCTTTATCTGTCCAATAAAGGACACTGAAAGGACTCTCATCCTGGCTTAAAAGAGTCAAGAGACCTCTCCTATTTAATGAGCAACTAACTTTCCAGGGACCTACTGTGCGCCCTTATGGCTTGTTGCCATACTATCTCAAGGAGGACCCTAGCAAAGGTGAAAGGCCTAAATATGATCAAGGACCTTCCTTCTAGTGGATTAACCCTGCCCTGCCAAGACCTATGCAGCCCTCATAATTTGACAATATGACACTAGGTAGGGCCCCAGCAAGGGATTAGAACAGGTCCACAACAGGGACTCCTCATCTGGTGGCATCCTTCAAATCCCAGTGAAAATCCCACCTTCTGCAGGAAGACTTCCAATTCCCCTTGATTCTAGGGCTTTCCCTCTGTTTATTATCTCCAATTTATCCTGTTTATATCTTGTTTGTATATAATTGTTCATAAATTAGACTTTGAGCTCTTTGAGAGTAGGCACTGTCTTTGGCCTTTCTTTGTATCCGGGAGCACCTGGCACAGTGCCTGGAACATAGCAGGTGTTTAATCAATGTTTGGCTGATTATTGATTGGTGTTCTTTGACATATTGTTCCTTCACTGGAATCTCTCCTCATGCACTTTGATCCTCTTTCACATTCCTCCAATCCTATGTCCTGGAAGTTGCTCTTTCACCAGCTTCCATCCTGATTTTCAGATGAATTGGTATTCTTCGTCCTCTGCTCTGGTCTCTATCCCCTAGAAGCTCAGCAGAGACAACACTTCTGTGGAATGATTATCATAGTAGTAGTTACAAGTCTTCATCCTTCTAGGTCCAGAATGGCTCCAGGTTAGTCTTTTATTCTTTACCGTCCTCCAGATTAAAGATCTCCCCAGGTGGTTATGAAAATGAACTGTCTTAGGATGGTTCAATGGTTTTCTCAGCCCCCCACTCTGAAATGGCTTAAGGTGAATTCATTGTTTTTATCTCATTTCTCCTTCAGTCACCAGAAGGTGAGTCTACCATCTTTCCTCATCTTCCTCAAAAGTTGAAGGTTGTACAAATTGCCTTGGACTGCTTCTGTGAATTTCTCTGAAAAGGAAGTGGGAATATGGAGGAGGAAAATGGAAATGCGAGCCTGTGGTTATCAAACTTCTTTCTAAAATGTGACTCTCAGGCAGTGAGGTGGTGCAGTGGATAGAGCATTGGTCCTGGAGTCTGGAGGACCTAAGTTCAATTCCATCTCAGACACTTACTAGCTGTGTGACCCTGGACAAGTCACTTAACCCCAAATGCCAAATAAAATCAAACATGACTCTCAGAAAGGCAGCATGGTACAGTGAATAGAGAATTTGTGCCTAAGTCAGAATGACCTAGGTTCAAGGACTATGTCTGATGCACACCAGCTATGTGACCCTGGTCACATCACCTAAACTTTCATTGCCCTGAGAAATTACCTAAAACTATAAATTTCATACCATTGCTTATCTCAATTGAGAAGTTTCCTCATGAGTAGTTCCCTTATCAGTGAAATCACAGTGCTGGATCAAAAAAAAAATTAAAGTCCAGTTCTTAAAATAACATAAGATTTCAGGTATAGTCTGACAATGACAGAGGGCTGATACCCTCTTCAATGCCCTGTTCTTCAGCGAAAGCTAAGATCAAATTAGCATTTTTGGTTGCTTTGTTGTCTTGCCAAATCATGTTGAGTTTACAGTTTATTAGATTCTCCTGGTTCTTTGTCACATGAATGGTTGTCTAGCCGTTCTCTACTCTCAACAGTTTTGTTTTTTTTAAACTCAGGTGTGAGACTTTATATTTATCCTTTATGAGATTTAGCCCTTTATGGAGATCTAGCCTGTTGAGATATTTTTCTATTAACTCTCCCTCTCAACTTCAGGTCATTAACAAAGTTAACAAGCCTGTCTTATATTCCATCTAAACTCCTTGCTGTAATTTCCTTGAATGGAGACACTATGTCTCATGTATCTTTATATTTTCCATGGTACTTGGCCCAGTATAGTAGCTGCCTAATCAATATTTGTTGAATGAAAACATGACCCACACATGACTCTTCTAGTGGAGCAGTGGATAAAATACTAGGAGTCAGGAACACCAGCCTTCCTGAGTTCAGATCTGACCTTAAGACCCTTACTGACTGTGTGACCCTGGGCAAGTCACTTAACCCTGTTTGCCTTAGTTTCCTCATCTGTAAAATGAGCTAGAGAAGGAAGTGGCAAACCACTCCAGTATCTTTGCCAAGAAAACCCCAAATGGGGTCCACAAATAGTTGGACATAACTGAAAAATAACTGAGCACCACCACCACCACAGCAGAGCAGGAAGAAAGGGATAAAAATTGTCTGTGTCTGTAGAAATCCTGATCAGCTGAGATCATCTAACCCTAAACTGAGAATCAGAGAAGATACCAGAATAAAATTCTCATCTTATAATAATCTAGGACTCTTGGCTCCACTATTCACTAAGTGGAAAAAGAGCCATACAATTCTTTTAATGATGAGTAACCTGCTTCTCAGAGGCAAGGCCTAGAAAAATCTCAGATGTTTATTTCCTAAGTACAAGAAAAGAGTAAAACTTCCAGTCTTCCTTTTTCCTCCTGATTATTATTACCCTTTCCAACTTTCCCTTCCTTTTCTTCTCTAGTCTTCACCTGTTACTATCTTTACTCATCCTTAAGGTGAGAATACTCTTTATTCACCCTGGTTATTCAAAGGAGAGAAGAGGAAAAGATTCCAGAACTGTCTAAATGTGCTCTCTGAATCTTCTTTTTTCTGTTTTCTTCTCCTTAACCTTTCTACATCAAGCAGTATGGTAGGAAAAGTATGGCAGTAAGAAGACCTAGGTTCAAGTCCTGGTTTCCTACTTAGAAACTGGTGACCTTGGGGAAGTTACTTCACTCATTTGAGCCTCAGTTTCATTATTTGTAAAATGGAGATAGTGATGCACAGAGGTAATAATTGAATCCATGGAAACTTATGAGCTCTCTCATCAATATAATATAGAGGGAGAAGAAAAGAAGGTGGGGGCAGAGCCAAGATGGCAGACTAGAAAGACACACTTACGCAGGGTCCTCCCCACAGCCCATAAAATACCTGTAGAGAGGGACTCTCAACAAATTTTGGAGCAGCAGAAGTGGAGAACAACAGAGTGGAGGAGATTTCCAGCCCACGGTGACCTGAAAGGCCCACGGAAATGTTGTTTGTGCCAGACATGAAGCCCAGCCCAGCCTTGGCTGAGCGGCACAGCCTGATGAGACTTGGGGAGGAGGACACCTCCGGGGCAGAATCTCCAGTCTAGTAGCAGAATCTTCAGTCATAGTAGCAGGTGTAGTGGGTCCTCACATCCTTAGACCCACAGGCACCAAAGGTCAGTGACAGGGTTTTATCAGTTGGCCAGGAAGGGAGAAGGGCCTTCCCATAGCTTCAGCAGCAGGCAGCAGCCACAGAGCCTGCACAGCAGCCAGTAGGGAAGCTCCATTGTTGGAGCGTAAAAATCCCTGGGAGCATTGAAGAGCTGAATCTTACCTCAGCCCTGGGTGCAGGCCCTGCCCGATCTGGTCTTTGTCTCAAACTGAATGGTGGTCCTGCCCATCCAGCTTATCTGAAAATCAGCCCCAAGTGCTGGCTTGGTGGAACTGGAGGCCAAGTGGCTGTGGAGAGGTATCTGCTAAGATTCTGGGCACAAAAATCCCTCTCTGCGTCCACACCAGGACACGCTTGATTGAGCCACCTTGGAGGAACTGAGATCTCACAGATTCCCAGAGTATACCCTACTCTTGACAAAGGACCCAAAAGTCAAGTAACTGGTTGGGAAAATGCCCAAAAAAGGGAAAAAAAATAAGACTATAGAAGGTTACTTTTTTGGTGAACAGGTATTTCCTCCCTTCCTTTCTGATGAGGAAGAACAATGCTTATCATCAGGAAAAGATATAGAAGTCAAGGCTTCTGCATCCCAAACATCCAAAATAAATATTCAATGGTCTCAGGCCATGGAAGAACTCAAAAAGGATTTTGAAAATCAAGTTAGAGAGATGGAGGAAAAACTGGGAAGAGAAATGAGAGAGATGCAAGAAAAGCAGGTCAACACCTTGCTAAAGGAGACCCAAAAAAATGCTGAAGAAAATAACACCTTGAAAAATAGGCTAACTCAATTGGCAAAAGAGGTTCAAAAAGCCAATGAGGAGAAGAATGCTTTAAAAAGCAGAATTAGCCAAAATTTGGAAAAGGAGGTCCAAAAGCTTACTGAGGAAAATAGTTCTTTCAAAATTAGAATGGAACAGATGGAGGCTAATGACTTTATGAGAAACCAAGAAATCACAAAACAAAACCAAAGGAATGAAAAAATGGAAGAGAATGTGAAATATCTCATGGGAAAAACAATTGACCTGGAAAATAGATCCAGGAGAGACAATTTAAAAATTATGGGACTACCTGAAAGCCATGATCAAAAAAAGAGCCTAGACATCATCTTCCATGAAATTTTCAAGGAAAACTGCCCTGATATTCTAGAACCAGAGGGCAAAATAAATATTGAAAGAATCCACCGATCACCACTGGAAAGGGATCCAAAAAGAGAAACTCCTAGGAACATTGTGGCCAAATTCCAGAGTTCCCAGGTCAAGGAGAAAAATATTGCAAGCAGCTAGAAAGAAACAAGTCAAGTATTGTGGAAATACAATCAGGATAACACAAGATCTAGCAGCTTCTACATTAAGAGATCGAAGGGCGTGGAATAGGATATTCCAGAAGTCAAAGGAACTAGGACTCAAACCAAGAATCACCTACCCAGCTAAACTGAGTATAATACTTCAGGGGGAAAAATGGTATTTCAATGAAATAGAGGACTTTCAAGGATTCTTGATGAAAAGACCAGAGCTAAAATGAAAATTTGACCTTCAAACACAAGAATGAAGAGAAGCATGAAAAGGTAAACAGCAAAGAGAAGTCATAAGGGACTTACTAAAGTTAAACTGTGTGCATTCCTACATGGAAAGACAATATTTGTAACTCTTGAAACTTTTCAGTATCTGGGTAGTTGGTGGAATTACACACACACACACACACACACACACACACACACACACACACACATATACAGCACAGAGTGAATTGAATAGGATGGGATCATGTATTAAAAAATGAAATTAAGTGGTGAGAGAGAAATATATTGGGAGGAGAAAGGGAGAAATAGAATGGGGCAAATTATCTCTCATAAAAGAGGCAAGCAAAAAACTTTTCAGTGGAGGGAAAAAGAGGGGAGGTGAGAGAAAAACATGAAGCTTACTCTCATCACATTTGACTAAAGGAAGGAATAAAATGCACAATCATTTTGGTATGAAAACCTATCTTACAATACAGGAAAGTGAGGAGAAGGGGATAAGCAGGGTGGGGGGGATGATGGAAGGGAGTGCAGTGGGAGGAGGAAGCAATATGAAGTCAAGACTCTTGGGGAGGAATAGGATCCAAAGAGAGAACAGAAGCAATGTGGGGGGCAGGATAGGATGGAGGGAAATATAGTTAGTCTTATGCAACACGACTATTATGGAAGTCATTTGCAAAACTACACAGATATGGCCTATATTGGATTGCTTGTTTCCCAAAGGGAATGGCTGGGGAGGGAAGGATGAGGAGAAGTTGGAAGTCAAAGTTGTAGGAACAACTGTCGAGTATTATTCTTACTACTGTGAAATAAGAAATACAGGTAATGGGGTATAGAAAGTTATCTGGCCCTACAGGACAAAAGAGAAGATGGGAACAAGGGAAGGAAGGGATGTTGGAAGAAAGGGCAGATTGGTGATAGGGGCAATTAGAATGCTTGGCATTTTGGGGTGGGAGGAGGGGAGAAATGGGGAGAAAATTTGGAACCCAAAATTTTGTGAAAATGAATGTAAAAAGTTAAATAAATTAAAAAAAAAAGAAAAGAAGGCATAGGACAGCACCCTAGGAGACACCTAGAGTCAATAGGTGTGAGCTGAGTGAAAATATATCAAAGGAGACTGAGAAGGAATGGTCAGACAAGTACGAGGGGAAGCAGGAGAGAGTTGTGTCAGAAAAACTTAGAGTAAAGAGTTATTAAGGTGAACAGAGTGAATGAGTGTCAGAGGCTACAGAAAGGTCAAGAAAGAAGACTGAGAAAGGCTCATTAGATTTGGCAATTAAGAGATCATTAGGGGGGTAGCTAAGTGCAGTGGTCAGGAGGACCTGAGTTCAAATCCAGCCTCAGATACTTACTAGCTGTGTGATTCTGGGCTTGTCACTTAACCTGGATTGCCAGAACAACAACAAAAACAAAAAAGCAGAGAGAGAGACAGAGAGAGAGAGAGAGAGACAGAGAGAGAGAGAGAGAGAGAGAGAGATCATTAGTAACTTGGAAGAGAACAGTTTCATTTGAGTGATGAGGTCAGAAGTCAGACTGCAGAGTTAAGGAGTGAGAGAGAGGAAAGTAAGTAGAGACCACTTAGCAGACAGCTCTCTCAAAACAGTTTAGCACAAAAGGGAGAGAGACAGAGAACTGTAATGAACAGGGAGGGGTGGCTCAAGTAGGAACTTCTTAAGAATGAGGGAGACAGGGATGTTCAGAGTTAGCAGGGAAGCCACCAGCAAACAGGGAGAGACTGAAGATAAGTGAGAAAGGGGGATGATGGAGGAAGCTCCTAACTGGATGTTCCTCTTCCCTTCATAACATTAACTTGGGAAGGTTTGATGGTTTTCACCACATGAACTAGTTCCTGGAAGACCAAATGTAAGAGCTGATGCTAAGCCTTGGTAAATAGTATTAGGTATTATCATTTCTAGCAGCATTACCTAGGGAGTGTCTGAAGGTGACATGAAAGCAGGGAAGCGGATCTGCTAGGAGGAGAACGTCTCCAGAACTGTGCTGGGGACAAGACATATTTCAGAATTTCTGAGGGAAAATGTTCCCTAGGACCAGACAACTGAGACCCAAGATGAAATGAACTAATTAAATAGACATTTGGAGTGGGTTACCAGGACAAGCTGGAGTAAGGATTCTTCATGTTCTTTAATACGGATGATCATTATTGTGATTACTTTTTAAAAATAGTATTTTATTTTTTCCAATTATATGTAAACACAATTTTTAACATTCATTTTACAAAATTTTGAGTTCCAGTTTTTTTCTCTCCCTCCCCTTCTCTCTTCCCAAAATGGTAAGCAATTTGATATAGGTTACATACACACACACACGCGTGTGTATGTGTATACATATGTGTGTATATGCATATGTATGTAATCATGTAAAATATTTCCATATTGGTCATGTTGTGAGGGATGAAACAGAACAGAAGGGAGAAAAACACAAAAAAATAAATATACTTACATCTACATTTAGAATTCATCAGTTCTTTATCTGGATGTGGATTTTTATTGTTGTGGGAGGAAACCGGGGCTGTGACTTGCCAAGGGTCACACAGCTAGGAAGTGTCTGAGGTCAGATTTGGAGTTAGGTCCTCCTGACTTCAGGGCCTGTGCTCTATCCAACTAGTTGCCCCCATTGTATAACTCTTGTTTTAATGTTTCCTGGTGCTTATGTTTGCCTATATAGGTATATACCTCAGATTCTAATGATATTGCTCAAAGCTTAAGGCACCATATATATTTTCAGAAACTTCATTCTAGAGGCATGGTTCCAGGGTTTCTGTACCTGAATCCCTCAGTATTCAAATGTAAAGCCTTGAGTGCTTTCTATCAAACAATTCATCTTATCACTGTCTGATGCCTGTGTCCTTTAAGAGCTCTTGAACACACAGCTCAGACCTCTACAGTCTTACAGGATGACTGGGGACCACAGGTGAGAAAATTCCTGTGTCGGGTCTCATTTGCAGACTGTACTACAATAAATTTAACTTAGGGCAACTGGACATTCTCCTGAGTGCAGGTGGAACTCTCATCTTTGGCAGAGAGAATATGGAATCATCATCACTCACAAAGGAAGGGTCTGGTTATGAAGGAAACAATCTTGTCTTGGTTTCCTAGGAAGGTGAAAGCCCAAGTATAACTCCAAGCTTGCCTCTCAACTGCTGGGCTCTCCATTAACAAATCCAAGGAGTAAACAAAACTTCAGACAATAGATGTGCATTATCAGCCAGAATTTTGCAAATAGCAACTACTGAGTCTTCCGACTTCCTCTACCACACCATGTACTCCTTTCCTCTACCACACCATGTACTCCTTTCTATCTCTTCCTCTTCCCTTCCCCCTCTTTTACCATTAGCGTGTAAGCTCCTTGAGGGTAGGGATTGTCTTTCCGCTATTTGAAGTCCCTGCAGTTAACACAATGCCTCGTACATGACAGGAATATAATATGTGCTTATTGACTTATCCAACTTGACATTGGATGGACATAACAATAACAGTTTCAAGGCATTACTATTAGTAATTAATAGATATTCATGTACAAAGACAAAAGAAGGATGCCATTGATTGAATATAATGAAGGCTAGTATACAGATAGGAGAAAAGGAAACTACAAAATAAAAGAAACAAAAAAAGCATTAAAAAACAAAATCTGAGTAATAACTTCAATGAAAGGGAAAAGAGAGTAAAATATGGGAATTTTAAAATGTACTTTAAAAGGTAGGAAGGAAAAATAAGGACTTAGTAAGTACTTACTATGTGTTCAAAATGGTATCAAAAGAAAATTTTATGTTGAAATTAAAAAAAATATGGCAAATGCAAAATGAAAAGCAAATGTATATTAGTAGCCAATAATTTTTCCTCAGAAGGAGCCAACACTGAGATTCAACTTTAAGGAAAGGAAAGGAAAAACAAATGAATTATCCAAATATAAACAACTGAAAAAAACAATGAAAGTCAAATTTGTGTAGTAGTATGGACTCAATCAATAATGCAGAAAGTTCTGCTTAGAAAAAAGACAAAAGAGAATTCAAATGGTATGTAAACTCCTAAATAAAAGAAAATAAACAAAAATCCCACAGGTGAGTTTCCTCTTGGTCCAAGGAACATCCAGCAGTCTTTGAGGACTTAGCCTAGAACACTCATCCCTTTGTAAGATCTGCCTCTTTCCATTGGTGAGTTCCTTCTGGAGGATCCATTTTGTGGAGGGGCACATAACACAAGCTTATTAAATACTTGTTTCTTTCCTTCCTTGCTTGTAACCAGCAGGTAGCACTATCTGGCAAGGTGTAAGTACAAACAAGGTGGGATTTTTGTTGTTTTTTTTCTTGGAGTTCAGTTTCCCAGGCTCAGGCTAAATTGTAAACATCTGAAGGATTAGTTATCTTTGAACCCTGATAATTCAAAGCTGTGCTGAGTCACTGAGGTTTTGTGCCTTCTGGCTCTGAGCCAATCAGGGGCTGAATCTTTGTTATATATTCTGGGGGATTGGCATTTTGCTCTGGGGGCTTGTTCGTGAGAAGGACCTTTTGATCCTTGGACAGGACTCTGGCTAGCTGTTTGTTAGAAGCCTCCCACTACTCAGATGTTGATGTTCTTTCGATCTGGTGGTTGTATTATTCTGTTTAGACCTTGGAGTCCTGTCTATTGAATTGTTTCTTGGATCTTCACTTCTGTTTATCTGCTGCATTGTTTAATTAAAGTAAAATTGTTGACCACTTTGAAGTTGTCTTTCCTTTAGAAAATCAGATCGAAGAATCTGTTCTAGCAGATCCTCCTGGGTGTGCTAGGGTGGTTGCTACTACACAAGGTTCAGAGGTTTAAATGAGAGACTAGCAAGAGCAACTCCCGTCTCAATTCCACCTAAATTAAAACCTAGGGTAAGTACTTTTGAGTCATAGTTTATCTCCTCCCTTATTTAAGAGGTTATAAAAGTTATCAATAAGTCAAAACCATAAGGTTTTTTTTTCTCACCTTTATTTCTTTTTAGAAAACCTCTAGCTGTCACAGGGATAGGGAACCTGCAGCTTTGAGGCCACATGTGGCCCTCTAGGTCCTCAAGTGCTACCCTTTGACTGAATCCAAACTTCACAGAACAAATGTCCTTAATAAAAGGATTTGTTTTGTTAAAGTTGGACTCAGTCAAAAGGCCACACTCAAGGGCCTAGAAGGCCATATGTGGTCTCAAGGATCCAGGTTCCCCACTCCTGCTAGCAATTTTTTCTCTGTATTCACTGGCTCAGAACTATTCACCAATCTAATCCTGATGCTCCACTGCAAACCTCTCTGTATGTAATTAATAACAGGCATGAATCCCATAACCAGCTTTAATGAAAATATCAAGTATTATGAACAACTTAAAAACAGAAATGTTATGGGGAATATTTACAGGTAGGAAAGGGGAAGGTAGTTAAAGCTTCACTTTCCTTTCACTGATACCAGAGAGACAAATCAGCAGCTTCAGTCCCTTCCAGCCATACCCAGTTTCTCAAGAAGTTGAGTAGGTTGAAGAATGAGCAGGGAAATATGCATCTAAAACTACTCTCCTTCCCTAACCCTCCACCCCCAGTTTTAATTTCTATTCAAAGTACCTGATAGAATGACTCTGTCTCCTGGATCCATCATACTGAAGTCTGACATTGTATTACCTCCATTGGGTTTACTGTTTTATCAAACCAAAATTCAAACTCAAGTTTAGTTACTTGGTTCTGTATCCTCCTCCCCCCAATCTTACAATCCTTCCTCATCCAGGCTGGGTGAAGAATTCACACTGTCCACTGGACAGCTCCCAGAAGTCTATGCCATCAGCTCCTAAATCATTCCCTGCCCACAGAGAAAGTCAGCCCAAATATCTGGTTCCATAGGTCACTACTGCTTTTGTGAAAACTGTGTGGGCTCTGATCCTGGGAGGTTACTTTCTTCCTCAAGCTATAAATTCCCTCCAGGTACTAGGCCATGGATTACAAAATAAATGGTAATTGACATAATCCTGTTCATGAACAGAAGGAGCCTTGGGCTTGGTGTCTGACACTTAATCTAATACTTAATCCTTGTGAGACCTTGGAAAAGTGACTATTCCTCTCTGGTCCTCAGTTTCTTCCTGTATCCAAAGTTTCCAAAAATTCTTCTAGCTCTAAACCTATAATCTTAAACTCCTTGAGGGTAGGGGGTTTCCTTTTTGCAATTGTTGAATGATTAATTGCTGAATCTGAACCAAAACAAAATACATTTAACAAAACAACCCTCCAAGTGTGGAATATGTACTAAAGAATGTGGGACTTGAGTCAGAAGGCCTGGCCTGGAATCCTGGCTCTGATCCTATTAGCTATGTAAGCCTGGGGCAAGATTCATAAACTCTCTGAGCTGGTTTCTTGACTATAAAATAGGGATAATAATATTTGCATTACCTTCTTTGAAGGGCTGCTGGAGGAAATGTTTTGTAGACTTGAAAGTGCCATGGAAATGGGAATTGTTAACATCATTAGTAGTAGTAATTATCAGTAACTAATAGTATTATTAGTATTACCATTTACTAGTAGCAGTGAATAGAGCTCGGGGTCTACAGTTAGTTCCTAGGTTAGATCCTAGATGAGTCAACTTAACCTCCGTTAGCCTCAGTTTCTGTAACTGTAAAATGGGCATTAAAAACAGCACCTGCGTCCCTGGGTTGTTAGGGGTATCAAATGAGATAATATTTTGTGGAGTGTTTAGCACAGGACCTATCACGTAGTAGGTACTATATAAATGTTTATTCCCTCCCTCCCTCTGTCACTCCTACTTGGGTCAGTGGATTAACCTTTCTGATCCTTGGTTCAGTCTCCTTATTCATAAAATTAATAGTATTTGAGAAGTAGCAGTGGCACAAGATAGAAGACTGGTGCTGAAATCAAGGAAGGAGTCTCGATTCAGTTCAAGTCACGTCTCTGGCACATAATGGCCATGTCACCCTGGGCGAGGCCTCTCTCAGAGCCCTGACAGCTCTCTAAGATTATAGAAGTTGCAGAGCAGATTTGGATCTGCCTTGGAAAAGGGAGTATACCAGTAAAATTTACTTTATAGTGTTATCCTGAGCATCAAATGAAATTATGTATGTAGGGCTTTGCAAACAGGAAGCACTGAATAAATGTGGATTATTGTTACTAATAACAATAATTATCTTAATTATAAGGAGAAGCAAAGTCCCACCTCTGACACATGGTGGCTCTGTGACGCTGGACAACTCCCTAAAGTTTGTTTGCGAGAAAGAGCTCACTTGTAGAGAGATTTTTCTGTTTGAGAGTTCCCTTACGTCAGCCAAATCACAGGCCCAGTCCCTATTCCTAACATATATAGTCGTTGCTAGTCCAACCTCGGGGTGGCACCCTCACACCAGAATTTCGTGCCCTGGTCAAGGCGGGAAATTGGGATGTAGCCTTCAGTAGCCTGCAGAGGTCCACAAGGATCCAGAGTTTTAAAAGATAGGTAGTTCTGAATCCAAAGCGTCAAACGGGGCTGTGAGAGAATTCTGGGAGCTTTTAGTAAAGGAGGTTCTGACTTCCTTTGTGTGAAAACGAGGGAAAGAGAGGAAGGGATGGAGGGAAGAGGGAGACAAGGAAGAGGAGGACAAAGGAGGAAGGGAAGCAGGAGAAAGGGAAGGAATTAGAGGAGAAGGAAAAGGAGAAGGAAGAGAAGAGGAAAAGAAAAAGCAGAAGGAGAAGGGGAGGAAGAGGAGAAGTAGGAGGATTTAGGAGAGAACATGTCTCTCTACTCCTCAGAGCTAGAAGAGATCTTAGAAAACATCTAGATCAGCCCTTCATTTTACAGGTTGGGAACTGATACCCAGAGGAAGTGACTTGCCCAAGGTCACGCAGCTGCTATAAATCAGAAATGGGCCTGCAAACCATATTACTTTGCTCCTAATTTTGGATCCCTCCCCACTCTAATCATCATCAAGATAATCACTACCACCACCCATCACCTTCATCATTGCTCACATTTCTGTAGCTTTTAAGGACTTTCCCTACATCTCTGTAAGGTAAGGAGGGCAGAGATTTTCCTCACTCCACAGATGGATTCATGCCTCGGTCTTCTGATTTCACATCCATCATTCTTTTTGCTGCTTCTCAAATGTCAGAGGTGCAAGAGACCCTCATTTTCCAGATAATGAAACTGAAGTCCAGAGAGGGTTAAATCCTAAGTCACTGAATTAGTGGTAGAATCAGGACTCGAACCCAGATCTCCTGGCTCCCATCCAGGGCTTTCCCTTCACTAGATCATAGGATGTCAGAGCCTTGGAGAATATTTAATCTAACTCTCCCAATCTTAATTGAGGCCCAGAGAGGGGAGGTGAGTAATCCAAAGTCACCCAGCAGGCTAATGCCAAGCCCTCAGTCCAGGAGGTGGCCAGGCCAGAATATTTTCTTGCTCAGTACGTTGCCTCCATGCCACTGCCTGGGATGTGGGCCTGCTTATTTCTGAGTCCTGAGACAGGCATTCCTCCTACTGATGCTGATTCCATAAGAGGATGTTTGTCTTCATAAATTCTGTCCTGCCCTGGACTTTCACAGCCAAGGTGGCTGAGCAGCTGCTTGGGTCTCTTAAGATAGGATGGAGGGTAGGAGGTACATTTCAAAACATGAGACTTGAGGGGGAAAGAAGAAAATGCCCACAGCTGGTGACTGCACTGTTCTCTATTCCTTAAGGAGGATCTTAAAATGGCCCAAAGTTTTCATTAATGATTCTGACTCCCGGAGGGGACCTCAGGGAACATCTAGTACAAATCCCCTCACTTTTTACAGGTAAGTAAACAGAGGCCCAGGGTCACACAGGCAATTGGTATTAAAGGCATGATTTGAACCCAGATCCTCTGACTCCAGGGTCAGGGGTCTTTCCATTACACCATAATGGCATTTAAAGCCCAGGTTTTACCTTCTCTTTCCAGGTTTCCTAGAGGCAGCTGGATGCCATAGTAGTGGATAGAATGCTGAGCCTGGAGTAGGGTTCAAAATGAACTGAGTTCAAATTCAGCTTCAGATGCTTACAAGCTGGGTGACTCTAGGCAAGTCATTTCACTTCTACTTGCCTCATTTTCATCATCTGTAAAATAGGAGTAATAATAGATTGTCATGAGGATCAAATAAATAATATTTGTAAAGCACTTAGCATGGTTTTGGGCACACAGTAGGTGCTTAATAAATGTTTGTTTCCTCCCTTTCTGCCTGGTTTATTCTATGTTATTCCAACCAAATTTATTGTTTGCCTACTTACTATTCCACACATCTCTCATTCCATCTCCTGCCTCTTTGGGCACAGGCTGTCCCCCTATGCCTAGAACATTCTTTCTCCTTTCCTCCCCTTTTTGCAGTCCTTAAGTGCCTTTAAAGTTCAGCTCAAGGGCCACTTCTGACAAGAAGTCTTTCCTGGTGTCTCTAGTTATTAGCCCCCACTCCCCATCACAGTGTCTTGTTTATTCATCCTCTATTTACCTATCCGTGAGTGAGTTCTCTTTCCCTAGTAGCCAGCAGTGAAGACTCCTTTGCTTCACTTTTGTCTTTGGGTCCCAGTGCCTGGGGATTAATGAGGGTTAATTGACCAGCTGGTTAAAGTTACAACCGCCCATGGTTGGTTACCTGCTACTTCTGCTGCAAGTGGCCTGCTTGTGATTCCATTGCCTAGCACAGTGCCTAGTACGGCTTGCTGATTGACTGTTTGACTGAAGAGTAGATGGAAGAAATGTAAGCAAGAAGAAAAGAATGGAACTAGAGCAGTTGAGAAAAAACTCAAAAGGAGAATAAACAGCTTAGAACAGAGGCTGGAGGACCTGTCCTTTCAGGAGACACCTGAAAAACAGAATGGAAGAAAAATACTCAAAAATCCAATAATCCAACAAGAAATATTCAAACAAATTCAAAGACTTTCAAGACCAGATGGATCTTTCCTTCCCTAGATATTTTCACTTGGAATTTTTTCTGTATGTATTTTTCATCTGCACACACCACATATACCAAGAGTCGCTGCAACGTTACTGTTGTTATGATTTGTCTTTTTTTGCAAAGAGACCAATGTCTTGACTGGCATGCCACCATGTGGAGCGGAGTGGCATCCTAGACCCCTGGGAGTCTGCAGACTATACCCTGCCACTTAATAACCCTGTAACCCCTTGGTGAAGTCACTTCCCCTTCTTAGCTTTAATGCACACCTCTGTTAAATCCAGACCTTGTCAGTTAACCAATAAATATTTTTAAGTTCCTACTAACTGCCAAATACTGGGCTAAGCACTGGGGATACAAATACATAAAACAAAGACAGCCCCTGACCTCAAGGAGCTCATAATCTGTAGGTGAAGATAACGCACAACAGGAAATTGACAAAAGGTAGGGGAGGAAGGGAAGTTATTCCCTTCAGGGACATGATAGAAGAGTCTGAAGGAGTGCAATCTAGGTGCCCTCCTTAAATGGATTTGTTCACTGGTTTTTGTTTAGATGCTTTTTGTCTCTTTCTTTTTTAATCTTTGTTACAAGAGAAGACTTACTGAGTAGGGCTATGGTCTAAAATAAAAGGGGTGTAAAAACATAAGACAGAAGTAAAATAAGATTTAAAATAAACATTGGTTGAGTGAATAAGTTCAGAGTAAGAGTCTCAAGTACCCTCTGAATAATCAAAGAAATGAAATTATGCCCATTGTGCCTTTGACATGGAGGGGCAGTGGTGAGCTACAACAAATACTGAAATTAGGAGCCAAGAAATCTGAAGCCTTTTACTGGCTAAGTAACCTTGAGCCAATAAAATAAGGGCATTTCTCTGCACCTCTGTTTCCTCCTATGATAATGATCCCTGCCTTGGCTCGCTCCTGGGGTGGCTATGAAGATAAAATGAAGTAATAGATTGAGATGTGCTTTGAGAAGTTATAAAGCCTGGCCCAAATTTCAAGTATCTGGTAACTCCCTAGGGGTGGCCTTGGAGTGATAGTGGAACCATGACAGTTCACTTGGCACTCTATATATCTGATCTCTCAGATTGGCCCAGTGCTGGGGCCTTTAACTTTTTCCTCCTCTCTCCAAATGAATGATATTTTCTGAAAGTCTGCATGCTGAGAGGCTCTGATGTTAACTGGTAGAAACAAGAGAAGGAAAGGGAAGGGAAAACTGGGGAGAGGGGAACAGTGTCAGTCCTAGAGAAAAGGATTATGAAGGCTTTGTCCTACTCATACATCAGGGAGATGTATTGGAGAGATGTCTAATGAGAGAAGAAGACTGGTTTTTGCCTAGACTGATAGACAGGTTACCTGTTCCATGGAACCAGGAGAAATACAGGAAAGTGAAGAGAGAGACAGAGAGACAGAGAAAGAGAAGTAGAATTTATGAATGAGAGACAGAGAGAGAGAGAAAGAGGAAAAGGGAGAAATTATGAGAGAGGAGAGACACAGAGAGAGACAGAGAGAAGGAGGGATGAAAAAAGAGGAGGAGTGGAAAGGGGAAGAGAGAAGAAGAAAGAGGAGGTGGGGGAGAGACAGAGAGAGACAGAGATTTATTCTGAACTTCAGAGAGCACTGAGAAGGCCCAGAGCCTTTCACTTGGGTTTTATATATGCCTAATGAATACTCCTTCAAAGGTATCTGGCTTCTTAAAGAAATATTTATTGATATCTTTTGTCTTTTTATCATCTCACTTTCCAAATATAGTCTTCTTCTCTCTCCACACCAGAAAATCAGAAAGTAGGAGGATGTTCTGTACCCATAGGCCTCAACCTCTGCAAAGAAGGGACAGAAGTACATTTTCTTCTCTTTTCATCAGGACCAAATGATGATTGTGGCTTTTTTTTTCTTTTAATAATACTTTCTTTTGCAATATTTGTACTGGATGAATAAAAATAGGAGTTAATCTCAGGATACTGAGATATCCTTTTGTACATTTTCCAAGATTTTCTGGGAGGGGTTGGTGAGCCACAAGAGTGGGAAGATTCCTCCAAAAGTATCTAGGCCCTTCGTTCCCTGAGGTTCTCTGAGTAAAAGATTACACCATCACCACCAGATAATTCAATTCTTCTAAAAGGCCACTAAATAATAACAGTATACATATATGTAGTGCTTTGCAATTTACAGTGTTTCCACATCCATTATCTCACCCTTCAGTCTAAGCAACTTCGGTACAGAAAATTCTCCAAAAGTCATGAGAGGGGTCAATGAAGAATGAAATAGAGAATTCTGGGATGCTTCCTTGGGAAGCTCTCTACCTCCCTTCCCCTTGTCTCTCACCGTGTGCCTCCTCCATTCAGATACCACCAGGACCTGTTTCGAATTTCCCTCTAATCAAAAAACCTAATCTGAGTTCCTTATTGAAATGCCCTTCATACCTGTGGCTGCCATCATTTACCCACTGTCCCTGTTTGTCCAGGGAAAAATGTCCAGGATCTGAGTCAAAAGGCGGTGAAGCCTATTGGAGGCTAGGGAAGTCTTTCCACAGGTTTCTAGAGCCCATTAAAAAATCATTTGACTTTCTACTTTCTGCCAGGTCAGGGTGGGGGGATGCCAACAGACAGGACGTGCTATGTTGCTATCACAGTCCCTGGAGACTGCTCTTCCCAGTGTACACTTCTAGGCCAAGGTTTGCATACAATCAAAAGGAAACATGACTAATCACACATAGCATCCAGCTTTACCTCCCATCAAGCCATCCACTCTGGCCCATCTGTCCATCTGCCCCAATGTTGCCTCTCTTTTCCCTATCTGGAACTGCACCCTCTCATCCACCTGGCTTCTATAAGCCTTGTACCCATTTCCAATAGTTCATCCACTCAGCTTTGTAATTCCCTCTCTGGAGTGAGAAATGGATAGCTAGAGATACATACACACACACACACATATAAACATATACACATGTACATATACATACACACATATGTACATATATTATATATATGTATACACATTTTTGACAGGGGAAGACAATCGGGTTAAGCGACTTGCTCAGGGTCTTATAGTTAATAACTGTCTGAGGTTAGATTTGAACTCAGGTCCTCCTGACTATCCATTTTGCCATCTAGCTGCTCCTATGGGCTAAGCTATATTGATTGGTGAGTGAATGCAAACTATGGCTAACCAGCCCCAGACCAGAGCATGTTTCACATTCCATCCACCTGTCCACACTGGTCACATTACCATCTTTCCAGACATCACACATAGATCACTCATGTACCCACACACCATCACCTCATGCTCTAAGCACAGTAATCAGATCTATACTATCATTTCCCATTGTTTCTGGAAAGGACTTGTCATCTCCCCTGATGGAATACAAGCTCTCTTGGAACTTTCCGTGTTTGTTTCGTTAGGGCTTAGGATAGTACTCTTCTCTTTCATTCTCTCAACTGTTTGCAGGCAGATCTTACACTCGGAAGCCTTGGAGTTTAAGGAAAGAGCCCCACACTAGGCATTAGAAGGCCTTGGTCTGCTTTGAACTCACTGTGGACAAATTCTTTTCTTTGACCGAGGCTCCCTTTCTTCAGCTGTAAAATGGAGACAATAAGACCCCCAATCTCTCTACCTCTTAGAGGCAGCTGTGGTGCAGCCCAGTGTGAACGGTTCTCAAAGTCAGGGAGACCTGGGTTCCAGTCTCATCTTTGTCACATGTTCACTGAGCAAGTCACTTAACCTTTGTATTCTCAGTTCTCCAAACATGTGGGGTAGACGGAGTTTCCTCACTTAGCAAAAGTCAATGAAATCACAGGCCCAGACCCAACTACCTCCTGACTTCCTCCCTTAGACTTCATATGTTGTACCTTGTTAGTGCATTTATCATAAAACCTATGAAAGTGTGTTATAATCATCTCCGGGTCTTCTCAAGGCTCAAATATAATAAACTCCTCTATTTGATATTTAAAGTTCTTCACAACAGGGTCCTTTCCTAACTCCTAACTCCTTCCTATTTCTACCCTGGGTGTGTGTGTGTGTGTGTGTGTGTGTGTGTGTGTATTTGTCCTTCATCGCCAAAGAAGACCATGCCATCAGAGAAATGATGACTTGACTTGCACTTGACTTTGTTTTGAGTGAGGGAGGGCTGTGCAGGTCACCAGCCTTACTTCTCCTTCAGAGACATCTGAATCCAATGACCAGATCAATGACCAGTTATTAATCAGGATGACTGGAGATGACCCAGGATGAGGCAATTGGGGTTAAGTGACTTGCCCAAGGTCACACAGCTAGTGAGTGTCAAGTGTCTGAGGTGAGATTTGAACTCAGGTCCTCCTGACTCCTGCCCTGGTGCTCTATGCACTGCACCACCTATCTGCTCTTACCCTTGGTGACACAGTGGATAGAGCACTAGCCCTGGAGTCAGAAAGACTTATCTTCATGAGTTCAATTCCAACCTCAGACACTTCCTAGCTGTGTGATCCTGGACAAGTCATTTAACTTTGCCTCGGTTTCCTCATCTGTAAAATGAGCTGGAGAAGGAAATGGCAAACCACTCCAGTGCCTTTGGCAAGAAAACTCCAAATGGGATCACAAAGAGTCAGACACAAGTGAAAAATGACTGAATAACAACCCACTCTGCAATCTAGTCAAACTGGCTGATGTACTGTACTTATACCTGCTGCTCATCTCTAGCCTCTACACCTTTGCCTGGAATGTTCTCCCTCCTCACATTTGCCTTGTAGAATCCTTGGTTTCTACCTTCTGCAGGAGGCCTTTCCTGCCTGAGCTTTCTAATCCAGGATTACTTTGTGTCTGCTTTGAATGTGCTTAGGTTCAGATTGTCTTTGCTGATAGAATGTAAGCTTGAGGGCAGGGACTGTTTCATTTTTATCTTTGTATCCCTAGTCTTGCACAATACCTAGCAAATCGTAAGCATTTAATGAGTGCTTGCTGATTAATCAGTTGATTGATAATAATTGTCATTTACACGTTGCTTTGAGGTTTATAAAGATGTAGTATCTTGTTTGAGCCTCACAGTCACTCTATGGAGTAAGATAGTATTGTTATCCCCATTTTACAGTTGAGGAAACTGAGATTCAGAGATTTTGTAAGAGTCATTTACCCTAGTAAGTATCAGAAGCAGAATTATAGCTAACTAGCCCCAGATTAGAGCATGCTTCACATCCCATCCACCTGTCCACTTTAGCCGCATTACCATCTTTCCAGCCACCACACAGAGCACCTTCCTGACTTCAGTTCCATCACTTCACCTACTATACAATTCTGTCTCTGACAGTAAACTGAATTTTGTCTAAACTTTGTGTCTTCCCAGGAGTCCAACACAGTGTTCTACATATAATGGGCACTTAATATACTATAATAATATAACATTTGACAACAATAAATGTTGACTATTATCTATAAGTCACTGCTCTTGGGTCTGGAGATATCAAGAAGAAAATAGATATACAGTTCCTGCTTTGATGAAATTTAAAAAAAAACTACTTTGAGGATAAGCCATGAATATTGATAAACATCCTACAATAGCAATAGCACAGGAAAAAACCAAAGTGGTGTAGGGAAGTGTGATGAAAACGTGGGAAAGACTATGAGCTAATTGGTACCAGTTGATGCTAATTAAATTTTTATCTTCTACCTTGCCTCTTGATTAATTGAATTCCATTCAGATGGACCAAGGTGGGAAGAAATGTTCTCCTGGAGGATTCTAAGATCTCTAGATTGAGCAATTCCCCAACATCCTTAGATCTCACAATTTGAAGAATCAGGAACAGGATCAGAGAATCATAGATTCAGGACTAGAAGAGACCCATGATGTCAGCCCAAGAAGCCTAAATAAAAATGACAATAATAGCTAAATATTAAATAAATTAAATTAAATAAATAGCTAAATATATGTGTGTATATGTGTATGTGCATATATAATGTATGTATGTATATTTGTATATATACACATATATATTTATTTACTTATATATTTCTAAAGGTTTGCAAAGCACTTTATATATGTTATTTCATTTGATCTTTATAATGATCCTGCAAGGTAGGCAGTATTCTCTCATTTTACAGATGGGGAAACAGATCAACTAAGGTTAAGTGATTGGCCTAGGGTCATATACCTTAGCTCATAAGTATGTATAGGATTTGAACTCAGGTGTTTCTGACTCTTGAGTCCAGGACTCCATCCACTATGACATCCTAGTACTTGGATCCCAAGTATCAAGAGGTTAACTTTCTCTTTTAAAATTGATTTTTCAATCGATAATCTTTTGTTTTTACATTGCCTAAATTTTCCTATTCACTCTTCCCAAAGAGTCATATCTTTATAACAAAGATTTTTTTTAAAAAGAGAGGAAGACAAATTTTAAATAAAATAGATTAATGCCTAAAAATCTGACATTATATACAATCCTCAATACCTGTGGAACTTTGCTCATTATTCCCTCCCTACCTCCTCAACTCTGTAAAGAAGTCAGGAGAGATATCTTCTCATATCTCTTCTTTGTGATTTCAACAATGTTTATTTTCAATTGTTTTATGGGTTTTGTATTTTTCATTTACATTGTTGTTGTCATTGTGTGTACTGTTTTCTGGCTCTTCGTACTTTACTTTGCATCAGTTCATGTAAGGCTTTTCATGTTTTTCTGTATTTCTTGTTTCTTATAGCACAGAAATATTACATTGTATTCATCACAATTTTCTTGGCCATTTCCCAAGTGAAGGACATTTACTTTGTTTCTAATTCTTTGCTGTATCACAAAAAATACTGCTATAAATATTTTGGTCACAAATTGAAAGGGTATGAATCTTTTAGCCACTTTATCTGAACAATTACAAATGGTTTTCTAGAAAGAAATCCAGGCTATCTCTAGGCAAATAAAAATGCTCCAAATCACTATTCCCTTTGACCCAGCTACACCATTGCTAGACCTATCTCCAAAAGAGGTCAATGAAAGGAAAAAAATGTCCTATCTGTACAAAATTATTTATAGGAGCTTCTTTTATGGTGGTATAAAACTGAAAACTAAGGGGATGCCCATTAATTGGGGAGTGGTTGAACAAATCATGGTGTATGAATGGAATGGAATGCTATTTCAGAGAGACATGGGAAGACTAATTATGAAATAATGTAGGGTGAGGTTAGTAAACCCAGAAGAGTGTTTTACACTATGACATCAATATTATAAAAATAAACAATTTTGAGGTCTTTTGTAAACCAAGAAAATAATTTATACAATGATAATGCTGTAAAAACAAGCAATTTTGAAAGCTATAAGAATTACGATCAATACAATGTCCATTCATGATTCCAAAGGTGATTGATTAGAAGTACAGAATGATACATATGTATGTATATATACATATGTAATATATATGCATATATATTTTTTAACACAATCAATAAGAAAATTTGTTTTTCCTATGTCTATTTGTTACAAGAAATTTGTTTTTCCTGTTGTTTTTTTACTCAGGAGAGGAGAGGGGAGGTGTGAGAAAAAAAAAGATCTCTGTTAATTAAAAAAATAAAATTTAATTTAAAAAGCTGTTTAAAATTCCTTTCCAGAATGGTTGTACTGATTCATAGTTCCATCAACAATACATTACTGAGCCTGTCTTTCTACAACCCCTCCAACATTAATTATTTCCATTTTTGTCATCTTTGCTAATTTTTTAGATGTAAGTTTAAACCTTAGAGGTGTTTTTATTTGCATTTGTATCAGTAGTGATTTGAAGCATTTTTTCACATGACTGTTGACAGTTTGAGAACTATTTTTACTTTGAAAACTTTGTGCATATCCTTTAACCATTTATCTATTGGGGAATGGCTTTTGGTGTCTATTTTTCTGTTAGTTGTCTATGTCTTGGACACAAAACCCTTATTTGAGATATTTAATACAAAGATTTTTCCCCCTAGTTGATCACTTCTCTTCTTATCCTAGATGTATTGTTTGTGCAAAAGTTTTTCCATTTTCATGCAATCAAAATTATCTACTTTATCTTTTATGGTTACCTCTATCCCTTGTTTGGTTAAGAATATGTCTCCTACCCAGAGCTGTGAAAGGTTAAATGTGCTTCTCTTCTAACTTTTTTTATGGTATAGTCTTTGTTATTAAGGTCATTAATCTATTTTCAATTTATTGTGGAATATGAGATAAGGTATTAGCCTAAGCCTAATTTCTGCAAGAGAGTTTTCTAGTTTTCCCAGAACTTGTTATCAAATAGAGAATTCTTCCCTAAGGAATTTATGTTTTTAGGTTTATGAGGACACTGAGTTATTGAGCTTCATTGTTTCTGGCTCTCTTTTGTCTATACTTTCATTGATCTCCTTGTCTAGACTGTTCCATCAATCTGTTTCTCTTTTCTTTACCCAATATTAAATAATTTGGATGACTGCTGCTTTATAATGTGGTATGAAGTCTGCATGTGCTATTACCCTTTCATTCCTATCTTTCTCATTATTTCCCTCTGTATTCTAGATCTTTGGTTCTTCCAAACTAATTTTATTATGATTTATCTAACTTTGTAAAGTATCCCTTTGGTAATTTGATTGGTGTAGCATTAAATCTGTAAATTAACTTTGGTAATATTGTCATTAAGTATTGGTCCAGCTTGGCCATGAGCATGGAATATTCCTCCAGTTATTTATGATGTTTATTTCTTTAAGAGCATTTTGTAAATGAATCTATAAAAATATTGAGTATGCTTTGGGTAAATCAATTCTCAAATATTTTATGCATTTGAGTAGTTATTTTGGATGGGATTCCCCTTTCTATTATTGTCTTATGGATTTTGTTGTTATTATATTAAAATGATGTTGATTTTTGTAGGTACATTTTGAAGCCTACACATTTTCTGAAGCTACTAATTATCTGTTTCTTTTGAGGATTCTCTAGAATTTTCTAAATAAACTATCATGTCATCAGCAAATAAGGATAATTTCGTTTCCTCTATCTTTGTGCCTTTAATTTCATCCACTTTTCTTATTACTATTGCTAGCATTTCTAGAACTATATCAAATAATAACAAGAAGAAAGAATACAACCTTGCTTTACTTCTGCATATATTAGAAAAGACCCTAGTGTATCCTCATTGCATTTGATGCTTGCTCTTGGATTTAGATAGATATTTTCATGATTTTTTACAAAAGCCTCTATGCCAACATAGGATTTTTAGCACAAATGAGAGTTATACTTTGTCAAAGATTTTTTCTGTGTCTATTGAGATAATCATGTAGTTTGGGGAATTTTTTTTTTTAATCTTAATATGGTTAATTGTATTGCTTATTTTTCTGATGCATTAGAATCTTATCTCCAACACTTACCAGTTGAATGTCTCTGGGCAAATACTCTTATAGCTAAGTGACATGGTGGGACTTTGAATCCGTGTCCTCCAACTCCAGTCTTCTGTGCAAAGTTCTTAAGTGTTTCCAAGTTGTTTGTTTTTACAGTTCGGTTCTTATTGTATAAATTGTTCTCCCAGTTCTGCTCACTTCATTTTATGTCAATTTATACAAGTCTTCTCAGATTTTTCTCAGACCATCCCTTTCATCATTTCTTATGGCACGAAAGTATTTTATCACATTCATATACCCTGACTTGTTCAGCCATTCTCCAGTTGATGGGCACTCCTTCATTTTCTAATTCTTTGCCTCTACAAAAAAGAGTTTCTATGAACAGTGTTATATTTATGAGTCCTTTTCCTCTTTCTTTGATCTCTTTGGGACATATTGCTGGATCAAGGGATTTGTACAGTATACTGACTTTTGGGGCATAGCTCCAAATGGTTTTTAAGAGTGGCCAGACCAATTCATGCTCTACCACCAGTGAATTAATTAATGTACCTATTTCCGCACAGCATTTGTCATTTTCCTTCTCATCAACTTTGCTACTCTAATAAGTGTGAGGCAGAATATCAGAGTTGTTTTAACTTACATTTCTCTAATTATTAGTGATTTAGAGCATTTTTTTTACATGACTTTCAATAGCTTGGGTTTTTTCCTATAAAAACTGCCTGTTTATAAACCTTTAAACATTTATTAATTTGGAGATAGTTCTTATAATTTTAAATCAGTTGCCTATGTAGCTTAGGAATAAGATCGATATCAAAGAAACTTGGTGCAAAGATTTTTATTTTTTTCTTTTCTTTATTTTTAACATTCTTTTAAAAAATTTTGAGTTCCAAATTCCTTACCTCCAGCTCCTCCCCCACCCATTGAAGGCAAGCAGTATGAAACCTATTATATATGCAAATTAATGCAAAACACATGCAAAGATTTTTAAGTGAAATAATGTTTTGAAATGCTTTGCAAACCTGAAAGTGCTATCTAAATGTAAGCTATTATCATTCTGTGTTTTAAAGGTCCTTCCAGTTCTGACATTTTCTGAGTCCGTGAGCCTCCAGAAGATATAGAATACAGTTCTAGAATAAATGATAGCCCAGGCCTGGACACAGCGGGATGGAGAAGAAGAGGGAGCTCCTTTCCAATTCTGCCCCAAGCTCTGCCCTTTGTTAGGAGACGGTTGTATGCCCCCATCCTCTCTATTCCAGCTCAGTACCCTTGGTAGTTTTGAGAACAGAGTATTTACTGTTTCCTTCCAGCTGAGGGAAGATAGGGAACGGCCAACAGCCTTTTCCATCAGCCAAGCTGCCAGTCAGGAAAATCTTTAGCCACACTCTTGGTTTCCTGGGAAAGAAGCCCATTAAAGGAGTCTGTCTGTTCCCATCCCTATGGCAACCCTGCCACAATGCCCCGTCCTAGTTCACTCTCCCCTCCCCCCAGCCCAAACCACTAGTCCTGATTTCCATGTTCTTTGGACCACATCCTTGCCTAGGAAACCTTTTTCAGCAAAGAAAGAAAAAGATCAAGGGGGCTTTTGAGGAGAATTTCTGGTTTGTAACAGAGGTAGCCAGGTGTTAAGGGTTCAAATCCCAGATCTATCACCAACTCATTATGTGACTGAACAAGTTCTTTCCTCTCTCTTGGTCTCAGTTTTTAGTTATTAGTAACTAAGTTAGTAAATTAGTAATTCAGTTATTAGTAAAATGAAGGATTTAGACTAAATATCCTCCAATGTCCTTTGGGCACTCTATGACAGAAGCAATCTCATGACCATGGCAATTTAAATGAAAAGACAAAACAAGGTAATCCAGGATGAATTCTGTGAAATTGAAATAATCAAGTTTGGCCCCAAAAAAGAGGTATGAGTCTGTGCCCCTCTCTTTATGCAAAAGTATGGAACCATGGATATAGAGTATCAAATATAATTAATAATGAACTTGGCTGATTAGTTCTCCTGAGCCGGAATTTTTCTCTTTTTTATTCTATCTTATAAGTGATGACTGTGAAGGAGAGGGGGAGGAATATATTGAGAAATGTAGATGATGTAATGACAAATATAAAAAATCCCAAAATATATATAATATATGTATATATATATATAAATATATGTGTCCTTAAAGATGTATATCTCTTTATTACAGTCCCCTTGTTACATATATGTACATGCATATGAATATATGCATGTGAAACATACATATATACATATTAGTCTCTTTATATGTATACTTATATGTATATACTTCTACATGTATATATACATGCATATACATACATGCATACATACACACATAGACATATGCACAGATATACACTCATATATTCTTCTAAATTTTGGAGGAAATGTAAAGAAGATTCCCTGAATTGGGATCTCAGAGTTTGCAGCTCTGCAACTAGTTTGCTGTGTGACCTTAAGCAAGTTACTTCCTTACTCTTGGCCTCAGTTTTCCCATCTCTAGACCCAAGAGGTTTGATTAGGAGATTTCTGTTGCAGTTGTAATCTTTAATGATCCTGAAATGACTTCTTCCAAACTTGTAATTACAATTAACCTACCACTTGTAACAGGCTTTGCATGTTTCATAGTATTAGAACTGAAAGGGACCTTATAGATCATCTAGGCCAACAGTTCTAAAAATTTTTGGTCTCAGGACCCTTTTACTCTCTTAAGTATTATTGAGGACTCTAAAGAGATTTTGCTTGCATGGGTTAAATCTATCAATATATACTGTATTATAAATTAAAACTTCTTAATACTATTATGAAAATAGTTTTGGCCTTGAATGAAAGCATGAAAGGTCTCAGGGAGCCCCACAGGTCCTCAGACCATACTTTGAAAACCACTGAATTCTAGTCCAAATTGGGGAAGCCATTTGCTCAAGGTCATGCAGGCTGCAAGCAGAGGGGATTAACCAAGGTTCCTGGGCTGCCCTCACTGTTTAAATGGCTTCTCATTTTCTGAAAGGCAACAAAGAGTGTGATGGTAAAAGTCTCTCCCTGGCTCCTCTCTGTCTTTTTCTCTCTTTAAAAATGGTTTTACAAACCCAGGGAGGGATGAGACCCTTGTGCCAATACCCTGGGGCCCTTGAATGCCCCACTGCAAGGGGCTGGGAGCGAAGAGGGCTTCACAATGAGCAGGGACAAGAACAGGAGCCAGAGACTCAGACTCAGGGCCTCTGAGAGAGCTTTGTTACAGCCTATGTCCTCTGCCAACACCATCCTTCAAGATGGCCCTTCAGGGGGCAGGACGTCTCCCCTTTCATTGGTTGTCCCTGGAGCCCTGGGTCGTTCTAGACCACGTGCCTCAAACCAAATATTTTCTTGTCCTCTCCTCTCATTTCATGAACAACAGGACCAGAGCTTTGGCCACACACACACACACACACACACACACACACACACACATACACACACACACTGTTCTTACCTTGACTCAGGGTTGCCTCATTTTGATTTGGTTTTCTACAATAGTCTTGCTATATAGACTCTTTGAATCATGATTTCCCCAGATGTCTGGAATAAACTTTGGCTGTTCCCTGCTTCTGGGGGTGGTGGCAGGGTGAGAAGTGACATGTAGCGAGGATGGGAATCATGAGGTTTATGTTCGAACCCAGGCTCTACTTACTTGATGAAGGAACCTGAGCAAGGCCCCACCTCTGTCTGGGCTTCAGTTTCCTCATCTGTAAAAACGGATGAGTGGAACCACAGTGGAAAGTCCCTTCTGGGCTGGGACATTCTATGTTCTTTATTTTAAGGGTTTTAGTTGTATTGTTCTGTATTTTAACATGTCTCCCAGTTCTCACTTTCTGTTTCTTATGTTCAATAATTCAATTCAACAAACATTTACTAAGTATATACAATTGCCAGGCAAAACAAAATTGTCTTCAAGGGGCTTACATTCTACCAAGAGGAAAAATGTCTGCGTATAAGTGCGTACAAAACCTATTCAAAGTACTCTCCAGAGATGTAGGATGGTTCTGATATGAATGACAATTTGTTAATGATAGGACAGGTATTCCAGAGGGTACAATGGGAAGATTGGGATAGAGAAAATGGAGCTGACATGATTGAATATGAGGGAGTAGAGAACAGTGGTCAGGGAAAGGAGCTTCTGCTCAAAAAACACAGGGATTCTGAATGGAAATATACTGCAGAAGATCATCATGCCTTTGGCAATATCAAAGGTCTCTACAGAACATAAATACCTTAAGGGAGTTTACACTGTCTTTGTCTTTGTACCTACCATAGTCCCTTGCACATAACAAACACTTAAATATTTGTTAAACTGAGTAGAATCAAGGCTTCTTCTAGCTCTGACATTTTCTGTTTTATATTATAAGATCCCCTCCACCCCTAATAGTCTGTGATTCTGTAAAAAAATAAAAAGCACACCCTTAAATCTTTCTGCAAGCTGTAAAACTATCTTTGTCCAGGCGCTCATTACTTTTTGCCTGGTCTATTGCAATTATCTCCTAATTAGTCTCTCTGACATCCATTTTCTCCCCTCTACAATCCATCTTCCACACAGTTGTCAAATTAATGTTCCAGAAGCCATTAAACATACAACTCAACCTCCCTTGTTTGGCACTTGAAGACCTTCACAATCTGACTTTAGCCTATTTTTCCAGGCTGGTCACATGTTATTCCCCCTTACGCTTGCCAAATTGCAGTCAAACAAGTCCACTTATTATTCCCCATCTCCTGTCTCCAGGCCTTTGCAAAGTCTGTCCCCCATGACTGAAATAATATCCCTCCTTACCTCTGCCTCTTGGAATTCTTTGCTTCCTTGAAGGTTCAGCTGAACTACCATCTCCTACAAGAAGCCTTTCTTGATTTCTCCAGTGGTTTGTACCACTCCTAAGCCTCCACCACAATGTCTTAATTTTTTATAGATCCTGTATTTTCTTATCTATGAAAATGTTCTACACACCTAGGAGAATGTAGGGAGGGCAAGAATTGTCTCATTTTTGTGTCTGAAATCCCAACATTTCGTATATCTTCAGGCTTAATAAATGGAGGATTGATCGATGGATTAACTTGTAAAAATTAGAACCGCTTATAGTCAACTTCTAGTTCAGCTGAAGGGGGAATGCTTTTTTATTTGGACCATTTTTTGGAAGATAGCATGAAGTAGTCTGATCTGAAAGGCTTTAATGCCAATTCCTATTTCTCCCCAACTAATCCACATATTGGATAAAGGATGGAGGAGAGACAGGCAGCTTCTCTCCCTTTATTCACTTTCCTTCCATCTTTAATGACTTCTGAAAGTTCTCCTCCTCCCAAAGTAGTTTTTCAGAATTATTCAGAGGGGAGCTAACAGCATCCCCTTTCCCTGACCATTCTAGCCTGTCAAATATCATGATTCCCAGGTCTTTCTTGTTTCTAACCAAGTAACTCCCTTCCCCTCAAATTTCTCCCTCTTCTAAAATGTACTCAGCCTTAACTTTTGGAACAGAAAAACTTAACTATTTAGGTTTCTCTCCTGTGATTCATCTCTTCTAAGGATGTATGTCTTCTTGTTTGTCCTAGAGTCCCATAGAGGGCAGGAATTAGTTTTTACACCTAATTAAAAAAACTTAAATGGTACCCTGTTGACTACCAACTGAAGTATAAACTACTTAGCCTGGCATTTGAAGTATTCTGCACTCTGCTTTAACTACTTTCCTTTTTTTTGTGGTTTAGTCAATTAGTCATGTCCAATGTTTTGTGACCCCCATTTGGGGTTTTCTTGGTGAAGATACTGGAGTGATTTGCCACTTCCTTCTCCAGCTCATTTTACCGATGAGGAAACTGAGGCAAACAGGGTTAAATGATTTGCCTAAGATCAACAGCTAGTAAGTGTCTGATGCCAGATCTGAACTCAGGAAAATGAGTCTTTCTGACTTCAGACCCTACCACTGTGCCACCTAGCTTCCCTTAAATTGTGTTATCTCTCCCCCATCCTGTACCCAGCACAGTTTATTGAAAAATGAACAAATACATAAGTGGGAGTTTATCTATCAGTGCGTCCATCCATATATCTGGGAATATGTTTGTTTGAGTCCAGTATGTATGGGAATATTTATAGGTGAGAATCTGTGTGTGAGCACTTGAGGTCTAGCATCTGTATGAAATGTTGTTTCTGTCAAAGTCTGTAAGTATGAATGCATGAATGCATATGTGGGTGTGGATTTATGTGTGTTCATGTATGGATGAGGGTGAGGGTAAGCATGTTTGTGATGTGTAGGGATGAATGTGTGACAGTCTATGCCTGTCTCACCACTTTGGCTGGTTCCATGGTGGGTTGGGGTGGGTGGAGGAACATGGCCCTCTAAGCCTGAGACAGTTATCTCTCCTGGACTCCTTTCTCTATCCATCTGTGGACACCAGTCTCCTCTCTCTGTATCCTAATTCATACTCCCACCCCCCAGTTCAGGGTTGAGGGCCAAGTGAATGTATGATGGGGGGTGAATTTATGATAGGGGCCAAGACTGGGCTGCCTTTGAGGCTCCGCTTTGTTTCAATGGCAATTCCCACCAGCAAAAGAAAAGACCCTTTTCCTGTAGCATCCTGGGCTGCAGGGTCTCCTCATTCAGGAGGCCCAGCATGCCCTTGCACACAAAGGCCAGGCCAGGGCTAGGTCAGGCCAATGGGCAGCTGGCGCTTTGTTCGCTGAGAGGGAGGTTGGACCCAAGACAAAAGATGCTGCCCATAGCCAGCAAGGGGGAGTAGAAGGGAGAAGGGAGGGGGAAAGGGGAGAATCTGGCTAAGCTGAAGGGAAAGGATTTTCAGAACTCATCCGTTAGGGAAGAGAACCAACTCTGTTTACCATGGCCCTCTGGTTCCCTCCTTCTCCTGAATTCCACAATGAGCTAAACTTTTTAAGATGAAAATTCCTTGCCCCTCTAGCCTTCGGACTTGGCATTGGATCCAGAGTCAGGATAGCCGTGTTTGAATCTATTATTGTCTCCTAGTACCTTAGGCAAATTGCTTTCCCCTTCCTTCAGACCTCAGTTGCCTCATCTGTAAAATAAAGGGCATTATAAAAGTCTCTTCTATATCTGAATTCTATGATAAGAAGATTGGGAAAGAGAAAGAAGGATGTTAAGTAGACCAGTGTCAGTTTGGAAGGAGATCTCTTGCAGGGCACAGTGCTGTTCCCTGGACTGAATCCCAGAGTAGTGGGTCTAAACATAGCACAGCCAACCACTCTCAGTATAACTGAGAATTTCCTTTCTCTAGACCTTAGTTAACTCATTAGTGAAATGAGATTGGACTAAAAGGTTTCTAAGGTCCCTTATAGCTCTAACTACAATTCTAGGATTCTCTACTATTTTTGTTCTCCTTTCCCAGTCTCTTTGTCTCCTCCCTTTATATTCATTTCTTTCTCTTTCCTTCTCAGTTTTTCCTCCTCCTCTCTTTGCCTCTTTTCTTTCCCACTGTCCTTTCTCCCTCTCATCTCTTTCTCACCCCTCCTCAGACCTTTCTATTTCTTCTCTCCCTCTTCTTCCTCTCACTTGTAATCTCTATACTCCTTTCTCCTCTCCCTCTCTCCCCCTTCTTTTTCCTTTTTTATCTCACTTGTCTCCCTTTCTGCCTTTCTGTGTGTCCCACTGCTTTTTCCTCTCCTCCTTCCCTTTAATCCTTCTTACCGTTTCTCTCGCCTCTAGCCCATTCTGTCTCTCTCCCCTGCCCTGTTTCTTTCTTCCCTCCTCCCCAGTCACCTTTCCCCCATCTTTCTCTCTCTCCTCTTGCCTGTCTTTGACTATCTCTTTGTTTCTCTCTTTGCTTTCCTTTCTCACTCCTCAGTTTTTTGTTGTTGCAACTGGATCCCTCAGTTCTTCTCCCTCTCTCCTAGATTTTGTTTATGCTGATTTGCTAATCAGTAGTTTGCATATTTCCCGGAATGGGCCTGCGGGTGGAATGGAGACTGGAGCAGAGATTTTCCCTTTGTCTCACTTTTTTTCTAAACTGGTCCCCTTCTCTCTGGCTCCTTTCACTTTCCTCAGCCTCCTGGATAGCCATCCTCAAAATTCTATAATCCCTCAGTGTGAGTGAATAATGTGATTTGGCAATCTAAAGAAACTGTATGAGATCAGGCTTTGATACGAGAGGCATAGTATCCAGAATGAGGAAGAGGATGACTGTTGTTCTCTGCCTTCGTCAGACCACATCTGTTGCACTATTCCCAGTTCTAGAGGTTATATTTTTGTGTAATGATGATGTTTAGGGGTTTTTAAAAATAATCTGAATTGATATCAAAACAGGAAGTTCCTCAGTCAACTTGATAGAATTATTGGCCATTGGATGATAGGACACAGGGAGCTTGTAGTGATTGACTGAAGGATCAGGCATGTATCCTGGTGGCATTTAAAAAAGTAACAATTAGCTTTGAGCAGGAAGTTTGTTCTCTGCCTTTTCCCTTGAAGCTCTCGGAAAGCTCTCTAAGCGAGGAGAAGAGAGTTGATTTCCCTGTCCTTCTCCTCCCTATTGGTAATGCCCTCTTGCAGTAGAAGCACATGGCACAGTTGTGAGGAAAGAGGCAGCCACAGAGTCAAGTCAGAGTCCAGTGTTGAGAGCCAAGATCCTCCTCAGAACATGAGATGTCTCAGAGAATAGGCTCTTGCTGGTCCTAGGTAGGAATTCCATTTCTTTAGGAAGGAAATACCTTAGGCAAGGATCTCAACTGAACCTGACCTTGAAAATGGTAGAGATCCTGGCCATAAATTAGAGCAGCAGATCTAGAGTCATCCTGTCTCTAACACTTACTATTCTTGTGACCTTTGGAAAGTCACTTAACTTCTCTAAGCCTCAGTTTCCTCATCTGTAAGAACTTTGGACTAAATGACCTCTGAGATCCTTTCCAGGTCTCATGACTCTTGAAAATAGGAATGTTAGGTTGGAGATGAGAAGATTTAGGAAGGGGATATAAGGCATAATTACTATCTCAAAGTACTTGGAAGATTGTCATGTGGAAGAGGGGTTATATTTGTTATATTTGGCCCCAAAGGGCAGAACTGTAAATGTTGGGTGGAAATTGCAGAGAGGTAGATTTTGGCTTTTTATAAGGAAAAACTTTCCAACAATTAGAGCAGTCCAAAAGTGACTGTCTTCAAGCAGAGCTTGGCTGATAATCTGGGAACATTGGAGTGGAGATTCCTGCTTAGTTATGGATTGGATCAGATGCTCCCTACCAACTCCAAGACTCCACAACTTCTCTAACATCAATTAGACTTGGAAGGAAACCAATAGGGAAAGCTGCCTTGTGGTGTGGATATGGAGTTCATTACATTACAAGCCTCTTTGAACATGTTTTTGTAGCCAGGAGGGTTTAATGTTTAGGGAAAGAGAATAGAAATGGCTTACAGTTTATACTTGAGCCCCAAGGAACCCTTAAGGAAGAATATTTGGGTTTGGGGCATCTCTAATAAATAGAAATTCAGTGAGGATATATATGTAAAAGAAATTATTATAGATCATGGGATTTGGTGCTAAAAGGTGTCCTTGAGATCATCCCATTTAACTTACCCAGTTCACTAATGAGGAGAATAAAGTTCAGAGAGGAAAAAGAACAAAGATCCCCAGAACTGATTCCAACTGGAAGGTCTGCTACTTCTTGGAAGTTGATGTAAAAGTCCACCAATGACATTCTATGTTTTAAGGTCCCTCCCTGACCTAACATCCTATGTTTTCTCCTCTCTTGGTTTCCATGATGGTAATTTTTTTTGTTTTTTTGTGTTGGTTTTTTTGGGTTTTTTTTTTTTTTTTTTGCTGCTTCTTCTGCTTGGCTGAGTGTTCCTTCTCAATTTCCTTCACTGGTTCCTTCTTCTCCTTCTGCCCTTTAAGTGTGAATGGGTTGGCTCTTCTCTTTATCTCTCTCTTCATATACTCTCTTTCAGCCTTAGATTCCATTGTTTCAATTATCACCTCTACACAGATGACAGCTCCTTGCCTCCTAGAATTCTGAGCCCAAGCTCATCCTAGGGGTCATTTGTTTACACAAAGCTTTTCTTCATGGTCCCAAATGGTGTTCATCTCTCCACCCTCAGATTTGCCTTGAGAAGCAGTTTGTCAGTAGATAAACTGCTAACTCAGAGTCAGGAAGATCTGGGTTTGAATCCTGTCCCCCAGACACTTACCAACTGTATGATCCTGGACAAGTCACTTAGCCTCTCAACCGTAGTTTCCTCAATTGCAAAATATGGAAAATGTTTTACAAAGTTTAAAGTGCTATATAAACACATACTGTAATTGTTTGTATGTTACAGTTGGCCAATAGATACAATTAATTCTTAGTAAAGATTTATTAAAGTAATAAAAAAGAGTAGCTATAAAATCTCCTCTCTCTTTTCTCTCTCTCTCTCTCTCTCTCTCTCTCTCTCTCTCTCTCTCTCTCTCTCTCTCTCTCTCTCTCTCTCTCCCTCCCTCCCTCCTTTCCCTCCTCTCTCCTCTTTTTCATCCCTCCTTCTGTCTCTCTGTGTATCTCTCTCCCCTTCCCTCCCTCCCTCTTTCTCCTTCCTCTCTCTTTCCTGCTTTCCCCCCTCACCTCCAATTATAAACCAGGATTAATCCAGGTTGGTTTGGTGGTTCAGGCTCAGGATTATAATGAAATGAGATACTTGAAGTCCATTCAGCACTTAACCACAACCACAAAAAAGTTTACTTATCAGTAGCATAAGAAAGATACTCAACAAGAATACCGTGCTACTTCAAGTAGCCCCCTGGATAAGCTAGAGCAGATAAGCTGATGGTGAGCGACCAAAGATTCTCCTCCATGAGTCTATCTAGTCCTAGAATGACTCCAGTATTAGCCAACTCGGCCTTCTAAGGGTCATCAAGGGCCTTCTGGTTCAACTGAGAAAAGTGTTCACACTTTGTAAAGAGATGACAGAGTGTTAACACCTTGTTAACACTTTAGCACCTTCTTTCTGAGATTACATCCTCTTCCGGGACCAGATTCATTTCTACATAACCCCCCCACACACACACACACAAAACTTCAGATGTTATCAGTACTTGAAAAAGATGACTGAAAGATCAAGAAACAACTTGTGAACTATCCTTCTACTTTCCAGTGATACAAGATTTGCCCAGGCTCAGATGTGCTCCCATGATATGCTTCCTTCTGCAACCTGACACTTGATTGTCAGAGACGGTTCTTACTAAAATCCATGGTTGACTCCCTTCTTTGCTGCCAGAGGTCCAGTCCTTGAAGTTTTTTGAACCCTGATTCTCTGTGTCTGTCTCGGTATGGGTGAGTTATTCTAATGTAAGGTACTATATAGCCTTTGGTGGAGAGGGTAGGAGAGAAAATTCTATATGGAATTTTTATGAAAATCATTTAAGGCAACACTGAGAACATTACCATTGAGAGTATGACAAGGAAGCAGGTAAAATTTCACAGACATTAATATATATGTATCTTCACAATTTTTATTACACATTTACCGTCTCACAATCGGCAAAAAGATATGGAGAATCATTGTTGTTCAGTTGTGTCTAACTGTTTGTGAGTTCATCTGGGGTTTTCTTGGCAAAGACAAGGGAGTTGTTTGCCATTTCCTCCTCCAGCTCTTTTTTAAGATGAGAAAACAGGGATAGCTAGGTGGTACAGTGGATAGAGCACCAACCCTGGAAACAGGAGGACCTAAGTCCAAATCTGACCTCAGATACTTACTAGCTATGTGACCCTGGGTAAGTCACTTGGCTCCAATTGCCTCCCCAGAAAAACAAAATTAAAGATGAGGAAACTGAGGCAAACAGGGTTAATGCCACTTAGTTGCCTCCCTATGAAGAATATAAGATTCCATTTTATTTATTTATCCTCATCTCAATTCCCCTGTTTCTGTTGATGGCACCACCAACCTTGTAGTCACCCAGACCTCAAAACTTGGAATTTTCAGGAAGATCTGAGTTCAATCTAGCCTCAAATTTTTACGAGCTGTATGACCCCAAATAAGTCGCTTAACCTCCATCTGTTTCCTCAACTGTAGAATGGAGATTATAATAACACCAATGATCTCCTGTCATTGTGAGGATCAAATGAAATAATGTAAAGAATGTACCACAGTGCCTGGCACACAGCGGGTGCTTAAAAGTGCTTGTTCTCTCTCCTTCCTGCTCTGTATTCCAACCAAATGAGGTTATTAGCCTCAGTATCATTTTTTTTAAAAAGCTTTGGATTCATGATGCCAGTAAGCTGGTGAGATGCTGGTATGAACTGCATAAGGTGATCTCATGGGAAGGGTGGGAGAACAGCTGTTCAGCCAGGGCTGAGATGGGATTCTCCTGACTCAGTTTCCCCACTGACACCTGGCAGACTTTAAGCCTGGCTGAATGCAAGTGGACAATCTAATCTTGGCTGGAATTGACATGTTGGGCAGATATTGTATCCCTGCAATGTCCCTACTCTTGGTGGCAATTTCCTATAGTCAAAGGGTTTGTAAGCTTAATACCAAATCTATTAAATTATAGATTATTGGTAGGGGAACATCCGAGGTTAAGTCTAAAATTAAGCTATTAGGCATAGGACTTTAGACCAACAACAAGTTAGGGTCCTTTAATTCTTAGTAATACTGTGGAGACAATTACGTCAAGAGCTTGTGAAGCTAGCAACACAAATATCATTTGTGTCTCAGTTGGTTAATGTTTAAAAAAAAAATTCTTTTGCTGGTCCATATTGTAAATGCTTTAAAAAGAAGTATCATCTGACCAAAAGTTTGAATTGCTTTATCTGTTATAAACTGTGTTAAAAATAAATAAAAAATAAATAAAACACCCCATCTAGCAAAAAAAAAAAGCGTTTGATTAAATAGAGCAAATTAAGTCCTTAAAGTCTGTCTTCTAAGAACATTTCTCCTATCTACATATCAAACTTAAGATTTTATTTTTGTTATTCAAAATTTTTATTTTTCAAAAGATATAATAATAGAGATACTCTTGTTCAAATACCTCCCCCATCATAAATATTAGACTAAACATAAAGCAGGGAGATGTGTGTTAGCCAAAAAGTGTTTGGTACTGTCACAGAGGAGATCTAATGTAGAATCCAGATTAAAAAAAAAAAAAGATTTCTGTTATGAAAGATATCATCCTGGTTGCTTCAAGACCTGCAACACAGAAGACCTTCCTGAGATCTGTATCTACTCAAAAGAATTTGACTTTACCACCTACACAGGAAAAACCAAGTGGATGAAGACTATTGTCCAAATTATAGCATTGATGGACAATCTAAAGAATTTGCCCATAAGTACTTCTATCTTGAATAGGCAGTACTATTGGATACATTGGTCCCAGAATTAATAGGAGGGAGAAAGTAGTCTTAGATTAGATTTGAGAAATTTCAGAGCTCTTTTATTAACTCCAACCTTCTTGGGGAAACAAAACCCCCTCTTAAAAATACAAATATTCTACCAACATTAGACTCATCTTTGTTGTATAGCTATGTAACCTGAGTCCTAAAGCCCATTGGTATGGGATTCTCTTCATTGGTGGGAATCAGTGTCCCATGCCTGCATTGAGGGGCACGGCAGGAGAAAAGGATCACTTTCTTCAGTGTCTGGAGAGAGCAAAGTAATTAAACTTTTAGCCCCAATCTCCTGCTTCCCCTCCTGGTGAGAATTAAAGTCGTTTTTGGAGGTGGGTTTGGGCTCAGGCTAGGGAGAAGATGCTAGAGATATCTATTCTGCTTCGTTTTGGACCATACACTAGTACCCCCATGCTACATGTGGGCGACACCTGCAAGACATGAAACACTACAGTTTCTAAAAAATGAAAAATGAATTATTACCTAGAGGGAGATGGAGAGGTGATTCATGAGGAAACTTTGAAAAAGAACCAAAATAAAGGATACCTTTAAGGAAATGTATGATAAAAAAAAAAAGATGGGCTAATCCTGTGGCAAGAGCAAGGGTTAGACAGCCTGTGTGTTCCATTGATATTTTCATCATGTTAGGAGAAAGGAAGGTCCTCAGCATTTTGGGTGGAACTCCTGTGTCTCACTTATGGGAGAACATGAAAGTCACATAGGATGTGGTTATAACCCATCTATATATCATATAGATGGGTTATAATTTGTATTGCAGAAGGAAATGCCCATGTTCATTGGATCATCAAGGGAGCCATCTGAATATTTTAATATCTCCAACATCCAGCATAGTACTTTGCACTCAGCAGACACTTAAATGCTTATAAGTTGAACTGAATTGAATTTGTCACCAGAACTGGGTGTCTCCATCTGAATATTCTGTTACCATCTCAAACCTGATATATCCAAAACTGAATTCATCATTATAATGGGAGGAACTGATTCAGACCAATCTCCTGTTGAGTGTTTTATTTTTATTACTATTGCTGCTGCTGTGATTAGTTAACATTTTATATAGCACTTCAAGGTTTGCAGAGTGCTTTACAAAGGTTGATTTATTTTATCTTTTATAATAATTTCATATCCGAACAAAATAAGACATTTGTGGTGTATTCAGCTGTTAGAAAAGATATTAAATAAGGATGCTGAAGGACTTAGCTTGGGTTTACAGCCCTTCTTAGCTCCACATGAAAATTCAAATGAGCAGGAAGTCAGAAGGATGAGGTAGAAAGGAGTGCTTGAGGCAGATGGGGCAGGTGGGATGCAGGATGTGACCAGCCATGGATGCATGGATTCCCCCACTGTGGACTTATCTGTGTACTTTTACAAAGCACCCCCAATTACCTGGCATTCCAGAACAATTCTTCCCCTCCCCTTTCCTGTTCCCCTTACTCATCTGTATGACGGAGACACCTCTGGGACTACCTGATATCCCAGGCATTCCAGAGTCATGCTGCCTGCCCCTCCTCCTTCTGTTCCCCTTACCCTTCCCCCATCAGTCAAACTATATAGATCAGACACCTAACCCTAATAATTGCTCTGCCTCCCTTAAGGGAGCAGGGCCCACTATCTATGCTCTGTTTCTCCCACGTACAAGCAGGCCCACTTGGGTGTGTCACCCCAATAAATGCCTTTCTTTAACTTGGAGAACTATTTCAGTGAATTTCTCTCAGGACACTAGAACCCACATGTCTATATTTCATCATTTCTGGTGGCATCCCAGAATTCTTGGAGTACACCCTGAATGCATCAAAAATGTGATGAGTCAATTGGCCTTGGAATTTCTACCAAATCTGAGGGCCCTAACTTCAAGAGGGTGGGTCTTTTTCTGACCAAGAAGTCACATCACCGTGGCTACAGGGCACCAGGAAGATGTCCATGGAGATGGGACTGAGACAACCCTCTAGGTCTATCACATTTTGGGAGCAGCTTCCTTGACTTTAAGCTCAGCTTACAAAGGTAAGAAGGAAAAGTACAAGAAAAGAAACAGACCTTGGCAAATAATGATCTATACTAATCATCCACCTTTAACCTTTCTCCTCCTCCCAACTCCTCTGTTTCTGGTGATGGCACCACCATTCTTGCAGTCACCCAGACCCCCAAACTTGGAATTTTCAGGAAGATATGAGTTCAAGTTCAGCTTCAAATTTTTACAAGCTATGTGATCCCAGGCAAGTCACTTAGCCTCAGTTTCCCCAACTGTAAAATGGGGATTATGATAACACCAACCACCTCCCATCATTGTGAGGATCAAATGAGATAGTTGTAAAGAATTTAGAACACAGTAGGCACTTAAAAAATGCTTGTTCTTGGGGCCCGGAGTCAGGAGGACCTGAGCTCAAATGTAACTTCAGACACTTGACATTTATTAGCTGTGTGACTCTGGGCAAGTCACTGAACCCCGATTGCCTTGCCTCTCCCTCTCTCCCCGAAAAAATGCGTGTTCTCTCATCTTCACACTCCGTATTCCAGCCAATCTAGGCTATTAGCTGTTCCCTAAACTCAGCATATTATCTCTCATGTCTCTGCATTTTTAGTACAGATCATTCATTCCCCCATGCCAGGAATCACTCCTTCCTCACATCCACTTGTCAAAATCCTGATCCTCCAAGGCTCAGTTTAGATACTCTGTCCTCCATGAAGTTTTCCCAGAACTCCCAGCCCGAAGTGTCCCCTCCCTCCTTACACTTTCCTAAAGCTCTTTCCTGGTCCTTTCTGCTTGAACTTGTCTTTGCTGGCATTACAATCTGCTTTGCTTTCTATTGATCATTATTAACACCCTAGTGGAATAAAAAGAAGTCCCTGAGGGCAGGGACTGGGTTACTGAAGGGACTTGCATATTCTAGAAATAATGAAAGTTCATTGAATGTAATTGAATTGTATATTCTCAAGTTTCTTTCAGCTCTAACATTTTATGCCCTACGCTCCAAAGGCCCTTCCGGGTCTGACCTTCTATGTTCCTCTTCTAAAATTTAATCTGGGCTTGACCTGAAAACAATCCTCAAAGTGTGGTCCTGGGATTCTTTCAGGGGTTCTTAGAGGTCACAACAATTTTCATGATAATGCTAAGATGTTTTCATTTCTAATATGGCTGATAATTTATAGATATAATCCACATAGGTTTCTCCCATTCATTCTAATTCTTTCTATACAACATGACTAATGTGAAAATGTTTACTAGGAATGTAGAGCCTTTATCAGATTGAGCACCATTTTGAGGAGGGAGGGGGAGAAAATTTGAAACTTATGGGAATGAATGCTGAAACTAAAACTAAATAAAATAACTTTAAAGAAAAATATAATCCATATAAACAAAAGTTCTTTGCGGGGGGTCCTCAATAATTTTTAAGAATACTAAAGGGATCCTTGGAGTTTTGAGAGCTACATCCTGGGATTCTCTGAATGGCACTGAGTTATTATGCAGTCCCTGGGTTCATTTGAGGGGCCTCCTTTTGTATAAATACAAGAAGGAGAGAAGGGAGGAGAAGAGGCAGGCTTTGGGGGTAGGAGAGCCTTATTGGAGAAACTGCCTCCAGTATTTCTAAAGGCCCTTCTGGGTCAAAAGAAAGGGACAATAGAGAAGTACAGGGAAGGAGAGAGCAGTGCGCAGCTCCCAGCCACCCTCTCCCTCTTGCCCCCCCACCCAGGATCATCCAGGAGCAAGACATCTGCCTGCCGCCTTCTTGGGCGCTAGCTGCTGACATTCAAATGCCACAGGCCAAAGATTCATGTGGAATCATTTTCAGGTCTTCTGGTCCCAGAACCAGTCTCCACACTCTCTGTTCTATATATAAAACACAGGAGTAATAAAACTCCCATTTCTACAGCCCTTTGAGGCTTACAAAGGACTTTATTTAAAGCAACCCTTTGTGAAAAGCAATAAATATTATCATGGGATTATAGTCTGGAGCTGGAAGAAACTTTAGAGATCATCTAATCAACTCCCTCATTTTATGGATGAGACTTGAGAGGGGAAGGGACTTGTCCAAGGTCATGTCATCAGAATCGATCTTTTTTGGGTCCCTAACCTCTAAGGAAGTCTGATGAAACCTATGAACCCCTTCTTACAGCCATGTTTTGTTGCCTACATTCATAAAAGAAAGAAATTGTGAATTCTAGTTAGATATTATTGAAATTTTATTTGAAATTTATTATTGAAATATTATTGAAAATAAAAATGCAATTTTCCCCCCTACACATTCACATTCCCCCTAACATCTATACTAACTCCTCTAGGGACCTTTGGTTAAGAATTTCTAGTCTAAAGCCTCTCAGTCCAGGCCTCTGTCCTTTGACCCACGTCTCTGACTGGTGAGTCCTTGACCCAGACCAACAATGCTCACTTCATTTCTGTCTCCACTCCTGACTCTGTGAACATTTTTGTACCTGTATCTTCTCCCTCCCTTCTCCATCTCTCTCCCTTTCTAGTTCTTATCTGTGGTCTTCTCACATTAAATGTAAGCTCCTTAAGAGTAAAGATTGACATTTTTACTTTTATTTGTATTTCCAGATACCTGACACATAGTAAACCTTAATAAATTCTCTATCTATCCATTTATCTGTCTCTAACTATTCATCTGTCTGTCCATCTATACATCTATCTATGCATCTCTCTTTTGTCCATCTACCTATTTATATCTGTCTTTCTATCTTTCTATCTATACAACACCCCATTTGGGAGAGGCACAAAGATCCCTTTTCAGAATAAACTTGCTCCTGGATTAAGAGAAGTCCTTGTCAGCAGCTGCTCTCCAAGCAAGAAGGACAAAAATTAGCCTGCCCTAGAAGGGATGAAGATTAGTACCAAAGATACATTTCCTGGTCAATAAAGACCCTTGGCTTGAAGAATTATAGCGTGGGAAAGGACCACAAAGGTCATCAAGTCCAATCCATTTTTTTTTTTACTTTTCATTTAGTTTTATTTTTAATAAAAAAATATTTTCTCTATCTTCCAATTGAAAAAAAGGAAAAAAAAATAAAACTGTAACAAATATGCATAGCCAAAAACTCAAAATAAAAAATTCCTGCATTGCCTATATCCAAAAATATATGTTTCATTCTGCACCCTGAGTCTATCACTTCTTTACTGGGAAAGGGATAGCAGGCTCATCATTGCCCTTCTGGAATTGTGGTGGGTCATTGCATTGATCAAAGTTTTCATCTCTTTCAAGGTTGTTTGTTCTTACAATGTTGTGGTTATGGTATAAATTATTTCCTGGTTCTGCTCATTCCACTCTGAATCAGTGCATACCTGTCTTCCCAGGTTTCTCTGAACCGTTTTGTCAACTCCTATGACACAAATCAGGTAAGTGGAGCAGCAGATAGAGTGCCAGGACTGGACTCTGGAAGATTCCCCTTCATGAGCTAAAATCTGACCTCAGATCCTTACTAGCTATATGACTCTGAACAATTCACTTAGCCCTGTTTGCCTCAGTTTCCCCATCTGTAAAATGAACTGAAGGAAATGGCAGACCACTTAAGTGTCTTTGCCAAGAAAACCTCCAATGGGGTCACAAAGGATCAAACATGACTGAAACACGACTGAACGACATCACCCAAGTATTCAATGTCATAATTGATTCAGGAATACCTTAGTTCATTGCTTCTACAAAAAGGTCTGCTATAAACATTTTGTACATATAGGTCTTCTTATTCTTTTGTGAGTCTCTTTGGGAATAAGCTTGAGTCCATCTCCCTCATTTTACAGGAGAGGAAATGAAAGCTTAGGTAAGGTGATTTACTGGGGGCCATACAGGTAGAAAGCAGCCCAGAGAAGGAATAATTGGTGAATGTGTAGTGAGTATACCTACCTTCTGATCTTCATCCTTTCTGGTGTTATAGTATAAAAGGCAAATGTTATAGTGTGTGTGTGTGTGTGTGTGTGTGTGTTCGTCCTTTGTAGCAGAAGAAGACCATGCCATCAGAGAAATGATGACATGACTTGCACTTGACTTTGTTTTCAGTGAGGGAGGGCTGTGCAGGTCACCAGCCTCACTTCTCCTCCAGAGCCATCTGAATCCAGTGACCAGATATTCATCAGGATGACTGGAGATGACTCAGTATGAGGCAAATGGGGTTAAGTGATTTGCCCAAGATCACACAGCTAGTGAGTGTCAAGTATCTGAGTTGAGATTTGAACTCAGGTCCTCCTGACTCCTACACTGGTTCTCTATCCACTGCACCACCTAGCTGCCCACATATGTTATAGTATAAAAAGGATGTCAGCTTAGATCCTAGTTCTGCTGCGTATACTTGTATAACCTTAAGCAAGTCACTTTCCCTAGCTAAGGTTCAATATCCTCTCCTGTAAAATCAGGATAGTAATCTTTACTCTCTCTCCCTCTCAAGACTAGTGTGAAGCTTAGACTCCCTCCTTTCCCCCTTTCCAGGTTTCAGGAAGCAGTCTCAGTTTAATTTGCATAGATTGGCCCAGCTGTCCTAGAGGAAGATAGAAATGGAAAGGTAAATTGACAAGGAACTGGAATATCTCTTGGACCCCAATAAGGTACAGTGGGAAGTGCCCATATTGGAAAGGGGCACAGCACCCAGGCCCTGAGCTAAGGAGAAAAAATATGAGACCAGTTTATCCTAATTCTGTCAGGAGTCCTCAGCACCTGGAGAGGCCTTTTATTGGTACAATGCAAAAAGGAGGTATAAATAGCCATTCTGATTCTGGCTCTGAAAAAACTGTGAAAGAGTGGTAGCATTGTCAGCTTTGATTCTAGGTTAGGGAGGAAAAGGGAGTAAACGTAAACAAAAACCACCAGAATGACTAATAAGGCCAGTGTAACCACTGAGTACTATATGACTCCAGATCTCTTTTTTCTCCTTGGTATAGTACAGAATAAACTCCAATGTCCAGGAACCATTCCTGCAGGTCTGTCTGCAGCTCTGGGATGAACCTCAAGTGCACTTTGTCATGAATTTGGAACTCAAAATAAATGCAAAAAAAAAAAAATCTAATTTTTTAAAAGTGTACTATGAAATGTCTCAGACTAGGACGAAAAGGATTTTTGTGGTTATGCCAGGGACTGGCACACATCCTTCCTGAATGTTTTATTTTAACATCAATAAGTTATATCTATGCAAGTTCCTTTTGTGTCTGAGCTGTGTCTCTTCCTTAGCTCCAAATGGACCATGACATTCAGGAATCCTGTCATACTTCAGCAGCTCAAAAACTGGTATCTTCTCTAGGGGAAAAGAAACAAGTTTCAGAGAGCCTCTCTGGAGGGGCAAGAGGGTCCTCCAGCATCTCATAGTGAGTATCTGAAGTTGGAGTTCAACAGGAAGCAACACAACAGAATCAAAGATAATAGCAGCACGACCCTACAGTGGATTCTTACTGGGGGCAACCAGGGAGAGGCAGAAGTACCACAATAAGGGAAGGAAGGCACAATGCTGACCACTTGTTGGAGGTATAATACTTCATAAGGACCATAAGAGTCTTTGGGGTGAATTTAAAAGGACCAGTTGAAATGGGGAGAGGAATTTGATACTTCTGATTACAGACATAGGCTCATATAAAATTCATTTCTGTGAATTTTATTGTGTAATTAAAGCTTCTTACATGCTTGATGCTTCTTGAGGTTGAGTGCTTGTAAGGGAAGATTGTGCTGCCATTGGGGAATGACAGATGTTGAAGGTCCTAGTTTCCAGCTATGTAGAGATAAATGAGTCAGAGAAATTTAGAGTTTCCCAAAGTATACAGGGCTCTTCATGTTGAAGGATTGTCTTTCTATCACAAGGATTTTTAAATTGTTTGGTTTTTGTCCAGACCTGTGATTTCATTAGAGTAGACCATTCCTAATGAGGAATTCCCAACAGCAAATGTACATTAGTAGCTTATAGTCTTAGAGAACTGCCTGGGGCACTTGTCCAGGATCACAAGACCAGTACATATCAAAGGCAAGACTTGAGTCTAGGTCTTCTTGGCACCAAGATTGCCTCTCCATCTTCTGGACCATGACACCTCATTGAGATTACACAGATAACAGAACAAACCTTCAGTATACACCCAAGTTAAATTTGAGATTCTCTCTCCTAAACTCTTTAGACCAAGTTCACTGGAGTATTTAACAGTCTGAAGCTTGCTTTTGGCCCACCGGGAAGACTTTTGAAGTCTTGGTAGACCTGGATTACTCTCCCTATATTTCTTACATGACCAATTTCCCTTTTCCCTCATCCAAAAGAAACCTAGGTAAATACCAAAAAGTGCAGACAAAGATCTCATTACCTCCAAAAGACAGAAATAATTCTACCCAACATCCAAGCCACTTTAACAACTTGGGAAAGACAGTCTCTTTCTTTGTCACTCTCCAAGCCAAAGAGAAATGAATTTGGGGTTGTGTACATCAAACCTTTCCTCTATTTGGAGAAGGGCATATGTCCATCAAATCATTGAAGGTCCTGAGGTCCTTCCATTCCAGTTTTACAGATAAGGACACTGAGGCTCAGAGAGGTTAAATGATTTTTACGAAAAACAGGCTGTTAATAACAGACCCAAGATTTGAATATATGGATTCTTTGCCTCCCAATCTAGTGCTTTTTCCCCAAATAATGATTTAGAGCTGATTATATAAAGACTAGCTCTTGATACTTCAGCTGTAAATTACTGGTTGTCCCTTTAAGAGAGAGAAGGCTAAAAATAACTATTTAGCTGAGAACCTCTGCATTTACAGATGTGGTTACTATGGTAACAGCCTAGAGCTCTAGGTGTTAACTCAGGGTAAATCAGAGGCTTTTAGGAGTTTTGTTTTCCTGGGGCCTGACTTGAACAGAAGGTTAGAAGTGTAAGGTGCAAAAAGAAATTAGAAGAATAACTCTTCCACTGATTTTTTGGGTCCTTGACATATCCTTTCCCCTGTCTGGGCCTCAGTTTCCTCCCTGTAAAATTAGGGCATTGGACTAGATAAACTCTAAGGAATTTCTCAGCTTTAACTTCTCATTTGATTCAATCCAATTCAACAAATATTTATTAAGCACCTACTATGTGCAAAGATGACTTCATATACATTGTCTCCAACACAGAGCTTTGCATGTAGTAGAAGCTTAATAAATGTTTGTTGGCTAAAGCAGTGCCTGACCTTAAGGAGTTGAGTCTTTGAAGATAGAATATGTATGCAAATAAGTATGATGGGAAAAAATAGGCCATAAGAACAGAAGAGAGCCATGCCTAGGACTAGAGAAAATTTGAGGAGGAAGAGATTTCTTCTTTTATAAGCTTTAAATTTTTAAAGATATCTCTTATTTTTACATTACCATCATTTCCAAATATACTTCTCCTCTCTTCTCCCCATATGGGAAACCAGGTAGCACAGTGATTACAGTGCCAGGCCTGAAGTCAAGAAAACTGAGTTCATATCTGGCCTCAAACACTTTACTAGCTGTGTGACCTTGGGCAAGTCACTTCACCCTGTTTGCCTCCATTTCCTCATCTGTAAAATGATCTGGAAAAAGAAATGGCAAACTATTCCAGTCTCTTTGCCAAGAAAACCTCAAATGGGGTCACAGAGAGTTGAACACGACTGAAAATGACTGAAGAAATCTTCCCACACACATTGAGCCATCCCTCATAACAAAGAATAAGAAAGAAAGTTTTTTGAAAAACTGTTCAGTAAAACTGATCAACTCATCAAGTGACTCTCATGTTGTATGTAATATTCCATACCCATGATTCCCCACCTTTGCAAATAAAAGAAAGGGAGGAGTGTGCTCTATCATATGGGAAGGGTACATTTTCAACGGGGGATCACCTCTTCAAATGATCTATTTATGTACATTTTCTTTCCCCTAGGAGAAAGTAAGTTTCATGGAGTCAGGGACTGGTTTGCTTTTATCTTTGTATTCTCAGTACCTTGAACAAGACGGTGCTTAATAAGAGCATATTTAATAGAGCTGAGGTGTCATGTGAGCTAGACCTTGAAGGAAGGGAAGTGTCTCAATAGATGGGGATGGGGCCCATTTCAGACATGGTGGACTGTCGTTGCAAATATAATAGTGATGTGAGAGGGGAAGGCTCCAGACTGGTTTAGAGCATTTTCCCAGTTTAGATGTGGCAAAGGGATCAGGGGGCACACACCATGGAACCAGAAGGGGCCTTAGGGACATACAATGTAATTTTATTTTGCAGGAGATAAGATAAAAGTCCATAGAGGAAAGTCACTTGCTCAAGATCATACAGCTAAGGGATTTTTGGTTAGGGTTCCCTGAAAAATAGAAACCCTCTTAAGAAAGATGTTAAGCATGTGTTGAGGTTTGTAAGTAGAATAAGTCCTGGATTTGGAATCAGGGGATCTGGGTTAGAGTTCCAGCTTTATGAACTTGGGTCACTTCATCTCCAAGCCTTGGCTCCATCACAAGCAAATGGGGAGGATATAGTACTGTTAACCTCCCAGGGCTATTGTGGGGAAAGTGATCTGTTGACCCCCACAGTGTTTTAAGTTGTCTTTTTTTTTTTTTGAAATGAACAAGTTATAGAGTGAAAGTAAAGGATTGCCTACAATTAGGCTAGTGCTCCATCAACATTCACATAATAATGTCCAGAGGTGGAAAGGAAGGCCCCCTGCATCCCACAGGGGACATCTATGTGAAAGATTTACAGAAAGATGTGAGTGCATTCCATTTTGTTGGATAGTATACTCCCATAGAAAAAAAAAATCACACATCTGTCTAAAATCTGTCTAAATATCTGTTTGTGTCTCCGAGGAACTCTGATTATGCCCCAGAGATTCCCCAAAGAATGGCCACCCCCTATATTCAGCAAACACTGTTCTTTTACTGGAATTTTTTTCCTTCTTTTGATGAAGCTGCTTGAAATGTTTGTCCAAAAAGCTTGTTGAGTTTTCTCTTTAAAATTGTTTGCTTTAATACTATGTTATATGGGGTAGCTCTCAGGGAAGGGAAGGAAAGAGATGATGGGGAAAATTTTGGTGACACAAACAAAAAAAACCAAAGGACGTAAATAAACATTTATTTCAAAAAGTTGTTTGCTTAAAAATATTATGCTCTAGAGTGAACATTGACTGTTTTTTGAAGGGAGCAGATTATAAAAGCTGGGAAATTACAAAGGGGTTCTTCCATTGTATGAAAATTTGGAGCAACCTAGAATTTTGATGAGTGACCTAGAGCATTTTGGGTCTAGAAGTCAACTCAGAGTTCATCTTGTCTGATTCCATGCCTCATTCATAAGCAAAGCTCTATTGCATCTCCGACTGAAAGTTCACTACCTACCATGGGACCTTGTTCAGTTTAAGGAAGAGTGCCAGGTCTTTCTAACGATGCTCACATTTTTTCCAATGCCCTCCTCTGGACCTGCTCCAGCTGCTCAGTGCCTAAAATTAGAGCTGGTATTCCAAACATGCTTCATGTTTATCAAATATGCAGGTTTTGAAAAAAAGCCTTATGTACATAAGCCTTAGAAAATCTTTGTGGGTTTGACACAGAGAGATGTAGATTTGGACAATTAGGTGGGTACAGAAGAGACCGAATGGACTGATGGATCCAGAAGGTGTTAATGAATGGATTGATGTCAGCCCAAAGGGTAGTCTCTAGTAGAGTGCCCCAGGGATCTGTTCTTGGATTTACCAGTTTAACTTATAAATAGAATTTAATATGTGCAGAGCATTGTTCAACTGAACATTTAGAAAAAAAAAATCCATGACATGAAAATAGAGAAAAGAGGTCTTGGCATGGGGAATCCAGAATAAATAGAAAAAGGTCCTGAAACCTCTGAAATCCATTTTGGGCCTCAGTTTCTAGCAGGGGGCTCACCCAAGTGTGCTCTAATCCATTTCAGGTCTAAGTCTCAGAGTCCCAAGTGGAACACGAGGGATGAAGGTGATGGCCCACTCCAAAAGGTACTCTGCCATCACTGATTCAGGTCTCAGCCTGGTTGAGGTGGTACAGTGGGGACAGTGAGGCCATTGCTTCTGCAGACCCAGAGATCAGGAAATGAGTGCCCAAGTCCCCAAGTCATGTGTATGTACTTCTTGTGTATTCTTTATCCCATTTATGCTGGATTGAGATCCTATGAAGTATGAGCTCAACCCAGCTCCCAGGGACCAGATCACCACCTCAACCACTGGAGCAGGCCATAGAACTACAAATGAGAGTGAGCCACACAGGTAGAGGGCTTCCCTTAAGTCCCAACTAAAATTCTACCTTCTACAGAAAGCCTTTCTTAACCTCTCTTAATTCCAGTGCCTTCTCTCTGCTTATTATCTCCTATTTATCCTACATATAAACTTGCCTTGTATATTGGTTTGCATGTTGTCTCTCCCATTAATTGTAAGTTCCTTGAGGACAGGGATTGTCTTTTGCCTCTTTTTCTATCCCCAGTGTTTAGCACAGTGTCTGACACACAGTAGGGACTTAATAATGTTTATTGATTGCTTGATCAGAGACAGTGGCCTTCAGTCACTATAAGAAGTTAGTTATCTCTAGCAACAAGTCCTTCTGTGCTATGAAGGCAGATTCCCAGCTCCCACTCAACCTTGTCCCTGTGATTGACAGTCAAAACTTCCTGAGCTGAGGACACCTCTCCTCTTCCCTTCTGTCCCCATATTGTCAACTGTATTCAACTCAACTCTGCATCAGCCATAGCCCACATCCTCTTCTATTCTGTTGTGCCCCCCGGAGTCCCCCATTCTAATATTAGCAAACTCTCTTCTATCTGAATTCAGCTCAGCTTACACTCTTTCCATCTCCTGGTGCTAATGGAAATCTGGCCTCACTTCTCCCCCACAAGGACATCCTGCATCCCTGGTCACCCATCACAGCACGCAATGTTTCTTTCATGACAATGGCTCCGTGAGGTCCTGGGATGGGAGGAGGAGTGTGTACTTCCACCAAAGATGGAAATGTGAATTTCTGGCATGCCCAGTTCCAGCTAGAACTGTTTCGAAGAGTCATGGAAAACAGCTGAAATGAAGCAGAAAATCAACCAACAGGAGAAACACCAGTGAGATAGACCCACCACCATAAAAAAAAGACACCCATCCACATTTACACACACACACACAGACACACATACACACTCTCTCTCTCTCTGTCTGTCTGTCTGTCTATCTGTCTCTCTCTCTCTCTCTCTCTCTCTCTCTCTCTCTCTCTCTCTCTCTCTCTCTCTCTCTCTCTCTCAGGATCACATCCACAGATCTGAGTCAGTAGGGAAGGGAGAGAACTGGAGAAGGAGGGAGGGGGCAGAGAACAAGACTCCTGCCTCAGGGTTCCCATCTAGGGGGATTTGATCCCCATCTTCTCCAACACAATCAGAACTGCAGTAGAGGGCAAAGCCTGACCCAGGTTAAGCATCTTAATATAGCACTATGGTAAGGGAGTGGGCAGTTGAAAGAGCCCAAGACTACCATAATCCCAACTAGGCTACCCCTAGGACTGTTAGCATGGAATAGGGCATCAAGATTAGGATGCTAGGCAGCATCCAGGACTATGATTCCTGCCTCAGTGTCCCAAGACCAAAACTAATGAAGGAGCCAGAGCCAAGACACTATCATTATCAGTAGATGTCCTAACTAGGCCTAAGGCTGAGTGCTCAATGTGGCTACCTCTAGTCTTCCATTTCCACTCTGGGCCCTACACTTAAAGACTGGAACAAAAATACCTCCAGCAATGACAAAGCCAAGAAGTTTAAGACACAGCAAGGAGTGACCCGTTCACTACCCAACACCAGCAGAGAAATTGAACACCAGCAGAGAAGTTGAAAGGTGTTTTTCTGGGGTTCAACTTATAATTATTGAAGAATTGCTTTCTTTTTTTATTTTTACTTTGGAGTTCTCATCACCCATGGTATGCCCTCACTGTATCTGGAGCTTGCTTCCTATATATCCATGCCTTCAGTCTTTCCATTAGGGAGATCTGGTAGAAAAAAATCCTTCTTGTTGTTTTCTTTCTTTTTGGTAGGCCTGTCATGCCAGTCCCTCTGTGCAGGATCCAGGGTGGGAGAGGAGGGCTGCAAGTAGCCACCCTGAGCTCTCAGGCTTTAGGCCTCATCCAGCCTTCCCCTTTCCTCTTAACTCCAGGCTCACATTTCTAACTACCTGACAGACATCTCCATCTGGACATCCCAAAGGTGTCTCAGACTCAATAGATCCAAACCAGAGTTCATTATCCTTTCTCCTAAACTTAATTCTGCTCTTAATTTCCCAGTTTATACCAAGGATACCACCATGTTTCCATCCACTCAAGTTCACCACAGAGGAGTGTAATGGGCTTTGTTATACATGACTAAATCCCTTAAGTTGGGGGCACCCATTGAGGGAGACAACAGGGATTTGTTTCTGAGGGGACATTCTTTGGTTTCCCATCCATGTGGATGGGAGCAGTTTGTTCTGGTTATGCAGCAAATGGAAAGGGGCTTCTCCCACCCATGTAGTAGGGGAATGCATGCAGGGTGTCTTCCAGAAGCAGAACTTGTCTTCTTAGACAGCATTGACTTCAAGGTGGCATCACCTCCTTAGTTGATTTGGGCATCAGTGGCAAAGTTCTATTATAGGAGTAGTACTTAACCATTCACTCTCACTCATCACTCATATCCAATCAGTTATCAGGTCTTATCAATTCTACCTCCTCAAAATCTCATTACCTCTTACCTGAACTATTCTTTTTTTAAGAGAGTTTAAAATGTTAATGTTCTTTGTCAAATGAATATCTTAGTCATTTCTCAGCAGCAGGACACATCCTATTATCTTTTTTACACTATTTTATTTTTTCCATTTAAATATAAAGACAATTTTTAACATTCATTTTTACAAAATTTTGAGTTCCAAATTTTTCTCCTTCCTTCCCCCCTCTCTTCCTAAAATGGTAAACAATTTGATATAGATTATATATGTTCTTGTTTGAACCATTGCAATAGCTTTCTGATTGGTCCCTTGGCATCTGGTCTCTCTCTTATCTAACATATCTTCCACAAAGATGCCATATGGATAGTCCTAAAGTACACGCTGACTGTGCACAAGAAACTTTAGTCACTCTCCACCAAGTGAAAGATGAGACGCAAATTCTTACGTCTGTCATTTAACAACCTTCCTAATCAAGTTTAAGCTTATCTTTGTTCACTGGTTCCAGATTTTCTCCTCTTACCCACTATACTTCAGTCAAACTGGCATGTTTCTACATGCCATGCTATAGCCTGCTGCCGGGTCTTTGCCCAGGCTACCTCTCATGATAAGAATCTTCTCCCTATTCATCTTCACTTCTTGGAATACTATTATCCCTATATCCTATATCCCTTCAAGGCTCAACTCAAATGCTATCTCCCAAAAGAGGCCTTTCGTCATTCCCCTAGTTGTAACATTTATTACGCTAAATATTTGTTTTGTATATATCCTGTATTTATTTATCTGTGAGAATATTATATCTGTCCCCTAGCAGAGTGTGAAATCTTGGAAGACATCTATGTCCTCACTTTTGTATTTGTGTCCCTAGTGCCTGGTGTGTAAAAAGTGCTTAATAAATGCTTATTGATTGACTGATTGAAGAGTGGATGAAAGAAATGAAGCAAGAGTTGACTCTGGTGATAAAGAATGAAATTAGGGCTCTCGGAGAAACTTAGAAGCAAGATAAACAGCTTAGGACAGGTGGAAAATCTTACTCAAATAGTACACATCTGAAAAATAGAATGGAGCAAAGAGTGCTAAAAAAAATTCTACAAGAAAATAAGAAATATTAAAACATACTCAAAATTTGGGAAAATTTAGAGCACAAGTTATCTATTATTAAAAACAATGGACACAGAAAACAGTATGAAATCATTTGAGTCACTGGGCTCCTAAAAGTTTTTAAACCACCCGTAGCCTTTGGCCCAATAATATTGTTGATCAGATAACAGAGAAAGAAGAAAAAGTCCCACATGTATAAAATAGTTACAGAAGTTTTTTGTGGTGACAAAAAAAATTAGAAACTGAGGGAGTGCCTATCTATTGGAAAATGGATGTGGTATATGAATGTGATGGAATACTATTGTGCTATCAGAAATAATGAGGGGAACAATTTCAGAGAAATCTGGGAAGATTTTTATGAACTGAAGCAAAGTCAAGTGGGCGGAACCAGGAGAACAATATATGTAATAACAACAATATTGCAAAGACAAAAAACTTTGAAAGAGTTAGGAACTTACAATGACCAATTACAATTCCAGAGGAATCATGAAATAGTAAATAGGCTGGCTACTCCTGATAGAGAAATGATGGACTCAGCGTTCATACTGAGGCACACTTTTTTTTAATGACCAATGCAAGAATTTATTTCACTTGTCTGTACACATCTGCAATAGGAATTTTGGTTTTTCTTTTCTTCATCATTGATGGAAAAGTGAGGAGGTGCAAAGGAAAATGGATCTTTGTTTGAAAAAAAATTCTTTTTAAACAAACAAAAGAACCATCAGATTCCCTGAAAACCACTGATTAATCAAAAATACTAGATGTATATTTCAATAAGCCATAAAAGATAATTTCCTAGAATTACTGAAACCAGAGTGCAAAGTGAAAAAGACAGAGTCCACAACTGACCACCTGAAACACCAAAATTTATTACATAAACTCCAAACACCAAATTCATTACAACCAAGAAGATGATGTACAAATTCGAGAGCATCAAGGGGAAAAAAAATCACGTACTAAAGAACCACAATAGTATCATATGAGATTAGATAGCAAATACTGTGAAGAAAATGAAACTTAGGAATTCTGTCTATCAACAGACAAAAGAAAAAAAATCCTTCTTTTAAGAATAACAACCTGCAAAGTTGAGCATAATCCTACGGTGGGGGACGGGGAGGAAGGGGGAAGAAATGTATAAATGTATCTTATTAGAATTAATCATTTCCAAGCATTTCTGTTGAGAAGATCAGAAATGAGATCTTTGAAATGCAAATGCTGGGGGCAAGAAAAACATGGAGAGGTAAACAAGTCTGAATAATTTGAAAGGATAATCTATGACCAAGATTTATTTGCTTCAATATATCCTAAAAAAGGAGAAAAGGCTACGGTCCCCTTCAGATTCTCATAACTTTCAAAGGTCAAAGAAGGAACAAAGAAACACAAACTCAGGCTTTTGGTGTTTTAAAAATTTTGTACCAATATTATGTTTTTATGTCACCTTCATTTCTAAATATATCCTTTCTTTCCCCATCTGGTGAGCCATCCCTTATGACAAGGAACAAAAATAAAGAGAAAAAATAGTTAAGCTAATCAGTTTTTTTTTAAACCAGTAACTTTTTTTTATTCAATAAGGACAATAAGTATTTGACACATCACTCTGGGAAAGTGGGTTCAAAGGGTGACTATTGGTGAGGTGCCCAATGTGAATGAACACTTAGTACATGCTATGACCTGTACTAAGAAATGTAATAAGAAATTCAAACACAGGACATAAAAGAAGTCATCAATGAATGAAGTAGCCTGTTTGGTTATCTGAGAAGTTCTAGATTACAAATACATGACAATGAATAGTCACTGGGGAAACTTTAGTAATAGGAACTGTCAAAGGTCTGCTTTGAAGGGGGAGTTCCAGGTTTATGGAAGAGGAGTAAATTTCATGTTGGTGAAAATGAAAAAATTCAGAAGTACCCTTTTATACCTTTTCTTTAGGGCTCACCCTCCATTTTAATGATAGAATGTTCAGTTTCAGATTTTTGTGGGGTTTTTTCCTCTTTATGTTAAGGTAGTCATTGCATATTCTTTTCTGTTTCTGCTTACTTTACTCTGCATCAGTTAATTTAAGTTTTCCCATGCCTTTCTAAAGTTTTCAGATTCATCATTTCTTATGGCACAGTATTATTCTATCCCATTGATGCACTATGATTTGGTTAGCCATTTCCCAATCAATGGATATTTGGTTTCTAGTTTTTGCTCCTATAAAATGTGGTACTTTGATTATGTTGGTGTAAATGGGGCCTTTATTGATCTCCTACAGATATATGCCTAGCAGTTGGATCAGTAGGTCAAAAGGTATGGGTATTTGAGTCACTTTTTTAAAGCAGAATTCAAAACTGCTTTCCAGAATGACTGAACCAAGTCACAGTTTGACTAATAGTATATGAGTGGGCCTTTCTTCTGTAATCTGTCCAACACAGATTATGACTGAAAAAATGCAAAGGTATTTATTAAGGACTTACTATGTGTCAATCACAGTTCTAAATACTGGGCACACAAAGAATGAGGTACTCCCAAGTGATTACAATCTCAATGGGAGATATAATATGTATATTAAGTAGTGGTGACCAGGAGGTAGTAAGGTCTTGGAATTACAGAGTTGGCAAGTTGATCTGTAGGGCAGTCAAATGGCATTCCCTTTCCAGAAGCAGTGGTACTGATTTGATTACTATGCCCAGAGCAAACAAGTGGTGGAAAGGTTATAGGGAAGTGCAAATCAGGATGGTTGGGCATATGGCAAAATGGACCAGCTGAATGGCTGGATGGAACATGAAGCAATTGCCGTCTTTTGTCTTTTTCACCAATTTGTTGAGAATGAAGTCAAACCTCAGGGTTGTCTTGATGTGCATGTCTCTCGTTGTTAGTGATGTGGAGCAATCTTTCAATAGTTTGCAATTCTTCTTTTGAGAACGAGGTGTTCATATTCTTTGACCACTTAACTCTTGGAGAATGACTGTGTTTTTAAGGAGAGAAAGGAAAAGGAAGGGAGAGGAAGGAATACACCAGGGAAAGACTGAGGAGGAGGAGGGAGGAATTTCTCTGAAATGGGGCATGACAAGCGATTATATAAGCATGGAGGTGGAGGTGGGGGTGTAGGTATCTCATGAGCTCACTTTTATCTGAGTTGGGCAATGGAAGGTTGGGAGTAGGGCAGGGGTGGTTAGAGAAAACACAGAAATAAAGTAAAAAGGGAACTGGGTGGGAATAGGGAATAGTGAGGTTAGTTTAAGGAGGAAACAGTCATGAATAAAACAAGCCAACTATGAAGGTTAGATGACCAAGGTCAAATAAAGTATAAACCCCAGTAGCCTGAGGGAGGACTGAATGTAAAGGAGAGAAAAGATTTGGGTAAGATGAGCCCAAATATAGATTGATAGTGTTTATTTTATTTTTTTTCTCACCTTTTACCTTGTAAAGAGGGACAGAGAGCTAAGAGAGACAATATAATAGGATATGATGGAGGAAAGGGCAAACCTATTTATTATAACTATAAACAGGAATGGGGCAATGAAGAGAGTTCTGGATGTGAGGTCATGAAGATTCATCTTCCTAAATTCAAATCTGACCTCAGACACTTAACTGGCTGTGTGACCCTGGGCAAGTCACTGAACCCTGCTGGCCTTAGTTTCTTCATCTGTAAAATGAGTTGTAAAATGAATAGCAAACCACTCCAGTCTCTTTGCTAAGAAAATCCCAAATGGGAACATACAGAGTTGGACAAGGCTGAAATGACCAAACCAAAACAATAAAACATAAAAGGGTTGATCTTGGCCATATGGCAAAGATAGATAGCAGAATGAATCGGAAAGCAAAATCCAACACTGCAAACAAAGAGATTCACACAGAGTTAAAAATGAGGGGTTAGAGTAGAATCTGTTATGCCTGAAATGAACCTGAAAAAACAGGGGTGTTGATCATGATCTCAGACATGGCAATAGTAAAAAATAAACACAAATAAGAAAGATAAGCAAAGAAACTTCATGCTTAAAGACAGCCTAGATAATGCACAAATATAAATAGTAAGCATATATTTATAGGATGATGCAGAATCTAACCCCTTAATGAAAAAGCTAATTGAATTATTAGAGTAACAGAAAGTAAAACAGTAACTTCTGGGGATTTTAGCATGCTCCTTTCATTCAGATCTAGATATATTTGATATAAAGATAAATAACAAAGCAGTTAAGAACCTGAAGAGACTATTAAAAATTAAATATAATAAACTGGTGATACATAAATGAAAATCTATACATGTGTGAATGTATATATGTATGCATATATATACATACATGCTTTTTATGTGTTTAGAGTATGCACATGGCAGCTAGATAGCTCGCTGAATAGAGAGCTGGACTTAGAGTCAGAATGACCTGAGTTCAAATGTGGTCTCAGACATTCACTATCAGTCTGACAATGGGCAAGTCACTTAACCCAGTTTGTTTTAATCCACTGGAGAAGGAAATGGCAAACCACTCCAGTAGCTTTACCAAGAAAACTTCATGGCTCATACTACCCATGGGGGTCACCAAGAATTTTGCACTAACACACGCATACACAGAGACATGTGTGTATATATACACATGTGTGTTAAGCACACAGATACATGTATGTCTATGTGTATATATACATATACACACACAAATTATACATACATGCATGCACATACATACACAACTTCCCCCATTTACTCTTCCATTGATCTAATCTCTGACGGATTTTCTCCTCATCAAGGATTTTTCTTTGTGTGTTTTATTCCATTTCTTTCCATCTCCTCCGGATCATTTCCCCCAGTCATTCTCTTTCTTTCTCTCCTCTTCATCCTCTCTTTATTGCACAGTTTCCTCCCCAGTCAACTACAAACTTGTCTAGAGCCCCTCCTTTGTTAAATGGTTTCACCTAATAAGTAAAACAAGGAAAACAATTTATACAAAGGCAGTAACATTGTAAAGCAAAACAACTTTGAAAGACAAGAGCTTTGCAATAACTAAACACGTCTCCTGAGGACTTGTGATGAAGTATGATACCCCTCTAATGTCAGAAAGGTGATGGACACAAAGTGTAGAAAAAGATAGGCATTTATGGACATATCCACTGCATGAATTCAATTTGTTTAATTATGCTTATTTGTTACAAGAGTTGTTTCCCATCTCCCAACCCCCTTTGTCCTAGTTTTTAATTACGGAAGGGTCTGGAGGGGGAAGGGTGATTAAAAAAAAGAGCCAGTGAAACAATTTTTGAATTTACAGAAGAAAACAGAAGGGACTTCAGAAAGATCAGACAAGCAGGATAGTTTTCAAAGGAATGTGGAATGTATTATATATATATTTTAAAATAGTAAAAGCAGAATGAAAACGAGACAAGTTTTATAGATATCCCTCTTTTTTTGTTAGGAACATACATGGAAATGCTCTTTTTTGATGTTTACATTCAAAATAAAAAACAAAATATTGAGGGAAAATGGTTTTGGTTGACCCTTCCCTTCAAGCTATCATTTCATTTTTCTTATTCCTTTCACAAACTCCTAAAAAGTCTCTTTCCATGCTCATTGCCTCCATTGCCTCACTTCTTAATCTCTTGCACCTGATCGAAACTACTCTCTCCAAGGGTACTGAAGTTAAAAAAAAACAAAAAACTTAACTGCTAAATGCAGTGGTCTTCATTCAACTTTACCTTCTTGAAGTTTTTTATTTTTTTTTTGCACTATTCATCCACTTCTCTCCTATACACTCTTTCTTTCTTGGCTTCCCTGACACCTTTTTCTTTATTATATTCCTATTTCTTTTACCATTCCTTTAACATTTCCTTTAACAGACCATCATCCCCTTCCTGTCCACTATGTGGGATCATTCCCCCAAGGCTGTTACCCTCTTGTTTTCCTTCTATCCTCTTCTTGGTGATCTCATCGGCTTCCATAGGTTCAATCATTTTTTAAAAATTCAATTTTATGTTAAGATCTTCATTCTCTCCCTTCCCCCTCCCTTTCCCCTCTTTCACACTGAGAAACCAAGAAAAACAAAATCTATTGCAAAGAAAACAAATTCCCACACTGGCCATATCCAAATGCCTCAATCTCTGCTCTGACTCGTATCACATCTCTGTCCAGTATCATGCTTCATCATGAGTTCTCTGGAACTGTGGTTAGTCACTGGGTTGGTAAGAATTCCTAAGTCTTTCAAAGCTGTTTTTCTTTACATTATTGTTGTCCTAGTGAAAATTGTTCTCCAGTTTTGCTTATTTCATTCTACATCAATTTCTGTTTTCCTGGATTCTCTGAAATAATCTCTCTTGTAATTTTACAGCACAATAATACTCCATTATATTCACATACCATACTTTAGCCATTGAGTCATTCCCTAACCCAAGTCCATCCTTTTAGTTTCCATTTGTGGCTTGTTTTTCCCTTTAAATATCCTCTTTGGGAAGAAAGGGTTTTGATTTGGGTTCATTTTTCTTGTAACTATTCCTTTCGCAATACCTTCTACCTTATTATTCCCCTTACCATCCCTACCTAGTTCCATAGAGAATTTTATACTTTTCCCCCATTACATTGTGAGTTCTTTGAAGGCAAGATCTATTTTGCCTCTTTTTCCATCCCCAGCAGTTAGAACAATACCTGGCACACAGTAAGTGATTAATAAATGTTTATTGATTGGCTGACTTGAAAGTTGATTGTTTTCTGTTCCTCCTTGCCTCACTATCAGTTCATACAAGTCTTCCCAGGTTTCTCTGAAACCATCCCCTTCATCATTTCTTATAGCACAATTATATTCCCATTATATTCATATACCATAGTTTGTTTAGCCATTTCTCAATTGATGGGGACCCCTCAATTTCCAATTCTTTGTCATATAGGTTCATTTATCATCTTTATGATGATGAATACCAAATCTATACATGCTGACCACTTCTCTTTCTCTTGACTTTTTATATCACCAGCATGTAGATACCTCAGGCTTAACATGTCCAAAGTGTAACTCATTATATTTCTATCCATATACATTTTTTCAGCAACTTTCCTCATTTCTATTGATACTACAACCATTATTCCATTCACTCAAATTTACAACCTTGGAATCAGTCTTGGCTCTCCCTTCTACCTCAATCCCCATATCTAATCAGTTATCAAATCTTTTCTTTTTTCCCCCCACTAAATAATATTTTACTTTCTTTAACTGCATATAAAGATAGTTTTCCACATTCACTTTTATAAGATTTTGAATTCCAAATTTTTCCCCCTCCCTCCTCTCTTCCCTCCCCAAAATAGTGTGCGATCTGATAGAGGCTACACGTACACAATCACATTAAATACATTTCCACATGAGTCATATTATGAAAGAAGAATCAGAACCAAAAGGAAAAGAAAAAGAAAAAATAGTATGCCTTGATCTGCATTCATAATCCATAGTTCTTTCTCCGGATGTGGATAGCATTTTCCATCGTGAGTCTTTTGGAATTGTCTTAGCTCATTGTATTGCTGAGAGGAGCCAAGTCTATCAAAGCTGGTCATCACACAATGTTGCTGTTCCTGTGTATAATGTCCTCCTGGTTCTGCTCACTTCACTCAACATCAGTTCATGTAAGTCATTTCAGGCTGTCAAATCTTTTCAATCCTACCTCCATGATATCTTCCTAATCCATCCTCTCTCTAATTTAAGGTTCCTTACCTCTCACTTAGACTACTGCAACAGCTTCCTAGTTAGTCTCTCTGTCTCCAGGCCCTCTCTACCTAATCCATCCTTTATACAACTGCCAAATTTATAATTCTAAAACACAGATCTGACCATGTCTCTTTCCCCGTGGAAAAACATCTTCAATAGCTCCCTGTTGCCTTTAGAATGAAATGCAAATATCTCAGCCTGGCATTGAAATGTAAATATAACTTTTCACATATCTTCTCAATTTTATTTCATACTCTTCCCCTGCATAATTCCCCTATTCTGGTCAGATTGGTTTGTTAGCTGGTCCCTACACATGGCTTTCTATCTCTTGTTTCTTTGCGCCATTGGTCCCTGTTGAGCTCGATGCTCTTTTTCCTTATCTCTGCCTTGTAGAATGCAGAGATTTCTTCCAAGCCTGGCTCAGCTCCCACCCCTAAGTGCCACAAGGTCTTTCCTATCCTCTTAGTTGCTAGAACTCTTTACCCCTTTTGAAATTACTTTGTGTTGCCTTGAATATGCTATATATTTACTTATTTTTGTGCATGTATCTTATCAGTAGAATGTAAACTCCTTAAAGGCAGAGACTCTCATTTTTGTTTTTATAGACTCAGTGCCTGGCATGGTGCCAAACATATTTGTCTGAAATATTTGTTGGATTGAATTAAACTAAATTGACTAAATAGTAGGTAAATTTATATTTATTTGGGAGTGGGGGCAGATGACACAAAGAAGAGAGGGTTGGGCAACACCCTAGATGGAAGAAAAGATCCTGATAGGTTAGAACAGGAGTGGAGAACCTGCAGCCTTGAGGCCACATGTGGCTCTCTAAGACCTCAAGGACCCTACTTGAGGATCTAGAGTGCCACATGTGGCCTTGAGGTTGCTGGTTCTCCAACCTTGGGCTAGAATGATAGGTGTTATCTAATAAGATGAATTGATGGGCATCATTAGGAATAAATTATTAGAAATATATACGTTCAAATAAACTGCACAAATATAGTATGTCCCCATGCACAGCTAGACAAATAGTATAGTCCATGCGAAAAGATCGGGGTTTTAGTATATTGTAAGGTTACTGTGAGTCAACAGGGTGACAGGGCAGCCAAAAATAACTAATGAACTTGGGAGGAATCATCAGGAATGAGGGAAGTGAGAGTCACATAGTCTTCTTCCCCAGTCAGACTGGGTCGGAAGTACTGCATCCTATTCTGGTCACTCCATTTTAAGAGGCTCACTGAAAAGTTGAATGGTGTCCAGAGGGAGGCAACCAGTTTGGGGAGGAAATTCAAAATTATCCCACTTGAGGCTTGTTTGAAGGAACCAAGGATGTTTAGCCTGGAGAGCACTTAAGGGGAACAGGGTAACTGACTCCAAATATCTGAAGGGTTGTTATGTGGCCCTGGGAGTTATTTGACTGATTATCTTTGGCCCCAGAGAAGACAGAAGTAGAGGAAAGGGTAGAAGTTAGAGAGATGCATATTTCAGTTCAATATGAGAAAGAATTTTAATGATCAAAACTTTCTAAAAATAAATAAATGGCACAGTGGATAGAATCCTGAACCTGGAGTCAAGAGAACCTATCTTTCTGAGTTTAAATCTGGCTTCAGATATTTACTAGCTGTATGACCTTGAGCAAGTCACTTAACCCTGTTTACCTCAGTTTCCTCATCTGTAAAATGAGCTGGAGAAGGAAATAGCAAGCCACTCTAGCATCTTTGTCAAGAAAACCCCAAATGGGGTCACAAAGAGTGTGACATAACTGAAACAACTGAACAACAGCACCAGGTCTCTGTCTCATCAGCTTTTGAAGAAGATCCTGGGTCACTGGAAGAGACCTCAGACTATCTAGTGTAATCTCATAGTTTAAAAAAATATATTTTGTTTTTATACCACCTCCATTTCCTAAAATATCCCCCTCTACCACTCCCACCCCACCAAGTCCTTTCTAGCCCTTATGCTGAGATCTATGAGATGAGATTGGACAGGGCGGAAAATGATGAAATGACTTAATTCTTCTTTCTGAACACTGGGCCTCTCTATTAATGTAGACAAAAATAGTATTTTAGTTGCTACATTATACTGGTGAATCATAGGATTATAGAGAATTGGAAGGACCTTAAACGTCCTTTCATCCAATTCCTTCATTCTAAAAAGCAGAAAACTGAGACCCAAGTTTAAGGACACATAATTAGTGAGTGGCAAAGCCAGAATTTGAACCCAGACCTTCTAACTCCAGAACCAGAATTTTATCAACTCTACCACTGATGTCTCACACTGAGCATGCAGCCCTGAAGTCCCCAGGAAGCAATTGGCTGCAATTTGAGAACATAACATGTCTCATTCCCTATTAGTAATACGATGGAAAGTATGAACTTTGGACTGCTAAGAGTGACCTGCAGGGCAGTTCTCAAACTCGCTTTGGAGACACAGCTAAACCACTTGGATGTTAAGACAAGATAACTCTCCAAGTCTTGTAGGTAATGAGGTACACAAAGATCCCCAAAAACCTTGCCCTCTGGCTGCAAAGGCATACCTATAAGCCCAGCTCACCTCCCTCTTTATCCTCCCACAGCAGGAATGTGAATCACAGCCTCATAAAACAGCAGAACTGGAAGGGCCCCTCAGAACATAGAGTATCACAGCAAGAATCTTAGAACAAGATCTTAAAATTCTAGGACAAAAAATGGGAATTCTGGATAAGACCTTCATGACTCTCTTAGTGGATCATGGTCACTGGGTTTCAGCTATCTTCTCCCTCTTCCCTTGTCCCACTAGTAAGTTCCTCCATTTTGATGAAGACCCCAGACCAGACAACTTTCATTCTCCACATTTTGCCACCATGTTGAAGTATTTGTACTTTCCTATTCCTGAACTCTTTTCTGTGTTGAATTCTCATTTAGGCATAAGTTTCTTGAGGAAAGAACATAGATAAATGGATGGATGGATGGATGGATGGATGGATGGATGGATGGATGGATGACTGTAAGGTTAATGGTGGGTGAGGGGAAGATCCATTAATAGGCCAGAGACACCTTTTGTTAATTTCTAATGATGCACAGGGTCAAGGGTCCTGCCCTCCAGCCCTGAAAAGAGTATATACACTCTGAGGTGATGTTTTGCTGTGGGGCTTATTTTTTGGAAGAAGTTTCCTGTGCCAGTTGAGACTTTGGGCAGCCCTTTTAAGAAGTCCTCCAGCTTTGAAAACCCAGTTGTTGGTGTTTCTCTGTCTGGTAATGATGTGTGTATTGTCTATGATCAGACAGTTGGAAGCCTTGTCTGTTGATCTTTCCGTTTGTAATTTCTGTTTGTATTTTCTCTAAAGGTCAGGGTGCTGACTTTTTCCCTTGAACTAAGAAGTGATGATATATGTGCTTAATTAAAGTAATTGTTGACCCCTTAAAAGTTGCTTTCATATTAGAAAAGTAGATCTAAGAACCTGTACAGCAGGCCCTCCTGTGTATGCTAGAGTCCCTACTGCTAGATGGAGAGTGAGAGAGAAAAATACATAGATAAAGAGAAAACATACATAGATTTAGATATTATGTGTATCTGTCTCTATTTACTTATCTAGCTAGCTATCTTTTCTTTTGCTTGAGGAACCCTGTCCCAAAGTCCATTGGTATGGGACTCTCCTTTTACTGGTGAAGATGAAGGTGCTGCCCTGCATAAAGGGTAAGGGGGCAGAGTTGAAAAGGGGTAAGAGCCTCAGTTCTCAGCCAGGTCCCCTTCATCTCCCCTGGTAAGGGGAGAGTCCCATACCAAAGGGCTTTGGAATAGCAGTTACGTATCCTCAGAGCTTAGCACAACCCTTGGCACATAGTAAGTGAACTAAATAAATGCTTGTTGACTTGACTCCATTTCACAGAGGAGAAGAAAAGGCTTGCCCAGCAGGAACATATGATAAATGAGTTGCAGGGCAACGCCTGGAATTTAGGTCTCATGATTCCCAGTCCTAGATTCTTTCCATTATACCATCTTTCCTCTTCAGAAAAAATGATGGAGAACATTCAATCTCTGCCCTAGTATCAGAGTTTATCTTTGTGAATCTTCCTCATCAAAGTTACCTTCATCAACTTTGATCTCTCCTATTCTAGGCCCAATCTGGATAAAACTATGGTGCCTGGAGATTTTCTAGCCCTGCTGACTCTCGTGTGCTCACGGTTTACCTAGAGCCATAGCATCCATTTGGTCCTTTGTGGCCTACTTGCTCCTCTGGAACCTGGCCTTTTGACTGTGCAGTCACCCCTACTCTTGCCTAGCTGGAGTCCCTGATGCTGACCTATGTTCAGATACTACCTCTCTGACATTTACAATGACTTTGCACAGGTCACTTAAACTCCTTGGGCCTTGGTTTCCTCATCTATAAAAAAAGGGAGTTGGGCCAAAAGACTTCTACAGCCTTTAGGTTTAGGATACTATAACCCAGTAAAATAGGAATATCTAGCCTAGGGATTCAGGAGATTGGGAATTCAGAGTGGGAAATAGAAAAGAGGGATCTGATCACTATTTTCAAGTATCTAAAGCAGAGGTTCCCAAACTTATTTGACCTAGTGCCCACTTTTAAAAAAAAAAAGTTACTCAGCACCCCCTGGAAAACTTTCTTTAATCCTTTAACAGATTTTTTTGAAATTTGCATCATTTCAAAAAAAGGTAAACTTTTTTTTTAAAAAAAGACACATCTTAAATTTAATAACACATTATAAATTTATGGGGTTTTTCCTGCATTGAAATTTTGATGATGCAATATTGCATCATGTAACCATACAGTATTGTATTGCAAACAAGTCATTACATGCACATATTACTGCCAATGCATGCTGGATTTCCCGACAATGCACCACACACTCACCTGCCAACACTTGCTTGTTAAGACTGTGAGTGGACTTGACCACTGATCAATTGTAATTTGCATTTTGTGTGTTTATTTGGAAAAATCATGTAATCACTACAATTTTAACTGTTTCACAACAAATGAGATCTACAAATGGTTTTTCAAATTTTTATTTTCTCTTCTTTCCTTATGCTTCCACCACCCCCTTATTTTTATTCAATGTCCCACAATTGCACCCGTGGCTACTACCCCCTTGAATTGTTCCAGTGTTGGTATTGCCCACTTTGGAAACCTATTCTTCTAAAGGATTGTTACATGGATGGGAGATCAGACATGCTATATTTTACCTGAGCAGACAGCACTGGGAGCACTCAGCCTCTGCCCTGCCATGGTTTCTCCAAACTCAGTGCTAGGAAAATAAAGGCTATATGTTTCGTTTTCAGGACATGAAAATGTTGACATGTTGGCAGTAACAGCCCAGAGGCCTTTTTGATGCCCAAAGTCCAAAGTTCGAGGGAAAACCACAGACCACAGGATCTGTGACTATAAAATTAGGATTCAGGGCAAGTTCGAAACAAAACTTCCTAAGCAAATCTAAGGATAAACCCAAGATTAGGTTAAGTGGTAGTTGGTAGAAGCTAAGACTTAGTGATGAAAGGTCTGCATTCAAGGTGCCTATTTTGTGTCACAGTTTGAGCTACATAGTCAGCTTTCAATATTGTGTTAGAAATACTATGTTCAGTCATTTTGATAGAGATTTTTTCAAAAAGTCTGGAAGGTACACAATTCAAATCTGAGCTCAGGTAAACATATCAATTACCTAAGCTTGGATGGTACAATCAATACATTTTTTGCAACTTTGGTCCTTTTGGGAAGCTTTTGCAAGTCAAAATTGCTCAGTGGATGGAGAAATGACCTTGAAATCAGGAAGACTGGATTCAAGTCTGCCTCTGGCACACTCAAGCTACATGACCCTGGACAAGTCCCCTGACCTCTCAGTGCCCTGGGCCATGCTCTGTAAACTGCAGAGCAGGAGTGGGTCTGCATTGGTACAAGGAGTTTCCTTATCAGGAGTTCCATACACAAATAAAATCATAGGTCTGGCCAAAACAAACCATCTCCAGTCTAGTAAAGCTGGAAATGTAGGTATTATTGGCTTGTGATTTGACTGATGTAGGAAACTCCCAGATAAGGAAACTTTCTACCCACGTAAGTCAACATCTTTTCTGTAATTTACAGTCTTACAGAGTAGCTTAGAACACTGATTTACTCAGGGTCACCCAGCTAGGACCCGTTAGAGGCAGAACTTGAACCCATATCTTTCCTGCCTTCAAGACTGGTTCTCTAGCCACTAAGCCACATAGTTTCACTTTTTCCATGCCCAAAGAATTATTGGAAAATGTGCATAAGATAAAAGGGTAGTTCTTTTAAACTATCAGATTTTGCATAGGGGGATATTGAGGCTCAGAGAAGTTATCTAATGGAACAAGGTCACACAGCCAAGGTTTGGAATCTAGGTCTTTGAACTTCAGGTTCAGTGCTGTTTCCATCACACCATGACTCTTAAATGACCAAGTAAGGGGCAACTAGGTGGCATAGTGGATACAGTACAGGCCTTGGAGTCAGGAGGACCTGAGTTCAAATCTGGCCTGAGATAATCCCTAGTTGTGTGAGCCTGGACAAATCATTAAACCCCAACTGCCTCAGAAAAAAAATGGGCAGTATGGTAAAATGGGGTCAGAGGATCTGAGTTCATAATCCTGGCTCTTCTCCTACCTACACATAGGTAGCAGTATATGATCATGATTGGGTAAGTCATTTTGCAGAATTAGAGTCATCAATGAATGAATGAATAAAAAAACACTTATTAGTTGCTTACTCTAGGGGAGACCAACATAAAATGAAGACAGACCCTTCCCTCAAAGAGCTCATGCTCTAACGAGAAGATGTGTGTGTGTGTGTGTGTGTGTGTGTGTTTGTCCTTCATCGCCAAAGAAGACCATGCCATCAGAGAAATAATGACATGACTTTCATTTGACTTTGTTTTTGAGCGAGGGAGGGCTGTGCAGGTCACCAGCCTCACACTTCTCCTCCGGAGCCATCTGAATCCAGTGACCAGAGATTCCTCAGGATGACTGGAAATGACCCAGGATGAGGCAATTGGGGTTAAGTGACTTGGCCATGGTCACACAGCTAATGAGTGTCAAGTGTCTGAGGTAAGACTTGAACTTAGGTCCTCCTGACTCTTGCACTGGTGCTCTATTCACTGCACCACCTAGCTACCCCTCTAACTAGAAGAAATAACGCACAGAAAGAGGGTTACATTGCAGGGTGAATGCCAAGGCCCAGGGGTCCTAAAGGAACACCATCAGGTTAGATGGCAGTGCCTGTGGCTAAAGAGGACATATCAGCAGAATAGACCATAAGACCCAGAGGACATGAGGCCTAAGTAACAAGGCAGATGGTAAGACCAGGTGATCTTCCATCTTGCCAGAAGGATGGTAGTTGGTAACTTCCTGCTCATTTAAGCAATGTTATCAGAGTAGCCATGGCTTATCTGCAGGAGAGATGCAGGGTGAGAGGATGTGGTTGGGCAGCCACCATTGGGAAGGGCAGAGTAGGTCTGAGGGTCCAAATGGCATATGGATTCTAGGTTTCCTCCCATCGAAGTAAGGATGGGAGTAGGTTAATATCTAACCAAGAATAGGAGAGGGGAGGAGCATTAACAGGAAGGTTGAGGGAGGATATTCAGGCTCTCTGTCAGGTCCTCCATCATCCAGATTCCATGGGGGTGGCCAGGGTGAAGAAGGAAGAAGGACCTGCTCCTGCAGAATTACAGAACTTAACAGTTGGAAGGTATCTCATCAGCTTTGCTGTGTGGCTCCTCCTTCGTTCTCAAAGAGGACCAACGATGTCAGGCGAGTGATGTCTTGACTTGACTTGCAAGTGGATTGAATTTAAGTGAGGCGAAGTCATCAGCCTGCTCTCTCCTCTGCTAAGCCATCTTTGCCTCAATTCTTACCTAGCCTTCAACTACTGGATGGGTGTTGCCTCAGATAAACTGAGAACTGGGAAAGACCTTAGCTTAAAAAGGCCAAGGTCTCCCAAGGCATCTGGGACCATCAGTCTAACACATATCCAAAACAAATACCCACTATAACATACCCCCAAAGTGGCTGTCTAGTTTCTGGACTTAACTGATGGGCCTCAGTTTCCTCATCTGTAAATGGGGGAGGAGGGAGGCTGGATTAAATAAGGCACCTCTCAGCTCTGTGTTTAAGATCCTAAGCCTCTCCAGCGATGCCGGGGAAGCTGGGTTTAGGTAGCTACCTGTATATAGCAACCCTAGGGATTAACTCAGACAGGCTCCTTTGCCCTGCAGGGCTGACATTCCAAGCCGACAATAAACACGCACAGGACAGCCAAATATAGCAATCAAACACAGACACAAATAGGCAGGCTGAGGTAACTGACATCATCAGAGCCCCAGCAAACCTGAGAATAACTCTTAGCCAAGTCTTTCATTAGGGGCATGTTTAGACATCCCTTGTCAATTCCAGTCTCTGGTTGGTCTCAAAGGTGGTCCCCTCACCAGACTGGAGAAGAAACCTGTGTTCCAGTGTGATGGCAGAGGCTAGTCTCATTCACTGTCTGAGCTAGAAGGGACTTGGCTGCTAACTACTTGTGTGATCTTAGTCTGTCACAGAGATGACATTACTGAGAGGAAAGAAGAATGGGGCTCAAGCCCCACCTTTGATAATTAACGCTGTCAATTGCAATCTGTGTTAGGAGATGAATTCTGCTTCCTGGGTCTCCTATGCCAATGTAATTTTATGCGCCACCCCCTCACCTCCATTCCCTCCCCCCATATACTGGCATTCTCTACCTCATAGTGATGTGAGCTGTCATTTTTCATAGAATATAAATTTCTTAAGGCCAGGGGGAGACAGTTTCATTTTGCTTTTTAATCCCCAGAGCCTGAATAGCAGGCACTTAATAAATGCTTACTAATTGATAGATTGATCTTCCCCTTTTGGGGCCTCAGAGGCTTCATCTGTAAAATGAAGGAGTGGGAAACGTAGCCACAGAGTGGAAAAGCTGTGCAGGACCTCAGAGACAACTTGCCCAACCCCTAAGCCTGCAGAGGCACTGCCTTTGTTTTAAAATAACTTTTCGTTTCAAACTCCCTCCCCAGCTGCTTTTCTTTCTCTAAAAATATGCCCTGCCTCCCCTCCCCCGCCCCCTTCTTTAAAAGGACATTGTTGGGGAAAAAAGCCTCGTTCCTTTCACAAGGCAGGTGGCTGGCCAGGAGGGACCAGCCTGACCCAATTTGCCACTGCTGCTGATCTATTCTGGTCATGGGGGGAGCCGCCAGTTCCTCCTCTTTATTTCCCGGCCCCAGACTGACTTTGAAATGTCCTAGGCACAGAATTGTGCCTGAAACCAGCCTGTCTTCTGGGCATTCTTGATGTCCTAGCTCTAAGCATTTAGTGAAGGAGATGGGGGTGGGGAGGGGAAGCTGGGCTCCTCTGAACCTCAATGGGGAACACTTGAGATCCTAGGAGCAGGGTGGGTAGAAGATTTTGAAGCTAGGGATGCCACCTACATCTCTGCCAGCTCTGCTCCTCATTGCCCCAGCACCCAATGCAGCCCCCGGCTTCCCAGTCCCTCCCTCTCCACCCCCCAACTCAGTGACACCTCTCTCCTAAAACATAGAAAGCAGCCGCTAAATTGACTTCAAGATCAGGCCTGTAAAAGCAAAGGCTGTTCCACTCTCCCCCTTCTCTATCTCCCATTTCCTCCTCCTCCTTCTCCGCCCCCATCTGCTACTGCAGGACAAAGGGACAGCAGCCTTTCCTCAAGTTCAGCCAGTAGGCTGGAATTGGTTTTCCTGTACCAGGCTTTGTACCTGTCCCCAGGAGAGAACAGCCTTCTGGCCTGGAAATCTGGAGCTCTCTTCTTGACTCTTCTGCTTTTCCCCTCTCCCCTCTCCCCTCTTCTCCTCTTCTCACTTGCTTTTTTTTCCCTCCCCTCCCCTCTTCTCCTCTCTCCTTTCTTCTCTTCTCCCTTCTCTATCAGCTCCTCTCTTCCTCCTCTCATTTCTTGGGGCTAGGACAGAAAGGACCTTGGATCATCTCAGGCCATAAAGTCCTGACTAAGGCCATTAGGATTGTCTTCTTTTCTTTGCTTGCCCTTTGGACACCCTGGGGACAGGCGTGTTTGGGAGATAGGTCACACACAGCCTAGAGAGAAAGTCAGATGTTCCGGGTGGAGACAGCAGGCAGACAGTCAGCTTTTACTCCCCAGTGGCATCAACAACCTCATGCTGACCTCCATGTTGCCAAGGGCCTCACTAACTCAAACGCTACTGGTTTGGAATTTGTGAAACATAGACTTAGACTGATGCTGAGTTGGCATGGTCTGAAGGAAAGATTAACTAGACAGGATCATGAATGCTATCTTCCTCCAATGCTGTTCTAGGGGATCAAGCATGGATGGCATTATGGATCAAACCACCTTAGAACTGCAGGATTTCCTATCTTCTGTCTACTAAATTGGCAGCTCTCTGAGGGCAGAAACTGGAACTTCATTTCTGGTTCTTCCAAGACATGGCCCAGAGGGTCTTGCAAACAGCAGTGGACTTGGTGAGAAGACCCAGTTTCTAATCCCAGCTCTGACTGACCAGCTTCAGAACCCTGAGCACCAAATCCCTTTCTCTCTCCTGTCTTCATCTGTAAAGTCAAGGCATGAGACTAGACTATATTTTTCCATCTAGGTCTAACATTCCATAGAATTCTGTGAAATGCTTATTGAATGACTAGATGCATGATAATAACCCTCTGCTTGCTTTGTAACCTCCTTGAGCAAAGGGTTTTGTTTCTATCTTTGTATATCCAGAGGCTAGCTCAGAGTAAATGCTTTTTATTAAGCATGTTTGTTGAATTCCATTGAATTGAATATATTCTTTTCATAGGACTTTCACCTTCAATACTCAGCACAATAGCCTCGTGAGAGAGATAGTGCAGGGAATATTATCCCCATTTTATAGATAAGGAGATTGAGGTCTAAAGTGAAGGAATGACTTGAGCAAAGTCAGAGGAAATCCAGGGTAGAGCCAGAAGGGGAATCCAGGTCTCCTAACCCTTGATCCAGGACTCATACTACTTGAATGATGCTTCTCTGAACTGACACCTGAGCTGGGGCCACAGGGATTCCATAAATATTGGTTGGATTAGTGTTACCCAGCCAACCAGACTGTATTACCCAGGGAATTGCTGGATTTAAGATCATGAGCATTTATTGAGCACCAACACAGCGCCCCTGGATTCAAAAACCCTTGCTTCCAATGTGTGACTGTGGGCTAACTTCCATATGTCACTTTGGGCAAGGTCCCTTCCTGACTCAGTTGTCTTCCTCATAAAGAGACAGGGTTGGACTAAATGATCTCCAAGGTCCTTTCCAGTTCTAAATGTTATGATCCCCATTGTCATGGGGGTCTAGCACACTCACAGAGGCATTCAAAATGGCCTTCAAACTTCAACTGCTCCCCTGCTGTCTTACTTGGTGACTCTTGCTCATGGAGTTAGAGAGACAGTGTTGTAATAGAAGAAGCCTTAGGGCCTTCTCCCTTCTGAGGTCATATGGCCTGTAAAAGAGCTTCCAGAGGGGGGGACCCACAGCCTCGAGGCCACATGAGGCCCTCTAGGTCCCCAAGTGTGGCCCTTTGATTGAATCAAACTTCACAGAACAAATCCCCTTGATAAAAGAACTTGTTTTATAAAACTTGGACTCAGTCAAAAGACCACACCCAAGGACCTAGAATGTCACCTTTGGCCTCAGGCCTCCCCATCCCTGGCTTGGCTACTTATACATATAATGATGTTTTACATTTGTTCGGGTTTTGATCTTTTAAATTTCTTTGGTAGGTGAATGAGATTAGACCTTCTGACCAGGTGATTTCAAGTCTAGCGAGTGCTTTGATACTCTGATGCTCCAGAGTCAGATAAACAGTTAAACTCAAAGCATTAGGTATGACTTTCAGGATCCAAGTCTAGTGGCCCCAAGACAAGGACTCATCCATAGAGATACCATCTTCGTATGAGAACATTCAGGGGCAATGCCATATAAGAACTGAGCTAAGTTTGGGGATTCTTTCTCCCAGAGATCCGGGTGGTATGTGGATAATATGCCCTCAAGTCTTGGGGGGAAATGTTTGGTTTTTTTCTTACTATATCACTGTAGTAAATATTTCTTTGTAAAAGTTAATAGAGAGGGCAACTAGGTGGTGCAGTGGATAGCATATTGGCCCTGGAGTCAGGAGGACCCGAGTTCAACTGTGACCTCAGACACTTACTAGCTGTGTAACCCTGGGCAAGTCACTTTACCTCAATGCCTCAAAAGAAAGCTAATTAATATTAAGTGGTTTGGGGGGTGGGGGGAGTTAGTGTGGCTCAAGCCAATGGCAATAGAGAAGAGATATCCACAACCCTTCAGGGTACCCTAGAACCCTGAGGTAGCAGGCTGACTCTTGGAGAGCCAGACACCTGCTACACTGGAATTAAGCAGGGGCCATCAAGAATCTGAATGGCTACTGTGTCACTGAAAGAATAACCACCTAGGCCTAGTCTTAATGTTAGCACCTTTCCTCAGAAGGAAAAGTAAGGGAGTCAAAACACTCACACACAGATACAGAGACTTAGAAGTACATATATAGACAGAAACATATAGATATACATAAGGACATACCAACCCAGAGATATACCTACACATGTTATGTGTGTTCGTCCTTCGTTGCCTGAAGAAGACCATGCCATCAGAGAAATGATGACCTGACTTGCATTTAACTTTGTTTTGAGTGAGGGAGGGTCTGTGAAGGTCACCAGCCTCATTTCTCCTCCAGAGCCATCTGAATCCAGGGACCAGATATTCATCAGAATGACTGGAGATGACCCAGGATGAGGCAAATGGGGTTAAGTGACTTGCCCAAGGTCACCCAGCTAATGAGTGTCAAGTGTCTAGGTGAGATTTGAACTCAGGTCCTCCTGACTCTTGCACTGGTGCTCTATCCACTGTACCACCCAGCTGCCCCCTACCTACACATGTAAGGGACACATGGAAACTCATACAGGCACACAAAAAGCATAGATATCGTATATACATACATATGCATATATGTAGAAACATATACAAGTATACAGACTTGGAAAGAACCTTAGAGATCACAGAGGCACACACAAATTTAAAACCACAAATACACATATGAGTACATAAGTACTCATAGAGACATAGAATTTCAGACACCGACACCAAGATACAGATCGATGTCCACACATACAAAGATATATAGCTTTACACACAAGATCAGTACAAAAAGACCAATTTTGGCCTCCTAGGTGAATGAGGACAGAGCTGATTCCCCTCCTTGGATTTCTCTGCTAGGAAGGGAAGGGAACTGGTAGGAAAGGGGAAGAAGGATCAACTCAGTGTCTACACAAGCAGCTTACCCTAGAAGAAGAGGAAGGACTCTGTGCTGGTCCTTGGGGAGCCCTAATTAATTCTTGTTGACAAATCTATTCATCAACCTGAGGCTGTCAGTTCTGGCTAAAGGTAAATCACCCATGAATGACTCCTGAAGGATGGATCATAGAAATAAGGACATGGGATGTCAGAGTTGGAAGAGACTTTAAAAACCTAGAACACAGGATGTCAGAGCTCAACATGGTTTTAAAATCATAGAACATTGATGTAGATATGCTCTATGTACTTATGTGGGAAGAGCTTCCACCAACAGAATATAAGCTCTCTGAAGGCAAAGATTATCTGGCTTTTTGTCTTTGTATCCCCATGGCCTACCACTATACCTGGAACATAGTAGATGCCTAATAAATTAGCTTATTAAATAATTGATTAAAGAAATTTGAAGGACTGGAAGAATGGAGGGAATTGTTTTCAAATTGGATCAAGAATAGAGGTAGGAGGTTCTAAGACCCAAGATGCTAAAATCTGAGAGTCTGGTAATACTGGGGAGTACCTTCAGGAAGTGAAGCTACTTATTGCAGGGTAGGGGGAGCTTACAAATTGTCAAAATGGCAAGTCCTGCTTTCTGGGCTCAGCGTGGGTGACTTCATTCCTTTAGTCAGGACATCAACCAGATTTTCTTGAGACCCCTGATTGGCTAGCCCTGTACTCAGCCCTGCTATTCAAAGTTGGGTTCTGACTGCCCTCAGAGAGTTTCCAAACAGCTTGGAAAGAGGAGACTTATAGTTCAGAGAACAAGGTGACAGTATGTAAGCATGTTCCAGGTTCACAGTAAGAAAGGAAGGAGGGAGAGAGAGAGGGAGGAAAAAAGGGAGAGAATGAGGAAGGAATGAAGGAATGAATGGAGGGAGGGAAGAAGGAAGGAAGGAAGGAAGGAAGGAAGGAAGGAAGGAAGGAAGGAAGGAAGGAAGGAAGGAAGGAAGGAAGGAAGGAAGGAGATTTCAGGCACTGGGAATATGTTAGCAAGATTCATCTGTCAGGAAAATAATAAATGTTGGAGAAGATGTGGGAGAGGTGAAACACTAATTCATTGTTGGTGGAGCTGTGAGCTGGTCCAACCATTCTGGAGAGCAATTTGGAACTGTGCCCAAAGGGCTATAAAAATGTGTATACCCTTTGACTCTGCAATATCTCTTCTAAAGTTGTATCCCAAAAAGATCATAAAAATGGGAAAAAGCCCCACATGTACAAAAATATTTACAGCAGCTCTCTTTGTGGAAATTCAGGGGATTACCATCAATTGGGGAATGGCTGGACAAGTTGTGGTATATGAATATATTGTGCTGTAAGAAATGACAAACAGGCGGACTTCAGAAAAACCTGAAAAAACTTATATGAACTGATGCTGAGTGAAGTGAGCAGAGCCAGGAGAACATTGTACACAGTTACAGTCACAGTGTGCAAGGACTGATTTGGATAGACAGTCCTTCTCAGCAATGCAAGGACCTAAAACAATTCCAAAAGACTCATGATAAAAAATGCCATCCACATCCAGAGAAAGAACTATAAAGTCTGAATGCAGAGCAAAGCAGACTATTTTCCTTTTTATTTTGTTTTGTTTTCTTTCTCATGGTTTCTCTTATTCATTATAATTTTATGCAACATGACTAATGTGAAAATGTGTTTAAAAGGAATATATGTGTGCAGCTTATATCAGATTGCATGCCATCTTGGGGACAGAGGGAGGAAAGGGGGAGAAAATTTAAAGCTCATGGAAGTGACTGTTGAAAACAAAAAATAAATTAATTAAGTAATAAAAAAGATTCATCTGTCAGCAATGTAGAGAGAGCATCAGAAAGGGAGAGACTAGAGATAGGAGAGACAAGTGTTTCACACTAAAGGCCTTGAACACTAACTAGCGACTTAATGTTTGTTGAATTAAATTGGATCTACTGGATAGAAGAAGGCTGTTATAATCACCAGTAGAGGTAATTATGGCTTGTACTAATGTAGAAGCTGTGGGGATGGAGGAGAGAGGATAGATGTGAGAAAGATTTGAAGGGAAAAACTGAATATGGTGCATGACTAAGGCTCACTGCAGGAAATTCCCAGTGATCTTGTGAGCTCTTCTGGTTTTTTTGTCTGTCTGATACATCATGGAAGTGGGGGTGGGGGTGGGGGACTGGGGACTTAGGCTCTCAGGGATTGAGGGCTAAAATTCAGACTTTTGAAATATTCATGCTCCCCCTTCTCCTCCTCCTCTTCCTCACCATCACCACCATCCTCTTCCTCCTCCTCCTCCTGCCGCTGCTGCTTCTCCCCGGTTCCCTTGGAGCGGACCGTCCCGGTGCCTCTTTTATGAAGCGGCGGCTGAGGAGACCCCCGGAACTCACCATGGCCAACGAGAAGCCGAAGGAAGGAGTCAAGACTGAAAACAACGACCACATTAATTTGAAGGTGGAAGGGCAAGATGGTTCGGTGGTGCAAGTTAAGATTAAGAGGCACACACCACTTAGTAAACTAATGAAAGCCTATTGTGAACGACAGGGTTTGTCAATGAGGCAGATCAGATTCCGATTTGATTAGGCAACCAATCAATGAAACAGACACACCTGCACAGTTGGAAATGGAGGATGAAGATACAATTGATGCATTCCGGCAGCAGACAGGAGGAGCTTACTAAAAAGAAAATCTTCAACTGTACTCCGGAACTGTGCTCCCAAGGAAAACGATACATCCACAATTAGAAAACCAAGATTTGGTTCATCCACATCCTGACTACTGCAGTATAGTTTTCTCTCTTCTTTGATTCCCTTCCCCCATTCCTTTATTGTACATAAAGTAACTGGTGTATGTGCACAGGCATAATGCGTATTTTTTTTTAACTAAATAGCCGATGGTATGTTTTGATCAACATCAAATGGAGATGGGGAAGGGAAAAAACAAACTGGTTCTGTGAAAATATCCCTTTTCTACATTAGTGGCATGCTCATTCAACTTTTATCTTTATATTCCAGTAAGTTATTTTGCTCTCACCTTTTAACAACAACAACAAAAAAAAACTATAAAAAAATCCTTGCATACCTTGTTTGATTAGATAATTTCAATGTTTTTCTTTTATCATTGTAAAACCAAGGGTGATTTTATAACTTTTTTGTACGAGCTGTTACACGTAGGGCAATCTCTGTCTTTCAGTAGGGATAAATTACTATAAAGAAATTGATCCTAGATAGTTTTCCCTTTAAGTCAAACATCTCGTTGTTTAAATAAACTTCTTGTTTAAAATTAAAAAAAAAGAAAAGAAATATTCATGCTCCCCAAAGGCGATTTGATGCTATTGGAAAAAAGAAGCATTGTAGAGAAGGCAAGAGACCTGGGATACTATAAGCCCCATTCCACCACTCACCGTACTATGTGACCCTGGCCACATTACTTCCTCTCTTTGAGGCTCATCCAACTGAATTTGGGTCCTAGCTCCAAGACTTAGTAGCTACATGACATTCCCTCTTTAAACCTCAATTTCCTTTCTGCAAAATGGGGATAGCAATACTCATACTACCAACTCTGTTGGATGGTTATGAGGAAAGAACCTTGCAAACATGAAAACATTAGAGAAACAGGAATTATTATTGTCATCCTGCCTGATTAATAACTAGACCTCATATCTCCACATTTGTTTGGTTTTCACGAACATTAGTTTTGTAAAGTATCATAGAATCTGATGTAGAAAGAACTTTAGAAATCATCTGATCTAATATCTAACTTTATTTCCCTCTGCCTCAAACCCAAAGACAATCAGTTCAACAGTGCCCTCTTCCCCTCTCCTGTCCTTCCCTCTGCCTTGAATCCATTGACTACTTGACCTTCTTTGGTATTTTCTTACCACGTATCCTTCTCATCATCCTGTTCTCTCCTATTTCCAAGGTTCAGAGTTCTGCTGAAGCAAATGGGACCTCATTGCAACACACAAATCCTTTTTTATCCATCTCTGATTTATAATCCTATTACTGGCAGAGGCTGTTCTAAAGCTCCTTTTGCTTCAATGCCCTCATTTCCCTCCCTTTCCCCTCACTCCCAGCAGATGACCTTTCCTCTTACTTCACTGAGAAGATTGAGGCTAGATGACTTAAGTTCCCTCAGCCTCCATTTTCTTTCACTCCTCCTTTCCTCCTGCCTAACAGGGTGAAGTTGTCCCCTCTGGCAAGACTAACTGCACATATACCCATCATCCCATCCCTGCCTGGAATTTTGTTCCCTTCTCTAATTTTCATCTTCAATCCGCCTCTTTGCTGGTTCCTTCCACACTGATCACAAAGATATTCAGGTCTCCTATATCCTAAAAAGAAACAAACTTCCTTTGGCTCTTCTACCCCCTCTTCTTTCCAATTCACTGACAAATATGTAGGAAGAAGCAATCAATCAGTAAACATTTATTAAGTATCTATTATATGCCAGGTACTGTGCTAAGTGCTGGGGATACAAAAAAGAGGCAAAAAATCGTGCCTGCCCTCAAGAAGCTTATAATCTAAGGGGGGAGGCAACTTGCCCAGCATGCCAACAAATACATACAAAGTAATATATTATGTATATATACATATATAATTTTATATATCTTATATAATAAATTTATATGTAACATAAATTGCATATTATATATAATATAAATTATATATAATAAATTTATTTTATATGTAACATATGTTATTTATATAATATAATATTGCATTATATAAAATTGTATATACAATATATTGTATATATTGTATAATATATAATATTGTATTGTATATATGCATATATAATTTCATATATTTTATATATAATAAATTTATATGTAACATAAATTGTGTATTATATAATATAAATTATATATAATAAATTTATTTTATAATGTTATTTATATTATAATATATTGTATTGTATATATTATAATATAATGTTGTATTAATATTGATATTATAATATCATTATAGTAATATAATATATACAAGATAAATAGGAAATCATTAACAGAAGGAAGGTACTAGAATTAAGGAGGGTAAGGGAGCGCTTTCTATAGAAGGTGGGATCTTAGTTGGGACTTAAAGGAAGCCAGAGAGGTCAGTTGTCAGAGCATTCCAAGCTTGGGGGATGGTCAGGGAGAATGTCTGAAACAGAGAAATGGAGCGAGTGTCTTGTTAGTGGAAAAGTTAGTGGAAACGTTAGAGATCAGTGTCACTGGATTGAAAAGTACCTGTTGGGAGTAAGGTGGAAGAAGACTGGAAAAGTAGAAAAGGGTTAGGTTATAAAGGAATTTGAACACAAAACAGAACATTTTGTATTTGCTCCTAGAGGTAATATTGGAGTTTATTGAGTAAGGTGTGTGTGTGTGTGTGTGTGTGTGTGTGTGTGTGTGTGTGTGTGTGTGTGTGTGTGTGTGTGTGTGTGTGTGTGTGTGTGTGTGTGGTGTGTGTGACCTGATCAGACCTGTGTTTTAAGAAAATCACTTCAATGGTTGAATGGAGGATGGACTGGAGTGGGGAGAGATTTGAGGCAGGCAGACTCACCAGGAGACTATTGCAATAATCCAGGTATGAGATAATGAGGGTTTTCACCAGAATGGTGACAAACATCAGAGGATAGAAGAGAGTGTATCTGAGAGATGAAATTGGCAGGACTTGGCAACAGTTGGAGAGTGGGAAGGGAGGACAGTGAAAGATAGTGAGGAATCCAGGATTACTCCTGAGTTGCAAGTATGAGAGACTGGAGATACAGTGTTGCCCACTACAGTAATAGGAAAAGGGTGGGGGTTGGAAAAGATAATGAGTTCTGTTTTGGACGTACTGAGTTTAAGATGTCTATTGAACATCCATTTAGAGATTTCTGAAAGGCCTTTGGAGATGGGAGACTGGAGGTCAGCTGAGAGATTGGGGTAGGATAAGTAGATTAGAGAATCATCAACATAGATAGTAATTAAATCCATGGGAACTGATGAGATCACCAAAGGAAGTAGCATAAGGCAGAAAAGAAGGAGGCCCTGGATAGAACCCTGAGGAACACCGACAGTTAGAGGGCAGGATCTGGAGGAGAATCCAGCAAAGGAGACAGAGGAATGGGCAGATTGTTGGAGGAGAATCAGGAGACAGTGGTAGCCTGAAAACCCAGAGAGAAGAAAGCATCAAGGAGGAGAGAGTGATTAACAGTGTCCAAGACTTCAGAGAAGTCAAGGAGAATGTAGATTGAGAAAAGGCTGTTGGACTGGGCAACGAAGAGATCATTTAGTAACTTTGGGGAGAGTGGTTTCAGTGGAAGATCAGGAGCCAGATTGTAAGGGGTTAAGAGAGTGAGAAGAGAGGAAATGGAGACACTGACTGTAAACAGCTTTTTAAAGGATGTTTAGCTACAAAGGGCAGAAGAGATAGAGGATGATAGATAGTTACCAGGAATAGAAGTCAAGTGAGATTTTTTTCATAATAGGGGAGACATGAGAGTATTTGTAGGCAGTAGAAAATAAACCAGTAGAAAGGGAAAGATTGAAAAACGGTGCAAGAGTGGGGATGACAAAAGGCAGTCTGTTGGATGAGATGGGATGGGATGGGATCCCTTAAACAGGCTTCAGAGGGGTTGTCCTTGGTAAAGGAGTAAAGGAGCCACTTCATCATGTTAGACCTAGATGAAGGAGAAGAAAGTGACAGAAGGCATCTGAGTGATAGCAGATAAGAAAGGGGAAAAGGAAATCCACAGCAAGTGGCTCATTTTTTTTTCTGTAAAATTTGAGGCAAAGTTCTTAACTGAGAGAATGAGGGCAGGGGGAGCTATAAAAGATTTGGAGGAGGTGCTGTGGAGAGTAGGACAGTGAGTTGATAGCGAGATACAGAACAATTGCCAACTGCCTAGCAACACTGAGGGCCCAGTTGAAGTTACTTGACATAAATTTGTAGTGGAGTCAAGGCAGAATGGTTGAATGATTTTCTCCACCTTCATTCAATAGCTCATGTGTAGGCACAAAGACTATGAATAGTGGGAGTGATCCAAGGCTGAGGGCTGGCTGAGATATGATAAGGGGCAGAGGGAGTCAAGAGAGGAGAATAGTGTAGAATTGAACTGGTTCACCAAGGAGTCAAGATGGGAAGAAGAGAGTGGCTGGTGCAAGGGGCATGCTCGGGGAGAGAAATGAGGGATCAAGGATTGGAGGTCATGGTGCAGAGGATGAGTAGGGTTATGTAAGGGAAGGCAAAGGGAGAGATGAAAAGTCAACTGACAATGATTTCGGAATTCTTGGACATGGAAGTGGTTCGGTTATGGCTGATGGCAAGATTAATGATGCACATCTTTGTGGTTGGCTGAGGTGAGGTAGGATGATTAGGGTGTTTGAGGAAGAATTAATACATATATTGCAGTCCCCTAGTATGTGAGTGATCAGCTAGGTGGTACGGTGGATAGAGTGCTAGGTCTGGAGTCAGGAAGATTCATCTTTCTGAATTCAAATCTGGTGTCAGACACTTGGTAGCTGTGTGACCCTGAGCAAGTCACTTAACTCTGTTTGACTCAGTTTCCTCATCTATAAAATGAACTGGAGAAGGAAATGGCAAACCAATCTAGTATCTTTGCCAAGGAAACACCTACTGGGGTCACAAAGAGTCAGACAAGACTGAAATGAATGAACAATAAAGTATGTGGGCAGGAGCTGGGTGGGGGGAAAGAAAAATGGTAAGTCAGGTATTGAACCCATTGAGAAAGGAAAGAGAGTGTCCTGGAGAATCTGTAGATAACAGCTACCAGGATTTTAATTGGATGGTAGATAGGAACAGTATGAACCTCAAAAGAAGAGAGGTTACTGAACCTGGAAGTGGCAATGGGCCCTAAGGAGTGATAGTTCAACTCCCTTGTCTTGACAAGTGAACCTTGGAGAATGTATGGAGGTGAAGCCAATACTGGAAGGGGTGGCCAGGGAGGTTGTGGTATCAAAAAAGTCAAGTTTCGGTAAGAGCTAGTAGAAGGAAGGAGTGGGAGAGGAAAAGATTTAAATGAAGGGTAGTTTAAGCTCACTGTCTCTACTTACTCACCACCCACTTACTTTTCAATACCCTGTAATCTGGCTTTTTTCTCCTACACTGTACTGAAATTGCTCTCTCCTTTGTCACCAATGACCTCTTAATTGCTAACTCCAAAGGCCTGTTCTCAGCCTTCATCCTCCTTGGCCTTTCTGCAGCAGCTGACACTGTTGACCAATCTCTTTCCATGGCATCCCTCTTGACTTTCTCAGACCTGTACCCCAAAGTGGGTATGAAGGAACTGGTCCTAATATTCTTTTCTCCTTTGGCTTTTCTAATGTCATTCAGTCATTTTTCAGTCATATCCAAACCGTCATCATCTCTTTTTGGGATTTTCTTAGCACAAATACTGAACTGGTTTGTCCTTTCCTTCTCCAGCTCATTTTCCAAATGAGGAAACTGAGGCAATCAGGATTAAGTGATTTGCCCAGGGTCACATAGGTAGCAAGTGTCTGAGGTCAGATTTGAACTCAGGAAGATGAGTCTTTCTGACATCAGACCCCACACTCTATTCAATACATCACCTAGCTGCCCCTAGCCTCTAAAATAGTGCACCTCTGTTCTCCTAACTCCCTGATTCTTCTTTTCCTGGCTCCATCTCTGATTCCTTATCCTTCTACCCCTTAAACATAGGTATCCCTTCAGGTGCTATCTTTGGCTTTCTTCTCTCTTTTTGCTTTTCTATACTTCTCCTTTGGGGATCTCATTCACTCTCACAGCTTTGACTGTCAATGTTATACAAATGACTCCCACATATACACACCTAGCCCCCAAAACAAGTCCAGTATTTACAACTTGCCCCCAAAACTACTCTCACTTCCTTATTTCTATAGATAGCACCTTCCCATTTGCTTGGGGTCAAAAATGATGTCACTGTGTTCAACTCTTTTCCTTATTTCCTACATAGGCTCCTTCACATCTCTCATATCTATTTCTTCTCCACAGTTACTAAGCCAGGTATCATCACTTCTTAGACTTCTTATAATTTATAAACCTTCCATCCTCAGTATCTCTGCTTCACCAATTAATTCCAAATATTCTGCTGTGCTAATCTTCCTAATGTAAGTTTTATCACATCCCTCTGCTGCTGCTGCAAAGCCTTCAGTGGTTCTCCATTGCCATGGAACAATGTATTCTTCATCTTGGTCTTGGCATTCAAGGGCCTTCACATTCTGGCTCCAACCTTGCTTTCCAGCTCTACCTTGTTCCAGACAAGCTGCACCACTCACTATCTACTAATCCTGCTCTTTTCTGGATTTACAGAAAAGTGCTATCAAACATTTAAATTGATATTATTCTAAAAGGAGAGAGAGAGAGAGAGAAACACTCTACAAACTCTGTATATGAGACAAATATGATTTTAATACCTAAACCATGACAGGATAAAGCAAAGAAAGAATTACAGACCAATATCATTCATGAAGATTGATATAAAATTTGTCTATATAATCTCAGCAAAAATAGAGGAAACTAAAGGGAAGGATATTTTCAGTTGATTTTACCTTTACCATATCCTTTTAATCAATGTCCTTCAGGACATGGTTGCCACCAAATTTTAGGACCTCACTATCTCTTGCCTGGATTGCTCCAATCGCTTCCTAACTGGTCTCCTTGTCTCTAGCCTCTCCCCTTTTCACTCTGTCCTCAAGGCCAGAAGAAAGGAAGGAAAGAAAGAAAGAAGGAAGGAAGGGTGAAAGAAAGGAAGGAAGGACTTATTAAGCACCATATGTATCAGGCCTCTGTTACTTAATTTGAAAATATTATTCTGTTTAATCTTCACAATAACCCTAGGAGGCAAATGCTACTCTTGTCCCCATTTTACAGTTGAGGAACCTGAGGTTAAGTGACTTGTCCAAGTTCATACCACTAGTAAGTGTCTGAGGCGGCATTTGAACTCAGGACGTCCTGACTCCAAGCCTAATGCTCTATCTATTGCAGCACCTAGCTGCCAAATTGACATTATTAGAACACAGTGACTATGTCATTCCACTGTTCAAGAAGTTTCATTAGCTCCCTATTGCCTCTAGAATAAAATACAAATTCCTCTGTTTAGCATTTTTTAAAAGCCTTTCACAATCAGACTCTGACCTATCTTTCCCGCTATCATTCCCCCTTATACAATCTACCTTCCATTAAAACTAGTCTGCTTACTGTTCCCTATGTAGGACAAGCTCCTAGGACATCTCCAGTGATCACACAGGTATTCCCAATGACTGCTCTTCCTCTTTGTTTATTTTATCAAGTACTTACTTCAGGTGTCACCTCCTCTGAGATAGCTTTCCTGATCCTTCCAGTGGTTAGTGCCCCAAACGACTTTGTATTTACTCTTTATACATTTGGTTTGTATATACGTTCACACACAAACACAGATACAGAAACATACATATATAAACACACACGCACGTACATACACACACAATATGTTTTCCCCTCAGTGCTGTAAGCTTTTTAAAGAAAACAACAACTTCGTTTTCTGTCTTTATATCCCCAGTGCCTAGCACAGTATCTGTCACATAGTAGGTCCTTAATAAAAGCTTAATGAATTTGCTTAAAGCCAGGCTCAAGTTTCCACCTTGGGTGCTCCAAAGTATGACAGAGCCCCGAGTCAGGTTTACAAAGAACTTGGTAAAGAGTGATTTGAAACAGCCTGTGAGGGACTAGGGCTTCATAAATTAAGAGATTAAATTTCACATGTTCCTTTTGGAGTCCTGGTCTGACTATTGTCTGGGCTTGGGGAGTTGGACAAGCGGACAGGATGATTTTTTTAATAAAGTCTGGAAAGTTTTCCTTGAAATGGAATTGTCCATTTCCAACCTTGCATCATTACTCTCCTTACCTAGCTATAATTTCTAGGCCACTTTGGAAAGAAGCAAGGAACCTTTCTAAGGGGTCAGCAGCTTCACTAACACACATCCTGGACTCTTGAGCCCAAATGTAAGGTAAGGACCCTTGGACCTGTGTAAAATGTAAAGTAAACAAACCTGCAACACAAAGACTACTCTGTCCTTGGATAGACTCTCAATTTAGCCTTTTACCAACTGGAGAGTAGACTAGAACACAGAATGTCAGAGCGGGAGGGGCCTTGGAACATAGAACATAGAATGTCAGAGCTGGAATAGGCCTTGGAACATAGAGCACAGAACATCAGAACTTAGAGGGTCCTTGAAAAAATGGAACATAGGATGTCAGAGAAGAAAGAAATCTTTGAACATAGAGTCCTGGAGTCAGGAGACAGAATGTCAAAATTGCAAGCGTTGTGAAAGGATTCTTAACCCAGGATCCATAAACTTGTTTTTTAAAAATGTAATTTGATCATCATATTCTAATGTAATTGGTTTTCTTTTTAATTCTAGGTGTTTTATTTTTGCACTTGAAAACCTGATTCCGAGAAAGGGTCCACAGGTTTCCCCATGGTGCAGAAGGGTCCATGGCCCAAAGAACCCAGGGGTCTCTGGTCCAACATGGGCAGGGAGAAGGTATCTCCAGAGCAGGCAGGTCACTTGCTCAAAGTCCCACAGTAAATGAGTGGAGCAGACCTAGTACTAAAGGCCAGGTGCCTTGACTACCCATCTAGGGCTATTTCCCTGACCCTAGAAAAACTCCAGTTTGGTTGTACTAGACGCCTCCAGTGAAAGACTATCCTTCTTAGGCTTGGCCTCGGCCTCCCAGCAGGCAGGAGAGAATGAGCTGACAAGCAGCCCTTTCTCTCCCAGGGCCACACACACTTGCCCTATTGTTCCTTCCCTCCCTCCCCCGTCTCACAGCCTTTGTGGATGTATCCCAGACTTCTCTGCGGCAGCCCAGGGCCCTCGCTGCTGCTGCCCAACTCCCAGGACTCAGCTCTGGACTCAATTCTTAGACGTTCCCCAGAAACAGCGGTTGGGTGGGCGGGGAAGGAGGACAGGCGGCATGGAAGGGGCTCTCCTCCGCATCCTGCTTTGGATGGAATGAGGGAAGGGATGAGTGCTGGAAGGTGCCAGGCCATGTCAGAGCCAGTGGGTGTGCAGGAGGAGGGGAAGGAGGGTAAGAGTTCCATCTCTGAAGAACAGGGACCACAGGGAACCCCAAGAGGGAGCTGGGGAGTTAGGAAAAGAAGGGTGAATAGGGGATCTCTGGTGGTACACACAAGGATATATGCAGACACAGACGTACATATACACCCAGTTGGTCACATCAGTCAACAGTGTTTATTAACCGCTCACCATGTACCAGGCACTGTGCCAAGCCATAAAAGGCAAAAAACATGGTCCCTGCTCTCAAAGTGTTTGCATTCTGAGGATAATTGAACATGCAAGAGATATACCAGTGTAAATGGAAAATAATCTCAGAGGCACTAACAGTGGGTTGGACTGGGAATGACTTCCTGCAGACAGCCCCATGCATGCATGCGTGTGTACTCATACTGTTAAGAGTCCCTCACCCCTGCTGCAAAACACATTCTGCATCTGTCTTACAGCAGGGGTGAGGGACTCTTAACAGTCACACATCTTGAGGGAAGAGAGGGCGTTATCTTTCTGGCTTGGGGCCAGGACACCGATTTTTCCCTTCTGAGCTGTGTTAATTAGGCAGAAGCTGTATAAGTCTTCACCGAATCATAGAAGAAAGCAACGGGCCATGGATATGACCTGGTCAGCACAGCTCTCATGTATCTTGGCATTTAAGTATTTAGAAGTGTAAGACAAGAAGAAAGGGGACTCAATAAAGATATGAGATCTGAAAGGGATAGGGTTGATAGGGAGTGCCTGGGTCAGCTAAGTCTAAACCTGGGGTGGGAAACCTGCAGCCTTGAGACCATGTGTGGCCCTCTAGGTCCTCAAGTGCAGCTCTTCCATGGAATTCAAGCAAATCCTTTTATTAAGGTTCTGTGAAGCTTGGAATCTGTCAAAGGGCTGCACTTGAGCACCTGGAGGGCCACATGAGGCCTTGAGGCTGCAGGTTCCCCACCCCTGGTCCCAATCTGGACACTAAAGGCTCATGGTATGGTCAGCTCCTTATGGCTGAGATGGAAGGTCCCTAGGCAGGATCACAAAGCAGTCTGTGGAAATGAACAATGAGGCTGTAGGTGAGTGAATAAGTAAGTGAGTTTTCAACAGAAATTGAGCTGGAGAAAGGGATATAGTGGGGAATATTTGGGGAATCATGAAATAAGTTTGCTTTTGAATATCCATGGGATTAGAAGATTATGGATTTGGGGACTGTGTTGTCATGCCAACAAGCTTCTCTTTATATGTAAGACACTGGGGGTAGATACAAAGGCAAAAAACTGTTCTCATGAAACTCATAGAGTAACGGGAAGACAAAATACAACCCATTATACAGTTACACAAAACACAAACAAGACACATAGAAGATGAACTGAAGATAATGCCCTGTGTTGGAAAGGGAAAGGGTAGGGTGCAGAGGTACAACAGGTCCTTCCCACCAGCTGGGTGAAGTAAGCCCAGCTTTTATCATCGGCCCCCCTTTACAGATGAGGAAACAAGGAGAAGATGAGGTGACTTTCCCAGTGTCACACAAGCGGGGAGGATTAGAGTAGGTGTTTGACCCTTTGTCCTGGAGCAGCAGTGATATGGAAGTCATAGAACCTGGGTTCAAAGACTGATTGCTACTTAGTATCTGTGTGACCTGGGGCCATCACTTCACCTTAGGGCCTTGTTGCTTCATCTTTAAGATGGCAGGGTTGGACTAGACCAGTAGTGTCGAATTCAAATAGAAAAGGAGGCCGCTAATCTGTACATAATGATCCGTGCAGGCTGTATAATGACTTGGTTTTAAAATGTAATATTATCTATGTTCTATTATATTTTTATTTATTTTGTTAAATATTTCCCAATTATACGTTCATCTGGTTCAGGCTGTACCCCCTGAGTGTTGCAGGCCACAGTCAGATAGTTGCATGTTTGTCACCTCTGGTCTAAGGTCCCTTTCCTCTCTAGAGCTATGATCCTATGACTTGAGGTCCAATTCTGTCTCAGCTATTTATTACGTAAGTGATCTTGGAGAAAGTATTTCACCTCCCTGGGCTGCAGTTTGCTCATCTGTAAAATGCAAAGATTGAACTAAGATGAATTCATGATTTCCCTTCTAGTCCTAGATCTATGACCAGGCAGATCTCTTCTCATCGTGCTATCACATCTCCATCATCTTCCCCCTCCCCAAGCCAGGATGTGTTTTGTGTGAATACAGTCAGACAAGGACAGCCAAGACTACTTCCTCTGACGCTGCTGCTGGTGCCATCCTTCCTGAATGTAGCCGTGGGGACAGGAAACGAGTGTGAGAAAGTGGGTGTATGGGACATCATTTCACAGTCCTTTGCCTTCACCTTCTCTTCCTTCCCTTGAATTGACTTGTAAACTAAAAACAAGATAGGTATAGCCTAATCATGTAACCATTCAACAATGGCTACCATGTGCTAGGCATTGGGAGATACAAATAATGAAACAATTTTATTAGAAAGAAGCCCAACAGAGGATCCTTCTGTCCTCTGCCCTGATCAGACCACATACTCAAGATAATTTATAGTCCTGGGCATCGCTGTAGAAAGGATGTCAGTGAACTGGACCGTGAGGTCTCCAGCCATATGAGACCATGCCATATGAGACGCAACTGAAGGAATTTAGAGATCAGACCAGTGGTAGTGGTGTTTCATGACAGCTTTCTTTAAGAATGTCTTAAAGTATTTAAAAGGGCTATCATGTCATGGAGAGACTAAATTTGCTTGAATTGGCCCCAAAGGGCAGAACCAAGAATTTTCAGACATGGCCAATGTGAGAATTGGTTTTATTTGATTATGCATATGTAACAAGGGTTTTGTTTTTCTTTTTTCTTTTTCCAATAGGAAGATGGGATGGGAAGGAAAACAGTTGTTAATTGAAAAATAAATTAAAATGAAAAAAAGTGTAAAGAGGCAGATTTCTACTACCTAATAGTCAGGGCTATTGAAATACATTAGAATTCTAACCAATGCATATATTATATGTATACACATGTATTTTCCCCAAGATAAAATGTAAGTTCCTTGAGTGCAAGGACCATTTGATTTTGTCTGTGTCTCCACTTCCTAGTAAAGTGCTTGGCACTTAATAAATGTGTGTTGATTGACCAGTTGTGACTTCAGAGAACTACAGGTATGGAATGAATCAGATCTTCCTTCCTTCCGGCTTTTTCTCTTCCTTCCTTTCCTTCTTGCTTTTTCATTAACTGTACTTCTTTGCTGCAAGGGAGAGTCTTTTGGGAAGTTGGGGGTGGGGGTGGGGGGCAGAGTTCACTGGAAGTGAGACTGATGTGGAAGAAGAGCATCAGTGAAACATTTATTTAAAACAAAACAAAAACAAGCCAGAGCTGTGGGGCCTTCGGAGGCAGCAGACTTCATATTACTGGAGGGTTTTAAGGATTGATGAGCAGCTGTCAGGGATATTTCAGAGAAGACTCCTGTCCATAGATGAACTAGATAAGTTGATCTTTGAGCCTCTTTCCAACTCAGACATCCTGTGGGACTTTGCCCCTTCCTGGTTAACAACATCACACAGACTATAAAACTAAGGCAGAACAAACTAATCTCTTCCCTAGGTGACATTTTTATTCTCCCCAGTCTTTACATGCCATGTAGTGGATGGAAAAACTGAAGCCCAGGGACAAATATTTTGTACAACGTCCCTCAGAAAGAGGCAAAGGTAGGATCTGAACCCAGGTCTCTTGACTTCTGGTCTCAGCAATGACTGATGGGAAAGCACACTGAAATAATTCAAAGAAAGTGAGTTTAAATTCCGGTTCTGCTATTTTACTGTGACTGGGAGGAATGCAGAAGATCTCATTTTCCTCATTTTAAGACAGGCATGAGACCACTGCCTGAACTTTTCTCCCAGGGTCTTTAAGTGTTCAAAGACACATGAACATTGGATGATGTTGTGCATATGACAGGGAAAGCTAGTTTGTGACTTTTCCCATAATCAGAGGGCTCCGGAAATTCTTTCTTAGGAAAGGAAGATGGGTTTAGAGAGATTTGATTTTTCCTTTAAAAAAAATTATTAATGCTTTTTGCATTTATATTAGTCATTTTTAGAGGGGGAGTTCCCCTCCTTCCAGATGAAAACCTCTCTTTTGACAAAGGAAACTAACTGATGCAGCTGGTTGTATCAGACTACATCCACACCATTTGGCCCTCTCTAACAGAGGGAGGTATGTTTCATTCCTTGTTTCCAGGGAACTAGATCAGCTTTTCAGTTACTCAGAGTTTGTCTTCCTCTTAATTATCTTTTCATTTACCTTGTAATTATAATATACATCTTTGTTTAGGTTCTCCTTTTTTCACACATCCTTTCATACAAATCTTCCTATGTGGTTTTTCTTACCCCTGGTCACAGGAACTTCTGAAAGAGTTGGACAAAGATTCCTTGATCCCTGAGTGTTTGGGAAGGAGCACAGCACGCCTGAGGGGGCTTGTTGTGTTTGGCATTTCACAGGGTGTGAGCGTGTGCCCAATGTGGCTTTGTCCTTCCTTCCCAGTTGCAGTTGCCAAGTGCCTAGCAGGCCTATGTCTCTTTTGGGACAGAAAGAAAGGACAGCTGGGGACCAAAAGGTGCTAGTTAAATGTGAAAGACCGGGGGAAATGCAGCTTTGTTTGTCCTTCATTCTCAAAGAGGATCAGTGACATCAGGGAGGTGATGCCATGACTTGCAAGTGAACTGGATTTAAGTGAGGCAGGGCTGTGCCAAGTCACCAGCCTCATGTTCTCCTCGAGGCCCATCTGAGTTCAGTGGAAAGAGATGCCTCGCCTCCCACCTCCAATACACGTGTAGGGAAAGAGCCCAGGCTGATCAAGTCAGGATACCCAGATGGAAAGGCACTCTATAGGAGAGGAAAGAACTCTGGATGTCTCTGATCCTCCTCATTAAGGGACTTTGGGCAGATTCCTTCTCTTCTCAGAGAATCATTTTCTTTCTGAACAAAATGAGGGAGTGAGGCTAGTCAGGGATGAGGAACCTGCGGCCACGAGGCTCCATGTGGCCCATGAGCTCCTCAGGGGCAGCCCTTTGGCTGAATCCAAACCTCACAGGACAAATCCCCTCAACAAAAGGACTTGTTCTGTAAAACTTGGACTCAGTCAAAAGGCAGCACTTGAACTAGAAGGCCACACGTGGCCTTGAGGCTGCAGGCTTCCCAGCCCTGCCTCTAGGCCCTAGATTGTCCCAAAGCTTGGGGCTCCATGTTCTCTTTCTCTGGGCCTCAGTTTCCATCTGTCAAGCTTTCCTTGCACAAGATTCAAAGGATTGAGGGTTAGAAGGGGTGTTAGAGACCAGTTAGTCTAATCTTTTTACAGATGAGAGAACTAATGCCCACAGAGGTAATGTGACTGGCTCATGGTCACCCCAGCAGATGGCAGAGTTGGAATTCAAACCCCTATCTTCTGACTTTTTGCAGCCCATCAAGTCTACCCCATAGACTATGCTGGTGGTTGTGAGGCCAACAGCAAGCAGTGGTTCAAGGGGCACTTTTTTTTTCCTGAAGGGAGTGGAATTCACAGGCCCCAGCACTGAGGCTCCAAGGTACTCTTCCACAAGATTGGCTCCTTTGATTAAAAACCATTTTGAAACTTGTCAAGGTGTCAATTATTCTCCTTATTTCTCCTTCCAAGTTCTTTTTACTACCATTACTCCATAAACTCCTCTCCTTTCCCTCAATCCACATTTACAGCCAATTAAAATGTTGGTAGTTGTTGTCTACTGACCTATAGGACACTCTCCTTTTCTCAGTGAATTAGTTCAGTGCCTGGCTCCCAGTCTTTCCTTCCCAGTTCCTGTCCTCATCCTAGGGGATTTCAACATACATACTGACATTTCTGGAAACACTCTAACTTCTCAGTTCCGCCATGACCTAGTCCTCTAACCCACCGAAACCACACACCAAGACGACTGTATTCTTCATCTTGCGCTCATCCTCAAACGCTCTACTTCCATGTTTGTGAACTCTGAAACTCCTTATCTAATCACAATCTACTGCCATTTCATCTCTCCCTCTGCTTTCCCACTCCAAAACTTTCCATCATTTTCCCTGTGACCTCTAATCCCACCACCCCTCAGTTCTTTCCTAGACCATCATCCCTGTAGTGGCTACATTCCCTTTACCCCTTAGTGAATCGGTTCATCGACAGACATTTTTCTCTTCCCTCAATAACAATGTCTCTGCCTTAAGCGCCTCCCCAGTCTGGCCCTGGGAAACCTCCCTTAGGGTACTTGGATCACTGAAAATGAACAGAAACAGGGAAAGCCCTTGCCACCCCAGCCCATTGCCTATCCTGTCCGGCCAATCTTAGCCTTAGATCACTCCCACTATCCACTTGCCTTCCCTCCTACACACATACTACTGAATACAAAGAAAATCACAAAACTGTGCTCACTGGATCCACTACAAATTTATTTTACATCATTTCAGCCAGGCCTTCACTTCAGCAAGGCAAATGTTTTATCTGACATCTCCCTGATCAGTTCACCATCTACCCACAATAGCAGCTTTTCCAAACCTTTTTATCTCTTCTCAAAGCTCTCATGATTTTTTTTTAAAAAGCTCTCATAGCATCACTTATCCCTAGTTTCATAACTGAGAACCTTGCCTCTCATTTCAGTGAAAAAAATTGAGGCGATTCAAAGTTCCCTTTTCTCATCTCATATCTCTCAGAGGCCTTCTGCCACAACTTCCTTTTGCCCATCTCCTTGCCTCCACGGGGAGCTAGGTGGTGCAGTGGATAGAGCACCAGTGCAAGAGTCAGGAGGACCTGAGTTCAAATATCACCTCAGACACTTTACATTCACTAGCCATGTGACCTTGCAAAAGTTACTTAACCCCAATTGCGTCATCCTGGGTCATCTCCAGTCATCCTGATGAATATCTGGTCACTGGATTCAGATGGCTCTGGAGGAGAAGTGAGGCTGGTGATCTGTAGAACCCTCCCTCACTCAGTCAAGTGCAAGTCATGTCATCCTTGCCTCCATTCCATCCTCTCCAGCAGATTTCCCCATCATCTCCATCTTCTACTAATTGTCACTCTCTCTCCTGGATGATTCCATATTACCTACATGTCCATGTCTTTCCCCCCATTCTCAAATAACCCTCATTTGATCCATCCACCCCTGAAAGCTCTAGTCCCCTACATACACATGGGTATTAAGCTAAACTTCCTAAGATATCAATCTACAACTGGAGCTTCCATTTCCTTTTCTTCTTTTCCAACCTACTGTTCCTAATTCTCTATAGTCTGGTTTCCAACCTCATCATCCAACAGAAACTGTTCTCTTAAAGTTTCCAGCTATTTTTTAATCATCATGTTTAATGACCTTTTCTCAATCCTCCACCCTCTTCCTGATAATCTCTTTTCTGGGTTTTATGTGACATCACTCTTTTCTGGCTCCCCTCTTACATACCAATTTCTTCCCATTATTTTCTGCAGGATCTTCATTGGGGTCACACACAGATGTGGGGTCCTCTGAGGGTCTGTTCTTGGGAGAATGAATTGATTTTCTATTGATCCATTTTAGTTCATTGGTTTTGTCCTATAACTACCTAAGTCATGCTTCTTTCGTCTCTGAACTCAGTTTAGAAATGCAGTTGGCCTTAATGAGTTAACTTTAGAAATACAGTTCTCCTCCTAATCACTGTTCTATTCTTGCCTCAAGGAAATCTGTTATCCTTGAGGGATGCGGGTGAATACCAGGAGGTCTGGTATAGTATTTTTACACCACAAAGCTATCCTATGTCTGGTTTGCTATCCAAAGTCGTCTGTCCTACTATCTCTAAACTTGCAGGTGGAATCAAACAGTGAACGTTTCTTAAGTCACAGAAGGGAAGGAGGGGGTTGTTTCTAGCCGCATTCCCAATTTCCAACCAATCATATTGTCTCCTACACCTCATCTATGTAACCAATCGTGTTGTCCTCACCCCCTGTAACCAATTATAACTTGTTCTCTGCCTTTAAGATCCTACTGTGTTCTATCCTCCCCAAAACGAAAGACTTGTCCCCCTCATTTGGGGTCTTACTGCTGAGGAAGCTGAGACCCTATCTACTGGTAAATTTACCCTTTCGTAATAAGTTGATCATGCTTAGAACTTTGTATCTCAGTTTACTTTAACTGTTACACTGAGCCCTCTTCCCTCTTTTTATACTATTTCACTTGGTGATCTCATAAGCTCCCAGATATTTAATTATCATCTTTAGGCTAATGATTCTCAAATCCACTAATGCAGACCTAGCCTCTCCTAACCTCCAGTTCCACGTTTGCCTACAACCCAGGGCCCACAGCTATTAAAACATCTCAAACCGCATGTCCCACAGATATCTTAAAACTCAAGAAGTCCAGAACTCATTTTATTTATTCCCAAATCCTCTCCTTTTCCAAATGTCCCTATCATTGTAGAGGACACTCCCATCCTCCCAGTCTTCCAAACTCAGGATCCAGCAGTCATCTTGGATGCTTCATTATTTCTTACCCCTCCCCCCATCCAATCTATTGCCAAGGCTTATTGATTTCACCTTCGCAACATCTCTTGCATACACCCGCCTCCCTCCTCTGACACCCTAGACACTGTGGTGTGCTTGGGACCTTACAGCTTTAGGATAACAGCCTGTTATGTGAGTCCTTGATCCCAGACTGAGAACACATCCCACAAATCGAGCACTGACAACCTGAGATATATCACAGAACTTCAAGGCTGAAAAGGACTTAGTCCCCAAACCTCATTTTATAGAAGAGGCCCAAGAAGGAAGGGTACTTGCTTGTGGTATTATAATGGAAGTGCTGGAAATGAAAACAGCATTTCCTAACCAATAAGTCTCAGGGAGAAAGCTTGAATAAAAACCTAGTTCATAAGCAGAACTAGGGTTTCCTACACCACACTGATCTGGCCTCTTTATTAAAACCAAACCTTAGACTCCAGTCAGTCAGCAAGCTTTTATTAAGTGGTTACTCTGTGCTAAACACAACAGTGAGTTAAGACCTCAGTCTCTTTCCCTACAAGCGAAGCAAGCTCTCAGTGATCTTTATCCTTCTTGTAAAGAGCTGGGTGTTCTTGGGTGGCTGATACAGACACCATTTTCTCCCATTTTAGGTAGGTGGTCATTTGGGAACCAATAGTTCCACCGGTGGCAGTGGTCAATATTAAGCGTCTGCTTGGGCACTGCCCCAGGAGGACTTAATTGGGGAACAAGGATCACTGAAGATGAACAGAAAAAGGGAAAGTCCAATCTCCATCCCCCAAGCCCTCTGGGATTGTATTCGATCAGGGACAGCTAAGTAGTGCAGGGGATGGTACACCAGGCCTGGACCAGGAAGCCTTGAGTTCAAATGTGGTCTCAGACACTCACTAGCTGCGTGACCCTGGGCAAATCACTTAATTCTGTTTGTCTCAGCTTCTTCATCTGTAAAATAGTGGCAATATTATTACCTCCTTCCTCGGGATGTCGTGACAATCAAATGAGATATCACGAAGCACTTAATGCTTGGTACAGAGTTAGCACCATATAAATGCTGGCTATTTATTTAGGAGAGTACGATAAAAAGATCCTGATTTGGTGGCGTAGGTCCTGGTTTAGAATTCTAACACTTAGGGGACCTTGGGTTAAAGTGACTTCTCTTTACCTCACAAGCTTCAGCTTCCCATCTCTAAAATAAGAGGATTAGACTAGAAGATGTCTAAATTTCCTTCCAGCTTGAATATTTTGATTTCAAATGTCCAACAGAGCCACAGCCAGGGTCACAGGCACCTGAATGAAGGTGAGATCACTGCAGGCAAAGAATAGGGCAAAGGGTACAACTGTGTGCTTGCACAAGGGCAGGCATTGGAACCTCTGAGCCTTCTCTGAGGAAGGACGTGGACCCAGGGTGCCAGCTCAACACTCAGATTTAGATAATTCTTTGGTTTCTTCGTTTGTACAATAAATTCTCACTACAGTAACAGTGGCTGTACCTGGGAATGCATTGGATGTGGGGATGAACGACATGATTCTTTCAGACCTTGTGACCTTCGGTAAGTCACTTAAACCCCTGAGAAAGGATGTGGTGAGAGAAGGCTCAGGGTTTGTCCAGGGCTGGGCCTGCCCCTTCTCATAGCCCAAAACTGCCTCAGTCCTAGCCTTGACCGCATGTGATATTCTCTTGTCTCCCCCAGGACTATCCCACAAGCCCAGCTGACTCCGGGTCCTGCCCTCACTCTCAGTACTGAGTGCAGCTGAAGCCCATGGCCTTCAGCAACAGGATGTGGTCTGGCAACCCACAGAGAACACACCCTGCCCCCGTGACCCCAAGGCAGCCCAGCTGCTCCCAGTCACCCCTTCTCCCCCAAGGAAATGGCCAGAGCTCCGTGCAAACACACCCAGAGAGACCCAAGCAGACACATGTGTGCCATGGGGAAGGATCATGTTGACAAGATTTACCAAATAAATTCATATCCTTCCTCCCATCTGAGCCTGAGGATAACCCTAAGAGGTAGAATAAATTCATATCCTTCCTCCCATCTGAGCCTGAGGATAACCCTAAGAGGTAGGGCTGCTATTATTAGCCCCATCTTGCAGAAGAAACTGAGGCCCCGAGACTCAGCTATTAAAATGTCAATCAATAATCCAGTCTGAGCATTGACTCCAAAAGTCACCGGATTTAGGACACAGCTGCCTCTTATGCCCACAGGCATGTATGTACTGGTGGGTACCTGGGTCTGAACACAAGTGTCCACATCCATGTGCATGCCCAGCCACATGACACCAAAAAGCCTGAGACAGAAAGAGAGTCTGACGACATGGGAGAACTCATTTCTAATCTCTTTTGTCTCCTTAAAAAAGGTCAATCCTGGGGCTGAGGCTCCTTTAACATCTCCCGTAACAGACACATACAACTGCTTTCCGCCTTCCTTGATTCCAAACGGAGTTTCCTTTTAAACTGACAAGTTTGGAGTCTCTACCTGTTACTTTTTTCAGAACAGTCACAAACTCAGGTCCTACTGAGGTCCTCTGGCAGGTGTTGGGGTTGAGGAGTCTCGGCTCTTAGAGCCACAGGATATTTCTACTTCCCACACCCTCAGGTACCACAGACATGGGTGCCACAGACAAAGGTCTCGTGATGACATGCTGGAGGACATGAGACTGTTAATCTGAAGAAGACTTGGGTGGGAAATATGTAGACACATTGTCCTCAGATAGCGGAAGGGCTATTACGGAGGAGTGCTTTATAACATGTTCTCTTTGGTCTCACGATGCAGATTTCAGCCTGATTAAGGAAAAAGCTTCTTAACCACTTGAACAGTCAAGTTTCCATCTTTAAAATGGAGATATTTGTGTAAGCTATCTTACAGGACTGTGTTATACAAAGTGCCATGCCGATTTCAAAGCATTCAATTATTGACAAAAATCACAACTATACAAAAATTGACTGGGCTGCCTCTGGTAGTAATGAGCGGCCTGTCACTGAAGGTCTTCAAACAAAGGCTAGATAGTGCAGAAGGCATCTTGTTCAGGTACCAAACAGCCATTTGAGATTCGACATTCCATGATGCTCTAAGGGTCAAATATGCCTGTTTTTATGTCTCAGACCTAGAGGGAGCTCAAGTCCAACCCCGGCCTGAGTACAATTCCCTTCTACAATGTTCCCAAATTATAGTCCCAAGGTGAAAGGCAGCTCATTACCTCCAGAAACATTCTTTGGGCCCTGATTATTAGAAACTTTTTCCTGATATCAGGTTTGAGCACTGCTTCCAAGTAAAATTCTGACAAATGAAGCTAGAAGGAAGAGCTCTCCTGCTCCCCTCAGAGATGTGGGGGACCATTTCAGGAGATGGAAATGGGATCCAACAGTCCAAGGGAGACCTGGTAAAAACAAACAGCCTGAACTGATGTGCAAACCAGGCCAAAGACTTTATCTGGGTAAAGAAACAAGGGAGGGGTGAGCTGTTAAAAGAATGTATTAAGTTCTCTATTGTTACAGAGGGGTTATCCATGGGCTAGGGATGGTATATTTTCCATGTTACAGCTGCAACATTCCAGGGCAAGGGTGAGAGAGGCCCTTCGATCCCCAGGGATTTACAGAAACAGCTGAGGAGGGAAGCTTTTGCTCCTGAGAAAACAGCTGGAATCCAGTGTCCAAAGCCAGGCTTGGGGTGTGGATGGTATTGTACTCCCCCTACCCCCATGACATTAGCTTCTAGGAACTGCTCCTAACCTCCCCAGCCACTCAGGAGCTTTTGGGCTCACAGAATTCAGAGTTGAAAGGGGCCTTAAAGTTCTAGTTCTATCCCTTCCTTTTACAGATGACAAAACTGAGGTCTAGAGAGGGGAAGCCACTTGTACCGGTGATGGAATAAGGGAACAGGGAATGAACCCAGGTCCTGACTTTAAATCTTGTGCTTCTCTGGCTAAACCTCAGGGCTCCCTTGTTCCCTGCAGAACAGAGCAGCCACAGAGGGATGTGGAAGAAAGGCTGGTGGTAGGGGCAGTGGGAGGGACAATTTTTTATCTTTTAGAACAAAAATAAAAACTCAAGGAAATGAGCCTGGGGTGGGATGAGGGGGATGGTGGTGGAAAACATGTCCCAAATCTAAATAAATTTAATCCAGGCCACAGGACTGGGGAGGGGAAGTGGGGGTGGAGGGTAAAGGGGTTTGTCAGAGGAGTTCAAGAAAGAGAGTGGGGGTGGGTGAAAAGATGCAAAGTAAACACCCTAGATAGGACTTGGCCAGATTCCTTGCTTGGTTTCCAAAACCCGGGGTGCAGACTGAGTGCCTGCCTGAGTGGCGTTTCTACAGAAGCCCAGGCCTGAGAGGCCTGACTATATAAGGCATTCTCTGACCAAGGGAAGAAAACTGGGCAACTCTACACTTCATGGCCCCCCTTCCCCCCACCTCCTGGTCTCCTTCCCTCTCCAGATCAGCAGCATCAAAACAAACTCTTGCTGGCGAAGGTCAGATAGCCAGTGTGGCCCACAGTCTCCTTCAAGGGCACCCCGATCTTAAACTGAGCTTCGCCCAGGACAGGCAGGGGTTCCAGGGCCCCACCCAGATCCGGCAAGGGCAAGTTAGCTGTCCGAACGTTGTACTCTCGTAGCAGGATTTCCAGGGTAGTGACTTCGATGAACCCATGCTCAGTCAGAGCCTGGCAGGTCCGCTGGACTTGCTCGATGCAAGGTGAAAAAGAGCAGAGGCGACCACCTGGGGGAAGGTAGAAGAAGAGCAGGATTGAAGTGGAGGGAAGGGAACCAAAGAGGAGGGAGGGAGTAGGAGAGAAAACACATAAAACAGCAACGTTATTATCTCCCCATGACTAAATTCAGTCCCAATCTTAGGACCGCAGGCTTTAGAGCTGGGACATATCTTAGAACAGAGAATGGTAGTCCTGGAGAGAGAGACATTTCCAGATGAACTAGAGAGTTCACTGATGGATGAAGTGAGCTGGTCAAGATCTCAGTTAGTAAGGAAATTTAGGATTCAGGGCACGTGTTCTTACAAAAAGAAAAATCCTGTTCTTTTTCTATATCATGTGGAATGACTCCCTTACTAGGTAATATTTACACTCCACCCCAGTCCTGGAAAAATCTACCCTCATCCTTCCCTCCCAGAAAGAGGAGTAGGTGATTATAAGCTCCCACGAGGTCAGGAACCTTTTCTTATTTATTCCGTTTGTCCACCTCTTGCCCCTAATTAAAGGTTATGGTTCAATATATGAAGGTAAACCTTTAAGCCAATCCATGATCAGACTGAAAACAAAGAGTTCTGACTCTGGAGTGGGAACAGCTGGGTTCAGATGTTACTTTTGGTGATTGCTACCTGTGTGACCTTGAGCAAGGCACTACCCCGTTAAGCCTCAGTTTCCCCAGCTGTAAAATAAGAGGGTTGGACTAGATGACCTCTGAGATTGCTTCCAATGCTAGATCTATGATCTTCCTGCACTGGCCTGAGACCTAAGATAACTGAGTTGGTGCATAGAGTTCCGCTCTTAGATAGCTGTGTGACTTGAGGCAAGACCCATGACCCTCTCTGAAACTGTGTTAACTGGGAATAACGGCAGCCAAGGGGTGGCCAGATGGTCTTGAATTCTGTTTCAACTCTAAGAACCAAGGAGTCACCTTTTTTATCATCTTGGCTTTGAACGCCAGGCCAGCGAGGCCATTAGGATCTGTGGTTTGGAAGGGATGAATTGGGACCACCATCAGAGAAGCAATTCTTTGTCAAGTCCTTTTCTGGCTATAGTGCTGCCCTTTCCCACCTTCCCTGGGTACCCCAAGTCCCAGAGGATGTAACCAGAACCCTGAACTATAGGGCTCTCTTTATGAAAGGATCTGTGTTTGATCTCTATGGGGAAGAGACTTAGAGGATCACGGGTTCACAGGATTTAAAGTTAAAAAGAAACCCAGAGATCATCTTGTCCAAGTCTCTCACTTTACAGATGAGGAAACTGACTCTCATGGAGGCTAGATTTGCCTAAGGTCAAAAGGATATTTAAGTGAAATCTGCAGGATTCAAACCCAGGTGCTCTAATACTAAATCCAATGTTCTTGCTCTTACACCATGCCAGAGCCTTTCCTGGAGCTCCAAGGGAGGCAGAATCAGGAGGAAAAGAACATTCTAATGAAAGGATCAGGGCTGTCAAAGATACCAGCCCTCTCTTGGGGTGGTGAATTTCCCAGTCAGGGTCAGCGTAGATGATCTAGCAAAGCCTGGATGGCTTTGTTTCAGGGACACAACAGAGGAGCTTTAGCAAGGCAAGAGGCTGAAGAAATGCCCTCGGAAGTTTCTCCCCATTCTCAGAGTCTAGGCCCAGTATGGATCAAGCAGAGGAATTCTTTGTATGTGGAGGCACGAGGATTGTCTTCCCAAAACCGTGCCCTACTTTCTACTTTCTCTCATTGTTCTCAAGGCATGCCTTCTTGCACACACACAAACACACAGGCACACAAAGAAACTTGGCCTTATGCCAGGAAACTGCCATACTACACTGTTATGTTAGAAGGCACTCCTCTGGTGGCCTTGTCCACCTCGTATCAGGTGTGAAACTCGGCCCACAGAGCAAACCTCTTGTCAATTAGCAGAAAAGTATAACAGAGCATAGGGTGGCCACAGTGTTCAGAGAGGCAGGAAGTGTCTGAAAAAGAGCCTTATCTTCTCTTTAAGAGAGAAGGACTGACTCCCCTTTACCCACCACCACCACCTCAAATCTAGCTAGCTCTACTTATATCCACTCTGGGAAACCTTGCCTGATCCCCCCCAGACCCCCCAGCACTTAGTGTCTACATCAATCATCTGTACATAATAAGTGCTGAAAAGGACTACTGAATGAATCAAATATGGAGATATTTCCTGTAGTTCACTGTTCACATATGTAGGTCTCCTCTACCTTCACAGTACCGCCACTACCTTAAGGGCCTTTCTATTCCTTGGTATTCCCCAAATGGGGAGTTCTCTGAGGAAAGGGTTCAGGTCTCAAGGTTACAATCAGCGTTAGAAGATCACTTGCCAGGGAAAAGTAATTTGGGCAAGGGTTAAGAAGGGGGGTGGGGAATATTTTCCCAATCTCAGAAGCCAAGTGCCAGGAGGGGGTACTCTGTGAGCTTGATAAGACAGCTGATCTGAGAGAGTCCTTGTAAATCTCCCTGCTCCTTTCCCTTCATCGCCCCACTCACTGCAATGCTCGGTTTGCTAACAGCCCATCGTTCCTTCCCATGGGGCAGGCTGAAAAGAAGAGGGGTAGAAATGCTTGGCGTTCACTGAGGCAGGCCCGGGGCAGGGGGAAGGGATAGAAAATCATGTTTGCCCTTCTTCCCCTGCTACCCCGCAGATCAGCTCTGTTCCTGCACCGAGGAGGTGGCTGGGAGAAAGAAAAGGAAGATTTCTTGAAATAAAGGGAGGGAGAAAGAGAAGGTAGGAAAAGGAGGGAGAGAGAAGGAAGGGGGGACAGGGATGAGAATGGGAAGTCAGAAGGCAAAGTGGAAAAGGAAGAGAGAAGGGAAGACATGAAGGAGAGATGGACTCTCCTCCCCAGGGTACCCCAGGGTACCAGCAATGGCCACATATGAGCAGTAAGAGTGTGGGGAGAGCTAAAGATAGCCCCAAAGTTGTGAACAGAGAGGAGGAGAAGGGTAACACAGGGAAGGCAGGGAGGATAATGCAAAATGCACACAGGAACCCAAGGGAGGAAACAAGCCAGACAAACCGAATGCATGATCCCCACTCTCAAGGGGTCAAGGGACTGAAATCCGGGATACCCCAGTTGTTGCTCTCAAGGCTCAGATTTGTCTGGAGTGTGCTGAGATTGAGGAAGCCAGCACATTTCACCCCACCTCCAACAGCACCTGCTTCTCTATCCCCCCTGCCCCAAGGGCCTCATGTCTACGTTCCATAATCTCTTCTAAAAGCAGCCTTGGTGTCTCTCATCACCCTTCCCCCTCTCCCTCAGCTCAGTGCCAGTTGCTGCAGCATTTTAGGGAATGAATTCCTTTGGTGAGGTAAAGAACTCCCTCCCAGGAAAATAGAAAGATGGGAGGGAGGGGGTGGAGACTTTCCTCAGCCCTTCAGCTGCTGTCCTAGGAGTCAGGAAAGGGAAGGATTCAAGGGGTTTTTTTCCCTAATTCTTTCCATGGTGAGGGGCTCAGAAAAGGTTTGTTGCTTTTCTTTTTTTTTTAGTAAGGTGATGGGAGGGCATCACCTCTGGGAGTAAGGGGGTAGGAAGGGGAGCTGGGCCAGGGCCCTGACTACAGCCTGGAAGTCAGAAGCCTTGTGGTAAGATTTAGTGAGAGCTGTTATTTTAACGGCATGGATGCCAGGGAATGGAGAATTTCAGAACTAGGTCAGACCACCTTCAGCTAACTCTAATTTTATTGCAGAGGAAACTAAAGCCCAGAAGGGGGCAAAAGACGTGGCCTTTGGCGCACAGGACATAAGCAGTAGAAATCATCAACTTCAGAGCTGAAAAGGACCTCAAAGGCCATTGAACTTAACCCATCACTGAACAGGAAGCTCCTCTCTGATCACCCGGACAAAGGGAATTTCCTCTCCAAGGCCTCCATAGACTCCGAACTCAGTTGTCTCAAAGACAGTTCCCGGTTTCCTTTCTCCCAACCCAGGACCACATATAAAAGATTTATAAGATTTACATTATAAAAGATTTTAAGACTTTCTTCCTTTAAGAAACACCTGAAATTCCCACATCCGGCTTTAAAAGTTCAGATCTTCTGGGTCTGATGCTGCAATTACTGGTGACTAAGCAACGTCACGTTGAGGAGTGTGTGAGCATGGAGGGATGTTTTTGAGAGCTCATGTGTCTCAGTACTAAAGCAGTGGGAGGCCCTGGAGCAGAGAGAAAGAAAGAAAGGAATTAAGACACAAAAACAAGAGCCCGTGTCTCCCCATCTAATCTCAGGGGATTGTGGAGGGAAGGAAGGGGGCGGGAAACACACCTTCCTTCAGCTTTGAGTACAGTGACCAAAGCTGGAAAAAACTCCCACTGCTTGGGGTCTGAGCCACCCAAGGCTGGAGTCCCTTTCCAGGATCCAGGGATTGAGTGGAGGGATGTACCTATATTGTCAGTCATCAGAAAACAGAACTAATTAGGTAAAACTCTTAGCGAGGAGACCTAAACCCCATATATAGTTTTCTGGGGATCAGTGAATTTAAACAGAATAAAAAAAATTACATCTTTATTTTAACATAATTGGTTTATTTTGTAATCCTATGTATTCTGTGTTAGGAATTTAGAAACATTGCTCTGAGAAGGAATCCAGACTGTTTCACTTAAGACTGCCAAAAGGGTCCAAAACACATCAAAGCTTAAGAGCCCAAGTCCCAATCCTGACCAGCTATCAGAGCCAACTGCCCTCTGCCAACTCTGCATGACTGAAAGGTGTTCCCAACCAGAGTTCCTTACAATCATTTAGACCACAGGTGGGAGTCCCTCCCTCAGGTAAAGGTATAGGGCATTGTGTTAAAAATGCGGTGGAGACCATTATTCAACATGAACAGATTAAATCAGTACTATGTACTGATGCAAAGGCCAAAAGAGTTCTTATCCTCAAGGAGGAAACCACAGGTATACACATAAGTCAATGTAAAATACATATTAAAAAAAATGTAAGGTAAGACCCATATGACTGGGCAGGAGGTGCTCAAATAGGGAAAGATCTTCAGGAAAAGTTAAGCTGAGATTTCAAGAATGGGAGGGTTCCTGAAGGGCAAAGGGGAAGAGAGAGTAGATTCCAGGCACGAGGGACCTATGCAAAGGCATGGAGGGCAGGGGAAGAGAACACTATGTGAGTGAGTGAGACAAGTTGGCTGGTTTGTAGAGCACATGAAGGTGAGTAAATTATAACAAGTCTAGAAAAAGTGGGCTGGAGCCATGTCAAGGGCTTCAAACAGAGACTTAAAATTTGTTGTTTATTTGATACTGTTCAATCGTGTCTGACTCTTCATGACCCCATTTGTGGTTCTTTTCTTTGCAAAGACACTGGAGTGGTTTGCCATTTCCTCCTCCAACTTATCTTACAATTCAGGAAACTGAGACAAATGGGGTTATGTGACTTGCCCAGCATGTCTGAGGCTGGATTTGAATTTATGCCTTGCTTAACTCCAGGTCAAGCACTCTATCCACTATGCTAGCTAGCTGCCCTCCAAAGGACTCAGTGTTTGAGCGAGGGGGAGTCAAAAGCTAAGGATGATTTGAAACAAAGGGTAAAGAAATTAAGAGAATATCCATTACTACTGGTGTGTGCATGAAAAAAGGGATGACTTAAAGTCCTTATACCTAAACCACGTAAGGAGAAAGCAGAAAAACAACTACAGACCAGTATCACTAATTAATATGTAGATAAAATTAATACATATATAAGATTAATATAATATACATTAATCACTAATTAATATGTAGATAAAAATTGTTAGTAAAATCCTAGCAGAAAAAGATACTAAGAGGAAAGAACTTATCAGGTCTTGTTGATAGACAGAGCACTAGGTTTGGAGCCAGGAAGATCTTAATTCAAATCCTGCTTCAGATGCTCACAAGGCACTTTTCTGCCTTGGTTTCCTCATCTATAAAATGGAGATATTAATAGCACCTACCTCCAAGAGTTATTGTGAGGACCAAATGAGATATAACTGTAAAGGATTTAGCACAATGCCGGGCACACAGTAAACATCAGATAAATATTAGCTATCATCATCACCAATTACTTCTATGACTGCATCTCTCCACTCCATCCCCCTCTCCACACTTACACAGTTATCACCAGGGTAGGGAATGGGCAGCCTTGAGGCCACAGGTTTCCCACCCCTGACAGGCCCTCATCACCTCTTACCAGGATGACTGCAAAATCCTCCTGACTGGTCTCCCTGTCTCCTACCTCTCCCTCTCCCACTCATCCTCACTGCCCTGCTCAAGAAGCTTCACTGGCTAACTGTTACAGCTCCCCTGACACCTCAATCCTTCTACAGTCTGACTACAGCCTCTCTCTCCAGACTGATCACACACCAACTCTTCCCTCATGACCTCTATGTTCCTGTCAAACCAGCTCACTTACGTTCCCGTATTCGATACTCTATGTCCTGTCTTCATGTCTTTGAGCAGCCTGCTTCCCATATTCTCTGTTCTCATCTCTTCCCTTCGAGGCTCCGCTCAAACGTCACCTCCTACGAAGGCCTTTCCTGATTTCTCCTCATTTTTGGTTCTTCCACCCCACCCTTTGTTTGCAGTTTTTCCCCAGTAGAATGTAAAGCTCCTTGACAGGAGGGCCTATTTTATTTATATCCTTGCATCCCCAGGTGCTTAACAAATGCTTGCTGAACTAAACTAAAATTCCTTGCCAGACACGGGCAGGAGAGGCAAAAATCTCAATTACATAAAGTTTTTTACTTTGTGTACAAATAAAATTAGTGAAGCAAAAACCAGAAGAAGACAGACTGAGGAAAAACACTTGCATTAAATGGCCCTGATGAAAGTCTGATGTTCAAAATCTATAGGGAATTAACACAAACTCATACAATTAAGCACTCCTCCCCAAAAGATAAACCATCCAGAGACACGGACAATTTTCAAAGGAAGAAACAGTATCAATAACAACCTAAAAATGCTCCAAATCCCTGATAATGAGACAAATCCAAATTAAAAAGAGCCCTGAAGTTAATCCCTCATATCCATCAAGTGTGACAACATGCTAAAAGAACACCATTACCACACCGTCCACCCCTTGACAAAAGAAGGAATGCACTCGGGGTACAAAATGAGACACACTTGGATGAGCACAATTGGAGAATTTGTTTTCTTTGGTTATACGTATTTGTTACAAGGACTCTTTTTTTTCATGGAGAAAAGGTGGAGGGAGAAGAAAATAAATCTTTGTTAACTGAAAAAAGTTTCTTTAAATATCAGCTCAAGAGCCTTTCCTGGCCCTCCCAAATGCTACTACCTTCCCATCCAACACTGTCTTGAAACTACTTTCTACTTGCCTTGTATCACTAGCAGAGCACAGGCTGTCTCACTTAAAATGTAAGGTTCCTGAGGGCAGGGATTGTTTCGCATTTGTCTTTGTATATCCTACACTTTCCTATACAAAGTATTATGTAGTATACATAGTATACACAGCACTTATGTGACAAAGGCTGGTTGGCTGACTAATTCCTATGACCCAGAGGCTGGTTTCTACTGTCTCTCACTAATAATACATAATAATCTAGATTTTATATATAATTTTAACTTCTTTATTAATAAAAATAACTACCATTATTGTTGAAAAGGAAGGAAGGTAGGAAGAAAGAAAGAAAGAGAGCTCTTCATTAAAAGGTCTGTGGGAAAACAGGCACACTAATTCCATGTCTGTGAACTGATTCAACAGTCCTAAGAAAAAATCTGGAACTATACAAGCAAAGTTACTACACTGTTCATACCCTTTGACTCAGAGCATCTACTACTGGGACTACGTAGTCCAAGCAGACTGCCAACAACGTGAAGAGACTCGTGCACAAAAAATGCTCATTGCAGCTTTATCTGTAATAACAAAAACTGGAAACAAAAATATGTGCCCAATAACCGGGGAAGAGCTAAATAAATGATGGCATATGAAGGCCATGGAGCATTACCTTGGCAAGAAACAAATGAATGTGAAGGATTCAGAGAAACCTGGGAAGATGTGTAATGAAATAGAGCGAAGGAACACTATTGATGTGTGTGTGTGTGTGTATGTATGTATATGTGTATATACATACATACACATATATGCACACACATACGTCTAAAGCAATGTACATAAAATCCTTGTAAAGAGATGATAAAATTCTGAGAAGAGGCATGATATGATGGAAGGAACACTGGCTCCAGGGTCATAGGATTTAAATCCCAGACTTCTCCGAGCCTCAGTTCCCACCCAGTGGGGTAGACTTGATCAGTGGACTCAGAGGTCTCTTCTAGCTCTAGATAAGAAGAAAACAGATTTAGCTGGAAGGGACCTGAAGGGCCACCTAGTCTAGCTTTCTCATTTTAAAGATGAAGAAACAGAGATACAGTTGACTTGTTAAGATTCACATGGCTAATTATTCAAATTATTTATTATTACATATATTTATTATTATTTGAACCCAGGTCTTCCTAACTCCAAGTCCAGGAGATCTACTACACCACCCAGTCTCTCTACTCCTATGAATTACGATTAATGTTGGTACCATATTATTAAAATTAATGAAGACATCCCTTCTATGAGCACTCAATAAAACTAACCATTTTCCTGGAAATGTACTTTGCAAACTCCCTGGAGTCAGGAGGACTTAAGTTCAAAGCCTGCCTTGTTAACACTCACTAGCTGTGTGACCATGGCCAAGTCACTTAACCTCAACTGCCTCCTTAAAAAAATAAAATACTGTGGTTGTCTCCGGGTGACACAATTTAGGGATGAGATTAGCAAACTGCCCCCAAAGGAGAAGGCTAAAGATTACATCATTCCTGGAAAAGATGTAAGGGAGGCCAAACAGCTGTCTGCCACGCTAGAAGGGAGAATAGGTAGAAACTGCTGGAGGATAAATTTGGGTTTCACACGAGGACAAATCTGCTAATCGTTACAGCTATCCAAAAGTGGAACGGCCTGTTTGGACATGTAATGAGCTCTCCGTCACTGAAGGTCTTTAAGCATGGGCCAGATGCCCAGTGGGGAAACTGCAGAATTGAGAACTGGAAAAGGTCTCCAAGGTCCCTGATTTTTCGAGAAGAGAAAACAGACCAAGAGAAGAGAAGGGCTGTAAAAGAGGGTGCAAGAAGCAAAACGGCATTCAAATCCAGGTCCTCCGGCACCAAATCCAGAACCCTTCTTGTGACGGAGAGGGCTCGGGTTCAGGCAGCTGTCTGAGAATGCACTGAATGTCCATCCCTTTCTCTCTGCCAAGATCGCGGAGCACCTTAATTCACCGTTGGTGGATCTGTGAGTTGATCCAACCATTCTGGAGAGAGATTTGGAATTATGCCCAGAGGTATGAAACTGCCTATGTCCTTTGACCCAGGCACACCACTATTAGGGCCCATTAAGGAAAATGTTCTAAAATATTTATAACAGCTCTCCTTGTGGTGGCAAACAATTGTAAATTTTGGGAACACTTATCAGGTGCACTGAACATGCTGTGGTATATATTCACGATGGAATATTACTGTGCCGTAAGAAATGATGAGCTCAATGATTTTAGAAAAGCATGGAGGGGCCATCACAAAATAATGAAGAGTGAAATGAGGAGAACCAAGAGAATATTTTATATATATAGTAAAAGCAATATTATTAAAAAAAAAAATTTTTTTAAAAAGCGGTATTATTTCAGGAACAACTTTGAGCAATCAAATCATTCTATTATAAATATTCAAATTAACCTCAAAGATCCTATGAAGGAAAAAGCTATTTGAATCCAGAAAGGAATACTGTTGTCATGTAGGAAATGATGAGCTGGTTGATTTGGAAAAACATGGAAAGACTTGGACTTATGAAGGAAGATAATATCTACCTTCAGAGAAAGAGATGACAGGAGGAAATAAGCATAGTATAGTCTTACATATGAGTGTATATATGTCTATGTTTATAGTTATCTATATACACACACACACATACATACATGAATGTATGTATGTATGTGAATGTGTATGTGTGTGTATATACACATATATGTTTAATTATATCCTGGGGGGAAGAGGGGAAGAGAAAGGGGGGGAAATTAAGGTAAAAAGTGCACAGCAGAGAACAAAAGAAAACCAACAAGGAAGCAAAGAAAAGCTGGGCAGCTTTGCAAACAATGTGTAGTGTTTATTATATAGGTTTTCTTGAAACGGAAATTTATCATTTTATATTGAATCCTCTCTTATGGTCTGCTGGGCACATGGTAATGTTTTTTTTTTCCTTTTCTCATTTTGTATTTAAGTGTAAAATAAAAAAATTTTACAAAAAAAAAGGATCACACAGCAACTCAGCGGGAGAGCCAGGACTAAGAACCAAGTCTCCCACGCTCCAGTCTGGTGCTGTCTCCATTTCACCAGTCTTATCCTCCGTTGGGTCTGTCCTCTTGAGGACAAAACCACCACGGAAGGGGACTTCCCAGGGCCGGGAGATGAGGTAAACAAAGCTACCCCAGTGATCAGAAGCAGCATCTCATTGGGAGAAGCTATCACTTGCAAAGGAAGGCTAGTTTTGTCTAGATAGCAGTAACCCTACAACTGTGGCCGATCCCACTGAGAGAGAAAGGGAAATGAAGTCTGTAACCTTCCTGCTCACAGCTTGGGGACCATGCCCAAGTGGTCCTGACTCAGTCTAGTTCCCACCATCCCTTCTGCCGGGTTCTTTTATCTTGTATCTGCAATCAAGGCCAGGCCTGAGAAAGTCATTAGTAGATGCTGCAAAGGCCAGTGATAGTGGTGGGAGTAAGTGGTTCTCCATAGGAAGGGAGGTGAAGAATGAAAAGGTACAGAAGGGAATTTTTTTAAATTAGAAGATATTCTCTGATGCCCATTCATCCTAGACCTGCTGTTCTACTCTCTGAGGGAGACAAGATGAATGAGAACTGGGCCCAGATCATGGGGACAGTCTAGTAAGGAAGATAAGATAGGTCTACACATAAGTAAAAAAGTCAAGACTTGAACTGCTGACCTCTGTTCCCAAGTCCTTGAGAGCTGGGCCTATGTCTTATCCCTTCTGATCATCTCCTCACCATGCCGGCCGCTCCCTGGTTCTCACTGTCAATCTCATTTTCCCACTGGAAATTCAGACTCTGCCTGTGGGTCCCCTAGCTTTGATAGGCGAGCTTTTGCCCTGCTTTGCTGGAGCCCAGGCCTCTGACCCACTGCCTAGCAGCATAATGGGTCTATTTGTCTCCAAAGTCCTGACCTGAGCACCAAATTTCAGTATGTCATGTCTTCCCCCATTAGAATGCAAGCACCTTGAACACAGCACCAGGTCTACAGTCAGGAGGACCTGAGTTCAAATCCAATCTGAGACACCTGACACTTACTAGCTGTGTGACCTTGGGCAAGTCATTTAACTCCAATCGCCTCACCTCCCCATTCCAAAATTTTTTTTTAAAAGAATGCAAGGTCCTTTAGGGCAGGAATCACTTTGCCTCTTTGTGTTTATATCTTCAGTGCTGGTCATGATGCCTTTACGTAGTAGGCAATTGAGAAATATTCTATCTACCTATCCATCTGCTGAAAAAGGAATTGTTAGAGAGAAAAGGAATCTGTTAAGTATTGATATAACTAATTCTATTTTGCTCTGTATTTGCCAGTTTTGGGGGTTTTTTTTGTTGTGCTATGCAATGTCTCAACAAGCTTTCTTTCAGTATCTCCCTTTTCCCCTAATCTCTTTGGGGCTACAAAAGACAAAATATTCCAGAGAAGTTATCTCCTTCTGATAAAGCCCAGAGCAGGCTCTTAAGGAATGCTAAAATGATAAAAGAAGGTACAAATTTTCTTTAGTCTGTGTAACTGACCATGCTAACAAGGACACATTCTTTCCTTTGTAACAAATGAAGCATCCTCTGTTTTAATAAGTATCTTTTCTGGCCTTCTGGGCCATACCTGTTTTTACCAAAAGTGCTTTGTAAGAAACACATCTTCCCTAGTTACTCCCTTTGGATTACACAGCTCAGGAGGAGAGACTACACACACACACACACACACACACAGACACATACACACACACACGTGTTTGTGTACGTCATTTACAGAATTGTGAGACATACATATCTATCAACTATTGATCGTTTCTGTCAGAGAGAGAGAGAGAGAGAGAGAGAGAGAGACAAACGAGCTGCAGTTTGCCTATCAGTCTACATCCTGTGCTGGCTTATTTGGCCACTAGCAAGTAAGGACTGAAAATTCTCATAATAATCTATCTTTCTACTTCCCTGTCCAGCCATCTGTCCATCTCTGACCCATGGAGTTTAGCATAAGGCTCTGATAATCCAATAGGAGGGACAGGGTACATACACAAATAAACTTGATAGAAAGTAGAATGTGGCAAGGCAGAGGAGGACCAGGCACAGTGTGCAGAGTAAATCTGAGGAGGGAAGGGTCACTTTCAGCTGAGAGGAAATCTGCAAAGACTTCATGGTGTTGGGGCAGCTAGATGGCTCAGTGGATAGAGCACTGGGTTTGGAATCAGGAGGACCAGAATTCAAATCCAGCTAGCTGTGTGATGCTGAGTAAGTCACTTAACCCTATTTCTTCAAAAAAAAAAAAAGACTTTACGGTGCCATGTTTCTAAGAACTAGGCCTTGCAAGAAGAGAGCTATGTAGAGAAAGAGATGAGAGGGAAGTCTATTAGGAGCACAGGGGCTGATCTGTATCAGTGCACAGAGGCCAGGGAGGAGAGGAGGAGATCTGGGAACAGATGATAGTGAGGGCTGTCTGGACCCCAAGAGCCAGCTGGTCCCTAATTGTCCTGCCCCCTCTGCCTTCGGGGCCTGCTGTCAGCATGGCTGGTCACACTCCAGACTCCCTCTGGGACAGCTACGCTGAGGTCTGCTCTTTCAGGCAGCAACATACCAAAGTAGGTTTAGATGCTAAAGCACTAGGAAGTCTTCTCAGCAGTCGCCTTCCCTTTCAATCAATCACTGCTGTCGGCCAGGAGGCTTGGCCAGGTCCAGGACCATACACATCTCCCACTTCGTGGGCCCTAGTCTGGCTATCCTCGGCTCCCCTGTGAACCACAGACTGAGGAACTGTGGATGCCGGAAGGTCTCCTCTCCTTCCAGGCTAAGGCCTAGCAGCGACATGAGCAGATGGTTCAAAGCCTGAGCCAAAGCACACAGACTGTCTCCTGTTCTCTGCTGAGCAGTAGTGAGGAACAATATTGGATAAGAGAAAGGAAAGAACACTTAGAACAAAGAATGTCAGGGCACAAAAGGGTCTTAGAACACTGAACAAAGAACATCAGAGCTGGAAGAGGAGTCTTGAAGTCCTAGAACATAGGATGTCAGAGCTGGACAGGGCCTCGGAACACAGAATGCTAAGGCTGGAAAGGGCTTTAGAACATAGAGCACAAAATGACCTAGTTGGAAGGGACCTCACAATATAGAACATGGAATGTCAGGTTAGGGAGGAGGTTTAGAACATAGAACATGTAATGTCAGGGCAAAAAAGGGTGCTAGAATCATAGACCCACAGGATGTGAGTGCTAGAAGGGAAATCTGAGAGAGTCCAGATGGGGAATTGAAGCCAACAGTCTATAACTTACCTTCAACCTTCAGGGCATCTTTGGCATGGCCAATGGCCTCCCAGGGTGAGGGGATATCAAGAAAGACAGCATCGGCCACATGGGACACGCCAAAGCCATTCTTACACACATCCTGGTTCCTCACGGTCACCCATTGATCCACTCGGTGCTCCCGGAACTCTTCCTCTGCCTTCTGCGCTCGTTGCTGATGAAACTCCACGGTGTGTAGATGACCAGTGGGAGCCACTGTTCGGATAATGGCATGAGATAGGGAGCCGCTCCCTGTACCTGGGATGGACAGAGCAGGAAGCCAGTCAGACTTCATTCATTTGGTGGTCATTGTGAGGTGCCATGGGGCCAGATATGAATTCTTCTCTTTTTCTTTAACAGATTCACATTCTCTCCTTTCCATCTCCTCAATCAAGAAAGAAAAAAATAAGTCTCGGAATAAACAAGAATAGTCAAGCTAAAAAATTCCTGTACTACGTCTAAAAATAGTGGCTATGTATAAAAATATAAGTCTCAATCTGTCCTTTGAGTTCATCAGCTCTCCACTGGGAAGTAGGTAGCATGGTTCATCATGCGTCTCCTGTTGGTCATCCCATTGATCAGAGTCCCTGAGACTTTCAAAGTTGACTATCTTTATAATATTGCTTTGCTGTGTAATTCATTTTCCTGGTTCTGCTCCACCTCACTCTGCATCAGCTCATACAAGTCTTCCCAGGTTTCTCCAAAATCATCTCCTTCATCATTTCTTACAGCACAATAGCATTCTATTACATTCATACGCCATAACTTATTTAGCTACTGCTGAATAGACCCTCCCCTTGGTTTCCAGTTTTTTCCCACTGCAAATAAAGCTGCTATAAATATTTTTGTACACATGGGTCCTTTTCCTCTTTCTCTGATCTCTTTGGGGTGTAGACCGAATAGTGGTATTGCTGGGTCAAAGAGTATGCACAGCTTAATCACTTTTTGGGAATGGTTCCAAATGACTTTCTAGAATGACTGGCCCAGTTCACACCAGTCACAATTTCTTATCAGGAGTCTTTGAGAGAAAGTAAGTAACCTTTAGCTTTGCTCTGGCACTGCTGTGAAATTCTGAAGGACAGACTGTGGCATACAGGAAAGGGCCTTGAACAGCAAGCGTCTGCTGATCTGGGCTCTAGATTGGTATGAGATCAATCGATGGTTCTCAAACTATGTTTACTATGAGGAAGGCACACTGACTTGTTTATATTTAGCAGCATAACTGAGAAATTCACACAAGAATGCAAGGGTAAAATTCCCAGTAATTCCCAGGCCAATTCCCTCAAACAGATAAAGCCCAGGTAGTTCATGGCATACCTTTTGAGAACCATCTATATAACGAGGACAATAACCCCTGACCCATCTCCTTCTCTGAGCTACAGTGAGATAAGAGAAGAAGAAAAACTTTGTAAACATTAAGACATCTTGTAAATTGTAAAGAATTCCCCACATGTGAACATTTAATTGGGACTGAAGATATATTCAACTGGTAGTTCTCTTTTCTACAAAAAAGCTTTGTCCTCACAAAAGGCCTGGGAAATGGGTGTTATAAGGATTATTAATCCATTTAAATGTTTTATTTTTTTATTTTAATTTATGGAATAAAAAAAGTATTTCCACAACATAGTATGATAAAAAAAAAAAGATGATTGTCCGTAAAACTGCAATTATTACTTCATTTTACAGAGTCTCAGAGAGGCTGAGTGACTTGCCCAGAGTCACACAGCTATTAAATGACAAAGCCAGCCCTCAATTCCAGGTCTTCTGATTTCTCTCCTGGCTTTTTTCCACCATATTACACTTTTTCTTATAAATCCAATTTATGTCTATTGTCTATTAAGCATCTTCTATGATAATTAACTACAGTGGAAATTCCAGGCTAGGTAATAAAACTAAAAATGACAGTCCAAAGCTCTATTAGCACTTAAAGGTTTACAAATTGGTATCTTCACAACCCCTCTGTTGAGGGAGGTAGGACAAGTTATGATTCCCCTTTTACAGATGGAGACTGAGGTTCAGAAACAGCATCCAAGGTCATACTGCTAGTTAAGTGTCAGTACTGAAACTTTCTCAAAGAGGAAGAAAATAAGAGGGGAACTGTTATCCCTACTATTATACCCTTTTACTATTATACTGTTATACCCTACTAAGTCTTATCTTATCCTCCATCTCCCAGAAAAACTTTTTGGAAATAAGGTTTTCTTTTTTCCTCCTCTAAAACAAAATTCAATTTAAAAACACTGATTAAAGAAAAAGCTACCACACAGCAATGATGTGAGGAGAGTCGAGTTCACAAGCAAGATTCAAGCCTACATTACATGCCAAGCACTATGGGATACAAAGGAAAAAGACAAACAAACAAACCCACCCCTGCTCTCAAGGAGATCACAGCCTAATGGGAAAATGACACACAGATGGCTGGAGGAACAAGCCACAGACAGATTGGAGATGATCGACAGAGGGAAGGCACTCGAATTACGGGGGATCAGAAGGCTTCCCGTAGAAAGGGAGATTTAACTGGGACTTGAAAGAAGCCAGGAGGCAGAGATGAGGAGTGAGAGAGTTGTAAGCACTGGGAACGGCCAGGAAAAATGCCCAGAATCAGAACAGAGAGCGTTTCATGTGAGGAACACCAACAGGCCAGCGTCCTTGGGGAGAAGTATGATGTAAGAAAATTGCAAAGAAGGGAGTGATCAGATTAGGAAGGGCTCTGGAAACCACACAGAAGGTTCTGCTTGACTGGATACTGAAAGTGATAGGGAGCACTGGAGTTTACTGAACAGAGGTGTACCATGGTCAGATCAGTTTGACAGCTGAGTGGCAGATGGATGGCAACGGGGAGAGACCTGAGACAAGCAGACCAACCAGAAGAGCACTGGATCTGAAGCCCAAGTCTCAAAATTTGAATCTCTGCTCCATGTGACTTTATGCAAAGTTCTTAACCTCTCTGTGCCTCAGTTTCTCCATCCTCTAAATGAAGGGGTTAGACTCCATCCTTCTCCAAGGTTTCTTCCCATTCTAAATCCGATGAGGTATAACATAAAGGAAGGCTTTATGGCTGCCTTAAGTATGTCTAAGATCTCTTCTAGTTCTGAAACCTAAGAAGCAAGAAACTGTATGAATTCCACTGCTTGGAGGCAGATGTGGGGTATACTGGAGCTACATCAGAAAGTCTAGTAAGTACAGATATGAACGGGGAGGTGAGTGAGGCAGGGTGAGGAGAGAACGGTGCCAAGGGATATATTTCTAGAAGCCCACAGAACTCCCAGACCTGGGTCAATATGGGATGGACAGGGGAGAGTGTAGGTTAGTGGAGAAGCCTTCCCCTCCCTTGCCCTCCCTTCCCTGCCCCCCTCCCCAAGTCTGCCTCCCAGCCTCCTCTCCCAGCAGAAGGAGAGACAGATGGAACTGGAAGACACAAGGAGCTGGGGGAGGGGCAGCGGTGACGATGGCATCACAGGGAGAAGTCTGCTGTGTGTTGGGGGAACGGGAGGGGGAAGACAGGGCAGAATTTCCCCACTCTGCACAACGGGGGCTGGGACTGAAATTCCAACCCAGGTTCCCAGCTTTGTATTAGGGCTACGCAAGGAACAAAAGAGCCAGTCTTGAGTTTCATCTCTTTTTACCCCTCAGCCAAGGCCAGAAGGACTGATCTGTGGAGGGGTCACCAAGTACATTATCAGAGAGCAGGCGGAAGCTGCCAGAAGAATGGCCTCTGTGATGTCCAACACCAAGGGAGGGCATTTTTACAGGCCTTGATAATCTCTGAGCTGGAAGGGACCTCAAAGGCCATCTCTTTCAAAATGAACAAGAATCCTCTCTAAACAAAAAAAATCCAAGAAAAGTGGCTGTCTTTGCTTACACCCCTCTACCAAAGATGGCCAGCATGCAAGCTACTCACCACCTCTCAAGGAAGCCGCTTCCACTCCAAGATCCTGCCAATTATTAGGGAGTCTGTGCTGACAAGCGGGCTGTCCCTCTGCACTTTCTGCCCTGGGCTCCTCATCCGACCCCTGGGGCCACACAGAGAAGGGCTAATCCCTGTCCCCCAAGGCTGCCCACCCTGGGGGAGATACTTTCACTGTTCTTTCAAGGGCCTTCCCTGGTGCTTTGTACTTTAAAAACAAACAAACAAACAAACAAAAACCAAAAGGCTACGTGGCACAGCTCACAAACAATCCAGAAATGAACACTCTTCCAAACTTCTAAACATGTGGTGACATGTTTAACAAACAGGCACTGCATATGCATATCCGTCACATCGGTATACATACATACACTAGATATACAGGTGTGTGAATATACACTATACCGGTATGTAAACATGCATCAGGTGTACATATTATGCATATGAGCAAATGTATGGGTGATGCCCATATCCATGCATTACATGCATATGGATCACGGATCCTGCGCTAGTCATTTTGCAAAATTCTCGCAGGTAGCCAATAAAGAAACGAAAGCCAAGACTGATTCTGACCTTTGGGGATCCTTTTGGATCCTGACTCACCAACGTGTTAGTTAATTCTTCTAGCTTTGTGTCCTCCGTGACTCTGATCCTCTTGCACCTGATATCACTACCTAAGACAAGGCCCAGGTCAGACACCTGAGGCACCGGACTAACAGATCCAGTACTAAGGATCACTTAGGCCGGCCCTTTCAACCCATTCCAACCTCCCTAAATGTACCATCACCTAACCAGCCTCTCTCCATCTCATCTAGAGAGATGGCAAGTTTCTGAAATCCAGCCCAACTACATCTTATCCAGCATCCCCATGTCTGGTCTAGTAACTCAATTTTTGAAAAAAGGAAATGGGTTTAGTTTGTATGACCTGCTCTTGATTAAACCACACTCTTGTGAGCCCTCATTGGGCATTTATATCAATCTGGAATGACAGTGTGGGATGGTAGAGTGGCAGCAGATCTCAAAGTGATGAAGACATAGCTCAACTCGCGCCTCTGACCTTCTGCATAAGTTTCCAGGGCAAGAAGGGTGGGATTGAAGCAAGCAATACTATGTAGTGCTAAGCTTGCAAACTTTATCTCTTTTGATTTGATCCCAGACAACTCAAGTACAGTTGTGGATCTGTAAAGGTGAAGGGAATTTACTCACTGAGAGTTCCCTACACTAAATGAAATTATAGCTCCAGATTCCCCCTCATCCCCCAAAGAAAGAAAAATGCTACCTCAATGTGATCCTTGCAACATGCCTGGGATATAGGTTGTATGGATATTATCAACCCTATTTTACAGATCAGAAATTGAGGTTCACAGACAAGCAACCTGCTCAAGGTCACAAAAAAATCCATGGGTCAGGATTCGAGCCCAGGTCTGCTGATTCTAAGTTTAACACTCACTGCACAGGTTAGCTGGCACAGTGGGTAGAGGGCTGGGCCTGGAGTCAGGAAGACCTGAGTTCAAATCTGACTTTATATACTTATTAGCTGTGTGACCTTGGGCAACTCACTTCACCCTGTTTGCCTCAGTTTCCTCATCTGTAAAATGAGCTGGAGAAGGAAATGACAAACCATTCCAGTATCTCTGCCAAGAAAACCTCACATAGGGTCACGAAAAGTCAGACATACTCACAGTCTCATAGGAAGAATCACATAAGGACAATGAAAGACCACTAATTCAGTTCCATATCACTAGTAACTAGAGAAATGTAAATTAAAACAACTCTGAAATAAGTACCTTGTACCTATCAGATTTTTGCTAACAGGCCAGAAAAGGAAAATGACAAAAGGTGGAGGGGATATGGAAAAATAGGGACACTGATACACTGTTAGAGGAATCGTAATCTAGTCCAGCCATTCTGGAGAAAAATTTGGAACTATGCCACTATGCACTATAAAACCATGCACAGCCTTTGATCCAGAAATACCATTTCTAGGTCTTTATCCCAAAGAGATCAGAGAACAAGGAAAAGGACCTATGTGTACAAATATTTATAGCAGCTCTTTTTGTGGTGGCAAAGATGTAGAAACTGAGGGGATGCCTATCCATCGAGGAATAGCGGAACAAATTGTGGTATATGGTTGTGATGGAAAATTGTGCTAAAAGAAATGACAAGAGGGGTGATTTTTAAAAAAACCTGGGAAGACTTATGTGAACTGATACAAAGCAAAGTGAACAGAACCAGGAGAACAGTCTACATAGTAACAGCTATATTGTAAAGATAATCAACTGCAAATCAACTGTGAAAGACTTAGCTACAATATAATGATTCCTAACAATTCCAGAGGTCCCATTGAGAAAAATGTTATCCACCTCTAGATGGAGAACGGATGGACACCAAGGACAAACTGAAGCATATTTTTCTTCACTTAAAATTTTTTTTCCATTCTTTTTTCTTTTGCAACATGGCTAATAAAGAAATATGTTTTGCACAACTTCACATGTATAATGGGTATATTTCTTGCCTTCTCAATGGGCGGAGGAGGAACTGAAGGGTGGGAAAGAATTTGAACTCAAAATTTAAAAATGAATGTTTAAAATGTAAAAATAATTAAGTTTAAAAAAGACAACTTATAAAGAAAAGCAAGACACATTTTCAAGTGCTCCTTAATAGCTCTGATATGATGTACATTCCAAGGCGTACAAGCTACATCTTCCATTTACGCACTATGAACTAAGTGGAAGAGTACACAGTATGTTTAAGGGAAGAAGGTAAATCCAAGTTGACTATGGCAGAGGGTACATGAAACCAACCCATTCAACTCAATGAGCCAGGCATTTATTAAGCTTCTATGCCAAACACTGTGCCAGGCATTACGTCAAGCTACTTTAACAAATATTATCTCATCTGATCTTTATAATCCTGTCAGGTCGGTGCTGTTCATTATCCCCATTTTAGAGGTGAGGAAACTGAGGCAGACAGTGGTTAAGTGAATTACTCAGTCACACAATCAGACACACAAGTATCTGAGGCTGGATTTGAACTCAGGTCTTTCTTAACGTAGGTCCAGCACTCTATCTACGGAGTTACTAAGCTGCCTCAGTAAGGAGGGTGGCTATGTGAAAAGAGACTGGCAAGTGTAAAACTAGTGGAGGGGGAAGAATAGGGAAGATGTTGGCATCAAGCCTGAGGTGACATCCTCCATGAAGCCCTTCCTGCTCATTCCAGTCTCCTATAATCCACTCTCTGAAAGCTTACAGCATCTCCTCCCTGGACAGCGCAATCTAGGGACCGGTACTAGTCTACCCATTACCTTGTTTTCTCACTCTCTATCAACAATGAAAGCTAGAGTACATGAGGGCATTCTCTTCCAACAACCTTGTGAGGAAGGCATTGAAAAGTTATTACTATCCCCATTTTATAGATAAGGAAATTGAGGCTTGGAGAATTGAAGCAATTTTCCCCAAGTCACAGAACTCGTCCAAGCCAGCCAGGATTCCAACCCAGTGCACAGCAGTGGAAAGAACCTTGGCTTTGGGAGCAAGATCCCCTGGGTGGGACTCTGGTCTGTCACTGCTGGCTCTCTGGTTCTTCATCTATAAAATAAAGCAGTTAGACTGGCTGGCCTCCAAGGTCCCTTTGTAACAGTCTCCGATTCCAACTAAGATTGCTACCTTTGTTCCAATGTCACCTTGGAAACCCTCTGAGGGCAGGGTGGGTCTGATATTTCCTGGTAAACAGATCAAGACTGAGCACAGTGTAGAACTGGTAAATAAATGTCTGCAGATGGATTAATAATGCCACTTGGCAATCTGAAGGGGGCTTTAAGTTTTCAAAATAAAAATTATTCTGTCATCAAATCAACACTATGACTGCTTCTGGAAAAAGAATGTCAATCGACTGTTTTACTCCCCATCTCTGTGACTCCCTCAACCAAAATACCCTTTGCCTGGGTTCTCTCCCCCTTTACCTCCTTTCCCCTTCCCTCTTTTTATCTCCCTTTCTTTTCTTCTCCCTTCCACTCTCCTCTCTTCCTTTTTTCTTTCTTTCTCTCTCTCTCCCAACATCCCTCTGCCCCACACCCATCTCCAGCCAGAAAAATAGGCAAAACAGGAGTCACCACACTCAGTTTACAGAGAGGAATCAAACTCAGCTGTAGGAAGGAGAGAGCTGGAGCAGGGTCACACGTGGAGCAACAGGGCTGGAATGATGAGAAGAACCTGCCTCTCCTTGACTACTAGAGGTCAGAGCTCTTTGCACTGGTACTGAGGTCCCTGTGAATGGAGATGACCCAGAAATTCTACTACAGACACCGTAGTGATTACTGGTCTGAATTCTGCCTCGTGGCTACACTGGCAGGTTCCAGCCTGTTCCCTTCATGCAGCATGGAGGCAAAAGGACCTGGGTTTGAGTCCAGTCTCTGTTCTCCATAAGAACATTCGATATGGAATGAGGACCTGAGTTCAAATCTTCCTTCTGCCTTACAGATATCAGTTTACTCATCTGTAACATTAGGGGATTGGACTGGACTAGAATCAGAGGAGGGAACCTCATCAATTTTACAGATTGAGCGGATCCCAACCAAACTACCAAGAAAGCCGGGCAAAATGACAACAAAAATCCATTTGAAAAATCAAAAGGTGTGCAACGGGAGTGCCTCAAGGCCACAGGTGCCCCACCTCTGGTCTAGGAAATAATTTAGAATTTTAAAAAGTAGGGATAGGGGGAAATAGCATCTCTGGATACTTCCTAGCTGGGTGACCCTCAACAAGTCATTTTAAATTTCGATTAGCCTTAATTCCCTGGAGAAGGAAATGGCAAACCGTTACCGTATCTCTACCAAGAAAATGCCATAGACAGTAGGAGGTCAGAAGAGTCAGACACAACTGAACCACAAAAACGAGAGCGCAGGCACTGTGCTAAGGACTGAATCAGAAAAAGAGGCACAAGACAGTCCCTGCCCTTGGGGAGATTACAATCCAATGGGGAAGGTGGAAGGTGGGGGGGTGGGGAAAAGTCCACCACAAATATAGCTTTTCCAAAGGAACCTTTAATCACTGGAAATCTCATTTTAATGGAGATGGATTCAGCTAGGCTGCTTTAGTTTGCAAGGTGTCTCCCCATTAGACGAAGGTCCTGTAGGGTAAGAGCTAGAGCTATCTTTTGTCTCTTTTTGTATCCCTAGCATTTAGCACAGAGCCTGGCAATAATAGGAGCTTAATAAATGTTTACTGACTGCTTGCAGACTAAAGCAGGCATTGTAAAAAACTATTTCGGGACTAGTTACAAAGTAGAAAAGTGTATCAATGAAACAGACTAGATAAAAAAGAATGAGAAGCAATTATGCTCAATAACCCAGCGTTCAATAAACTTAAAAATATAAATTACTCAAGAAGAATTTTTGGGAAAACTGAAAAGCAGTGTGGGTAGGTTTAGACCTAAATAGTAGTAGTAGTAGTAGTAGTAGTAGTAGTAGTAGTAGTAGTAGTAGTAGTAGTAATGAGAGCATTTATAAAGCTCCATGTGCCAGGCACCGTGCTAAGCACTTTACAAAAATTATTTCATTTGAACCTCACAATTTTTATTGTGCTATTTATTCCTTTTTTATAATTGAGGAAACAGAGGCAGAGAGAGGTTAAGTGACTTGTCCAAGGTCACAGAGCTAGTGTCTGAGGTTTCATTTGAACTCAGGTCTCTCTGACACCAGGCCCAGCGCTGTATCTAAAATCAAAATGAGTAAGTGACCAGAATATTAAATATCACATAAAAAAAATTGAAGAGAATCCAATCAGGGACCTTTCTTAGCTATGGCTATTAGGAGAATTCTTAATTAAACAAAAGACAGAGGTAATCACAGAAGAAAGGCAAAACAGACAATTTTGACTGCATGAAACTGAAAAGCTTTTTCAGGAACAAAATCAGTGCAATGAGGCTAAGAACAGATGAGGCCAAATGGGAAAGAATCTTTACATCAAATATTGATATTTCTTAGCCATCAAAAATTGATATTTCTTATTTCTTCACATCAAATATTGATACTTCTTATCCAAGATATATAAAGACACAAAAATATAACAAGTCATTTCCCAATGAATGAATGATCTAAGGACATGAACAAAAAAATTTCAAAAGAATCACAAACTGTAAACAAAAGGAAAAGGGTTTAGGGGGTGATTTTTGGTTTGTTTTTTTCCAAATCACATTTATTAAGTGCTTACCATGTGCCAAGCATTGGCTAAGTAAGGCTGGGAGACATAAATACAACAGTAAAGACAGTCCTTGCTCTCAAGGAGCGTACGTTCTCAGAGTGGGAGAAAACACTGAACTGAGGAATAGTTGGGGAGGAGGATTTTGGTTTGGAAAGGAACTTAGTTGGGAAGTGAAGTCATAAATTGGTGTAAAAGCAAGCACCCTGAAATACACAGGAGGGCCTGCTATCACATGTTCTTTGATCTGCTTTGCTAAAAGGAAAGGTAACTTTTGAGGGGTCAAAAATCACTTTAGTCAAGAACACATATCATTCACTTAGTTCAGGGGAAAAAGTTAGCCCCCTGAACTTCAGAGAAAATACAGGGAAATCGAAATCAACAGACAGGCTTCCAATTGTCTGACATAAGCAGTACATACGTCATAGGTCAACAGACAGATCCTATGTCTGATCATTGAATACATATATAATTACCAGAGAGGGAAGCACCAGCATTTGGGTTTTCAAGGGGGGAGGGAGGCTGCTTAGTGGCCTCCCAGAGTCTCATCTGGCACGCAAAGCTTCTTCCAAAAAGGAAGCCCCAAAGTAAAACTCAGAGTCTTTATACACTTTTTAGAGCCAGAGGGCATCACAACCCTTGAGAACCAGTGCCTCATAAACAAAAGATGTGGCTCTTCCTACAAATCTTCCCAAGCCCATTAATGTGTGGGGAAAGATTAATGAATCATATATTCAATCAGAGGCACTTGATTATGCTAAAACAAAAACAGTACAAGATTCTACTTTGCTTGCCATAACAACAGATAAGTAGACTGACATATCCTTTTCACTTGAAATAATGGGTCCTGGGGGCTATTCATCTGTCAGACCATGGGGCTCCAGGATAGGAGTCCAGGAGATGAAAGGATTAAGTCAAAGCAACTTAAGAGATTTTATCTCACATCAAACAAATTGGTGGAACCTGTCAAGATATTAGGAGGCACCATGTTTTCCAGCACTAAGGCCCAGGCAAGCAGGCTGTACCCTGGGCTTGGCTTAACAACAATCCTTTGCACTCACCCTCTGGATGATCTCACCCTCAGGTAAAATCATATAATTACTGCATTGCTTTGACCAGCAAGGGGTTCTCTGAGCTCAGACAAGCACTGGACAAGTTCTGGTCATGAAGCCCTGCTATGAAGCCAGCTTGTCTCATTTGTCAGTTACCCCCTCATTATAACGGCTACAGCTCACTGCCTAGCCATAGGCAGAAGTACTGAGAACTGCCTACACTAAAGTGGGTCCTTACCCCCCACTAGAGGTGGGGCTCCAGCACATGTCCTTGCTTGCAAGTTCTCCCTCACTTTAAAATTAAACTTGTTTGATTTCTGACTCTATCTCTAGCCTGCTTTGTTCAGGCTCCAGTCACCCACAGTGAGACGCCACTTCTATCTGGTTCACAAACCATTCAGGAAACCAATTTGGCAGTACACTATGAGAATAACTAAAATGTCCATTCCCTTTGACCTAAGGATACAACTGCTAATTATATGCCCATCAAGGAGGTCAAATAAAGAAAGGTCTTACATACTCCAAAATATCTGGTAGCAGCACTTTGGATATTAGCCAATAATTAGAAACAAGGAAGACATCCATTGATTGGCAAATGGCTAAACAAACTGTGGTATGTAAATGTAATAGAATACAAGGTATTTTAAGCTATTAAAGATTTAAACAGCACTACACTAAAACTTTTGGAAAACTCGATTATAGTGCTATAAAAAACAATGAAAATGAGAATGACAAAAAAGCATGGGAAGACTTCTATGAACTGATGCAAAGTGAAATAAACAGAGCTAAGAAAAGATACACAACGGTAACAATGGAAATGGAATCAAAACGGCATGCTGTGAAGTTAGAATAGGCCAGCATGATCTTAGGAGTGAGACATAAGGATACACCTAACACTTCTTTGGAGGATTTTGGAATCAATCAATCAAGACCATTTATTAAGTGTCTACAATGTGGCAGGTAGAAGGCAGCTAGGTGGTTCAGTGGATAGAGCTCTGGGTCTAGAGTCAGGAAGAACAGAGTTCAAATCCACCCTCAGATATTTACTAGCCGTGTGACCCTGGACAAGTCACTTAAACCTCTGTGGGCCTCAATTCCCTGGAGAAGGAAATGGCAAAAAACGACTCCGGTATCTCTGCCTTGAGTCAAACAACAAACGTTCAAGGCACTGTGCTAAGAGCTAAGGATACAAAAAGACACAAAAGACAGTTTCTGCCTTCAAGGAGCTTAAATCTAAGGGGGAGGACAGCCCACCAAAAGATAGCTTTCCCCGAAGATGAGTTCATCACCTGAAATTTCATCATCTAGGAGACTGATAGGATTTAGCTTGTATAAATTTCTTTGCAAGCTGTCTTCCCCTTAAGAATGTAAGTTCCTGAAGAGCAGGTATAATCTTTTGCTTCTTTTTATACCCCTAGCACTTAACCTAGTGCCAGGTAATAAAAAGGGCTTAATAAATATTCATAGACCATTGACTTCATAAGGTGCTGTGCTGATTAGTTTGGCTAATGGTTTTTTCTTTCTTTTTTCATTCTTTGTTATAATGAATGAGTCTTTCTGAAGGAGAGTGACGAAGAATATATGGAAAAATCAGGGTGATGTAAAAATAAGACAAGAAATATATATTTTTTTAACTATTACTGCTTTTCAGGCAGAGCTGGAATTTTTTTTTCCCCTACCGAACAGAAGACACTCAGGAGTGTCAAAGGGATGCAGAAGGCAATTCTTGTCTTCCAAATGCTCATAATGAACCTTGGAGGGAAGCAGGATTATAATCTTCATCATACGTAGAAAAACTGAGGCCGAGTGGGGGACATTAACTCCAAATTACACAATGAGTACCAGGCAAACCTGAGGAGAAGATATACATCTGCAGACCGACAGTCAAAATTGCTGGAGAGAAGGAAGATTCCCTCAGTTGTGAGAAATGATTTGGGATCCGTAACAGTAACATCAAAAGCTCCTAACATCAGTTAAAAAAAAAAAAATACAAGGCAGAGCTTCCCACAAGTGCTGGTGACCCAGGGGCTGGGCCCTATCTGAACAAGCATTGTTCCAAGCCCTCATCACTATTCCAATCCCTCCCACTACTCAGTCACCCCTTTCTCCCTTCAAGGGCTTCAACTCCGAGAAGCTGGCTGAGTAGAAAGGGAAAGCTCTCTGTTCTCCTTCCTTGAGTGACTAATTCCTCTTTTGAGATCCAGGTCCCAGTCTAGCTCAGAGTCAGGCAAGGCCAGCTTGGGCACAGGCTGCCCTAGGAAGGACTGGCCTCCTCTGTCATTTTGGTATGTATAAGAGTACATGGGCATCTTTATGCTGTAATGGAAACCGACCCAACATGGGAATCAGAAAACCTAGGTTAAAATCCCACCTGTGTCACTTGCCCTCTGCAGAGCTCAGTTTCCCTAGTTGAAAAATGACAGGGCTTACATTAGAAGATCTCTGTAGTCTTTTGTCAGTGGTGAGGATGTGACCGGGGAGTAAAGCTCTGCTCATCATCTGGAAACAGACCTGACCAAGTGGGAGGCGCTATGGCCATGGCCATTTTGCTGTGTGCTCATTGCCCATGGGAATCACAGAATTGGAGCTGGGAGGTCTCTTTTTAATCCTGACATTCTGTGACAGCACCACAAGCTCACACTCAGGTTTTAACTGAATGACACCACAGGCCTGGCCTTCCCTGTCCACAAAACAGCTTGAGTCTAATGAGGTACAGTGATGCTAGGGTAAAAAAAAATATCTAGGCTGGAAGCTGAGATGTGGGTTTAAGTCCTGGCTCTGCACCCTTACTTGCTGTGTGATCTTGGGCACATTACTTTCCTTCTCTGAGCCTCAGATTCCTCTTCTTAAAAATTAGATGAATGGATTAGATTATCTTTAAGGTCCCTTCCAAATAGGGGGACAACCTACACTCCAGGGCTCCCTCCTGCCCTCACATATATTAAATAAAGTATTTCCAGTGTTGACATTCTGTACTACTCTTTGACAAGGGAGAGACAGCCCTTCTACCCCATTAAAAGCCTTTTTACTCTAAATTCGCTCTCTCCAACACACCACATTACAATCCTCAGCAGGAAAAGTAGGATGACAACAGACTTCCAACAAAGGGCCCATTCAATGCTCAGTCTCTAGCAAAGCCAAACCATCTTTTAAAGGGACAACTCCAGCTTAGCCATAGCCCCTCAGAACAGAAAGGGATAAGCATTAGCAAAAAGCCCCAGCCCCTTAAATCTCATCACTAAAGTTTGCCCTACAGATAGCAGTAGTGCCTGCTCACTCGTACGTCACTGGGAAGTAGGCTCTGTCCCTTATCTGCAAGCAATAGGGCAAGGTCATTTTGCTATATGCTCACTGCCCAAGACAATCACAGACAGATTACAGCTGGTAGCGCCCTTAGAACATGAAATAGAGACCATCAGAGCCGGAAAAAGCTTTAGAAATCATATAGCCCAATCCCCTTATTTTAACTGGGAGAAAATGAGAAGAGACTTTCCCAAGGTCATGTAGTTGTCAGATTTCCAGACTCCAAATACAATGGGATTCTTCTCCTCTTCTCTTTTCTCTCCTCTCTTTCTTCTCTCTCTCTCCATCTTCCCTTCCTTCCCCCTCTCTTTGCCCTCATTCCATGTATAGCCAAGGCTAGACTGAGTCCATGGTACTTACTTACAGCTACAGGGGGCTCCTATTCTAACCTGTACCTGAAGGGTAGTCCCTGTCTCAGACAGCTCCATCACCCAGACTCTGCTTGAAGAACTCTGACGATAGGGAGCTCACTACCCCGCATGGATGCATGATATAGTAGTGACGGGAGACTTCAATTATGCAGACATGTGCTGGGGCTCTCTCTGCCAAAAGCAGAGGAGATGACACATTCTTGGCTTGACTTTGGAATTTCATTCTTCAAAAGATGGTGGAAACAATAAAAGAAACTGCTATTCTGGTTCTGGTGTTAATGAACAATGAGAAAACTGGTTGCTGGAGTAGAAACAGAACCTTAGAGATAAGGGACTGTTTTGTCCTAGAATTTTTGAAAGAAAAGGCCTAGGATGACAAGCACACTAGATCTGGGGAAAGCAAGTACCAAATGTTTTACAAAAAGACATATAGGTAAAACATGTAGGATTATGAAGAAAATTAGCTATAGTGAAATAGTTATCAAGATACAACATTTCTTTTAAAAACATGTTCATGGGCCCCAGATGAAGAACGCCTGACCTGGTTCAACCTTCTCAATTTACAGGGAAATTAAAGTGATCTGACCTGCCCAAGGTTACATAGGTATAAAAGGGCAGTCGGTGTTTGCATCTATGTAATTGAATTCCAAATGCATCACAGAGGGCAAGAATGAAATTCTAAAGACACAAAGAGAAACAGTTCTGATGAGGAATAATAGGGAGAGCGGTTTACAGGGACCAGTGGTGGGTAACAGATGCCTTGCCCACCAACTTAAAAAAGACTGAGAAAAAGAGTATGTAACTGAGATTATCCATGAAAGCGAGCATGGTCCTTGCAAGAATCCCAGTCAGGAACACTGAAGCACAGAATGTGCAGAGGTTGGTGAGGAATGTTAAGGGCAGCAAAGGGCTTTTATTCATTTCATGGTAGGGGAGAGGAGGCTCAGAGCACTGTCTGGGCTCAGAAAGCTCAACTCCTCTTTTGTTCTGTGTCTCTGTCAGACAATATTGAGAGAGCCCCAAAGATGTCCTCAAGTGACCAAGCCCAGATGAAGTCCATCCCAAGAACTTGAAAGAAGCAATAGATATCCAGCAGAGCTGAGTGTAATCCTGAATGAAAAATAAATGGACGTTTAACGACCTGAAAAACGTTCAGGTATTTGTGACAAAAAAGACCAGAACTCAAGAGAAAGTTCAACTTGTAAGATTCAGGAGAAACATAAGGTAAACATCAAAAACCAATCATAAGGGATGTAAAAGGTCAAACGGTTTACTTCGGTTATGAAAATGTTGTCAGTACTCCAGGATAGTTTGAAAGAAAGGCTGGGGCTGAGCTGAGTGATATGGGTTGATTCTAAAAAACAAAACTCAGCAGGGAGAGGTAAGAAAGGAGCAATTATCTCATACCAATGAAGCATGAAAGCAAGAACTGACACGGAAGAGCCAAGTGGAGGTTGGAAGGCTGGTTGGAACTTCACTCTCAACAGAACTGGGTTAAAGGGAGAACAACATACATGTGTAGAAGAGTGAAAATGTCTTCTAAATTTATACAGAAATAAGAGGGCATGGCAAGGGGACAGGATAAGGGAGGGACTTTCAGAAGGGTGGGTAGATTAAGGAATAGGAGGATAAGGAAAGAGGATAAGGGAGGGACTCTTTTAAAAGGTGGAATTAGGGAAATAATGGTTAGAAGTAATCAGACCAAAAGAGGGAATAGAAGAAATGGGGGGCAGGATAGGATGGAGGGAAATGTAGTTAGTCTTACATAACATGACTATATGGAAGTCTTTTGCAAAGCTACACATATATAGGCTATATTGAATTGCTTGCCTTCTCAGTGGGGATGGGTAGGGAGGGAAGAAGGAAGAGAAGTTGGAACTCAAAGTTTTAGGAACAAATGTTGAGAATTGTTCTTGCATACAACTGGGAAACAAGAAATACAGTTAGGGTATAGAAATTTATCTTGCCTTACAGGACATGAGAGAAGATGGGGATAAGGGAAGGGAGGGGTGTTAGTAGTGAGGGCACATTGGTGGAAGGGGCAATCAGAATACAAAGCCTTTTGGGGTGTGGGGAGGGGAGTGATGGGGAGAAAATTTGGAACTCAAAATTTTGTGGAAATGAATGTTGAAAACTTAAAATAAATAAATAAAACTTCCATTCTCACAGAGAAAAAAAAAGAAGTAAATCAGACCAACCATTTTTTTCCCAATCATTTTGGAAAGTGATCTGCAAATACGCCCGAAGAGTTATTAAACTGTCTATATCCTTTGACTCAGTAATACCATATTAGACCTGTTTCCTAAGATGATTAGGGAAAAATGAAAAAAAAAAACCCTATTATGTTCTAAAATATTTATACTAGCTCTCTCTGTGGTGGCAAAGAACTGGAAATTGAAAGGATGCCCATCAATTGGGGAATGAATGGTATATGCTGTGGTTGTGGTACATGATTATGAAGGAATACTACTGTGCTATAAGAAACGATGAGCTCATTGATTTTTGAAAAACATGGAAAGACTTGCATGAAATAATGAAAAGTGAAATGGGCAGAACCAAGAGAACACTGTATACAAGAACAGCAATACTGTTTGAAGAACAACTTTGAGTAACTAAGTTATTGTAAGTATTTAAAATACCCAGATTAACTAAAAAGGACCCATGAAGATGCTACCTGCTTCCAGAGAAAGAACTGATAAATAGAAATGTGTATAATATGGTTTTTCACACACACACACACACATTTGTGTCCAATGGTAGCCATCTCTAGAGCAAGGGAGGAGGAAGGGGAAAAAACTGTAAAAAGGACACAGAAGAGAAGGAAAGAAAATGTAGGAGGAAGCATATAGAGTATCTTTGAAAACAACGAGCAGCAATTTTCTATAGTTTTTCAAAAAATTAAATAGTGTGAAATGTAAATTCATGGTTTTATAGTAAATTCTCTTTTTAGGCTGTGCTGCGTGTGCATGGAAATTTTCTTTTTTTTCCCCCTCTAAGTTCAAAATGAATAAAAAAAATTGATTCCTGGGCTGTTGTCAGTGATCTTGGAAAAGTCATGGACAAGAGGAATAGCAAAGAGCTAGAGAAGGACAAATGGCTGAATTTAAAAAAAAAAAAGCAACCAAAAAAACCTCAAAAATCCAAAGAGTAAAATCTGCACCTTAACAGGCCAGAGATGTTGACTTCAATTCTTGGCAAAATCTAGAACACATGAGTAAAGGGATATTTGATGTAATCGAGAAAGGAAAGTAAATGGGTCATGCCAGGCTAACCGCATTCCTAGACCCACCAAAGGAAAGACCAGGACAGTGCTGCTGAGAGAGTTAATCTAGACTTCCACAAAGCATTTGACAGTTTCTGATGACATCTTTGGGAACAAAAATGGAGAGAGACGGGCTAACAAGTAAGAGTAGAGTTTGGTGAATTCAGGACTCCTCCAATGGCTATATGTGGAGAAATGACTAATAGCTTGATGTCAACTTGGAGATGTCTACATCTGAGCGTCCTTATGAAGCCATCCTTAGTCCCATAGTGTTCAATATTTTATCAAGGATTTGGATGAAGGTGAAGATGATATAATGCTTATCAAGTCTAGAGATGACAAAGCCAGGAGGGATAGCAAACAGGTTATATGATGGAGTCAGCATGCAAAAAGAGCTCTGTAGGTTAAAATGGTGTGACAATAAAATTACATTTTACACAGATACATGTCAAGGTCAAAATACCAAGTTCCCAAATGCAGAACTGGCCAGACAGTAGTCCCCATGAAAAAAAGACCTGCTGATTTTAGTGGATCACAAGCTCATGGAATCTATAATTATTATATAGTAGCACCAAGAGAGGCATAGGGGTCCAGAACATGAAAAGTAATGGACCCACTATATTCTCCCCAGGTCAGAGTTCAATTCTGGATGACATAGTTTGAGAACAACTTGGACAAGCTAGAGTGGATCCAGAGAAGGGTGATCAGTGGGGAAACGCAAGACCATGCCAAGCTCAGCTGGCTGAGCTGTTTAACTGGTGGATGAGTAAGTGAAAACTCCCATAATCCACCATCTAATCTGGCTGACCATAGTTTCACATTATACAGTATTCCACTAGGACAGCAGGGCCTCTTCTCCCCCACCCCAGTTCTTTATATCTCTTTCTGTATAACAAGACAGAAATCAATACTACTTCATTTTTTTGTCATTCTTAGCATTCCTCAATCAATACTACTAATCAAATGAGGTCTACCATTGCTTCTGGAAAGGGCCAATGACCTACTGCCCTATGGTTCCAACTACCCTGTGCTGCCCAGAGTAAAACTCCCTTCCCTGGCCACTGTTCTTCTTTATGTGCTGGAAGTTCCTAATTGAGTGTAAGCCTCTTGAATACAAAGCCCAGATCATTTTTATATTTGTATTTCTGGTATATAATAGGCCCTTAATAACTGTCTGCCCCCTCCTTCCTCTTCTCTGTCTCGTCTCCATATCTCTTTCCTTCCCTATCTCCTTTTCATTTCATCTGTTTCCTCTACATCTCTCTCATTCCTTCTGTCTACTCTCCCCCTACTTTCTATTTTTTCTCCATCTTTTTCTAATTCCTTTTTTCTTCTCTCCATCCTCTCCCTCTCTTTCACACCTTCTGTCTCCTTCTCCATTTCTCTTCCTTTCATAATTTCCTTACTCGTGGCTGAATTAAGGAGGATGAACTAGAATTAATGAAACAAGTATTCATTAAGCATGACCAGTTGGTGGAGACTCACAAAGACATAAACAAAATGTTCCCTGACCTCACGGAGAGGTCCTCATTCTATTGCAGAGAGAACAAATTCACGGAAACAACACCTACACTCAGGTGATTTGCTGAGCTGAGCCCCACAGACTAGGGAGGATCTCAACATCCAGCACCTTAAAAACATCAACATCTTTAAAAGAGTGATTAACCACTACTCCTACCCATCCCCCACCACAGTATTACTGTGAAAATCTAACGAGGTGGCAGATAGAAATACGCTTTACAGATGATTAAACGTTATGTTCACAGACGAGAATATAAAAAATATCATTATTATCAGGTCCATGAAGCCCACATCAATCACAGATTAGGGAAAGAGACAGATGGAAACTCCAACAGAGGTCTGGCGGGCAGCCAGGCCTGGACTGACGCAGGGTAGAACGAGAGAACATCAATCCTCGTCCATTCTCCCATCCACCTCCCAGGACGGCGAAGGGAGTCTAAGAACTTTTCGGGAAACATACTTCCCACCCAGAGTCCCCAAAAAGTCCTGAGAGAATGACAGGGTGGGGATAACAGTTTCCTGATAGTTTACAGAGAGGAAAACTGAGGCCTATAAAATAAAAATAACTTGCTCAAGGTTACAAACATGTCAGTCAGTGTCAGAGACCTGGTTCTCCTGATTCCCAGGCTAGGGAGCTTTTAATTAATGCATTTGTCTTTCTCTTTGGTTAGTGAAATGACCTGTAAAAAATACTCACTCACTGGGCAGAAATAGTGGGAACAGTGAGGAAAAAAACAGGAGATGACTCCTTCTAATCAGGCTTCCTGGGGGCAGAAAAATAGGCTCAGATTTCTGGAATGTCTCCAGGAAGCAGAGGAAGTGCTGGGCAGCCCACCCTCCTGCCAAGCAGGAGTTGGCACTTTTTTACTCATTCATTTACTGAAGTCCTGGAACTTTAGAGTTAGAAGGATCACAGATTATGAGCTGGAAGGAATCTTATAAGATCATCTAGCTCTATCTTCTCAATTTATATATATATGGGAATGGAGTCCCAAAAAAGGAGAAATCACATACCAAGGGTCACCCATGCCCTGCTCCAGAAACTGAGGAAGGCATCCTGGGTAATGACAAAAGCCCGTTTCTGGAGTCAAAGAACCTAGTTTCACTATTTACTGCCAGTATAACCTTAGTTCTCCTAGTGAAAGTCTGTATTTTCTCACCACCATATCTTTGTAGATGGTACAATGGATAAAGTGCTGGACCTGGAGGGAGGGAAACTTGAGTTCAAATCTGGCATCAGATGCTGCCTTAGTACCATGGGCAAGTCACTCAACCTCTGTCTGCCTCAGTTTTCCCAACTGTAAAATGATAATAATAACTGCACCAACCTCACAGGGTTGTTGTGAATATCAAATGAGCTAATGTTTATTTTTTATTTATTTATTTTTTGATTAGCCTGCAAACTCCTTGAGGGTAGAGATTGTCTTTTACCTTTCTTTATATCCCCAGCACTTAAAATAGTGCCTGGTACACAGCAGGTACTTAATAATGCTTATTGATGATCTAATTCTTCTACATTGAGAAGGTCTTTCCTTCCCTTCTTTTGTCAGTTAAATTCTAAAATCTGACACTGCCAGCCTGGGAGCGAGGAGAACCTGAGTAAAATCCAGCCTCTGATGCTTAGTGGTTACGTGACCCTGGGCAAATCACTTAACCTCAACTGCCTCAAAAAAGTAAACTAAAATAAAAAGAAATAAATTCTAAACCCTTATTTAAAGCCCAACTGAAATCCCAGAGGAACCTTCCCTCCCTGATCTGTAATGGGTTTCCTCTTCGGACTTCATTGCACTTTTTTTGTACCTTGTTAACATACCTGTGATCCTGTGTTATGGGTCTCTCCTCCTTAATAGACTGTAAACTCTGGTATCCTGCATTATCGAAACTGATTTCCTTCAGATAAATACATGTCTGTTGAATTAAAATGAAGGTCTCTTCTAGCTGTAAACCTATGACCTAACCTGGTCTAATTCCTTCATTTAACATGTGGGAAAACAGAGAGGTTTTCTGGAATGGAGGCTAGGGAAATTTTTCTTTTTGGAAAAAAGACTTCTCTGTAAGGGTAAGCCAATTCTAATTTACAAAATTTGCTGACATACCATTCCAGTGAAAATCAACCTCACCCTTCCCAGTATTAGGCTCACCTGATTCACAGACAATGGAGCCAGGCTTCAGTTCCAGCATCATGGTGATGATGGAGATGTCTGTGGAGTAGAGGATCTGGGTCCGGTGTGGGAGATTCAGGGTCCAGAGCTCAGGGGTGGGGTGGAGCACGTATACCCAGCCCCCCTTGCTGCAGGTCACCCGGGAGCCAAAGGGTTGGCCAATGAGATGAACTGAGTGACGAATTACACCATACTTGGTCTGGGTCTGAGCTCCACGCTGGACGTGCACAGGGAACATGGAACCATGGCCCAAGAAAATGATGGCGGTATCCCCTTCTTTGATGAGCTCTTTGTACTCAACGAAACTCATGGTGGAGGCCTTTCCCCAAGTCCTTCTGGAAAGAAAGAACAAAATCATGTAAATGTACAAGTTTGTGCCTGGCAGGACCAAAACCACGAGTTCTAGTTCAGAGAAAGGACACAGTTCTTGGCTTCCAGTGGAAGGCTCTATCATAAATACCATAAAATCTATCAAAACCTCCATTTTCTAGTTCAACTGTCACCTCATCCAACAATATGAATAGTAATAAACCTTCCATGAATAGAACCCTTAAACTTTTAAAAAATGCCTTCTTCCCATGGACCCAGGGAGGCAGGTCATACAAGATGATCATTCCCATTTTGATGACATGGAGACTGAGATTTTCACAGCTCCCAAGTGTGGAGTCTTCCCTGATTCTCCAACTGCCTCACAACACTGCCCACCCCTGAGATAAGGTCTTTCCCTTTCAGATCCCACAGAACACTTGCTCTACATCTTTCCAATGCACTTAACACATATCATTTTGTATGATAATACTCTATGTTGATGTTCACTAGATTGATTGTGAATTGCAAGAGTGCAGAGCCTGGTTCTTATTCCTTTGCCCCTACCCCTCTCCCCAAACCCCAAACAAGGCCAAGGAAACAATGCAGACAAAGCCGAGTAACTGGGATGAGGAGGTAGGGGCTCAACCAATATTGATCTGAGACATCATGGCGAAGCAGAGTAGTCAGGGCAGACTTTATGATGGAGGTGTACCAGAGCTGGGTCTTGGAGAACTGGGTTGATTTAGAGATGTGGAAGGGGAGCAAAGAATCCAGTTGGCAATTATGGACTGAAGCTCAGAAGAGAGATGAAGGCCAGACATGTAGATTTAAGAGTCGTTTTCATAGAGAAGATGCATCCCCATCTCCCTTAATTCTAGAGCATTTCCTCTGTCGAGTATCTCCAATTCATACTGTATGTAGATTATTTATACATACTTATTTTCATGTTATCTTTTCCCATCAGACCCTGAGCTCAAGGAACTGTCTTCTGCTTTCTTTGTATCACCAATACTTAGCACAGAACCTAGTACATAGTTAAGAACTTAGTAGGTGTTTATTGACTGACTATATAAAGTAGACATTCAGTTCAAACATCTATTAAACAACTAGAACATACAAGGCACTGTGCTAGATGCTAGGGCCTCAAAGACTGACAGAACTAAAATATTTTCTGCTTTCAAAGAACTTTAGTGGCAGCCTGGAAGGGAAGACAGCATGAATACAGACTTAGTAATTACAAAGTAATTCCAGGAGACCTAACCAGTACTAAGGACTGGTGGGGGAAAAGGGAGTCATTAGGAAAGTCTTGAACGAAGCTAGGAATTCCAGGAGTTAGGAATTCTGGACAAAGGGAGATGGCACGTTGAGGTCAAGGAATAGCTAAAAAGTCAATGTGGTTGGAAATGATAGTTTGTGAAGGAGAATAATATAAAATAAGAGTGGAAAGACAAGTTGAAGTCATATGTGGAGGGCCTTTTAAGGCCTTGTTAGGTGAGATGCTGTATTTTGTTCTAGAGACAATAGACAACTGTTGAAATTTTTCTATAGTACAAGAGAAATGATTATTAAATAACCAATTATAGGGGAGATTCAGGTTTTTTCCTTTTTTAAGGAGATGTCTGTCCTTGCCCAAAAATTTACCCCACCTAGACCATCTTATCTAAGTGGAGTTGTTGTCCCATCCAACTAGAGAATCTTACAAAGAATTTAATCTAAGGTGAATCCCAGTCTATTGTGGTCTACTCAGACTTAGATATAGGTAGATCCTGTCTAGATTACCCAAGGTGGGTGGTGGTCTGCAAGTAAATGGCATAGTCAAAGTCACATCCCCTAGCCTCTCATTACCCCTTTTATTAATCATATGCTATCATGATTAATAAAATTATTAATTACCCAGAAACTATGCCTCAAATTTTATATATATATACAAGTAATAATAGTATTTGGCAGTAATATAGCCCTCAAAGTTTATATATCGCTTGACAGTACAATATCTCATCTGAGCTGAAACAAATGGGGGTGGGTGTGATGGCTGTGGTGAGACCTAAGTATTAGGAAAAATAATGTGTCAGTTGTGTGGCAGATGGATTGGAGAGGGGATAACCTGGAGGCAGGGAGACCAGGTAAGAAGCCAACAAGAGGTGATGAGGGCCTGAGCCAGAGTAGTGGCTATGTGAGAGGAGAGAAAGGGATCAGTGTAAGATACATGGAAATAGAATTTGTAAGACTTGGTAACTCAATGGACATGAAGTTGGGGCGGTCAAATTGAAGGGCAGGAAAGATGCAAGGTTGACTCCAAGGTTGCAAATATGGGTGGAAGAATGGAAGTGCCTTGGGCAGAAAATTCATCAGTTTGGAGGTGGGATGGATTTGGGAGGAAGTAGCAATCTTGTTTTGGACAAGCTGAGTTTCAGATGTGGCTGAGACATCCAGGCAGAATTTATTCAGTTGGCTTCTGGGGATTAAGGACTGAAACTCAGAACAGAGATTAGAGATGAATAGATAGAGAGAAGAGACTTTATGAAGGGCACGGGGAGGAGTAGGAGGGAGGGAGAGAATTTTTAAAAATTTAAAAATGAATGTTAACATTTTTTGCATGTAATTGAAAAATATTTAATGAAATAAATTTTTAAATGTACATATTTCTAAAGATGTTTTATAGAGATAATAATTAAACTCATGAGAGCTCATAAGAACCCAGAGAGAGAGAAATCCTAAAAGAGGGTTCAGAATCAAGCCTTCAGGGATACCTATGCAATCCACATGTGGATAGAACACTGGACCTGGAGTCAGGAAGACTTGAGTTCAAACCCAGCCTTAGTCACTTACTGGCTGTGAGACCTTGGGTAAGTCACTCAAACTCTGTCTGCCTCAGTTTTCTCTATTGTAAAATGGGGATAATAATGGCATCTGCCTCTCAGGGATCAAATGAGATATCTGTAGTGTTTAGCACATTATGTGGCACTATTAAGTATGTCAGGCACACTACTATTAAGCATATAGTGGGTGCTTAATGCTTCCCTCTTTCCTTGCTTAAGAGATGGTAAATGGGTAATGATGGAGAGAAGGAATGGATGATCCTGAGAAGGAATGGACAGACAGGAGGATAACCAAAAGAGAACTGTCAGAAACCAAGGAAGCTAAGTATACAGAAGGTGCAAGTTAAATGAGCATTTAGAAAAGGAGATTTGTTTACCGTGTTCAGTTGTTCCCTGTCCCTATGGGGCTAACAATTTAGGTAGGGATATAAGCATTCTTTTGGGTCAAAGGAGAAGGAAAGTGGGCACCCAATGTCTCATCCTGAACACCCTCACATATTTACAAAAAGCCAACTTTTCATCGGGTCCCTGGGTACTTTTAAAAGGCAGCATACAGAAATAAACCAGACACAAAGATCGGAATGAGTTCTGGTAAATACTGGTGGGGAAACTGAATGAACCAGGGAGGACCCAGAATGCGGACAAGCAGGGAGAGGGACCCCAGAGAACCAGAGACACAGACAAGGGGATGTACAGGCAGGAGAGGCTGGAGTCTCTTATACACTGGAGACTGAAGGGACTGGCATATGGGGAACACAGTGGGAAAGGGGCATTATTGGGGCTAACACAAAATGTTTATGTATATCTTTGTATATATTACACACATATATAATGTGTATCTTTGTATATATCACACACACACACCCCAACACGTTAGCATTACGGGCAGGGGTAACACACACCAGAGATACATGTAGATGAACTCCTACTACGTGCCCAATACTAGAGAGTGGAAGACAGAGGCCACGGGAGCCAGTGAGGGAGCTCGGAAAGGCTCCGGAAACACGGGATTCCACGGGGCAGAGTGGGGGGTGGTGCGTGCGTCTGGACACACCGGGAGATAAAGGTCCTTGGCATTTCGGGCACGCACACACGTACACCCACGTGTGCTTATATTTAAAGGCCCCTATACACCAACATGCTTTGAGCAGGACTTTGCGGCACTGGAGACGCGGTGGCTGCCCCTGGGAGATGGGCACCTGAATGGACCCACGGGCTACCCGCGGAGGACAGGAGGGGATGGCCGCGCCAAGGCCTCGATTTCCCCCAGGTGACAAATGAAGGCAGGCCTCGCTCCGGGTGGGGACGAAAGCCCCCGCGGAGGAGCGCATCCGGACCCGCGGGGCCGGCGTGCTGGGGGCGGGGGTGCCGGCCCCGCTCCTCCGGCACAGCCCGCCCGCCTCGGAGCCTCACCTGGCGCTGCTCGGGGCTCCTGCCGGCCCGGTCCCGCGGGGGTCGGCGCGGGCGGGCTCCGCACGTGGTCCCGGGCGGCGGCGGCGGCGGCTCCGGGACGGCTCGGCTTCCTGGCCCGGCGCTCAGTACTGACGCCGCAGAGCCCGCGGCCCGGGCTCCTCCCCCGGCCCCGCCTCCAGCCCCCGCGGCCGCAGGACGCCCAGCTGGGCTCTGGGGCCCGGCTTCGGGCGGACCGAGGCCTCCCCCGCCCCGGCGCGGCAGCGCTTGCGGGGAGACGCCGTTCGTACGGTGGTGATGGGTGTCTGGGAATAATACGGGGCGGACAGCGGCAAGCGACCATGGTGCGATGGCCTTATTTTACAGATGGGGAAACTGAGGCACCGGGATGGGAGATGCCTCCTGTATCAAGTGCCCTTCAGCTGTACCTTGGAGCTCTTTCCACTCCCAGCAGGGTACTTTGCCACTCAATAATTAATCATCCTCTCGTTACCAGCACTTCTCGAATTTGCACGGCCTGGGAAGTGAACGGAAAAGGCCCCTTCTGCACGTAAAAATTCCGCCAGGCCTCTCTCGGACGGGTCTTTCCCTCCCCCTTCTTATCCTGCCTTCCCTGCTTTCCTTCCCTCGGAAGCCACGTGGGGCCATAAAATGGTAAACTACTCCTGCAGACCCCCCCCACTCCGCCCACTATGATATCATTTCTTATCCCCACCCCCAACCCGTTCCTCCTTCTGACTTCCCCGTCTCTGGTACCCTGCAGTCCCGCGTCTCCACCTCCCTTCCCATCTCTCCTCCCTTTGCAGGGTTACTGTAGCGAGCGTGTGGTTTCCCCGCTCTCAGTAACTCCTGCTGTTCCTGCGGGTCTGTTCTAGCACCCACCGCAGTCATCACCTCCCACGTGGGCTCCTGAAATGCCCTTCTCCGCTCCTGAGAACTTGGGGGCTTTACGGGGAGGAACAGGAATGAGCCCACCCCACGCCCCCACGCGATGAACCAGGAGGCATGTGGAGGATGCTGTCATCTCGAGAGAGGGGCTGTCACTGATCATCGGCCCTGAGCACATGCCGGAAAACAGAGCTTAACGAATGTCTGCTGATGGACGACTCTGCGGCTGTAACCTCTCACTCACTTATCGCTTCTCAGTTGAACCTGTAAAACCACTGTAGCCCAATAGCCTTCTAACGGGCTTCTTCTGCTGCTTGTCTCTTGCGTCTCAAATCCGTGTTCCCTACAAGTTTCCAGGCGCTGACCCATGTCGCTTCTCGGCTCAAAAATCTTTGGTGGCTCCCTACTGCTTCTAGAATGAAATATAAACTCATCAACAGGGTATTTAAAGGCCTCCCTAAACTAGGTCCAACCCACTTTTCAATCTTACTTCACATTTTTTCATCTGTGTAAGGCTGTACCCTCTTTGAAAAAAATCCCTTCCCAACAAATTCTCACTTCCACCATCACTCCATCTCTCCCCCTGGCAGTAAACTTCTGGGGGAGCAGAGTTGGAAATGCAAAACTTGTCGTTTCCATGACTTTACAAAGGCCCTGTGCCTTCAGTGACCTCCTTCCTCAATTCTGCCTGTAGAACCTCTCACTTCCTTTTCAGCTCAGCTCCTAAAAGAGGCCTTTCGGATCTCCCCGAATCAGCTGCTTAGCCTGAAAAGTCCTCAAGGGCATATATCCCCTATTCTGGAATCGCTATTATTTGGCACATAGTTGAGGTTCAATGAACGCTTGTGGATTGATTGATTATATCTCCAGCAGTTAACACAATAGCCTGCACATTATCATGTGTATTCAAAAAGGAAACTCTCCAGCATTGCCACTCCCGGACCCTGCAAAACTTCCTGGAGGCATGGAGAGGTTAAGGGAATTGCTCTGGGTCACAGTAGCTGAGGCATGACGGGAGTCTTCTTGACTGCAAGTCTGGCCCTCTATCTTCTATGGTACACAGGTATGTCCCTCACATCTTAGTCACTTAATAAAAATTCTCAAGGATAGTGTTTTGAAGTAAGGGAGAAATATGATCTTGAAACTGGGATCTGAGCACAAGCACCCAAGCACCCCTAATTGAATTGGGAAGGGTATGAAAGGGTATGCACAAATTGGATATTAGGAGGAAAAAATAGGAAGGATTGGGGAGGAGGAAGGGGGAGAATAGAAAAGAGAAGTAGAAAGACCAGTCCTGACTCACTGACCAGTTCTGCTTTTCCGGGGTTAAAGGAAGGTGTTTGTCAGCATATGTGAGCCTAATTGTCTGTGACTGGGATCCTTCATTGTCTTGAGTTGTTCCAGAGCTGTCCCATGTGAATGAGTCCTGTCTCCTCATATAGATTGAGCTCTCCAAGGGCAAACAGGATCTGCACTTCTGGACCATGAAAAAATTACAGGAAGAGTTGATTTGACCAAGGTTGGAACTTTGGCCTCCATTTCCTTTCCCCCATTACCTCAGAACTTATGATCATTCAATTAAATCTAGCAAACATTTCCTAAATGCCTACTATGTATAGAGAACAATATTTGGAGCTTGGTATATAAAGAGGAAAAAACTATGATCTATTGTCCTTATAAAGCTTGTTTACAGTCTAGTAGGGAGATGGCATATATACCAATAATTATAATTAGACAAGAAGTCCAAAAGGGTCTTGACGAAGTGAGCTCAGAAGATCGAGAAATTATGACTTTAGGGGCTGAAGGGACTTCTTGGGGCTTGTTGTGGTTTATCCTTCCTTTTCAAAGCAGACCAATGACATCATGAGCCTGATATACAGACTTGCTCAAGTGAATTAGATTTGACTGAGGCAGAACTGTGCCAACTCTAGTCACTGGAGTCCAGTGGTGAGACAAGTGGATGCAGAGGGTAACCTTGGCCCTTCTGAATTAAGGTCTTTCCCACATCTCAATTTGTCTCAGGCTAACACCCCATAATTCCATGATTAATCCCTAGGGAAGAATTGAGACAAAACATGGCACAATTTGCCGTCCCAAAGATATCAATTTGGAAGGGGAAGACCCTCGGAGTGCGACTTGCACTTTTTAAGAGCCAACAGAAACTAAAAGAAGAGCCCTGAGACTTGGGCTGGGCCTATTATTGGCCATTGGGTAAAAACCATTATTCAAAGCCAAGGAATTCCATTTAAAGATAATGGGACTTTTTTAAAGCCTGCTTTTTCTGAGCTATATCAAGAAATCAAAAATTAAGTTTGCACAGAACAAAAATAAGTTGTCCAGAAATAAATACTTTAGAAGGAAGCATAAGAAAAGCTGGGTAGCTTTAAAAACGATGAGTAGTATTTATTACATAATTTAAAAAGTAAACTGTGTGAAATGGAAATTCATGATTTTGTATTGAATTATCTTTTTATGTTGTGCATGGAAACGTTCTTTGTGTGTGCGTGTTTTCTTTTTTGTATTTAAGTTCAAAATTAATAAAAACATTTTTTTTAAATCCTAAAAAAACTAAAAGTATTCAGTGTCATTTTGGAACAATCCCCCTGTCTATATATGTGTGAAATGTTCTTTACTACCCCTCATTACCACAAGGATCAGATATGTCATCTGAAAAAGATCTTTACTTTTTTTTCTTGTATTTTGATAAACCCTGAAGGAAGCTGGAGCTGTTAAACCTTGGGGAGGAGCACTCAGAATTGGAAACTTTTACTGCTTTCAATACAAAATTAGTAATGCACTGTTTTGTATACTTGTTTTTAGTTTTCATTTTGACAAACAGGCAATGTCGTTAAAGCTATTAGAATAAAATCTCTAAACTATTTTTTAAAAATCCTAAAAAAAGAGAGACAAAGCTTCTTTTTAAAGCATGATGCAACTTTCAAAACACAGCATAACATGTTTACTTCTTGCTGTTCAATTCTGGGCAGGGCTCACTTTCAATCTTCAGTGTCTGTCCAAGATCTGTGTGTTGATGGATCAGTTCAAGGGGGTTGTCCATCCAGCTGTCTGGACAACAGACTTTTTTTTCATTTACTTTTTCCTATTGAGTAGTTAGACTGAATTCTTCTGAATGAACCTGAAATGTATTTCAGAAGTTTAGCATTGTTCTAGGGGGTTACAGTAATCAGCACATTATAATCTAGAAAGACGAGCATCAGGAACAAGTCAATATTTGCCATGAAGGCCTAGATCATAATCAACATTTAATAATGAAGGGAAGATTTTTTGCAAGATCATATATAGGACTAGAGCAAGGCCATCATGTCTATCTCTATGTTTCAGCCTGACTGACTTACCCAAGATCACACAGGTAGCAAGCTTTGTAGGCAGAATTTGAAAATACATCCTCTTAATTCTTGAAAGTAAAGGTTATTTGTAAGACTTGGGAAGTAAATTCAACTGAGATTTGCATCTTGAGAACACCTACATTTACAATCTGTCTACACCTTGCTCCCGGACATGAAGTCTTTCACTAGGTATGCCTGTGAAACATGGACAGTCTACCAGAGCCATGCCACAAAACTGAATCGTTTCCATTTGAACTGTCTTAGGAAGATTCTGAAGATCACATGGCGGAATAAGGTACTAGACACCGAGGTCCTTGCTCAAGCTGAACTGCCAAGCATTCAAACTATGCTTCAGAAAGCGCAACTGCAATGGGCTGACCACGTAGTTTGATTGCAAAATGTTTGTTTGCCAAAAAGACTATTTTAGGGAGAACTCCCATGGGGCAGGAGATCACATGGGGGTCAGAAGAAGTGATACAAGGACACTCTCAAGGTCTCTCTCAAGAACTTTGGATTTGATTGTGTTACATGGGAGACACTGGTACAGGACTGCTCAGCATGGCATGACCACATCAGAATAAATGCTGTGCTCTATGAGCAAAGCAGAATTGAAACAATACAAAGGAAATACAGGATGTACCAATTTGGAGTGACCACCCCAAATATTCACACAGATGTGTGTCCAATCCGTGGTAGAACATTTCCAAGTTCATATTGGTCTGATCAGACACAGTTGCCCACAGTGAAATTTGACTTTATCATGGTGATGTCATTTTGATGCTCCTCGAAGATGAAGGACAGCAACCACCAAATTCCACCACCAAGAACAGACATTCTGTCTCTCAACTCCCAGTGTTTTCTTTGGCTATCCCACATGGACAGAATGCTTTTTCTCTTTGGCTCAGACTGAGGATCATATTGGCTTACTCTAAGTCTTGCCTAAAGTTCTACCTTCTATATGAAACCTTCCCCAACCTCTCTTAATTCCAGTGGCTTCCTTCTGCTAATGAAGTGTTCTTTCTGCCAAATATAGCTTGTTTGGATATATTTGTTGCATGTTGTCTGCACCATTACATTATATGCACTTTGACAGCAGGGATTGTCTTTTGCCTCTTTTCACATTACCTCCATTAGCAGAGTATCTGGAACATAGGTAATAAAACAAACACATTTTTTTAAATTAAATTATTTTATTTGTTTTCAGTGTTTGACAACCACTTCCATATATCTTAGATATTTTTCCACTCCTTCCCCCTCATTACCCCTCCCTCCCTGAGACAGCATACAATCTTATATGGGTTCTACACATATATTCCTATTAAATGCAGATGTTGCATAGAAGAATTAAAATGAATGAGAGAAACCATAAAACAAAACACAACATAATACAAAAGAAAGTGGTCTATTTCTATTTGCAATCCAGTTCCACAGTTCTTTCTGTGGATGTAGAAGATGTTTTGCCTTGAGTCCCATTGGAAACTTTTTACGTCCATGCATTGCAATGAAGTACTAAGTCTACCAGAAAAATTCCTCACACACTGTGGTTGTTGCTGTGTACAAAGTTCTCCTGGTTCTGTTCCTTTCACTCAGCATCAGTTCATATTATTCTTTCCGGGCTTCTCTGAAGTCTTTTTGTTCATTGTTTCTCATAGCACAATAGTATTCCATTACATTCATATACCACAACTTGTTCAGCCATTCCCCAATAGATGGGCATCCCTTTGATTTCCAATTTTTGGCCACCACAAAGAGAGCTACTACAAATATTTTTATACATGTGGAACCCTTTCCCATTTCTATGATCTCTTTGGGATAGAGTCCCAGAAGTAATATTGCTGAGTCAAAGGGTATGCACATTTTTGTGGCCCTTTGGGCATAGTTCCAAATTGCTCTCCAGAATGATTAGATAAGCTTATAGCTCTACCAACAATGAATTGGTGTTCCAACCCTCCCACATCTTCTCCAACATTTATCATCCTTCTGTTTTGTCATGTTTGCCAATCTGATTGGTGTGATGTGGTACCTCAGAATTGTTTTTATTTGCATCTCTCTAATCAATAGTAATTTAGAGGATTTTTTCATATGATTATAGATAGCTGTAATTTCTTCCTCTGAAAACTCCCTGTTCATATCCTTTCATCATTTATCAATTGAGGAATGACTTGTATTCTTGTACATTTGGCTCAGTTCTCTATAAAAATAAATATATTTTTATTTACTAATTAACACTTTCTTGAACATTGAAAGATCAATCTGAGGCTGAGAAAAGGGAGCTGTAAAGTGGGAATAATAGATACCTTTTTTACATGGTTACTTAGAAGACCAACTGAGATGATGGACATAAATCCATTTGCAAAACATAAGTACTGCATATGAGCTACGATTATTACTGTTAATAGTTTAGTTAACATCTATGAGGAACAAGGTCATGGTCAAGGACAAAAGGTATAGTGTGTATTTGTTTGGGGGATGGGAAAGAGTATTAGGGAGCCCCAGAAGAGAAGACAGCAGAAAGAACCCTCAAAGGGAGGCGTAGAAGGCAGCATAAAAAGTCTTTTCAACTTTGGTGAGAGTTGAGCGGGGACTTCACAGGAATTCAAGAGTGGAACTTCTAGAAGTTCCCTTGTTCACTCCTCTGGCCCAGATGAATGTTGGCTTCAGTGACTTAAAGCTAATAACTTTTTCTCTCTTATAGAAAGAAGCCAAGCTGCATCCTCTGTCCTGAAATCTCACAGTTTCCTAATTCTTTGTCGTGATTAAAGCTAATCAGACTCCAAACCATTATAGTATTAACCGCAATGATTCTGTTGGATGGCAAGGAAAACACCTAGACCTCGAAGGAAATGAGAGTTTGGAGTGGTAGAATCCATTCTAAGTATGGACAAAGGGAGAGGACTGGATGAAATCATGAAGAGGGATAGGATTATAGATTTCAGTTGGGTGGATCATTGTATTGTGTTTATCCTTCCTTCTGGAAGAAGATCATGACATCAGGAAGATGATGACATGACTTGCAATTGACTTTGATTTGAGTGAGGGAGGGCTGTGCAAGGTCACCAGTCTCACTTTCTCCTCCAGAGTCATCTGGGTCCAGTGGCTAGATATTCATCATGATGACTGGAGATGGCCTAGGATGCAATGGGAGACCCTGGTCATTTAAAGCTAAGGTATTTTTCAGATTCTCACTTTGAGCGAGGTAATGCCCTCTCAGTGAATAGACCTCTCTTAAGTTTTTACTGAAGGGATGGCCCCTTAATCAAAAAAGAACAACAAATGAGCCTAGAGGGGAAGACCCTCAGGGTTCCTGGCCAAAATAGAAATAGTTATTATTTAGTATTTATATTCACTCTGTGCTAGGAGGAAAGGGATCTATTGTCCAATCTACGAGCTCCAGAGTGAATTGGACTTAAAGCTTGGTCTTTGAGAAAGAAATCTAGCCAGTAAACACAAAGGAAAGAAGGTACCAATTTTGGCCATCAAAATGTACCTTTCCCTAGGCAGAGCAATCCCAGGTAAGGAGGGATAGGAGAAGAAAGAAGAGGAGAGAAGAGGAGAGGGGTGGATCATAGATATAATCTAGAAATAAAATCTAATCTGTGAAATGAGAGTTGAATTAAGGTGCCCCTAAAATCTCTATCATCCTGTTAATGATAGTCATATCTTAACTGCATTCTTCCTCTGTACCTTCAGTCCTCTTCCTTCCTTGATGAGTTCTTCCCTGAATCCCCCATTTTGAGGAAGGGCACTGATTAGCCATACTTCATTCTCCAGATGTTATCACCATCCTCCTTACTCCTTTCTGCCCTCTTTTCTGTGTTATCTTTCCCCATTAGAATATATATGCCCTCCTTGAGGGCAGGGATTATCCGTTTCTTTAAATTTGTATCTCTAGAACTTAAATTACATAACAAGGGTTTAATAAATATTTATTGTAGTGCTCTATTGGCAACATCAAGAGATCAGGAAGAAAGTGCATGTGTTGTATGCTGTCCTGTGGAGGAGTGATGGGAGAACATGGATAAGTTATACAGAATGAAGAGAGTATGTATGGGTTGTCATCTGCACTGTTGAAACAATAACAAACTTTCAGCAATGAGAAGGTAAACTCTAAGGGAATGTGAGTTCCTTGAGGGCAAGGTCTATTTCATTTTTGTGTTACATGTACAGTATGCATTTAACAAATGTTTGTTGTTAATAAATGTTGACTGGTTGACTGCCACATCCCCTTACAGAACTGAGGCCTGAATAGGTGTTAACATAGAAGGCAGGCCACTCACCAGAGAAACTGGTTAGACTCTGCCACTGGTATCTGATACCCAACACCGGGCTCTGACTCAGCGCCACTGCCCATAACTTATAAAAAATATAGTCCTTTGAGGTCCTTGGACTAAAAAGAAGGTTGCTGGAATGGGGTTCAATGCTAGTTCTCAGGCCCTGGCCCCACCTCACAATTGATGAGTCATAGAACACATCTTCTAAAGATCCCAAAAAGCTATAAAACCATCCCTGCCTGCCTATAGACGCCAAGTCCTAAATATCTCCTTTTATAGGGAAGAGAAGGGGGTCTGACACCACGAAGTGAAGAGGAGTCTCCTGTGGATCTAGTGGTTCAGTATGTGCTTGCCTTTCTGTACCCCAGTCTCTTCAAATAGCTGTCTTCATATGGGACAGTCTCTACACCTCTATACATGGTGATCTCTATATGTGGCATTTCCTAAAAGAAGGGGTGTGTATAGGTAGGGTGCTGATACCTGGAGTCACAAAATTGGACTTCAAATCCTTCCTCAGACACTTACTAATTATGTAATCAAAAGCAATTGATTTAATCTCTTGGGACCTTAGTTCCTTCATTTATAAAATGGGCACCATAGTCTCCACCCTACTTACCTCACATGACTGGTAGAAAGTGCTTTGCAGATAGTAAATAGTATAAATGAAATTTGCTATGTGGAAGATAGTTTATATGGGGGCCTCTACATGTAGCAGTCCATTGTAGAGATCTCCAAGGGGGTAGTCTGTAGAACTTGAATGGAGACTGTGTATGTTCTAGTCTAACCTTCTGGATGACCTTTCTGGGCCTTGTGATTCCATTTGGGGTTTTTGAGGCATAGAGACTGCAGCAGTTTGCTATTTCCTTCTCCCATGCATTTCACAGATGAGAAAATTGAGGCAAACAGGGTAAAGTGACTTGCCCAGGATCACGTAGCTAGTAAATGACTGAGACGACATCTGAACTCCAGGTCTTGCACTGTATTTACTACAACACCTAACTGCCCCTTAGTTTACTCCAAGTGAAAAAAAGGAAATGCTTAACTATGTCCTTCCATGAACCTGGTTGTCATTCTCCATAAGGTTGATAGGAAGAATCTGAGGAAGGAGAACATATCTAGGGAATAAAAATCATGACTCATTCATTGGTTGCTATAAGGTTTGCAAGTACTTTCATCATAACCCTAGGAGACAAGGAGTATAAATTTATTATGCTTATTTTACAGATCATGAAACTGAGGCTCTGAAATGGTAAGTGACTAGGATTACCCTGTTAATTAGTGTCCCTGGATGGATTCAAACCCAGGTCTCCTGACCCAATTCCAAAACTCTTTCCACTATGCTGCACCATGAAGGTCTTTTGTAAAGACTAAGGAAATGAAACCAGACTTCAAGGTACTTTGTACCTGTTTAATGTACTAATCATGTATTATTTTATATTCTACTTAGTTATCTGTTTATTTCCCTACTAGATTATGAGTTATATAAGAGAAGGAGCTATGTCCTTTTTTAAAAATTTATTTATTTATTTTTTAGTTTTCAACATTCACTTCCACTAAGATTTTGAGTCCCCTTGCCTTCTAGTTCCTTGTAGGGCAAGATAGATTTCTATATCCCACTGCCTGTATGTCTTATTTCTCAGTTGCATGGAAAAACAATTTTTAACATTTGTTTTTAGAACTTTGAATTTCAACTTCTCTCCTTTCCTCCCTCCTTACCCATCCGTACTGAGAAGGCACACACTTCAATACAAGTTATACATGTGCAGTCATGCAAAACACTTCCATAACACTCATTATGTGAAAGACTAGCTCTATTTCCCTCCATCCTATCCTGCCCCCCCATTTATTCTATTCTCTCTTTTGACCCCATTCCTCCTCAAAAGTATTTACTTCTAATTGCTCCCTTCTCCCATTTGCCCTCCTTTTTTATCATCTTCCACCCCCCCACTTATTCCCTTCCTCCCTACTTTCCTGTAATGTAAGATAGACTTTCATACCAAATTGAGTGTGCATGTTATTCCTTCCTTAAGCCAAATGAGATGAGAGTAAGGTTCATTCTTCCCCTCCACTGAGAAAGCTTTTTCTTGCCTCTTTTATGTGAGAGATAATTTGCTCCATTCTATTTCTCCCTTTCTCCTTCTCCCAATGTATTCTTAATTTTTTTTTAGATATCATCACTTCATATTCAACTCACCCTGTGCCCTCTATCTATATGTATATACTCCCTCCAACTACCCTAATACTGAAAAAAGTCTCAAGGGTTACAAATATGATCTTTCCATGTAGGTTTGTAAACAGTTCAACTTTACTAAGTCCTTTATGATTTTTCTTTCCTGTATACCTTTTCAGGTTTCTCTTGATTCTTGTGTTTGAAAATCAGATTTTCTATTCATCTCTTGTCTTTTCGTCATTCAAGAATGCTTGAAAGTCCCCTATTTCATTGAATGACCATTTTTTCCCCTGAAGGTTTATACTCAGTTTTGCTGGGTGGGTGATTCTTAGTTTTAATTCTAGCTCCTTTAACCTCTGGAATATCATATTGCGATCCCTTAATGTGGAAACTGCTAGATCTTATGTTATCCTGATAGTGTTTCCGCAATATTTGAATTGTTTCTTTCTCACTGCTTGCAATATTTTCTCCTTGACCTGAGAGCTCTGGAATTTGGCTACAATACTCCTAGGAGTTTTCCTTTTGGGATTTCTCTCAGGAGGTGATTGATGGATTCTTTCAATATTTATTTTGCCCTCTGGTTCTAGAATATCAGAGCAATTTTCCTTGATAATTTCATGAAAGATGATGTCTAGGCTCTTTTTTTGATCATGGCTTTCAGGTAGTCCCATAATTTTTTAAATTTTCTCTCCTGGATCTATTTTCCAGGTCAATTGTTTTTCCAATGAGATATTTCACATTGTCTCCTATTTTTTTTCATTCCTTTGGTTCTGTTTCATAATTTCTTGATTTTTCATAAAGTCATTAGCTTCCATCTGCTCCAGAATTATTTTCTTCAGTGAGCTTTTGGACCTCCTTTTCCATCTATCCAATTCTGCTTTTTAAGACATTTTTCTCTTCATTGGTTTTTTTGAATCTCTTTTGCCATTTGGGTTAGTCTATTTTTTAAGGTGTTATATTCTTTAACATTTTTGGGGGTCCCCTTTAGCAAGCAGTTGACTTGATTTTCATGACTTTCTTGCATCACTCTCATTTCTCTTCCCAATTTTTGCTGTACTTTTCTAATTTGATTTTCAAAATCCTTTTTGAGCTCTTCCGTGGCCTGAGACCAATTTATATTTTTCGTGGAGTCTTTGGATGGAGGAGCTTTGATTTTGTTGTCTTATTCTGTTTGCATATTTTGGTCTTCCTTGTTACCAAACTAAGATTCAATAGTCCAATTCTTTTTCTGGTTTTTGCTCATATCCCCAACCATTTACTTGAGTTTTGAGCTCTTTGTCAAAGTAGTTTTCTGCTTCCAGAGGGGATGTGGGGTATAATGTCAACTGCTAGATCCCCCCACAATTTGTGGTTCTAGAGCTCTAGAAACAGCTGCTACCTCTGCCCCTGCTTCAGTTTCTGCAGGCTCCTCCAAACCCTCTGCCTTGGGACTAGGGCTGGACCACTCTCCTCTCTCACACAGGTCCTACAGGTTTTTTCCACTGACCCTACAATTTGTCCTGGGCATCTTGGGGTTGTGAAGTCTAGACACTGCCACAAGTGGCAGAGATTTAGCCCTCTGAGGCCTGCTCAGGTCCTGTCTATTCTGATGATGCCCATACTGGACTGTATTCAGGGAGGGAGCTAAGTCTTGTCTAGTACCTCTAGTACCTAGGGTTATACATTATTTATAGTAGTAATAGTAATGATGACAATACTAGCTAGGATGATATACTGCATTGAGTTTTGCAAAGTGCTTTAAAAATATCTCTTTTGATCTACACAACAACCCTGAGAGATAGGTGCCACTATTATTCTCATTTGATGATGAGGAAACTGAGGCAGACAGGTTAAGTGACTTACCTAGAGTCACACAGCTGGATTGGAATGCAAGTCTTTCGGACTTCATATCCAGCACTACTCACTGTACTTCCTAGCCTGTGCTATGATAGCTCTGAGCAGATTATGGGGACCTGGGCATAAAAGCCCTTTCAGGATGAATAAAGTTGGCTGCTCCGCAGAAGGCCCAGGTTGGAAGGTGGCACTGCCCTTCCCCTCCCCATCTGAAAGCAGAAGAGAAGAAGAGATTACTCAGAGTGGGGCTGGGACAAACTGGGCTGGGTAGGCTGGGCTGTTCTGTTCTCTAGGAGAAAGTGTTTAATCAGAACAATTCCTAGGTAAACATCAGATAAAACCCGGGATCTCAGCCAAGGTCCAAACTCATTGAAAGGGAGAAGGGTTTTGAAGGGTGGAGAGAGGGTAATGTTTCTTTAGTGGAGCTTGGGGCTCACAGACTCTTCTGGTTAACTTCCCTCTCCATGTACTGATACGCATTTTGGGGCTTTAGGTGAGTTGGCTTTTTAGGAAAGAAATCTCTTTATTAAATTTGTTTATTCATTTGTGGTTTTCAACATTTACTTTTACAAGATTTTGACTTCCAAATTTTCCCCCCTCCTTCTCTAACCCCCTCCCCAAGACAGCATGCAATCTAATACTGGCTATACATGTACAATCATAGTACATATTTCCACATTAGTCATCTTGTAAAGGACAAATCAAAACAAAAGGGGAAAACCACAAGTAAGGAAAAAACAAAAGCAACAACAAAAAAGAGAAAATAGTATACTTCGATTTGCATTCAGATTCTATACTTCTTTCTCTGGATGCAAGTCAGCATTTCCCATCATGATTCCCTTGGATTGTCTTAGATCATTTCCTTGCTGAGAAGATCTAAATCTATCGAAGTTGGTCATTGAACAATGTTGCTATTACTGTGTACAGAGTTATCCTGGTTCTGCTCACTTCACTCAGCATCAATTTATGTAAATCTTTCCAGATTTTTCTGAAATCTGCCTGCTCATCATTTTTTATGGAACAGTAATATTCCATTACATTCATATACCACAACTTGTTCAGCCATTCTGAATTGATTTCCAATTCTTTGCCACTACAAAAAGAGCTGCTATAAATATTTTTTGTACATGTGGGTCTTTCTCCCTTTTTGATGATATCTTTGGGATACAGACCTAGATGTGGTGTTGATGGAGTTCAGACTCTGGGAACCTTCTTGAACTCCAGTAGAGTCTTCCCACTTTATCTGGTCTTTTACACTCATATCTGTTGCCTAAGGGCAACCTAACCTGGCCTTCCACTGTCTGTTACCTCCTGCTTCCCACCCAAGCTCTCCAAGTCTGATACCTCCCAATTGCCCCCAGCTGTTTCCCTTGATTACATTACTAGTTACCCCCAGTCCCATTAAGATCCTCCTTAGACCCTTCTCCCAGACTACAAGACCACCTCTAGATCTTTCTCACGGACTTTCTGTAAAAGTTCCATTTCACCTCCACGAAGGGGCTCAGATTGAATCCAGCTCAGACTCTGTCCGGCTGAGATTCTGTCTGACCCGTTTGTCAATACAAGCGTCACAAATGTCAACCCAATTTGGTGAACCCTTAATAAACTTTGTTTTACTGTGGCTGGAAGAAGTCTTGAGTCCAATTCATTCAACAGGACCCAGAGTGTCAGTATTTTGGGGTCCTGAGCACCCCAAACTTCAGATGGTTCCTCAGACCTCAACAGTATTGCTGGATCAAAGGATATGCAGTTTCATAGCCCTCTGGGCACAGTGAGGAAAGAAATCTTAACACCATCCTTGTCAGCACACCTGTCTGGAGATGGGGTGTTCCTCACCTCCAGAAAGGAGTAGTGAATTTAACTGAACAGCTGGGATCTGTGTGTTCCAATCTTCCTGTGACCTGGAGCAAGTTCATTCCTTCCTTTTTCTGGCCTTCAGTGTTCTCCCCAGTGAGATGAAAGGGGAAAGATGAGTTAGAATCCTGGGGTCTTAGATCTACAGCTGGTAGAGACTTCAGAGGTCATCTAGTTCAACTCCCTTATTTACAAATGAGGAAACTGGGGCCCAGCGTGGTTAAAGGACTTGACTTCAATCACACAGATCGTAAGTGGGATTTGAACTCGGATCTCCTGACTCAAACCTTCATCTTTTTTTTCACTGTCTGGAAACTGCCCCTTTCCTACCTTTCTATTCTTCTTATACTTCTTTTCATGCTCTAGATTACTTAACTGTTCTTTATATGTGACACTCTGTGTCCCCTCTCCTTTGTACTGGTTCCCCCATAGGTCTAGAAGAGTTTTCCTTCCTCACCTCCACCTTGTAGTTTTTCTTCTTGTGTTCAGGTCTCAAGTAAAAACTTAACTTCTGTAGGAGGCCATTCCTGGATTTCCCTGCTGCTAGTGCCTTCCCCTGTGAGATTACCTTTCGTCTACTTTCTTTATATCTTGTACACACCTGATTATTTAGAAGTTGTTTCCCTATAACGTGAGCTCTTTGCAACCAGGAAATGTTTCTACCTTTCTTTATATCCCCAGCTCTCTGCATGGTGCTTGCCACAGAGAAAGTGTTAAATAAATGCTTATTGTTTGACGGTGCATTGCTGTTTAGAACATGAATGAATGAAAAGCGTTTATTAAGTGCTTATTATACTCCAAGCACTGTGCTACATTCTGGAGACAAGTTATACAAAAAGGACGGGAGCATCTACACATGTAGGAAGTAGTGTCCAAGGAGGGATATTTCGATTTGGAATGTCACAGGGATTCTGAATAGAGCCATAGGGAGTATATTTTTCAAAAAAACCTTTTTTATTTCATGAAATATTTCACAAGTACATATAAAAAATTTTTAGATTCATTTTTAAAATAGAGTTCCAAATTCTCTTCTTTCTGCCCCTCCCCCATCATTGAGAAAGTAAGTAACATGATACCAATCATGTGTGAAGTCACGAAAAACATTTCCACGTTAGCCATGTTGGAAAAGAAAATACACACAAGAAAAATAAAGTTTATAATAAAAAATATTTTAAGTATTTAATTTAAATATTAAAATATTTTTAAATATTTTTAAAAATTTTAATGTAAAATATTTAAATATTTTAAGATAAAATAAAAAAGTTTTAAAAGTATGCTTCAATCTGCACTCACAGTTCATCACTTTTCTTTCTGGAGGCAGATAGGATTTTTAGCATGGGTTCTTTGGAATTGTCTTAATCATTGACTAGAGCAGAATATGCGTTCGTTGATAGGCAGTATATTAACATACAATTGCCAGTGGCAAGGGAGGTATTGATTGGGTTATAGTTTGGGTCAGGAAACTAAAGATGACTAGAAATTTGAAGTAAAGTGGACCCTCCCCAATCACAACTCTGAGGAAGTGAGCCTTAGGGACATTCTGGAGTTGTAAGCCTTAAATCCTTTAGGGCAGGATGTCTAGTTCCACGGGGAATGGAAGAAAGGTGACTGGGGTGGAAGGGCACCCAGATATTCCCAAGTCCCATCCCCTCATTTTATAGAGAGGGAAATTAAGTCTCAGAGAAGGGAAGGGTTCACACTGCAATTGCAGAACAGGGAGCAGAAACCAGGTGTTCTGACTCCTAGTCAATGCCCCTTGTCACTTCCTCATGCTGATTCCTTAAATCTCTGGCACTGTCTAAGGTCACACAGAGAGGTAGCAATAGAACTTCCTGTGCCCCAGTCTGGTACTATTCCCCAGCTAACATGCCACTTTGACCTGTAGACTTTTTGCTAATACCTAAGAAAATCAGCCCTTGGCTTCTCCCAAGGTGCTCAAGTCTTTGGAGAACCACCCACTTTTCCTCCAGCCCATCCAGACCCATATAATAGCAACCTGGGGGTCTTTGTAGTTAGGTAGTAAATATTTATTAAGTGACCTTGTACCAGGCACTGTGCTAAGCAATGGGGATACAAAGAAAGGCAAAAAAAAAAAAAAAAAACAAAAACAAAAAACAAACAAACCAAAACGTCACTGCTCTCAAGGAGCTCACAATCTATACAACATGCAGATAGCTATGTACAAACATGCTATGGATAGGATGAATTGGAGATAATCAATAGAGGGAAGGAACTGAAGGGAATTGGGAAAGGCTTTCTAGAAGTATTAGATGAAACTTGAAGTAAGCCAGTGAAACCAAGAGCAGGTGGTGATGAGGATGAGAGAATATCAGGCAGGGGAAACAACCAGTGGAAATGCCCTAAGTTGGGAGATCTGCATCTTGACTGAGCAACAGCCAGGAGGTCGGTGTCCAGGAAATCAGAATCTGGAAGGGACAATCCTAGGTTCAAAGTGTATTTCACATATGCCTGGCCTGGAGGGGGATGGGAAAGAAAAGAGAAAAGAAGGGGGTATCTAAAGTCAGGGAGTTTTGAGCAAGTTCCAGAGCTAGAAGAGATCTTAGAGAAGGCCTTATCCAAATCCCACTTCACAGATGAGGTGACTGAGAGCCAAATTAAATTAAATGACTTATCCAAGGTCACAGAATGGAATAAGTGCAAAAAGTGGGATTCTAATCAGACCCTCTGACTCTAAATTCTGTTTTTTCCACCACACCACAGTTCTCCCCTCCTAGAATAAAAGACATATCAGAACTAGAAGTAGCCTTAAAGATTATCCAGTCTCACAATATCATTTTTCAGAACAGATCCAAAAATCAGAAGAAGACTTGTCTGGGGTCTTTCTGCTAGCTCAAACCTGGATCTCCTGATCCCTGACCCCCTGAATTTCCTCTTCATTTATTTATTATTTATTCATTTATACAAAAATAGGATTGGACTTGATAGTTTCTAAGATTTTTTTTCCAGTTTTATAAATTCTATTTATAAATTCTAATATAGTGGGCCCTCCCACTTGACTCGCTTTATGAACTTGGAAGAGTCCCATCACTTTTCTGAGACTCACTTTCCCCATTTATAAAATGAAGGAGTTGGACCCAATGAACCTTCGAGCCACGCTCTCCCCCTCTTTTGACATTGACGTCTTATGATTTTACCGAAAGGTTGTTGGAGAGAGGGATTCAAGCTCAGAGCTTGGGTCACCTGATCCCGGTGACATCCATCTACCCTTGGGTTTGCAGAAAACTAAGAGCTCTGCGTCATCCCCCAGCTGCCAAGGTTGGACAGGGTCCACCCTGCTCTGCGCTAGGGACCAGGGACAAAGTTCTGGAGGCTGGATTTGGTGAGAGGGTGCAGTGTAGTAAAGAGAGAGGACCCTGGACCTGAATTTTAATTCTGGCTCTGCCACTTCCCATCTGCCATCTCCCCGTCACGGGTCTGGTTTTCCATCTGTAAAATCAGAGGGTTGGACTGAGATAGCTAGCATTGAATAACTAGCATTTACCCAGGGTTTTAAGGTGCGCAAAGCACTCCCCGCGTTATCTGGTTCTGAGGGGCATGGCTGATCTCCGAAGCCTCTGGCAGCTTCAGAGCCCTAGGAGATGTCCCGCCATCCCCTCCGCCCAAGAAGAGGAAGAGGGCGGGGCTCAGGCCCCAGTTTGGGAAAGGGGCTCCGGGCGGCGGGGGGTGGGGTGGGGGGGTGGAAGAGGGAGGGCAGCAGATCCCGGAGGGTTAACAAGATGGAAGGCGTCAAGCCGCTTAATAGACAAAGCCGGGAGGGCTACTCCCTCCAGCCAGGGGCCAATAGAATGAATGGGATATAAATACCGACCAATGGGAGCCCCCATCCTGGCCGCTATAAAAGGGGAGGAGGGCAGCGCGTCCGAGAGTCGGTGACTGAGCTCGAGCCTAGGTGGCCTGGGATCCCCGCGCAGCCGCCGCCGCCGCAGCATCCTCGCCGCCCGCTCGTCCTCCGCGCCCCCCGAGCGCCCTCGGTGAGTGCGCAGCCCGGCGCCCCAGCTGCTCCGAGGGGCCCCCCGACGCACCTGCCCGTGGCGGAGGCTGATGTGTGTGTGATGTGTGACTGACAGCGCTCCCGCGGCGGGCCGCCCCGGGCAGTGGAGCAGCGGCGGCCCGGAGGACCCCGGCCCCTTTGTCTGCCCGTCTGGCAGCCTGGAGCCTGGGCAGGAGTCCTTGCAGAAGTGTGTGTGCGCGCGTCTGTGGGGGGGTCGAGCGGGGGTGGTCTTGAGGTACCGAGGTGATGCTGACGAGCCTCCGTCAGAGGGGGAGGAGGAGCCGGGGACGGCTGCAGCCCCCTCCCGCCGCCCTGGGCTCCGTCCGGGATGGAGGCTTGGGGTTTGGGGGCAGGATCATGTTCTCCGCTCCCGCGGGATGCGGGGGGAGCGCCCCGGCTTGGGGAAAATCTGGGGAGGAGCGAAGCAGATGGTTGCTGCGCGGGATCCCAGGGGCGCATCTGCCTCCCTCTCCCCGGGCTCCTTCCCCCATCTCCAGGCTTCATCCTTGCCCGTGCCCCCCGGCTCCCCAGCTCCGGCCTCCAGACGCTGCGGGGGCAGCGCCGGCCTCCAGACGCTGCGGGGGCAGCGCCGGCCTCCAGACGCTGCGGGGGCAGCGCCGGGCAGGGCGGGGAGCCCTTGCTTCGGCCGGCCGGGATGACAGGTGTTGGGTCCCCTAACCGTCACCCCGGCTCCCAGAGCCCCAAAGCTGCGAGGCTGCGGCTGCTTTGACCTTGGGAGGGCTGCCGGGAGGAGGAGGAGGAGACAGCTTGGCAGTCGGCAGTGAAGGAGCTTTGTACATATTGCACGGGGCGTTGTCGCAGCCTTCTCCTCCTCCCCTCTCCTCCCCTCCTTCCTCCTCCCCCTTCCCTGCGGCTGTGACTCGCTCCCAGCAGGGGTGCAGGAGGAGACCGGAGAAGCTGCGGGCTGGATAAGTGATCTCCTTGTCCTGGTACCCCTAGCAGCCTCCTGCCATCATGCCATTCTCCAATAGCCACAACATGCTGAAGTCCCGCTACCATGCCGAGGAGGAATATCCCGACCTCTCCTCGCACAACAACCACATGGCTAAGGTGCTGACGCCTGAGCTCTATGAAAAACTGCGGGATAAGGCTACATCAAGCGGCTTCACCCTGGATGATGTCATCCAAACCGGTGTGGACAACCCAGGTACCCTCCCCCTCCCCCACTCCTCTAGTTCCTTTCTTTGCCTTTCCCCACATACTTGTTGGGGCATTCAGTGAAGGAAGATTGAGGATCTTCTGTCTTGCCTCTGAAGCTGAGGATTCTCTCTGTTCCTCTGGAATAGGTCTTGAAGTGGTCACTCTTCTCTCTAATCTAGAAAAGGATTCTTGTTCCTATCCTGTTCTCCCATTATGGAGCCCGAGTGTCTTGTCCTTACTGGGAACAGGGTTGGCAAGGGGAATCCTTAGCATTCCATAGGAGAAATTTTTGCTTTTTTTCCTCAACTCAATTTGTGCTAACAATTTTTGAGGGGGAAGATATTTGAGGTTTTTATTTCCTCCCCATTGCCAGGTTCCTCTTTTCTCAGTTACTTCCCAAGTCATATGTATTAGAGGATGAAGCCCCAGTCTGAGGAGGCTTTGAACTAGGACATACTACCAAAGGCATGTCTCCCTCCCCCCTCCCCCACTTTCAGTGGATGAGAAATTAAGGTCTACCATCTCCAGAGAAAGATGATTTTATAGCAAGAATCCACATTTGGAAGCCAAAAGACCATGATTTCAAGTTCTTAACTACTTCAGCATGGCTAGGTCAAGTTTCTTTCACTTGTAAAGTGTAGCAGCTGGAATATCTAGGGGCCTTTCTGGTTTTTGAAAATTCCTCAGGTCTATTTGCCTTCCCTTGAGCTGAGAAAGCCTCAACTTTTTCTTTCCTTCCCTCCCATGTAGGGCACCCATTCATCATGACTGTGGGCTGTGTGGCTGGAGATGAAGAATGCTACGAAGTGTTCAAGGAACTGTTTGATCCCATTATTGAGGACAGACATGGAGGCTACAAGCCTTCTGATGAGCATAAGACTGATCTTAACCCTGACAATCTGCAGGTAGGTGTGCTCCCTCTCCCCCCAGTCTCTGGCTGCCTGCCCTTATATGGCCTGGCTTAAGCCTCAATTCAGTGCTAAGGGGATTAGCCTATCCCAGACACACTCCTGGATGGAGAAGTAACTGGGGGTTTGAGGTGGGGGGGTGGGATATGGAGATTCTCAGCTAAGCTGAAGAACAGTAGGGGGTAGGTAGCTTAAGGAAGGAGACTTGGTCAGGACAGGGTATGAGTAAGGTATCTGATAGGCTGAGGAAATGAAGGTAGGGTATCCAAAATTTTCCATATTTTCCCATTCCTCTTGTCCCCCAGGGTGGTGATGACCTGGATCCAAGCTATGTTCTGAGTTCCCGTGTTCGAACTGGCCGGAGCATTCGAGGATTCTGCCTGCCTCCACATTGTAGCCGGGGCGAGCGCCGTGCCATAGAGAAGCTGTCTGTGGAAGGTATCATCAGCCTCACAAGCAAGGGACACTGAGGTGTTAAGGCAGATAAACTTGAATCTGGATTTCTGGAAGTACCTAGTGGAGGCTCAGGAGACCTATATTCTAGCCCCCCCCTTGTGAGGTTCTTCTGACCTTGATCTTAGGTTGCTGCACAAGACAGCCCACTGGAAAGCTGGCACCACATTTTTAGGAAGGACATTGAAAAACTAATTAGTTGCTGCTGCAACTTGGCTTTTGTAAGCCTTAAAATTAAAGGTGCTTTTGAGCAACTTGGTTTTCTGAGACATTTCAAGCCAAGAATGGAAGGTGCAGAGGCTTGTCTCTGATTCTGCTGTGCTATTGTCCCAAAGGTGGTGAGCCGATGATGCAGTAGTATTGCCTCAGTCCCAGCTGTGAGATAAGGCCTGGTCTTCTGGGAGGAGAGCCCCACCCCCCCTTCCCCAAGAGGTGCTCAGAAGAACGCTCTATGTGGCTTCTGTGGGTGCACCTTGGCTCAGCCTCTCAGGCAGGGGGCCAGCTGTCCTTGGACCCTGGAGTTTCAGAGCATCCCTAATTAGTCTTTAAGTAGAAATCAGGAGCTTGGTTTCCAGCTGGGAGTAAAAACAACAGGGTCCAGTGACCCTGAGGTCAAGAATATGTGACTTTTGAGTCCCACTTCCAACATATTAGCTATGTGACCTTGGACAAATGATATAACCTCTAATCCTGTTTCTCTCAAATATAAGACTCTTAGGTGCTATAAATACTAAAGTGATCATCTATGGGTGTGATGTCTTTAGGGACTGTTTAGTCCAACCCTCGTAGAAGCAGGTGGTCTCCATAGTGTCAGACACAAATACCCCCAGAATCAGTTCTCATTTGGTCCTGTGGAACTGTTTCTTGTTCATTGGTTCAGCATAGGAGGAGGTTCAATTTTTCCTACTCTCATTGGAGGTTGTATAAAAATATCCCCTTTTCTCCAACCCCTCCTACTGCTACTGACTTTGATCAGTGGAGATTCTGGGGTAATTCTGCTTCTGGGAGTTTAAGGCTGTGGAGTTTTGTGAGTTAGAAAGGACAGAAGGAAATTAATTGATCCTGATAGACCCTAGTGGGAATTGGGTCAGTTGAATTCCCTTAACATTTCCCTGGGGGATTTGAGATGAGAGGCATCTGTGGTGCTACCTGAACTGGGAGTCAAGGCTGAAGTGAAGCCCTGGGTCAGGTATTGGGACAGGTATTGGCAGGTGTGGGACTTTGGGCAAGTTCAGCCTTTCAGTTTCAGAGCAGAAACACCTTTTTGAGTTTCATGAGTGGATGTGAAAGCTTTGCCCTGATCTAACTTCCAAGACAGGTGGATGACTCACCTTCCATAGCAGCCCCAAGAGCTTGGGTGGGGGCTTAACAGGTATTAGGCCTGGTGTCTGAGGCTGCCTTATCCCTTGAACACTTCTTCCCCTTCACCTTCATAAAGCCCTTAAAAGCCTGAGATGAAATAAGTAATTTTTAGTTTACTAAACTGTACTGCTCCTGATTTTTCTGCTTTACCTGTCTTTAAGCAGCCAACCCTACCTTAATGTGAAAAGAACTAGACTTATTTGTCCCTATAGCCCAGAACTTAGGATCTGTATTGGGGAAAAAAGGTCTTGGAGAGGGAAGAGAGTAGATCTGTTTCAGGAACACTTGGCTTGTTAGAACAGAGTATAATGAGCTGCCTGTTGGGACATTAAGAAAGGTTGGGGGATGACTTTGGGGGAAGATTAGGGGTGGAAATTATGGATGAGAGACCCCTGAGGTAAATCTAATGTGTGTGTATTAACACCACACCTGAGCACAGGGGCAAGTGAGTAGGGGTTTTTCTTCATGACCTTGTGCCTTACTATCAAGAGCCTCAGGTCTGACTTCTGATTGATTACCCCACAGCTCTGGCCAGCCTGGAAGGTGACCTGAATGGGAAGTACTATGCTTTGAAGAACATGACTGAGCAGGAACAGCAGCAGCTGATTGATGACCACTTCCTCTTCGACAAGCCTGTCTCCCCACTCCTCTTGGCTTCTGGCATGGCCCGAGACTGGCCCGATGGCAGGGGCATTTGGTGAGTCCTTAGGCAGAACTGCACAGGATCCAGACCTAAAAGACCTAGTTCAAACCCTTTTATGGAAAGAATCTGAGGCCCAGAGAGGAAAGGAAAGATCTTAACTCCCAAGGCCATGCCAGAAATGGATCTCTTCCAGAAATTCAGATCTGAAAGGCTCTACAGGCAGCTCAGTGGTGCAGTGGATAGTCAGGAAGACGAGTGCAAACCAAGCCTCAGACACTAGTGACTTGTCCACGCTAGCTTGTATGACCTTGGACAAGTCACTAAAAGACTGTCTCATGTTTACTGCTGTAAAATGAGGTTACTTATCATCAAAGGTGGTTGTGAGGGTAAAATGAGGTTAGAAACAATTGTAAAGGTAAATGTGAGTTGTTAGGTTTTTTATACATCTAGTCTAGTCCTATGCACCCCTTGCTCCCATTTTACAGAGGGAAGAACTGAGGTCCAGAGATAGGAAGGGACTTGACTAAGTCATTGCTAATAGAAATGCTATCATACTAAGGTAGACAATGCAATTTCTTCATGGCCTCTCTTGAAGGCAAGTATAAAGTTATTCCCATTTAACAGATTAGGGATCTGAGGCTAGCAAGCCGGCCCTGCTTTGGGGTCATTTGAAGTGGCAGACTAGGATAAAAACCTAGGTCACCTGGATCCAAGTCCAAAAAGTTTTTCTACCACTAACTGCTTCACTTCCATCATTTGGGGTTTTCTCCTTGGGAAGTGTGGAGAGTCATCTGCCTCAATCCTTAATAGGTATGATCATGGATAATTAAGTCACCACCTTCCTGGCTTCTCGACAGGACTGGAAGAAAGGTCAAGGTGGTTTTAGAGGTGTTAGCTTAGCTACACCCAGACAGACTGATCTCTGCCCAGTTAGCACAGCCACCAGCTGCTGCCAATAAGCATCCTCTCAGCTTCCCAGCGTGTGGGGAGCTTAACTGGGTTATAACCTTGGTCCTATGGGGTCTGAGTGCTAGGAATGTTGACTCCCATTGTAAGTAGCTAAATAAGGACAGAAGTAGAGACTAGGGAATGACCTGTTGTCAGGAGCGGGGAAAGAAGCTAGATTCTCAGAGGTGGATTCTCACTTGTCTCCCACCATTGATGGAGCTTAAGGTTTTTTCCATTAAACCTGATGACCGTCTAGAGGTGTTAGCCTGTTATTGACTGGTTATATGACCTAACTAAAAAGTTAGGACTAGGTGGTCTCTTCTGGCTCAGTTAAGTCTCCACTTAATCCACATCTCACCCTAGCCTCCTTATGAACCACAAACACCTCCGGGTGATTTAACTTGTCTCTTGTTGGCAGAGAGTAGGTGCTGAGTTAACACCCAGGTGGGATCCCGTACTTTGGGTTTAGCACTGACATCAGTATTGGAGTTCTAAGTACCTTAACCTTAAGGCAGATCTGCCTTTGGATCCCTGGGCTCCCTGCCCCCAAAAGTTTACAGGATTTAGAACTGAAGTAGAAAAGACCCTAGACGTCAGTTCTAAATTCTCTCTCCTCCCCCACCCAGTGAGAAGCCAAAAAAAGGACACTACTCATTATGCATATGAAGTCATCCATTTCCATATCAGCCATGGGATAGGGGATAGGGGAGCAAAAAAAATGGGCTTCCATCTGCACTCAAGGGTCAGATCTTTTCATCATGAGTCTTGTATTCATTGTATTGATCAGAGTAACTAAGTCTTTAGAATATAATTAATGATAATTTCAACCCCTTTTCAAAATGCCCTTTTTGGTCCCAGTTGTTCAGTTTAGTCACAACCATCACAAGAAATAGCTCCTTGGCCCCATCCAGGCCTAAATTTTGCATTTAAAACTGCTCTCTCCATTCTTAGAGATTAGCAGGAAGGAGGATACATGAGGCTGTTCTGCTTGTTTAGGGTGAATCTGTTAGGCATGGTAGGAGTTATACTGGATATCCTCTGGAGCCACTAAGGTCCTCGGATTCATCCTTTCAAGACTTGGTTTAAACTGGTCTTTTGCTACACTTTTCTCCCTCCCCGCTTTGTTCCCTAGGTCCCCTGTGTCTCTGAGGCTTGGCTGCCTCCCAGCAGTCAGGTGGCTGAGTGAGTCTAACTAGCCTTGCAGCAGTGGGGAGGAGGGGAAGGCCTGTACTGCAAATGCCATGCAGATGAGCCTACCCAAGGGAGGTGGAGAGGAGGCTATTCTGGTGCCAAGGCCTGGTGGGGTTTTACCCCGCTTTCTTTGGGCCGGATTCCCCTGACCTTCACAGGGATAGTGCTGGGACATAAGATGCCTTGTTTCTGAGAGACCATTCTTAAGTCTTGCTACACTGGGGATGAGCATGCCAAGGTCATAGCCATTGTCTTGCTTTCCTGAGGCCTTAGAGTACTTTGCCATCCTGGATCCATGACCTTGTCTCATTCATTTCTTCTGTTCTGGCCCCCTAAGATTAGGGGATGGAGCATTGGGTCTGAAGTTTAGAGCTTTTGTTATTGCATAAGCTACCACCTCTGTGGACCTCAAGTTTTCTCAACTATATAAAAATGCTGTAGGGGGGATTCCTGGGAATCAGGAGTTCTTATCCAAACAATTTTTTGATTAACTATCACTGACATTATCATTTAGCTTAATCATTGGGTTAACTTTATTTCAATATAGTTTGTTTCCTTTGTATTATATATTTGAAAACCTAAGAGGGGTCTTTAGACCATACTGCCAAAGGAGTGCAAGAATGAAGAGTAGGGACTGTCTTTTCTGTTCATATCCCTAAGTGCTTACTCAGCATCTTTTGCTCACATCAGAGTATGGTAAAGGTTTCATTCATTTATTCAAGTAAGGAGCTTAGGCTGGGTCCTGAATTTGCTGTGAATTTCATCAGCCCTTACAAAGACCTTGTAACACAGGAAGAAAGATTTTAAATCATTGATCTGGGGTTGAATTGATCTGATCTACTAGACTTAAGACTTTTCAGCAAGCAAGCTATTTTCTGCTGTGGGCCTGAACATTTGTTAAAGGAAGTTAGACTAAATTTGCCTAAGCCAAGTCCCGTACTTTGACCTGAAGTCTCCTTCAGGATGGTGTTGTAATTGCTGTGGAACCCTGTGGCCTTGAATTCACTAACAGCTCTTTGGGCTCTGCTTCCAGGCATAATGATAACAAGACCTTTCTGGTGTGGATCAACGAGGAAGATCACCTGAGGGTCATCTCCATGCAGAAGGGAGGTAACATGAAGGAGGTGTTCACACGTTTCTGCACAGGGCTTACCCAGGTACGGGAGCTGTTTTAGGGGCACCCTCTATTTAGGGGTACAAGGGTTCCTTCCAGTCTTATGAGTAACCTTGAGCTCTTTCTAGAAACCTCCACCAGTTTTATCCAGGTGTCTGTTAATAACCACATCAGTCCATAACATTAAGCTCCTATGTGCCAGACACTTTCAAGCTAAGATGTCTGGTATACAATCTCATGCTGATTTGACTGACTTGTAGTAGAGAAAAACAAGTACAGTGTTAGAATTCAAAGGAAAGGAGGAGGTGGGGTGCTAAGCTTATGTTCTAGAAGATGCTTGAGGACCATGAGCCCCTTTCCTGTTTGGGACTCTTGGCTCTTCTGGGGAAGATCCTGGGCAGGCCCATCCCATCCTTGATCTTCAATGCCCGAACTCACAATTTGAAAGGACTTCATCCAATAGTGTAGTAAAGTGTAGTAAATGCAGCTGATTTGTTTGCCCTTTGTATGGCTGTGCTCACCACATGGTGAGGTTTTCATAGGCCCAGGTAGCCACAAAACCCGACTCTGAGGCTATGGCTGGCCAGCCTCCCTTGTCACATTTCCTTGGTCTACCTGGCAGCCAAGAATTTGTACAGACACTTTTGAGAAGTTGTGTTAGGCTTTCACTGCCTCTGGAGGATTGATTGGTGTGGCATCTGCTTCCTCTGTTACCATGGTGCCAGTCTCTGGGGACCTGCTTCTGACGCCACTGGGCTCTTTCCTCCACCCCCACCCCCTGGAAGAGTCATCATGTTCCCTCCTGAAGGGGTTCGGCACTATTCCCCAATTGCCTCAGAGGGAACCATGCCAACAAGAGTCAACAAGAGCCTTGGCATCCTCCTGCCTTTCATTGTGAGTGCTCTTTCTATAGAAATGCAGGCTGATAAAAAATTTCCTTGTCTAGATTGAAACCCTTTTTAAGACCAAGAACTACGAGTTCATGTGGAATCCTCACCTGGGCTACATCTTGACATGCCCCTCCAACCTGGGCACAGGCCTACGTGCAGGTGTCCACATCAAACTTCCCCACCTGGGCAAGCATGAGAAGTTTGGTGAGGTTCTGAAGAAACTGAGACTGCAGAAGAGGGGGACAGGTATGTATGGGGGCAGGGGTCATGGCTGAGGCTGCCAGAAAGCCAGCCAAGTATCACCAGAATGGAAATGGAGGAGGAAGGAGGCAACCCTAAACAATCATTCCACCAATTTTTGCAGCCAGAGGTTGCAGAGCAAATTAGTGGCAGAAAGCTATGTTCTACACCAACGCTTGAGAAACTGGCATCTCTCTGGGCCCGGCTCCCCTCAGCTCTCCAGGGCTCAGCTCTACTCATTCCCTGCACTTCAGAGGAGTCCCTGGCTCTGCCATTCACTGGAATGTTGAATTGGTTCCTTCCCTTTGTCTCAACTTCAAAATAGCTCACACTTACAAAAGTTATTTTACAACAGGGTCAGGGAGGCACAGAGTTAAGCTATTATACTCACTTGAGATGAGAGTACTTAGGAGATCCTCTGCCTCAGAGTGCTCTTGAAGTTAGTCAGCATTTCTGCATATGGAAGGGTTGGATTGAACCGATCTCCAAGGCCTCTTTAACACCTTGTTTCTCACACAGGGGGTGTGGATACTGCAGCTGTGGGTGGTGTCTTTGACATCTCCAATGCTGACCGACTGGGCTTTTCAGAGGTGGAGTTGGTGCAGATGGTGGTGGATGGTGTGAAACTGCTCATTGAGATGGAGAAGCGTTTGGAGCAGGGCCAGTCCATCGATGACCTTATGCCAGCCCAGAAATGAGCAGTTGGCCCCTGAATTCTGCGCTTCCTAATTTATTGGATGAATGAATAACCACAATCCTTCCTGCCTGTGGCGCCCTGGGGGGCTCTGGATGCAGCCTACCTAATCATGCTGTAGAGAAGTCTTCCTTCCATCCTTCGGTGTTAGAGTTTTATTTTTGATGGCTGAGATGTTGCTGAATGCTGAAATAATAAAACTATTGTTTTGGCCTGACCCAGGTCTCAGGGCAATCATGGGGGAGTGTACTCATTTTCTTCCTGACCCCTTAAAATCAAGATTTCCAGAGAAGAAGGAGGTACCTAGTGCACATTTAGGGGACTTGCCAGATGTTTGCATCAGTCATCACAGGTCTTTAATTTCACCTAGAGGAATCCTTGCCTCTCCCCACATACACATCCCATCCCATTTCAGGGCAATATTTAGTATGCTTGATCTGTGGAATCACATAAGGCTTTCGCCATAAGGCAAAGTTCACTATCAGTTAAACAGTATTGATTAAATCACTTAACTATGCCCAGAGGGTGATACAACTACAGTTCAGCTAGAGCTGACAGCCCCTTCCTTTACATACTACTGCTAATGGCAACTAATACTAATGCAACTAATGTAGGGTTTGAGATTTATGGGGGGGGGGGGGAGATGGGATTAGTGAGTTGGATAAAAGGTCTTAATTTAAGATTCTTCACCTAAAGCTACAAAACATGCTTATTCAACAGGGAGAAGAGTTGGGGGGTGAGGGTGGTTCAGATTTGTTCCAGAAAAAGTAGACCTAGATTTAAATTTTATATATTAAAAGTTTAGCAAAGTTAGGCGGGCTAGAGCTTTGGAGTATGATTTCCCCTCTTACAAAAACCAGCTTTTGTGATCAAACATCCCTATCTCATCTCTTAAGGCTTTCCTGTAATCCGCCTGAGTTCTTTGTTCTGACAATTTAGAACCTTTATAACCTGACCGCTTACTGTCCCCCCCGCCCCTTCCCCCAATCTCCAAACCCTACTCTGGTGCCCTTAGCACAGCCAAGCTGGGCTGTACCTGGGAGACATGGCATTCCCCGCCCCCCACCCCCGTAAAAGTCTTCTACAGAAAGCCCTCAACTCTAGGGCTCTCCCCACATACTAACATAGCTATGTATTCTATATATTGTACATGTTCTAGTATATGTTCTATATATCTATATTCTAGTACATGGAACATGTATCAACCATCTCCATAAAAGGCAAGCTTCAGTTTTTTGTCTTTTAAGCACCTAGACAGTCTCAGGGTACAGGGAAAAATGCATGCAGCATGTTCACAAGTAGACTATGAGGTGGTAATCTCATTAATAGTTGGAGTTCAAGAGCTTTCTCAGGGAATCAAGTCTCACAACTATAGGCATATAGGCATTCCTAAACAACCATTCATTGACAGATTCTATGGGCAACTTACATGATAGGAGTATATTCAATCTGGACCTGTTCCTACCTCCCACTGAACCAGAATGCTCTCCACCTTTAGTCTTTTGGTTTGCCTGCAGAAGTGGCTGATGGGTTGTGGCTTGTGAAGTTATAAGAAAATGGTGCAGTTTTCTGCATACCTGATGTTTCTCAAGACAAAATCTCAAACTGGAAATTCAATGTTCAGATTGTTCCCTATCTACTCGAGAACAAATTAGCATTTTCAAAATAAGTTATAGTAGAACTGACTGCAAGGATGTTAGTTTGGCTGGAACTAAAGGGTGAGGAGGAGGAATATATAATCAACCTGAAAAGACTGACTGGAGTCAAATGAAAGGCTTTTACATGCAAAGCAAAAAAATTTCATTTTGTCCTGGAGGCCATGGGGAGCCAAAAAAGGCTCTAGAGGGGAGTAACTTGATGAGACCTGTGTTTTAAGAATATCAGTTTACCATCGGACAGGAGAAAAGTGAGTCTGGAAGCAGGGAAGCTTGTCTAAGGAAAAGGTGAGACTGAAGGTGGTGTGAATGGAGAGATGGAAAGAAGCTGCGGAACTGGAATTAAGACTTGGTTAAGATTGCTTATTCAAGGGAGGGGGAGAAGGATTGTGAAGCTGAGTTACTAGGGGAATCGTTTAGAGGGAAAGAATGACTTGGGACTTGAGCTTGGGACATTTAGGTGGTTGGAGATGTAGCATGGATGATATAATGGATAAGGGCTGGATATAGAAATTCAAGACTCATCTGTAATGAGATAATTGAACTCATGGAGACTGATGCAAATCACTGAGTAAATGCAGAGGGCCCAGGACAAAGTCCTGGACTGCGCAAGCATGGGGAGGAGGGCAAGGATGATGCTCCTGTAGAGGAGACTGGGAAGGACTGATTCTACAGGGAGAAAGAGAAACATGTCACCAAAACTCATGGAGGAGAAACTTTTGAAAGCCACTTTTTCCTGAATTAGTTTTCTAAACCTATAGAGTTATTTATCCTCATCTTCATGCAATTAATACCTTCAGCACTAGCCCAGGTGACCTCTGATTCAGAGGATAGGGCTGTAACTGGACTCTTCTTTGTTTTTCTTCACATGCCAGACTCTTTGGTCCCTCCACTTAACTGGATTCTTTTCACCAAGACTAGATTCCAGAAACAACCCCTCTTTCCACATCCTTCTGCCTTTGGCTCAAAGATGTTAGGGCTGCACCTTCAGCCAGTATTCAGTCCTATTCCCTCAAGACCGAAGGCATGAAAAGAGCATAAAGAGGTCGGGGGAAAGGAGGTGGTCTACGCCCAACTCTTCTAGTACCACAATGAGATTAGTGAGTCCCTTGTCTATCTTTCAGTTTCCCCAGGAGGTAAATGGGGAGGCTGGTCTACATGTTCTCTAAGGTCACTTCCTTCTCTGGTTTCTTCTTTAAAATGTAAATTACATTTTAAAATTACGAAAAAAGGAAAGTCTTTTATAAATCACAAAATTCATTCATTTAAAATTCAACCAACTCTTAAGCTTCCCTTGAAACAAAGAGCCATCTTTCGTAATATCAGAATTCTTCGTTTCACTCTGCTGAGGATATCACAGTCTCGGAAGAGTCAAAGTTGGAGTTCACCCAAATGGCAAAGCAGAGATGCTGGGAGGTGTGAGTGGGCTGACATATTGGCAACAAAGAACTTTGTGAGAGAGATGCCATCAGAGAGCACTGACTGAAGTGGAAGGTGGGCTGGTCATGTAGGAAGAACCAGAGATAATGGATGCACAGCTTGTGTTCTCTGCTGTCATGTATCCATTCACCTGAGGGCAAAGACAGAAGCTGCCCCAGAGAAGAGGTGTGGTATCCCTGTCACTGAACTGTAGCCCACTCATCCCTTCTCATTCCTCTTCTGAGTCCTTCCTCTTCTCTCAGATTGTAAGCGCTTAGAGCAGAGATAGTGCTTGCCTTTTGGCTTATTTTTTTATTCCCAGCCCTTAGCACAGGGCCTGGCACACTGTGCCTACTGCTTGCCTGCCTGCATGGAGTCATACATTTAAGTATACAGGAGTTTCCAGTCCTCCTCTGCTGCCTCACTGTGGTCCCTTGGGTGCCTGCAGGTTCTGTCACTGCAGCTTGGGAACATCCTGCAAGCATGGGAAGGCTCTGAGTGGGACCCCTGGCACCTGGGGACTGGGCCAGCTTAGCTAAGGGCAGGGAGCCAATGATTCACTATCTCCTAAGGCAGAGAGAGGCTCAGTCAGTCAAGTGAATCTGAAGTACTTGGCTATATTGTGATTGCTATTATTATATCTGATATATTATAATGTAGATATTATATCTGTCATTGGAGAACTAGCCTTGCAAAAGAGGGAGAAGCTTATTACCAAAGGGATAATTTTTTTTTTTCATGGCAATATTCTTTTAATTTTTTAATCCCCCCAATAGTATTTTATTTTTTCCAATTACGTGCAAAGATATTTTGCAACATTCACTTTTATAAGATTTTGAGTTCCAAATTTTTTCCCCTTCCCAAGATGGCATGCAATTTGATAGACTATACATGTATTAAACATATTTCCACATCAGTCATGTTGCAAAAGAAGAATCAGAACAAAATGGAAAAACCATGAGAAAAAACAAAAAGAAAAACCAGTATGCTTCGATCTGTATTCAGACTCCATAGTTCTTTTTCTGGATGTGGTCAACGTTTTCTGTCGTGAGTCCCTTGGAATTGTCTTAGATCATTGCATTGCTGACAATACCTAAGTCCATTTTGGTTGCTCAATGTACAATGTTCATGTTACTGTGTACAGTGTTCTCCTGGTTCTGCTCCCTTCACTCAGCATCAGTTCAGATTTTTCTGAAATTCCTACTCATTATTTCTTAGAGCACAATAGTATTCAACGCAATCATATATCACCACTTATTCAATCATTCCCCAATTGATTCCTCAATTTTCATTTCTAGTAAGTTTGAAGGGAGTGTTCATAGAGATGAAACCAAAGCTCCCTGAAGTATGGAATCAGGACAAGACAGACTCAGTC